>JARBWK010000016.1:9500552-10100552 GCA_030556195.1 Anolis apletophallus
CCTGTTGCGCCAGCTCCACTGGCTGCCAATTAGCTTCTGGGCACAATTCAAAGTGCTGGTGTTGCCCTAGAAAACCCTATACGGTTCTGGCCCAGTTTACCTGTCGAACGTCTTCTCCCCTATGAACCGTCAAGAGTGCGAAGATCATCTGGAGAGGCCCTGCTCTCGGTCCCACCACCTTCGCAGGCACGTCTGGTGAGGATGAGGGACAGGGTCTTTTCTGTGGTGGCCCCCAGCCAAATGAAATTAGATCCGCCCCCTCCCTCCTGACTTTTAGGAAGTGGGTGAAAATGTGGCTGTGCAATGAAGATCGCGAAGTGACTAAAGTTGCTAACCACTTGATACGGACCGAATATATGGGTTAAGTTGGACTTGATTTTACTTTGGTGAAAGGTTTTTTAAATGTATTTTTTGTATTGTGTTTTATTGTAAATTTTATTGTAAATTTATGATGCTTTTAGATTTTAAATGTTAGCATTGAATACTTGCTGTTTGCTGGTCTGAGTCCCTCTCCAGAGGTGAGAAGGCCGGGGTATAAAAGATTTAAATAAATAAATAATGCCAGGTACATGACCTTGGAGGTGTCTATGGACAACACCTGCTCACAATGGACAACACACATCACAATGACAACAAAGATCCGCATAGTAAAAACAATAGTATTCCCATAGTAACCTACGGATATGAGAGCTGGGCCATAAGGAAGGCTGAGTGAAGGAAGATAGATGCTTTTGAACTGTGATGCTGGAGGAAATGCTGAGAGTGCCTTCGACTGCAAGAAGATCCAACCAGTCCATACTTCAGGAAATAATGCTCAGCTGCTCACTGGAGAGAAGGAGATTAGAGGCAAAGGTGAAGTCCTTTGGCCACGTCATGAGAAGACAGGAGACCTTGGAGAAGAGAGTGATGCTGGGGGAAATGGAAGGAAATAGGAAGAGGGGCCGGCTGAGGGTACGATGGATAGATGATATCCTTGAAGTGACTCGCTTGACCTTGAAGGAGCTGGGGTGGTGATGGCTGGCAGGGAGCTCTGGCATGGTTTGATCCACGAGGTCACAAAGAGTCGAAAGTGACAGATCGAATAAACATCAACAACAAAATGTATCTACTCACATTGCTGTTTTTGAAACTGCTAGATAGGCAGAAACTGGACGAAAGGCCATGAGCTCACCCTGACCCAGGCTTCAAACTGTCATCCTTTCGATTGGCTGGATTTAGTGCAGCTGGCGGTTAAACTGCTATAATAAATCCCAGCCCAAGATTTTCCTAAAAAGATTGTAAGCTACTTTGGATCTCAGTTACTGAGATAGAAGTGGGAAATAAATAAATATTGTTAAATATAATAAAATAGCATACAATATAGTAATATAAGAGTGACAGAGAAGAGCAAATGACAAGTGATACTGCTGTGGAGGGGACATATTGTTGTTTACTTGTTCAGTCACTTCCCACTCTTTGCGACCTCCTGGACCAGTCCACACCAGATCTTCCCGTCGGCAGCAGCCACTCCCAGCTCCTTCAAGACCAAGCCATTCACTTGAAGGATACCATCCATCCTTCTTGCTCTTGGTAAGACAGTTGTATCTGTCAAGTAAGAGATAAAGGTACCACATTAAGTGGGGAGGCAAATTTTGACCAAATTATGAGGCCATTAAAGAACTCCAGGAATGCTGAGGAATGCGGGAGGAACAATGGACGCTGGGAACGCTGAGAGATGAGGAGTACGTCAGCTCCCCCTGGTGGCCAGAGTTTGCCTCTGTTCGTCTATATGTGTGTATGTGGAAACGGCAGGGATTGTCTGCTAAGTATGTGCACCTGTAATCCGCTCTGAGTCCCCTTTGGGGTGAGAAGAGCAAAATATAAATAAAGTGTATTATTATTGGTAGACTCCTCGTCCTTTTTCCTTCTTTTCCCCCTTCCATTCTTTTCTTAACCTTTCCTGTTTTCTCATAATGTGGCCAAAGTACTTCATCTTTTCCTCTAATATAGTTCCCTCCAGTGAGCAGTTGGGCTTTATTTTGTGAAGTATGGACTGGTTTGGTCTTCTTGCGGTCCAAGGCACTCTCAGAACTTTCCTCAAAAGCACCTCTCTTCCTTCGCTCAGCCTTTCCTAAGGTCCAGCTCTCATATCTGTAGGTGACTGCAGGGAATACCATTGTTTTTACTATGTGGATCTTCGTTGTCATTGTGATGTCTCTACTCTTCACTATTTTATCGAGATTGGTCATTGCTCTCCTCCCAAGAAGGAAACATCTTCTGATTTCATGGCTGCATTTGGCATCTGCAGTCATCTTTGCACCTAGAAATACAAAGACTATCACTGCTGCCATGTTTTCTCCCTCTATTTGCCAGTTATCAATCAGTCTGATTGCCATCATCTTGGGTCCCCCCCCCCAATGTTTAAGTGCAACCCAGCTTTTGCCTATCTTCTTTCAACTTGGTTAGAAGCTCCTCCTTGTTTTCAGCCATCAAAGTGGTGTCATCTACATATCTAAGGTTGTTAATATTTCATCCAGCAATTTTAAGTCCAGCCTTGTATTCATCAAGCCCCACACATTTTTTTTAATGTTTAGCTGCAATCCAGCTTTTTCACTTTCTTCTTTCACCTTGGTTAGAAGGCTCCTCAGCTCCTACTCACTTACGGCCATCAAAGTGGTATAATCGGCATATCTAAGGTTGTTATTTATTTATTTATTTATTTATTATTTCGATTTATATACCACCCTTCCCAAAAAGGCTCAGGGTGGTTCACAACAATGAATACACAACACAACGTAGTTAAAAACAGAATAAAAACAGATTAAGACCAGAATGGAAAGCACAACCTTAGAAATTAAACGCCTGGCGGAACAGGGTGGTCTTACAGGCCCTCCTGAAGGCCTGTCACTCCGCTATTGCTCGTTCCTCTCCCGGGAGGGCGTTCCACAGGGTAGGCGCTACTACAGAAAAGTTGCGCTGCCGAGTCGATGACAATTGGCAAATCTTGAGTGATGGAACCTCCAATAGGTTTTGGTCCATGGACCGTAGTGGTCTCTGGGGAATGTGCAGGGAGAGGTGGACCGGCCACAGGACTTCGTCTTCGACGGGTTCACCTTCAACCTGCTGGCCCATAGTCACCCAGTCACGGCTTCCAGGCACTGATGGAAATAATCGGGTACAGAGTCCGGTGTGCCTTCCATCCTCAGGGTGTCATCAGCGTACTGATGACACTCCAGACCAAAACTACGCACCAGCTGGGCAAGTGGACACATATAGATGTTAAATAATAGAGGAGAGAGGATAGCTCCTTGGGGGACCCCACAATTAAGGGGGACCCTTTCCGAGACCATCCCATGGTTCTTCCAGCAATTTTAACCCCAGCCTTGCATTCATCATGCCCCGCACATCGCATGATGTGTTGTGCATACAAATTGAATAGGTTGGGTGAGAGTATATAGCCCTGCCATAGTCCTTTACTTTTGGCTACATTTCTCAATAAGATATCATAATCTTTTCCTGTTTTGGTTTTGCCTTCCATCTCTCCGGTTTGAACAGAAAATACAATCCCCACAATAAGCCAAGTCTTTCATAGAGTCAGGATTAATGACAAAATAAAGGGAAGCATTGTCAGAGCAAATTATCTGTAAGCAAAATTGGCACCAGCTGGTCCATTCTAGGTAAAGAATATGTAATGGAGTGCTATATGCAGTTTAAGGAGTCGGGGCGGGGGATAACCAAAGGGAGAGCTCGTTTCTTGAATGGTATTTTTCCTCCAAATCCAAAGTGCTTTGAAAGGTTGGTAGGATTTTAAAAGACCTTCCTTCAATTTGAATTTGAATAACACACAATTATCGGTGTAAATGGGATGCTGACCATTGGGGAGCTACAAAAAATAAATGCATTTATTTTGCTTTCTTTTATTTCATTTCATTTTGCAAATGAACTTCTCTGCCTTCCCTGCTGGAGAGTCGAAATGAGAAACAGTGGCTGACACCTTGTCAAGACAAGTGGTATCAAGCCAACACATCTCCCATAAAGAATTGGCAAGTCGAAAAAGGTCAAATAATGTTTATAAGTGCTGTTTTTCTCTACCAGCTATGATTGGCTGGGGATTTTGAAGTGGTCCCCCTCCCCACTTCCTTTCTACATCCATTCCAGTCCCTGTGAATCTCATTTAATGTGCTGGCATGTGCTTTAATGGAATCCTCCTTCTGCCAACACTTGATATTTACGGACTGAAACAAGTAACATCTGATATCTGACTTTGTGAACCAACCAGGTGTGATCAGGTAGTGTTAATCTCACAAGGCCTCAGGGCACAAAATTGCAATTGGCTAATCTGGTCCTACAGGCTATTTAGGAAGAGAGAGAGAGAGAGAACCCAGAAGACAACAAATAATTACACAAAAAAGATGAAGAATTGGCTAGAGGGATATTTTCAATGGAATATTTCAACTGGAGACAATGATACAAGTGAATCTTCTTCAGCTCTGGCATGCCCACAGACTGTCCTGGTCTACTCATATTGCTTCAATTACCCTCAAGGCGCAAGCAAACAGTTCTGCCATTTTGCATTTTACTGCTACTAAAAGGGGGCAGTTCATATCTTCGGCAACTAAAGTCTTCAACGCTAAGTTTGGGGTCCGGTTTAATGCACCACTTAGCTCAGGATGAGTACATAAGCACTTGGTTGAAGATCAATTCCAAGAAAGCTTCCTCCATCAGCCTCTCCCCATCCCTCCTAACTCATCAGGGTTTGACATAGCTCTCAAATCAATCAAACAGAGACTTTGTAACATTGGCTTTTGTGAGCTGTGCTCTTGCTCTTATGTATCTTGTAGGGCTGTTATACAATTTCAAATATGCCCGAATTTTGGAAGTTTTTCGGATACTTCTGACTTTTTTAGCAATTTCGAGAGCAGCCCTCCCAACAGGAATTTTGAAATCCAAATTCCAAATTCCGGAATTCCGAATTTCAGATGTCATTTCCGAATTTTCTTGCTGATTGCTCATTGGCTGACGGCTAACAGCTGACTCTCCCTTCTGCTGATTTTTTTGCCCATTTTTGAAAGCGGAGGCCATTTTTGAAGACTTCCGAAGACTTCTGAATTTCGGAAATACTTCCGAATCAATTCCAAAATTTATTGGATTTTTTTTGGAAGTCTAAATAATCCGAAACGCAGTCTATGACTACATCCAAAACCAGTTTTGAAACTTTTTGGGGGGGATCAAACAGCCCTAGTATCTTGCTCCCCTAGTGCCCTGCCCATACATTATGTTGGGCCTTTTCATGCAGGAAACTATCTAAAGAACTTGATGGTAGCCGGAGAGATAGCACAGCGGTAACAACAGCTGTGTTTGCAATCGGAAGGTTGCATTTTCGATTCCCGGGCTGGTCTGGACACCCAGCTGTGAGCCCTGTCCACTGTCCACCTAACAGATCGAAAACAAGCCAGCTGTGAGTAGATGAACTAGGGACTGCTCAGTGAGGAAGGACTTTACAACACTTGAATAAAAATAAGGAAGATCGGCTGCCGGAGGTGGAATGCGGAACTTGAGTCTTTCGTCTGAGGATGAAGCAACAGCACCCCCTTGTGATGTAATGGAGCAACTGCACCCTGTGACGCAGCCAGGAGAAAAAAATCCTTCTAATTGCACATGTTTGTCTGCACATGTTTGTCTGAACAATTGTATTGTAATTGTATGTCAAGTCGGCAGGGACTGTCTGCTGTATGTGTAATGTAATCCGCTCTGAGTCCCCTTCGGGGTGAGTAGAGCGGGATATAAATAAAGTGTATTGCTTTTTTTCCAAAGTAAGGTGCAATGTACTCCAGTCTGAATTGCTGCGTGGAGGATTTGCAGGTAACCCATATAATGAAAGACTCTGCCCATGTAGTAAACAGGATGTAGAGTGCACCTACCATATTCTACTGTCATGTAGTTTCTATGAACAGGCCTGAGCAGACATAATCAACCATCTACTAAGGAATTTACCAACAAATTCAATTAAATTTTATGTGAAGTTTCTACTTAGTGACAACCTTCCCCACGTGACCTTGGTGGTTGCCAAGTTTTTTCAGAGGCAGCTAGAATTAGACATTTCCCAATTTTAGACACAGGCTGAAACACACTGGCACTTCTTGTAGTATTTTACTATGTTTTTAGCCAACATGTATTTTCAGCAGTTTTTAACTGTTGTAAATTTTACCCATCTGTGTGTTCAATCAACTGGTTGTTCTTAATCTCATTACCTGCATATCTTGAAGCTGAAACATGCCGGCACTCCTTGTAGTCTTTTACCTTTGTTTTTAGCCAACATGTATTTTAAGCAGCTTTTGCTGTTTGCAATTTTTTACCCATCTGTGTGTTCAATCAACTGGATGTTCTTAATCCCATTACCTGTATAACTTCTATGCTACAGTGTAATAAGGGTCTTTGGACCATAATAAAAAGCTGGTTGTTGTTGTTGTTGTAGCTCTGGCATGCCCTTGGCTTTCACCAATGAAACAGGCACATCTTGAAACATTTGGATGGAACGTCTTTTAGTTAAACTGAGAAAACAAAGAGTAATCCCAGGCATTCTTCGGCATCGAGTATTTATGTCACAGCGGATAGGAAACAGAAATATAGAAGGTTAATTCTCCATCGGCCCAAATACTCCAGTCTCTGTTCGTGTGAATAATGAAACTCTCATACAATTCACAAGGTAAATATATAACTTTGTATTGAATTGTATTTAACAATAACTGGCAAAACATCGAAAAACAACAGCCTTCACAGCTACCTCTATAAACATCCTTTCCTCACAGATATTCCAAACCAACTGTCACCAACTGTCACTTTCAACTGTCACTTCCTCAAGGTTCCATTCATCAGTCTTGAGACAGCGCCATCTGGTGTCAAACATATCACACTGCAGTTCATCTCAAACTGCAATAATACATCTTGTGTTGACTCATGAATTACTTTTCAAATGCAAGAATCTGACAGGCATTCCTCAGTGTCCAAAGAACTAGGCAGCTATTGAGAGGGAGACAGTAGCCATGACAGGGTGATGCCCAGGGGTTGATACAGGGTCGGAACTGACAACGGACAACAGAATGAGTCAGATTCAAGGAATATTATAATGTCCTACACAAAGTTCTCAGCAGTCTGAACAGAAACAATCACGATATTTCCTTTTCTGGTGTGAGAGAATTGACTGTCTGCAGATATGTTTCCAGGGGATGCCTGGAGTTTTCCCACCCTGTGGGAGGCTTTTCTCATGTCCCCGCATGTGAAGCTGGAGCTGACAGATGGAAGCTCACCCCATCCCTTGGATTCAAAACACCTACCTTTTGGTCAGTAGTCCTGCCAGCACAAGGGTTTACCCCATTGCACCACCAGGGGTTCAGACCTTGTGACTTAATATACAGGACAACTAGTAATTCTTATAACAGTGTATGTTGTTTTCAATTTTCAATTTATGGTGATCTTAAATGAAACCTAATATGAAGCATATTGCTTTTGGAAGAGCTTTGATACTGCCTAATAGGGGTGGTTGATCCATAAAAAATTGATTCTAAACTCGGTTGGGGGGGGGGATTCAGATTTTGATTTGTTATAAAAATCATTACAATTTTTTTAAAAAAAATCTTAATTGAAATGTAATTAATAACGAAATTCATTATTAGTTCTTTATTGGTCAAAGCAAGGAAACAGGACTGACAGTGCCATCATCCACTCCTCCATTCACTCCTCCATCCTCCCGCCCCCACATGAACAGAGGCGTCCCAGATTAAATATAATCCAGGATGCCTCTGTTCTTGGGAACGGAGGAGTGAATGGCTTGTTGCCATTCACTCCTCTGTACCTCCCCCCCACCCCGCAAGAAATAACCCGTCTCAAGGCTTGAGGCGGGTTATTTCTTAGCGGGGAAGAGGCTGCCCGCACGGCAACCTCTTCCTGGCTAAGGTATAAACCGACTGAAGCCTGAGTCGGCTTATATCTTAGCCAGGAAGGGGCTGCCGTGTGCAGCCTCTTCCTGGCTAAAATATAACCCGACTCAGGCTTCAGTCGATTTCACTTGGAAGGGGCTGTTGTGGAGGGCTGTTGTGGAGGGGGATTACATTTTAATCCATGATGCCTGTCACTCCACACCAGGCTGGCGTGGAGGGGGCTTTCCCCCAAGCTCCCTCCCCAAGCTCGCAGGCATTGTGGATTACATTTTAATCCACGATGCCTGTCACATGGAAGGGGAGGAGGAGCGGATGGGGCCCTCCCTCCCCTCCTCCCTCCCCCTCCTCCCTTGCAAAGATGTAAACCGTGCCAAGCCTTGGCACGGTTTACATCTTGGCAAGGGAGGAGGAGTGGAGAGCACCCAGACTCCGAGTTCCAGGCTCTCCCTCCGCTTGTGAGGGAGAGCCTGGGGAAACAGAGGAAAGCTCGGCCGGGCTGCTTTCAAAGCGCCCGCCTCAGCTCTCAGCTGGCGAGAGCTCTACTCTCGCGAGTTGAGAACTGAAAGGGGAAAATACGATCTAATTACAAAAATTAAGAAAAATGGCGGCCGCCAGGTTTGGTATAGAAATTACACTTCAGGGTTAGGCCCCGAGGGTCAAAAAACTATGAAATTAATTTTATATACGAAATTTAACCAGTTTCAAAGATTTTAAAACCGGAGATATCCAGCCCTACTGCCTACCTATAAAATTGAGAATCATAGAATCAAAGAGTTGGAATTTAGAATGTAGATGGACCCCACAAATCAATTCTTATATGCTTTTAGGTATTGCTTGACTTATGACAGCTGTTCTCAACCTGAGGATCAGGACCTCTGGGGGGGGGGGGGGCACAAGGGAATGTCATAGCGGTTGCCAAAGACCATCAGAAAATATAGTATTTTCTGTTGGTTGTGGGGCATCTGTGTGGGAAGTCTGTCCCAATTCTATCATTGGTAGGGTTCAAAATGCTATTTGATTGCAAGTGAACTAGAAAATCCCAGCAACTACAACTCCCAAATGTCAAGGTCTATTTTCCCCAAACTCCACCAGTGTTCACATTTGGACATATTGAGTATTCGTGTCAAGTTCAGTCCAGATCCATCATTGTTTGAGTCCATAGTGCTCTCTGGATGTAGGTGAACTGCAACTCCAAACCCAAGATCAATGCCCACCAAACCTTCCCAGTATTTTCTGTTCATCATGGGAGTTCCCTGTGCCAAGTTTGATTCAATTCTATTGTTGGTGGAGTTCAGAATACTCTTTGATGGTAGGGGAATTATAAATCCCAGCAACTACAACTACCAAATGTCAAGGTCTATTTTCTGCAAATTTCGCCAGTGCTCACATTTGGGCATATTGAGTATTTGTGCCAAGTTCGGTCCAGATCCATCATTCTTTGAGTCCACTGTGCTCTCTGGAAGTAGATGAACTAAAACTCCAAAATGAAAGGTCAATGCCCACCAAACCCTTCCAGTATTTTCAGTTAGTCATGCGACTTTTGTGTGCCAAGTTTGGTTCAATTCCATCATTGGTGGAGTTCAGAATGTTCTTTGATTGTAGGTGATTTATAAATCCCAGCAACTACAACTCCCAAATATTTTCCCCAAGCTCTATCAGTGTCCACATTTGTGCATATTCAGTATTCGTGCCAAGTTTAGTCCAGATCCATCATAGTTTGAGTCCACAGTGCTCTCTGGATGTAGATGAACTACAACTCCCAAACTCAAGGTCAATGCCCATTAAATGCTTCCCGTATTTTCTGTTGGTCATTGGAGTTCTTTATGCCAAGTTTGATTCAATTTAATTGTTGGTGTTGTCTTCCAGACATCTGTTTGCATTACCCCTACAGTTATAGAAAGTAGCACCATTTTGCATTTTCTTTCAGGGTTGTCACAGACACTCTGGTGCCCTGGTAGTTAATCATTAACTAAGTTTGCAGTTAGTTTGCAGGATCTTTGCAGCCAATGGCCTGCTGAAGTATCCTTTTGGTTTGGAGCCCGCCCCTTTTTTTCCTAGGGATGGGATCTCCATTTTGAAAGCTCTTCAGTCTTCTCCAGGCCAGGGAAGGACTCAGATGTGTTTATGGTCAAGCTAGGCAAGCTTAAAATAGTACTACCAAACTGCTCTGTTTTGTTGTAGTTTAGATAGCTAGCCAGATATACTCTGCTGTATCTTTTGGGGCTACCTAGCTGCAACTCTAGTAGCTTCACCTTTAAAATTGATTCTGTGTTATAATAGGGGAAGATCCATTCTTTCTAAATAGCCAGCCAGAGTCAGGATAGGGAATATCTCTGGATTTCCCTGTCATTGGTGGAAGCAAAGGGGGATTTTTCAATCTTTGTCCCAACAACTAAGCAAGAGAGAAAGAACCATCAAGGGAAACTGCTTCATCTTTGTGAGTCAAGTTATATGTTTACCTTTGAACCTTTTTGAAACTGCTAAGACCTGCACCAAGTTCCTCCAGAACTTGGCTCAAATAAATGACTTTGTTTTATTTCATCCTGAAGTGGTTTTACTTGTTGGGACCCCTGAGCTTCTAAGGAAGGCACCCACAGTCCCCCAGGCTTTAGACCTTAAAGTGGTGAGCCTTCTTCCAACATTGTGATTCTGGATAGAAAACAAACAATAACATAACATTGTTTGAGCCCACAGTGCTCTCTGGGTGTGGGTGAACTACGACTTCCAAACTCAAGGTCAATTCCCAAGCAAACCCTTTCAGTACTTTCTGTTGGTAATGAGAGATCAATATGCCAAGTTTGGTTCAATTCCATTGTTGCAAGAGTTCAGGATGCTCTTTGATTGTGTGTTAACTATAAATCCCAGAAACTGTAACTCCCAAATGTCAAGGTCTATTTTCCACAAACTCCATCTGTGTTCACATTTGGGCATATTGAGTAGTCATGCCAAGTTTGGTCCTGATCCAACATTGTTTCAGTCCACAGTGCTCTCTGGATATATGTGAACTACAACTCTAAAACTCAAGGTCAATGCCCACCAAACTTTTATAGTATTTTCTCTTGGTTATGGGAGTTCTGTGTGGGAAGTTTGTGTCTTTCTGCCTGGATATCTATGTTGTGTTCATTGAAACAGGCCCAGGTTTCACGCTGAGTGTATAAATACATTTAAAAACATATTAACTATATGTATTACTGTGTTATAGTGTCATTTTGTGTCCTTTTGGTTGGTGGTGTGCCCCAGGATTTTTTAAATGTAAAAAGTGTGCTGCAGCTCAAAAAAGGTTGGGAAACACTGCGCTAGAGCAAACCTATCAATGGGTTTTCTTGGCAGAATTTTTTCAGAAGTGCCTTGCCTCTGAGAGTGTGTAACGTGCCTAAGCTCACCCAATAAATGCCCATGGCTAACTCTCATCTCATGAAAGTTACTAGTGTACACATAATCAATCCTGGCATTGTATCCTTTTCAAATAATATTTATGTCCATGCAGTCTTTGAGGAAAGCAAAGATTATGCTGGATTGTTCAGTCATTCACATATCAATATGCAATCTTGGCAATGTTGTGTTCTAGGGAAAAATGGAGAGATAATAACTCGGGACTGAGACATTACTGTTATTTACGATGCTGACATTTACAAAGATGTGGTGATCAAAGCAACAAAGTTAAGTGCATGTCAGTGAGATGAAGAGGTACACTTTCTTCTTCCTTTCCTTCCATACTTTGTGGAGCTGAGGATATATTTCTCTTCGGGGCATCAAGCAGCATGGAGGGTAATATAATAACAGAGGGGACATGACTCTGGAGAAATCCTACACTGTGTCATATTCAGTGAATTAATTGCACACCAACCTCCTTAGTCCAAAACACCCTCCAGCTTTTCCATTTCTTCTCTTCTCTTGTCTATGAAGAAACCCTGCTGCAGGCTTGTGTGAGGAACCTCAATGGGGAGCTGTATATAGCCCCGTAATAAATCAGTTGTTATTAACTTCTGTGCAACAATTCTGGTAAAAAGATCTATCCTTCATACTTAGCTTTTAAGAGACAAGAAAGACACAGGACAGAGGGAAAGGGAAAACTCACTCTCTCCTCACTTTTTCTCCTCGCTTCAGAGGATAGCTGTGTTGGTTTGTTGGAGGACAAAAGTATCCTGGTGATGTGGAGATATTGGATATATAAATACTTCTCTCGGCATTTACTTCACAAACAAAGATTCTTAGGAAGGACTCATCCTATGCTTTTTACAAGCGTGTTGATGACTAAACAGGGCCAATCTGAGATAGGCAAGTTCGGTTGCAGAAAGCACAGCAGAAAGTCTCCTTGGGTGATGTTGTTTCCAAGTTGCGGTTCTTTCTGCGTTGTCGTTTCTCTTCGAGACCCGTTCGACGTGTCTTCTCAAAAGAGGCCGCAGCATTGTGGATAGTGCGTCTCCATGCCTCCTGATGTGAGGCCAGAGTGGACCATTGTTGGTGATCAATCTGGCCAAGCCTGAGGTGTTGTTCAGGAAGTATATCTCTTTTTGGGGGCACCTCTCTTGCACTGACCCGTGGCGAGTTCACCGTAGAGTAGTATCTTTGGGAGGCGGTGGTCCTCTATCCTAGAGACGTCCCCTGCCCAACGCAGCTGTGTTCTCAATAGCATGGACTCAGTACTGGTGATCCCTGCTTGCTCAGGGACAGCAACATTAGTCACATAGTCGGTCCAGTGTACATTTAGGATTGTGCGAAGACAGTGCTGATGAAAGTGTTCAAGGAGTCGTAGGTGTTGGCGATAGGTGACCCATGTTTCAGACCCATATAGGAGAATAGACAGTACAATAGCTCTGTACACACAGATTTTGGTGCTTTGCCTCAGGTTCGTATTGCTCCAGACTCTTTTGTGAAGCCTTCCAAATGTACTATATGCCTTTGCTAATCTGTGATCTATCTCTTTATCAATCTTGGCGTCTTATACATATGTGTGTGTGTGTATATATATATGTGTGTGTGTGTGTGCGCGCGCATGTATGTATGTATACATACTTATACATATATTAAATGTTCATTAGAAGCAGTGAAATGTAAGAAAAATCAGGTGCTCTCTGAATTATGAAGCCAAGCTGACAGGGCAAATAGGATGCTGAAGGATCTATGTCCAGGGCACAGGCAAGATGGGGTAAACATTCCAGGGGTGAGATAAGAATGGCCTGGCACAGACAGATAGAGGTAAAAAGTAAGAAGTGATGCTCTCTCCCTCCTTCCTGGCAGGTCAAAATAGGCCCCTTGATGGATCTGTGTATGCTGAATCCTAGTCAAATCCCCCAGCCAGAAAAGAAAGAAAGAAAAGAAAAGAAAATTCTAATTCCCTGAAAACTACTCTCCTTTTCCTGGAGGTCATCACTCTTCCTTACTTGGAAGAGGGAAGTCTCCTTAAAATCCCTTCAAAACAGTGTGTATGTGGCTGCTGGCATGGTGCAGCCTTGGCTTGAAAATGCATGCACTTGCTTGCAGCTAAGTGCCTATTTTCTAGAGCAGTGGTTCACAACCTCTTTTGATCAGGGAGCACTTTGACTTGGGACCACTTGACCAGGGAGCACTTTGACTTGGGACCACGTGAACAGAGACCACTTGACCAGGGACCACTTGACCAGGAAGCACTTTGACAAGGGAGCACTTGACTAAGGGACCACTTGACCAGGGACCACTTTGACAAGGGACCATTTGACCAGAGACCACTTGACCAGGGACCACTTGACCAGGAAGCACTTTGACAAGGGAGCACTTGACCAGGGACCACTTTGACCAGGGATCACTTAACCAGGGACCACTTGACCAGGGACCACTTTGACAAAGGAGCACTTGACCAGGGAGGACTTTGACCAGGGACCATTTAACCAGGGACCACTTGACCAGGAAGCACTTTGACAAGGGAGCACTTGACCAGGGACCACTTTCACCAGGGACCACTTTGACCAGGGATCACTTGACCAGAGACCACTTGACAAGGGAGCACTTGACCAGGAATGACTTTGACCAGGGACCACTTTGACCAGGGATCACTTCACCAGAGACCGCTTGACCAGGGACCACTTTGACAAGGGACCACTTGA
Source organism: Anolis apletophallus (assembly GCA_030556195.1). Lineage (NCBI taxonomy): Eukaryota > Metazoa > Chordata > Lepidosauria > Squamata > Anolidae > Anolis > Anolis apletophallus. Next base: position 9,514,552 of record JARBWK010000016.1, read on the forward strand.
CCAGGGAGGACTTTGACCAGGGACCACTTTGACCAGGGACCACTTGACCGGGGACCACTTGACTAGGGATCACTTTGACCAGGGAGCATGTTGACAAGGAACCACTCTCCAACACTAGTACCAAAAGGGTTAGAAATCAGTTTTTGGTCAACTTTAGATTCGGTTTGATTATTTCTGGTGCTGATTCAGAAAATTGCATTGGATAGACCACATCAACTCTAGTGTATTATACAGAACATATGCCATCCAGTAGTCGCCATCTGCTCACCCACGGAAAACCATATTTAATAATCTAGAGACATGGACTTTATATTAGGTCTCGACAGGTTGGGAACCACTGCTCTAGAATAAGAAACAGAGAACTTGCCTCCTTGCCTTGGAAAGAGTTGTCACAATCGCCGACTTAGAACTGCCCCTTTAACACACACACGGAGACGTAGCAAAGGCTAACTACTTTATTGAGTATATAAAAACAGTTCCAAAGGGTAAATAGTCCAATGATAAGCAAGTGTTCAAAGTATTAAGCAAATAGTCCAAAGTAACGTAGCAAATAGCTTGAAGCGTTGCAAGGCTCCGCAAACCAATGCGGATCAGGAAACAGGGCAAGGTTTCGCAAACCACTGCGAATCAAGAAACAGGGCGAGGTGCCGCAAACCACTGCGGCTCAGGAAACAAGGCAAAGGCAAGGCAAGGCTTGATGACCACTGTTGGCTTGTGGTCCCACTCCGCTCGCGCCTATTCAGTATAGACGTGGGCCGGAGAACTGAGGATCAGTTCCCACGGGGCCGTTCTTAATCCCTCGGCCTGGACCCCGACGATCTAGGGCCCGCGCCCCAGTCTCTACTTTCCGAACGGTGACGGTCTAGGGACAGATGCCAGCTCCTCCTGCCCTCCTCTATGTCCCTGCGCCTGTTATGAGAACGGCCCCGCTCTTCCATCCTAGTATCGCTATCTTCCTGAGAAGTAGCCCCCCCCGAAGTTTCCCAGCCGCTAGCCTCCATCTGCTGCTCGGCCAGCTCCTGGGAACCTCGGCCATTTGGGAATTCATAACTATCTCCGCTATCTGCTTCGCTGCCTCCCATCTCTACCTGGTCCGCTCCTTCCCCGGGAGAATGCTCCCACTCAAGATCCCAGGCTAAACTCTCTACAGGTGAACTGGGCAAAGGCACGGCTGACCAATCTTGCTCTGGGCCTTCCAACTCATCCTCCGAGTCCCTTTCAGCCTGTGCGGGTCCCAATGCCAACGGGACCCCCGGTGCGTCACCCCTCCCCCGTGGCACGGGCGGGCCCATGGGTGCTACAAGAGTGCACGTGGCATGCAGGCCCAGGAGAGAAAGTGTGGGTGCCTGTGCAAAAGCCTATTGCTTACCAGTTGCTGGGGAGCAACCAATACAAAATTACTGTTGTCATTGTGACCTTCTTCTGGTTTTCCTAAAAGCATCTCATAGGCCACTTCGGAAACCAAGATATTTTTACTTCGAAAGAACATAAATGTGAGTCTGTGGGACTCTTCTTATATTTCTAGAAGGACAAAGAGCATGCTAAATTTGGGATTCTGCTGTCATTGTAGGTATGTTCCTTAGACACTGAAGCATTAAGCACTGTCATTGAATGGGAACAAATATGTTTGATTGCTCATTGTAAGGAAACGAGAGGATTCTGGTGAAATATATCTGATTTTAATGTTTTTTTGGTGCCATCTACTGCTTCATTTTTGCGAAACAGAATCATACTAACTCATGTGTCACTTTTCTTCGCACAGCATTAAAACGCCCGGGTCTGAAAGGTGGGGAAAATAATGTATGACATTGTTAATTATAATTTGTAACACACGTTATAGCCGAATCAATAGTTACATGGATTAGGCAACATTAATCCGGCAAATTCGTTATCACCCTAGGATAAAACACAGCTGCTTTATTTCCCCTATATTTTGTGTCTTTTCTAGTTTAATTTGCTCTTTGAGAGATTTTCATTCACTTATGAATGCACTTTTATTGAAGCTGACAGTAGATAACAAAACTTCACAAGACGGGGAAAACTCATCCTAAGCAAATTTATTTCAAAATAATGGCCACAGAAAGTAAATAGATATAGATTGTTATCCTGGTAGTGACATACAGCATGTTGGCTTAGCATCACATTACTCCAGCATATGCTTTTTTGTGGCTGTTGCAGAAAGAGGCAACCTAGACATCCATCCCCAATGAAGCCCTACCTATGCTCCATATTCTGGACACATATGAATGCCTCCACCATGGACATTATTTAGGTGATCCCTCGTAGCCTGAGGATTTATTATTTATTTATTTATTTATTATTTAAACTTGTTAGTCGCCACTCCCATACAGCTCGGGGCGACTTACAGAGTTCACGTTCACTGGGCAGACCAGTAAGAATGATACAACAACAACAATACTGTCGCCCCCTTGGGCCCCTTGGCACTTGACCTCCCCGGACAACAGACAAGACAGCTGAGGTACAACAAGCTTTATTGATTATAAGGTAGCAAGGTAAGTATATAGTCCAGGAAGCCTTTAGTATGCAGCCTCTGGTTAGCAGCAAATACTGGATTCAGCAAAGCTTGAGTATCCGCAACGGCAGGATCTCAAGCAGAGTCAGTTCGGGAACAAATGCGGGATGCGATAGATAGTCTCTGAGCCCCCAACCGGCGCAAGAAGGTTGGCGGCTTTAGGTACTGCAGGCAAAGTCGATGCAACAGCAACACGGCTTCCCCGCAGGGCTCGGCGATGAACAGGAACAAGGCTTGATGCTGGAACGAGGCAGCCGAGGAAGGCTGGCTGGCTGGATCTTAGTAGCTGGCCGAAAGGCCCGGTTCACAATAGCATCATGGCAATAGCGGTCGTTGGTACGAGATGCTGGCTTGCAGGATCTCACCGCCTTTATAGGATTCCTGATCGTAGCGCCCAGTGCGTCGAACATCAAATCCAATGATGGATGGGCCTCGGGTTGTTTTGAGAACCTCAGTCTTGAAGAATGCGGCACCTCGTTAGCGCGGACCATCTAGGCTGGGGAGTAGCACTTAGCGCTCTGAGTACCCGCTCCTGTTATCAGTCTGGTGGGCCCAGTTTGTCCTTGACATATCTTTGCCATAGCATCTTTCATGGGAAGCACAATAGAGCAGTAAGGAGGCCCACTGCAGGAGCTGGGAGTTAATCCAGCTGGGCTGGAAAGTTCCTTGGAGTCAAGCGGGCAAAATGCAGCCCCTAGGAAATATGCCGACTGAAGCCCTTGGGGTGCGACAAATACACAATAGAAAGAAAAACTATCTATCTATCTATTGCATATAATAAAAGTCAGTGTTTGTGGTGGAGCGAGCGAGTGAGCGAGCGAGTGACGGGAGGAATATGTGCCAGCATTTCGATTGGCTGCCATTGTGGGATTATTTGCATAACGGGCTCTAACTAGCCAGCCTCAGAAATCCAACATTCTACGGCCCCAGACAGAGGGGATTGGTGGCCACTGAAATGGGATTTGCATAACTGACTCCAAATGGCCAACCACATTCAAACATTCTAAAGTGATTCAGAGGGAAAGGTAAAGGACTCAGTCAGTCAGCCACTGAGGCCCACAGCACTGACAGATCAGGATCAAACTGGGCAAACAGATGACCAATGGCCCACTTCACTACCTGGTGTGGTTTAGGGTAGGAGGTGGCACGAATGATGGGATTTTCAGTACCTTCACGTCATTCACTTCCCAAACAACACTATAGCCACTATAAATCACAAACCAGGCCCAAAATTGACAGCAAGGCTTCCTTAACTTGATTTTCCTGACTAGGCCTCAGCTCATGGGATATTGTTAGGCTTCCTGAACTTGGTTTGTCTCTAAGACTAGACAAGTCAGATCTAGTCCGCATCCCGAAGCTTACACCCCAGAAAGTTTGCATGTGAAATCTCCTGTGCTTCCTCTTCCTTTGGCAGGGATCGCTGTTTCTTCTGTAGAGATCACAGGAGGAGCTCGTTCTGAGGAGGAGCTCGGAGGACTTCTGGGTGCTCTCGCAGGGGGTGGGGGGTCAAACATGGAACTTGGCCCGACTTCCTGTTCTGCTTCCGCCTCCTGCGGCACTTGCTCCCACGTGTCCATTCTTTCCGCTTGGCCTCCAAGAGGGATGAAGACATCCAGTCTTCTTCGGTGTTCCCAAGGCCACCGGCCATCTTGGTTGCCACACCAAGCGCCCCCCCAATGGGGGGCCACGGCGCTGTGGCTGCCACTCTCCAGGGCGGGCCAGGACTCAGGAGATCTCCAGCAAATCCCGTTCCAGCCAGGAACGCTCACCCTCCAGCAGGGGCTGGGGGAGGCCGCCAGAGTCTCTCCCCATCGACCGTGCTCATCCCTCCAATCGTTAGCAGGCAGGTGCATCGAAAAGACAACCACCCTCGGGAAAGCAAGCAATCAGGAGTGGAGGGCGAGGGCCAACTGTCAACAAGCTGACCCTCATGGCCTCCAAGTTCATCCCCCGCTCTGCAACGGCTCCCGTTGCTCGTCCCTCGGCAACTCTCTCCACAGTCTCCACAGGGGTCTCCCCCGCACCATCCGGCTACGTCACCGTGGGCCTCTCAGTCAGGAGGTCCCAAGAGTGATCCCAGGTTAGATCAGGGGGTATTTGATAAGTCAGGGGCGGGATGATGGTCCTCCGAGAGTAGTGCCTTGGCAGTGGGTCCGTAGATGGCTGTGGAGACCTATTCTTGATCTGCATGTTCTCCCATAGTGATGACATTGGTTTCCAGGTGGAAGGCAGCCTGATCAGGGTTGGCTTGATATGCCTTCCTCTTGGCACTTTTCTCCCTTTTGCCCTCTTCAAATTCTGCAGCACTGCTGATCACAGCTGACCTCCAGTTAAAGTGCTCAACGGTCAGGGTTTCCCAATTCTCGATGTTTATGCCACAGTTTTTTAAGGTTGGCTTTTAGCCCATCTTTAAATCTTCTTTCCTGTCCACCACTATTCCATTCCCCATTCTTGAGTTGGGAGTATAGTAACTGCTTTGGGAGATGGTGATCGGGCATTTGGACAATGTGGCCAGTCCAGCAGAGTTGATGGCATAGGAGCATCACTTCAGTGCGGGTGGTTCTTCTAGCACATTGACATTTGTCTACCTGCCTTCCCAAAAGATTTGCAGGATTTTTCAGAGGCAATGCTGATGGAAACATTCCAGGAGTTGAGTGTGACGTCTGTGAACGGTTCCTGTTTCACAGACGTATAGCAGGATTGGGAGGATGATAGCTTCATAAGCAAGCACCTTGGTCTCCCTGTGGATGAAATACAACAACGCCTGAGCTCTGCGAGTGCAGCATTTTTTCTGAATGAAGCAGAGAGTGTTTGAAGACCACCTCAAACACTCTCTGCTTCATTCAGAAAAATGCTGCACTCACAGAGCTCAGGCGGTGTTGTATTTCAGTGTCAATGTTGACTTTTGTGGAGAGGTGCTGCCAAGGTAGCGGAAATGGTCAACATTTTCTAATGTTACACCATTTAGCTAAATTTCTGGCATTGCAGAAATGGCTGGTAACAGCTGGAAGTGCACTTTGGTTTTCTTGACGTTCAATGAGAGGCCGAGCTACCCATATACTTCTGCAAAGGTATGCACCTGTCCTATGCATCCCTCCACTGTGGTCATATTTATAAGCTAAATGGCCATGAGTTGCTATTTGTACTGGTTGGTGAAACATCAATGTATCCAGTGTTTTCCAGCCAGTGTGCCGTAGCACACTAGTGTGCCATGAGCAATCATCAGGTGTGCCGTGGGAAATTGGAACCTCCAATACCCTTTCTTCCCCCTCCTGCCGAACACTTTTTCTTCTCCACTCGGGCTCCCTTCTTCCCAGCCTCGCTCTGCTCACGTTGCCTCACTTTGATCTGGGGCGAGTCTGCGCAGTAGCGCCCGCACGGGTCACGTCTTCCTCCCTCCCCCCTCACCTCCTGAACACGCTCATGCTGCCCCCTCGGATAAAAATGGTGGCAGAAGCGGCAGTGTAGAAGAAAAAGCAATTGTTCGGCAGGAGGGGGAAGAAAGGGCGCGAAGGGGAAGGGGGAGGAAGAGGTCTCTGTCGAAAGCTGGCATGGGCAAACTTGGACCTTCCAGGTGGTTTGGGCTCCAACTCCCACCATTCCTAGCAGCCTCCGGCCCTTTTCCTTTCCCCCCCTCAGCCACTTAAGCAGGAAAGGGCCTCAGGCTGTTAGGAATGGTGGGAGTTGAAGTCCAAAGCACCCAGAGGGCCAAAGTTTTCCCATGCCTGTTTTAGGGACCTTAAAGTGGTGAGCCTCCTTCCAACATTGTGATTCTGGATAGAAAACAAACAACAACATAACAGAACATTGTTTGAGTCCACAGTGCTCTCTGGATGTAGGCGAACTACAACTTCCAAACTCAAGGTCAATTCCCAAGCAAACCCTTTCAGTACTTTCTGTTGGTAATGAGAATTCAATAGGCCAAGTTTGGTTCAATTCCATTGTTGCAAGGGTTCAGGATGATCTATGATTGTGTGTTAACTATAAATCCCAGAAACTGTAACTCCCAAATGTCAAGGTCTATTTTCCCCAAACTCCATCTGTGTTCACATTTGGGCATATTCATGCCAAGTTTGGTCCTGATCCAACATTGTTTCAGTCCACAGTGCTCTCTGGATATAGGTGAACTACAACTCCAAAACTCAAGGTCAATGTCCATCAAACTCTTATAGCATTTTCTCTTGGTTATGGGAGTTCTGTGTGGGAAGTTTGTGTCTTTCTGCCATTCCTGCCAGGATATCTATGTTGTGTTCATCGAAACAGGCCCAGGTTTCACACTGAGTGTATAAATATTAAAAACATATTAACTATATGTATTACTGTGTTAGAGTGTCATTTTGTGTCATTTTGCTTGGTGGTGTGCCCCAGGATTTTGCAAATGTAAAAAATGTGCCGTGGCTCAAAAAAAGTTGAAAAACATTGAATGTATCAATGTATTGGAGGAATGGCACATTGGAGCATATCCCAAACATCAGAATGAAGGAAGACTTCTGGCAACGGTCCTCCAATGTTTTGTTAAGTATGGTTCCCTGACATTCACTGAATGCTAATTTGATTATGATGTTTTGTAAGTGCCAGCCAACTATTATCTCTTTTGTAGCTGGGACCAAAAATGCACACACACAACAGCAGTGTACCCATGATGTCAGTATCTCAGCCACCCAGTTCCTAGTGTCTTTTAAGTAGTGCTATTTATGAATAAGCTTTTTTTGGCATGCATAAATGATTTCAGCAAATTATTGTAATGTCAAAATGGGCATGTTCATATATTTGATGTATACATTGCTTTTTATAGTCTCTCCCCCCTTTCTTGCTTTCAGTGCAATGATGGTGCAGAAAACATACAGCAAAAGACTGTCAAATAAGTTTGCTTCATTAGGCGCAGATATAATGCCAAACTTTCATTATGCTTACCAAAACAGTAAACATTTTCTCCTTGCATTTTTGTTGGAAGACTAAATACATGTTATGACAGGCTGAAGTGTCTGGACTGGATGATCTGTTCGCTGAATGCATGATAATTCAGAAGAGAAATGCTCTTTATTAGTCTAAAGATCTGCTCCACATGATTCTGGGATTTTTTGTCATTTAACATCTGCTGATGGAGCTGACTCTATGCAGTTTCCTTGTAACCTGATGGACTGACAGTTGGTGCTTTGATACTGAGTTTAGGCTTACAGTTGGTGGCCTTGTGCCCAGATTAATTAGAGCCGTGTTTTTCAACCTTTTTTGAGCCAAGGCACATTATTTACATTTACAAAATCCTGGGGCACACCTCCAACCAAAATGACACAAAATGACACTCTAACACAGTAATACATATAGTTAATATGTTTTAAAATGTATTTATACACTCAGTGTGAAACCTGGGCCTGTTTCGATGGACACAACATAGATATCCTGGCAGGAATGGCAGAAAGACGCACACGAAGGTCTTGCTCAACAGCTGTCAGTCATGGGAAAACTTCGGCCCTCTGGGTGCATTGGACTTCAACTCCCACTATTCCTAACAGCCTGAGGCCTTTTCCTGCTTAAGTGGCTGAGGGGAAAAAAGAAAAAGGGCCTGAGGCTGCTAGGAATCGTGGGAGTTGGAGTCCAAAACACCTGGAAGATCCAAGTTTGCCCATGCCAGCTTTCGATTCCATCACCACATCTATCTTCAGCCTCTGGTGGTTTGAATATATGTGATTATCTATGTGATTTTCTACCTTGTCGCTATGATTGTGGTGCTGCTTCTTTAAATTGTCTGCAAACTGACTGTGTTATTGTGCAGATCCCGGAACTGACATTGGATAACATCGTGAGGATACACTTTGTTTTTTGCACTCACTTCCATGATTTCACCAAATATTGTGAGTTTTCCATAGAGGAGCGCTCAGTGTACTCTCTACTTCCTGGTTCGGAACTCCTCCGCTCTCTGTGGCTACCACGCCAAACTACCTTATGTAAGACTTTTGTTTTTTTCCAACAGGATTGGGTACTTTGAATGTGTTTTTTGCATATGATTATGTATGATTAATTGTGCATTTTGTACTGTGACGTAGCGGCGCTCCTTTAATAAGTAAGGGTATTGGAGGCTCCAATTTCCCACGGCACACCTGATGATCACTCACGGCACACTAGTGTGCCCCGGCACACTGGTTGGGAAACACTGTATTAGAGTATGATGCCAAAATTGCTATAGATGCTTTAATTTTATATCTCTTTATCAGTGGTTCCAAACCTTTTTTTTTTAACCAGGGACCATTTGACCAGAAACCTCTCTCCAGCGTTAGTACCAAAAGGGTTACTAATTGGTTTTTGGTCTACTTTAGCTTGCTTTGGTTATTTGGGGTGCTGATTCAGAAAATTGCATTGGATAGACCACATCAGCTCTAGTTTCTGATACAGAACATATGCCACCCAATAGTCACCATTCATATTTAATAATCTAGAGCTGATGTGGTAGTAGTAGTCTTTCATGGGTAGTCAGCATCTCCCCTAGTGACATCCACGTTCCCTCGGCACTGTAAGAGGGTTTTACGCAACCAGTCACTCTGGCTACTGCATGGTTTTGAAGCAACTGTGTAGTAATGATGAGGCCATGGACCATATTTTCATTCTTGCGGACTACTGGTGGTCCACGGACCACAGGTTGGGAACTACTGCTCCTTATCCTTTCCTTTCTTTCCTGTCCTTTCTTACTTTTTCCTCCTGTCACAACACAGGCCCTGACTCAACCCCGTAATCACACACACACAGACAATGTCAATTAACTATTTATTAAGCACAAAATTAGAAGCAGGTGAAAAAGGTAAAATGTCCAAAAGGTAAAGATCAAATAGTCCAAGGTAAAAAGCAATCAATGTTCAAAGGTATTCAAAAAGCAAGTATCAAAAGCAAGGTCCATAAAAACAAAGCGAATCAAGCAAGGCAACTTAGTCCATGGTTAACACGGCAATCCAAAGTTCATGGAATCAACAAGGTCCCAAGGTGGTTCTTGACCAGGCAAGCCAAACTCTAGCTTCCAGGAAGACAGCAAACTGCTACATCTCTCCAGTTCAGACGTGGCCACCAAACTGAGGAACTTTCCCACCGAGTGACTACTTAATTCCCTCCAGGCCTTGTTTCCAATCTTTCCTTGTAGCTACAATACTCCCCCTTCGGTCGAATCTCCGCTCAGGAATGGCACCCTCTGCGCCGTTATCTTCCTGGGAAACTGGCTCTGACTCGGCTTCCATGTCCTCCGCAACATCTGGTGAAAACAACCTTTCTTGGGAACCGAAACCTCCCGGTCTTTCATATTCCGTATCAGGTCTGGAATCAGGAGAGCCTTCGTCATCAGAATAAACCTCCGGCCAGGTGTCTTCCCATTGCAGGCTGTCCGTTGGTGATGTGGATCCATCATCCCCTGCATCACCTTCATCTGGATCCAAAGCAAACGGAACCCCTGGGGCCGGATCCTGCCCCCCCTGCTGAGGTGGGGGCTGATTTGCACCCGACCCCCCCCCCCGGGTCAGATGAGGGCAGAGTTGCTACACCTCCCCCCTTCCTCCTTTTTACAACATTTATTTTAAATTAGTTCAAAAATGGTATATGCCATAGCTGCTGCTCACTGGGTAACTTGGCAGTCTTTCATTGTGTCTGACCGGGTATCATAGTCGTACAGTCTATTGGGGACTTGGATGTGGATTGAGAAGATGAGGAAGTCCTACTATAGAAGATTCCAGGTCCAGATATGATTTGAAGCAGGGATCTGACGTATCAAATAGTAAGTGTCCATGAAACTAGCCAACACACTTGTCAGTCAATCCACTGTAATAAGGAATTCACTGTGCAGATTTGACAAATGTCAATTTAATATGATGTGTGGGAATGAATGGAAGGATGTGTGGCTGGAGTTAATAATTTTGGAAGCACCAGTATAATATTAAGGCCTGCAATGACTAATTATCTGCTTGCTGGACTGTAATTAAAAGTTGCTAATGAGAGTTGATAAGAACAGGGGAGGTTGCAAGGGGGTGTCAGAGGAGTTGCCAAAGGCCATCAGAAAACACAATATTTTCTGTTGCTCATGGAAGTTTGGTTTGAAGTTTGGCCCAATTCTATCATTGGTGGGGTTCAGAATGTTCTTTGACTGTAGGTGAACTATAAATCCCAGCAACTACAACTCCCAAATGTCAAGGTTTGTTTCCCCCAAAATTCACCAGTGTTCACAGTTGGGCATATTAAGTATTCATGCCAAGTTTGTCCAGATCCAACATTGTTTGAGTCCACAGTGCTCTCTTGATGTAGGTGACCTACTGTGGTGTTCCAGCCTAGCAGTGTGATGCCCCAGCCTAGTGGTCAGAGTCAGGCACCAGTGGTGCCAGTGGATCAGGGCCAGGATGGGGAGGATGAATGGCTAGATGGGGACGTTTCTGTAAATGCGGATTTGTCTTGGGATAATGACTGGCTGCATGGGTATTGGCCCGAAGAAGGGGTTAATGTGATTTCATGGAAGTTAGTTCCGAGACAGCTAGTGAGAACTCCAGTAACCTTGACTCTCACGGTAACTTTACTCCCTTGCCAGCTGAGCTCCCGGGAAATAGGGAGGAAGAATTTTCTCAGCAAGATATGAGTCCACCTGGGCCCGCTAACGAGTTGTTGGATTTTGATAGAAGGGCTAGTATCAGATCCTCCCGGAGGGATTGGAATTTGCGATGGGGAATTCAGTGGTCTCACAGAAAATAGATTCCTTTTAAAAGACTGGCCCGGGAAAGATCTCGCCAGAGCTGAAGCTACGTTTGGCTTGGATAGTTCATGCTCACGATCCCAGGTTCAAGTTGGCTGCAGAAGCGGCTTTGCTTGTCTTGCTACGTTCCCGTTTGACCGTTGTCACGGAGTGCTTTGGACTCTAAGTTCCTGTTTTGGCCGCCAGAGTGGCCTGCCATGGTTTTGGATTTGTTTTCCTTGGGATTTACTCCAGTTTAAGGACCTTATAAGATTTACCTGTGGACTTACTTTTTGCCTTACTTCTTTCATCCTATGGACTATTCTTATTCTAAATAAACGTATTTTACAGAGTTTGCTTGTGTGAGTGTACTAGGGGGGTACGTTCCGGATCTGAGGTGCAACACCTACCCGCCAGAGCAGTCCCTATAAAGCTACTCACGTTTGCATGTTTTCAAACTGATAAAAGCTGGGGCTAGCAGCGGGAGCTCATACCGTTCCATGGATTTGAACCAGCAACCTTTCGGTCAGCAAGTTCAGCGGCTCAGTGGTTTAACCCAGACTGTTACCAAGAAAATAATCTCAACAGGTTAATACAAAAGAGCCCAGAAACACAATATGTGCCCTCGACTAAACATATAAACACCCCAGTTACTAACTAGTATGCCCAGCTATTGAACAGGCATGAACTTTTGCTTCCACCTACTCTTCTTATCATCATATTCACTGTTTTAATTTCCCGGAATCTAATTTGATACATTTAGGCAGAGAGACAGCTTGCATTGTTATTTTTCTTTGGAGCACAATATGTTTTCGCGTTTCCCCCTTTTCATCTGATAAATGTTTCATGATAGGAGAAAATTATAACTGAACTAAGGAGGGAACTTCAAAGCTTTGAATTAGCATAGCCCTCTGTCGCAAAGTGATACAGTCATTCCCCGCTATCAGTTTCTCAATTTGTATATGCTATGCACATGAATGGACACACATGCACACAGAAAGAAAGAAAAAGAAGGAACTTCTACTCCTGGTAAAATTAATGTTAAGTGATGCATGAATTTCTCCTCCCGTCTCGTGTTGATAGTCATCTATTTCGTCAAACTGTTTGCCATTCGTTTTACAAGATTTACATAACCAGATGGCCACAACAAAAACCAGCAGCATTAGTTCACAAATGCTGGGAGTTGTGTTTTTAAATATATAATTTCACTCTCAATCAGTGTTTCTCACCCTGGAGGTCAGGGACCCAAGGGGGGTCATGAGGGGGGGTCAGAGGGGTCACCAAAGACCATCAGAAAACACAGTATTTTCTGTGTGAACATCTTGGTATTCTGATATTAATTTTCCACAAAGCCTGGAAAGGTCCCTTTTTGGAACTGCAGCTTCTATAATGCGCTAGAGCAGCATTTCTCAGGCTGGGTGTCGGGACCCCGGAGGAGGGGTCATGAGGGGGTGTCAGAGGGGTTGCCAAAGACCATCAGAAAACACAATATTTTCTGTTGGTCATGGGGGTTCTGTGTGGGAAGTTTGGCCCAATTCTATCATTGGTGGGGTTCAGAATGATCTTTGATTGTAGGTTAACTATAAATCCCAGTAACTACAACCCCCAAATGTCAAGGTATATTTTCCCCAAACTCCACCAGTGTTCACATTGGGGCAGATTGAATATTCGTGCCAAGTTTGGTGTAGATCAGGGGTGGGCAATTATTTTTTCCAAGGAGGGCTGCACCTAAAGGCGGAACTACATTCTAATCTACATAATTTATTTATTTATGTACTATATTTACTATATAGTACACATCATTAATATTAACATATTAATATATCAAGAAATATTCATATGTGATTAGTATTAATATCATAATTATAATATTATAGTATATATATATAGACATAATATATTGAAATTATAATATAATATAAAATTATATTATTAATTATATTATAATAAAATTATTATAAAATAATAATAAAAACCACTAAAATAAAATTAAATTCAAGAAGACAAGACGCAAACCAAGATGGAATGGCCCAATGGACCCACCCTAGAGGATGGCAAGGCGGACCCAGCCACCGCAGCAGCAGAGGAGAGGAGAGCAGCAGGTGATTGGAGGCTGCAGGCCTCCGCCCGCTCTCGCCCCCAGCCGTTCCCCAGCTGATCACCCTGCTATGGAGTGCCTGCCATCCCTGGAGGCGATGCAGGCCTGCAGGAGGGGCAGTCGGCGATCTGAGGCGGCTGATCACCTTGGCGATCCGAAAGACAATCAAGTCTTCTGGGTCACCAGGGCAATTAGCTGCCGTAGGTCGCTGAATGCTCCCGCTGCAGGCCCGGATCGCCTCCAGGGATGGCAGGCACTCCAAAGCCGCAGCTCCTCCAGCCTGTCTGCCGACACAGGCCCCACAGAGCCCCCGATGGGATGGCGGCAGCAGCACCCCTTCCTCTTGGCCAAGCCCCCGACGCCCTTCTCCCCGGGCCGGACAGAATCAGCTGCTGGGCAGTAGCCTGCCCAACCCTGGTCTAGATCCATCATTGTTTGAGTCCACAAGTGTTTTGAACAATAACTCCCAAAACTCAAGCTCAGTGCCCAACAGTATTTTCTGTTGGTCATGGAAGTTCGGTGTGCCAAGTTTGGTTCGGTATCATTGTTGGTGGAGTTCAGAATGCAATGTAAATATTTGATATGAAGCATGTACAGTATACTGGATCAAATTTGGCACAAAGACCCGATACACCCAAATTTGAATACTGGTGGGATTGGGGAGGGGGATTGGTTTTGTCATTTGGGAATTGTAGTTGCTGGGATTTATATTTCACCTACAATGAAAGAGCATTCTGAACTCCACCAATGATGGAATTGAACCAAATTTGGCACACAGAATTCCCATGACCAACTGGAAGGATTTGGTGGGCATTGACCTTGATTTTTGAAGTTGTAGTTCACGTACATTCAGAGGTCATAGTTGACTCAAACAATGATGGATATGGACCAAACTTGGCATGAATACTCAACATGCCCAAATGTGAAAACTAGTAGAATTTGGAGAAAATAGACCTTGACATTTGGAAGTTGTAGTTGCTGGGATTTATTGTTGACCTACAATCGAATGATTTCATCAGCGCTGCCTTCGCACAATCCTAAATATACACTGGACCAACTATGTAATGAATGTTCCTGTCCTTGAGCAAGCAGGGATCACCAGCGTTGAGGCCATGCTATTGAGAACACAGCTGCGCTGGGCAGGGCACATCTCTAGGATGGAGGACCACCGCCTCCCAAAGATACTACTCTATGGTGAACTCACCATGGGTCAGCGCAAGAGAGGCGCCCCCCAAAAGAGATATAAGGACTCCCTGAAACAACATCTCAGGCTCGGCCAGATTGATCACCAACAATGGTCCACCCTGGCCTCATATCGGGAGGCATGGGGGCGCACTATCCACAATGCTGTGGTCTCTTTCGAGAAGACACGCCGAATGGGTCTAGAAGAGAAACGACAACGCAGAAAGAAACACAACTTGGAAACAACATCACCCAAGGAGACTTTCTGCTGTGCTTTCTGCAACCGAACTTGCCTATCTCAGATTGGCCTTTTTAGTCATCAACGCGCTTGTAAAAAGTGTGGGATGAGTCCTTCCTAAGAATCTTCGTTCGCGAAGTAATTCCGAGACAATCGAAGAACATTCTGAACCCCACCGGCGTTAGAATTGTGCCAAACTTGCCCCACACAAAACCTCAATGACCAACAGAAAGTACTATGTTTTCTGATGGTCTTTGGGGACCCCCCGACCCCCCACAACCCCCAGGGGTCCTGACACCCAGGTTGAGAAACACTGGACCAGCAGATTGTAGGAACTGCAGTTCCAAAAAGGGACTTCTCCAGGCTCAGTGGGAATTTAATATCAGGAAACTAGGACATTCATCATGCAAAGCTTGTGCTCTGCTGCTCAATGGTGACTCCTACCCACAAATGCTGGCACTTCCTGAAGGTGTTTCTGAAACCATCTGCAAGTGTCAACAGTCCCTTCTTGTTACTGAGGTTACCGGCTGCTGCGTTACTTCTGTAGGCAGCACGCTATTTCATTCATAAGCCATAGTCTTCTGCCAAGTCCACACCACTGGCAAGGAGAAGAAAACAGGGAACCATACAAAACACTCCAAGGTTTAGTGATAAAGTACATTTTCCCCCTCTCTGTGCATTTGCCGCTCCTCCGCTCATGCATGCCAAAACAGTTTTGAAAAATGAAATTAAAATGTCAAGTGCCAAGGAACACTGGCCCAGGCAGTGTTAACTTCCTATGACTGGCAATTACACAGAGGACAACCCATCCAAACAGTGCTTTTTGGCAGCCTTACATGAGACAAATGGTTTTCCTAATAATAAATTGGGCCAGCGGTGTGGGGAGGCTGGTGTGCATGTGTGTGGGGAGCCAAAGACATTGCAAAAGAGGGAGAAGATGCTCTTCAGAGCATTTGTGTAGGTCCCAATTAAGTAGCTGGAGTTCTGTCAGTATCTAACATGCTTAGGAAAATTGCAGAGAGAGAAAGAGGGAGGACAATTTCTGTCTATATGTATGAGTCCCAAGACTGAGGTCTGTAGGAGAAGCCCTTCTCTCTGGCTTCCCCTATATCAGGGCTGTCCAACTTCT
Source organism: Anolis apletophallus (assembly GCA_030556195.1). Lineage (NCBI taxonomy): Eukaryota > Metazoa > Chordata > Lepidosauria > Squamata > Anolidae > Anolis > Anolis apletophallus. The sequence goes on from JARBWK010000016.1 coordinate 9,530,424, forward strand.
ACCAGCCCAAGGGCCGGAATTCCGGTGACTGATCAGGTGGCGGGCCGGGCTGCAGCAGGGGGCGGTTGCTTATGGGGCGTGGTCGCTCGCGGGGGTGGGGCCGATAATGGGGTGGGGCCGATCATGGGGGCGGTTTCTCCCGGTTCTGCCGCCCTGGCTGACGCTGTAGGAGGAAGGGTGAAGCTAAGGACGGCTCCCCTTGGCCCCTCCCTCCCACAGCATCAGCCAGGGTGGCAGAAGCGGCGATTTCTCCCGGTTCTGCCGCCCTGGCTGACATTGTAGGAGGGAGGGCGAAGCTAAGGGGGGCTCCCCTTGGCCCCTCCCACAGTGTCAGGGCGGCAGAAGTGGCACGCGCATGCGCACCTTTTTGGGGGGATTTTTTCGGGATTTTTTTAAAAAAAATTCGGGGTTTTTTTTAAAAAAAAATTTTATTGAAGGAGGGTAGGGGGGCCGGATCCAAGGGGCTGGCAGGGCTGTGTGCGGCCCACGGGCCACCTGTTGGACAGCCCTGCCCTATATCATTGTTTCTCAACCTTCCTAATGCCACAACCCCTTAATACAGTTCCTCATGTTGTGGTGACCCCCAACCATAACATTTTTATTGCTACTTCATAACTGTAATTTTGCTACTGTTATGAATCGTCATGTAAATATCTGATACGCAAGATGTATTTTCATTCACTGGACCATATTTGGCACAAATACCCGATGGAGTTTGTCATTTGGGAGTTGTAGTTGCTGGGATTTATAGTTCACCTATAATCAAAGAACATTCTGAACTCACCAAAGTTGGAACTAAACCAAACTTGGCACACAGAACTCCCATGACGAACAGAAAATACTGGATTTGGTGGGTATTGACCTTCTGTTTTGGAGTTGTAGTTCACCTATATCCAGAGAGCACAGTGGAACCAAACAATGATGGATCTGGACCAAACTTGGCACAAATACAGAATATGCATGAATGTGGATTTACAGTTCACCTAAAATCAAAGAACATCCTGAACTCCACCAATCAGGCCTGGATCAGGCCCTTTTGGCGCCCTAGACCAAAGGCTCTGCCCCCGCCCCTGGCTCCGCCCTGCCCCCGGCTCCTCCCCACTCCGCCCCCTGCTCCGCCCCACCCCCGCTCCACCCAAGGCTCTTCCCTGCTCCACCCCAGCCGCTCCCCCAGCTCCACCCAGCCCCTCCCCGGCTTCTCCCAGCCCCTCCCCCGGCTCTGCCCCGCCTCCTCACCGGCTCCTCCCTCCCTCCTAAAGCCACTATGCCGGCCTGAGAAGTGGCCGAAATCATGGCTTTAGGAGGGAGGGAGAAGCTGTGGGGAGGCCCTGCATCGGCTCCGGGGGTACGGCTTTCCTCCCTCCTCCTCGCGCCAGCGAGGAAGCGGGGGTGGAGCTGGGGGCGGAGCTGAGGGCAGGGGCAGAGCCAAGGGGAGAAGAGCAAAGGAGGGGGTGGCCGTGGATGGCGCTTACGCTACCGCGCGCATGCGCCCTTTTCAAAAATTTTTTTTTTTTAAAAATTAGAATTTTTTTAGAAATTTTAAAAACTTTTTTGGGGGGGTCCTTACCTGCTGCCCCCCAAAGGTGCCGCCCTAGGCCATGGCCTAGGGTGGCTTTATGGGTAATCCGGGCCTGCCACCAATGATGGAATTGAACCAAACTTGGCAGAAAAAAGTCTCATAACCAACAGAATATACTGGGTTTGGTGGGCATTGACTTTCAGTTTTGTAGTTTTAGTTCACCTACTTCCAGAGAACACTGTGGGTTCAAACAATGATGGTACTGGACCAAACTTGGCACAAGTCCTCAATATGCCCAAATGTAAACTACTGGTCAGAGAGATCTTATGCAGCTGATACTTAGCCAGCTGTGCCACATTCCTGGTGTAAAAATAAATTTATTATTATTATTATTATTAATTAAATTAAATTAAATTAATAATATATCACCACTCATCTTGTTCACTGTGCAAACAAGTAGATGAGCTAGGAAGGCAGAAAACAAAAATAACGGGCAACAGTAGGGAGTTATTTATTGGATCAATAGGATGATGAATGGTCAAATGTTCCATGCAGGGAATGAGACAATAAACTGAAGCAATCAATTCCTTGACAAGTCTCCTGGGCAGAGGAATTAGAGAAGAATTGAAGGCACGTTCTTGTCCCCTTTTGCTTTGAAAGGCATCCCACGGAGTTCTGGTCATTTTTCCATTCCTCTTCTCAAATATACTTTGGGGAAGCTACAAAAATATCCCCAGCTCTGAAATGGCCAGCTGGGGGTATCCAATAGATTGGTGCTGTCTCCCACAACTGCCAAACAACTTAATCTGGTCCCTGGGAGCCTGATCAAATTTTAATCAAGCTGAAGAACAAAGCTCAAAGAAAAGGGCAAAAGATGTTTCCATTCAGTAAGCAACGCAGAGAGCCTGGACTTTGAAGGTTATATTTATCAAGTGATTTCATTATAGCATTATAGAGTTGGGAAGCAATCGGTGGACTATTAGGTCCAACCCCATGCTCTATGACAGTGTTTTTCAACCTTTTTTGAGCCCCGGCACAATTTTACATTTACAAAATCCTGGGGCACACCACCAACCAAAATGACACAAAATGACACTCTAACACAGCAATACATATAGTTAATATGTTTTTAAATGTATTTATACACTCAGTGTGAAACCTGGACCTGTTTCGATGAACACAACATAGATATCCTGGCAGGAATGGCAGAAACAGCAAAGAAGGAGCGAAAAAAGTGTCTTTCAATATCTTTAGTGATAAGCAATATCAATATTGGACTCATAAGTCCCTGAGTACCATAGCAATATTATATAGCAACCATACAAAAGAGTATAGAGTATCATATAGGTAGGTATTATACATACATATCCATGTGTTTAGCAATCACGGGCAGTAAACTCACATGCAAGTGAGCGGAGACGCCGGAAAGGTGCGGAACGAAGTTCCTGCATCATCAGTGAGGGGCAAAGTCCCGGACACTGTCCCAAATTATGAAAATGCTCAAATAATAATAAAATGTCCAGGTCTATATGACCGCATAATGTAATAGATCATAAAGGGAGGTCGTGCCGTGGTCAACGAACCAGTCAAATGATGCGCACCTTCGTTTCACTGATGACGCAGGAACTTCCTTCCACACCTTTCCGGCGTCTCCGCTCACTTGCATGTGAGTTTACTGCCCGTGATTGCTAAACACATGGATATGTATGTATAATACCTACCTATATGATACTGTATACTCTTTCATATTTGTATGGTTGCTATATAAAATTGCTATGCTACTCAGGGACTTATGAGTCCAATATTGATATTGCTTATCACTAAAGATATTGAAAGACACTTTTTTCGCTCCTTCTTTGCTTTGACTGTATTAGTAGGTCAGCTAGCCCCCTCCTTTCTTGTATTAGGAATGGCAGAAAGACACACACGAAGGTCTTGTTCAACAGCTGGGAATTATAGTTCACCCGCAACCAAAGAGCATTCTGAACTCCACCAATGATGGAATGGAATTAAACTTCCCACACAGAACTATCATAACCAAGAGAAAATACTATAGAGTTTGGTGGGCATTGACCTTGAGTTTTGGAGTTGTAGTTCACCTATATCCAGAGAGCACTGTGGAGGGGAGGGAGGAAGACGTGGGGCGAGTCTGCGCAGTAGCGCCCTCACGGGTCATGTCTTCCTCCCTCCCCCCTCCCGCAGAAGCATCAGTGTGAGCAAAGTGAGGCAAAGCGAGCAGAGCGAGGTTGGGAAGAAGGGAGCCCGAGTGGAGAAGAAAAAGTGTTCGGCAGGAGGGGGAAGAAAGGGTATTGGAGGTTCCAATTTCCCACGGCACACCTGATGATTGCTCACGGCACACTGGTTGGGAAACACTGACCTAAGTAAGTAAGTAAGTAAGTAAGTAAGTAAGAGTCACCATAAGTCTGAAATGAAGATACAGATCAACAGCAACATGTATACCTTCCTTGGTAAAATTGGTTGACTTCTACTGTTCTATTGCTGACCACTGATTTCACAACATGTCTTGAACTAAATAATTCCCAGGTCAGTGGTCTGCTTTTTTCTTCATTTCAGCTTGTCTTCCCTTTCTCTCTGAGCAATTGCACTCTTTGCATTTTACTCTTTCGTGAAGCAAGGATTTCAGATCAAATCCTATGCACGAGAAGCATCTTTCACTTCATCAGTGTGAAGCCACCCTAATTTTCACTTTAAATGTCAAAACTCACAGGAAGCGTCTGCTTCTTTCCCGACCTGAGCAAATAAGGGAGTTCTGATGGGTGAGATCATTACTGCTTAAGACTTTTGCGTGGCGGACAAATGCAAAGTTAATTGAGTTTTCTCAGGCCAAGATTCAGCCCAATTGCACCGCTATGGAGAAAGCACCTGGAAGTCAAGGTCCAATTGCCTCAAATAAATGACTCTGGGAGAGGGAGGGAAGGAGGAAGCATCAAATAAGACTTGTCTTCAAGGGCTTTTTGACCAAAACATGAACAGTGGAGAAAAAATGCAAACATTCACCAGGAAAAAACTGTTCTCTGTTTTCCTTCACTCCACTCTTGTATGTCAGCCTTTTCAGCCTGTGATTGGGTCTGATGTTTCTGATGTTTATGCTGATGTTCATGGTGGGAATTAGGATGATGTTCCTGATGTGGTCCAGGGTCTGTTGGCATTGGGGATGAGGGTTCACTGGGCCCTGAGTTAAGTTCCGACGAGAGGCCTAAGCTGTCTCAGGAAGATTACTGATCCATCGTTCAGTCGTGACGAGAGTTAAGGGGACTGCCCTTAAATAGGTGGCCACCTTTCTTCAAGACTGGGGACAACGTGTGGAGGGGGGAGGGATGGCCTCTGGGAGACTCCCATTAAGTTGCGGGGTTCCCCAGAGAGCTATCCTCTCCCCTATATTGTTTAATATCTATATGCATCCACTTGCCCAACTGGTTCGCAAGTTTTGGTCTGGAGTGTCATCAGTACGCTGATGACACCCAGCTCGTGCTGAGAATAGATGGCAGGCCAGACACCGTACCCGATTGTTTCCATCAATGCCTCAAAGCCGTGACTGGATGGCTGCGTTCTAGCCGGTTCTAGGATGGAGATCCTATGGCTGGGTCGTCCTGGTGTCGGTGAGTGCCGGTGGCCTACCTTGGATGGCGAGCGGTTAAGCCCATCATCTTTGGTAAAAAGCCTGGGGGTCCAACTGGACCCACTGCTATCGATGGAGACTCAGGTCTCCACGGTTAGCAGATCCGCATTCTTCCATCTCCGACAGCTAGGCGACTGGCTCCCTACCTATCCAGGAATGACCTAGCTATGGTGATTCAGGCGGCGGTCATCTCGAGGCTAGACTACTGTAACGCCCTCTACATCGGCCTTCCCTTGTCGACAACCCGGAAACTAAAGCTGTTGCAAAATGCTCGGTAGCAAACTGGCAGCCAGTGGAGCTGGCACAACAGGGTGGCTGTAGGATCAACCTGGCTGCTGTCTATTGGACTAATAGAAGCTTCTGAAAGGCAACCCCCATAGAGTGTGTTGCAATCACTTATTCGTGATGTAACTAAGGTGTAGACTACCAGGGCGAAGTCTATTTTTCCAAGGTACGGGTGCAGCTGGCACACAAGTTTTAATTTGTGCGCCAGCTTTGGGTTATATGGCTGTGTGGAAGGGCCCTATGGCTACTTTCCATATGCATATGTCTAAGCTTTGAGTAATGGTTTGCAATTGCATATTAAAGTTCTGTTCTTCAAGAGGTAGGCTAAATCCCACAAATTAGTCCTGTCCCAACTGATGGTGTGGGTGGGCACCATGGTGACATTATCATCAATGCATTTTCTTATTCTTTTATTTGTTCTTTCTTTTCTTTAATATTTCCTACACGAATCAAAGGCTTCCCCTGTTTTTCTAGTTCACTGCCTTTCATTCTACTCCTCCTGAGTTCTGGTTTAATTAGGTGAATTTCTAAAATAAATCCCCAGGGTAGAACATGATTCTATTTAACTCCAGGCAGCAGCCTGAGATGACTCCCAAGTAATGGGAAACGCCAGTGGCTAAGACTGAAGCTGCTATGACATTGTAGAGGTTACGCCAAACATCTGTTGGGCAGCAGCACTAATGAAAGCTGGCACTGTGTAGGAGGAGTTCATAGTAACAATACCAGTGGCATTTTAGCTAACTCCAAGTAGAATTGCACAGATGAAAGCAGTAGTAAGCCACTACTGAATGCCTTTAATACCAAAGAAAGTCCTATGATGTGTCAATACAATTTGACACAAGAGTCTGGAAGATCAGAGTCCAAGATAAGAAGACTTTCAATTTGCTTTTGAGGAATTGCACAATACGAGCAGTATTTATTATTTATTTATTTATTTCATATACTCATACAACAGCTCAGTGGTTTAACCTGTTGTGCCACCGCGGCCCACAATAATGCACATTTTTGAACTGCTAGGTTGAAAGAAGCTGAGCCTAACACTGGGTGCTCACACTGCTGCCCAGATTCAAACCACCAAATTGCGGTCAGCAAGTTCAGCTGTTCGGAAGTTTAAACCACTGTGCCATCAGGGGGACTGTGTATGAGCTAAAGTAGAAAAGTATGGGGGTATTTCCAACCTTTAAACCAGTGTTTTTCAATCTTTTTTGAGCCGCGGCACATTTTTTACATTTACAAAATCCTGGGGCACACCACCAACAAAAATGACACTCTAACACAGTAATACATATAGTTGGTATGTTTTTAAATATATTTATACACTCATTGTGAAACCTGGACCTGTTTTGATGAACACAACATAGATATCCTGGCAGGAATGGCAGAAACTAACAATACAACACAAGAGGGGGACTATCAAGAGCCCATCTCACTCCTCGCGACTCCTTATTTCAAAAAAAGTCCAACGAAGCATTGGACAGGGTAGTCTGGCCTTTGACTCTGACTCAACATTCCAATGACATTATCAAAACTATCCACAAGTTCTGGCCCATCATTCAAGACATCCCAGGCCTACAACAGCCAACAATGGTTGCCTATAAGGGCACCAGAAGCATACGGGATGTGGTGGTACACTCCTCACTCAGGTCTCCTTGGATTAAGAGTTCCTTGACATCTAAAACTCATCCCTGTGGGAACTGTGCCCAGTGTCATTTCGTATACTCTGATAAGGAGATCTACAGCCCGGGTCGCGCCTGTACCTTTAAATTCCAGGACTTCTTCTGTTGCAACAGCCACTCCCTTGTATATGGAATTCGTTGCCCATGCGGACTTATTTACATAGGTGAAAGTCGCAGAAAATTGAAAGTGCGCTTTTCAGAACACAGGTCACACGTCAGGAATCTATCTGAGGATTCCCCATTCTATGTCCATTGCAAAATGCTGTCCCATGGCCCTGAGTCCCTACGCTTCTTTGGCATCCAAAAAGTCTCCACCCCAGCGCATGGAGACTTAGATACAGCTTTAATTAGAGCAGAAACTCACCAAATAATCAACTACCGCATAGAGATGCCCTTTGGGCTTAATGAGAAACTCCCTCTTGCTGTGCTCCTCAGGTGAATACCTAATTGATGGTTTTATTGCTCAGGGGTTATAACCAGTTGGGCTTTCCCCTTTCTTTGCTCTTTGCCATCATGATACTTTACATGTTTATGTGATTGAGCCTATACTTTCAGGTAAATATTAGGCATGGTTTAGAACCCAAAAAATAGGAAATCGGAAATCTAATGGGGGGGATTTTTTTGATTAGTAAAAGAAAGACGTACAAAAAAATCCAAAAATTTCTAAAATGTAACTTAAGTACTAACGAAATTCGTTAGTAGTTTGTATGCCAGCGCATGCGCATTCCATATGGTTTTGGCCTACAACTCCCAGAAATCCTAACAGCTGGTAAATTGGCTGGGATTTCTGGGAGTTGTAGGCCAAAACTTGAATAAATCACACTGAATTCTAGATGGGACTCTCCAAATAGGAAGGAGGGAGGGAAGGCGGGAGGAGGGAGGGAGGGGGTATTCTATTCTGGGACGCAGCAAAAAAAGGAGGAGGAGCCCCTCGCTCCTCGCTGCCTCTCTCACCCCGATCCTGAGGGAGCGAGGGCCCAAGTTTGCCCAGGCTGAGAGGAAAAGGAAGAGGCCTGAGGCTGTGAGGAATGGTGGGAGTTGAAGTCCAAAACACCTACCTGGAGGGCTGAAGTTGGCCTGTGCGATGGGGCAAGACAGAGCAACGGGGAAGAGAAGGAGGGGGGAGAAGCATCTGAGAGAGTGCAGAGAGAGAAAGGAGGAGAAGTGTGTGTGTGTGTGTGTGTGTGTGAGTTGGCCCCTGCGGTGGGGCAAGACAGAGCAACGCGGAAGAGAAGGGAGGGGGAGAAGCATCGGAGAGAGAAGCATCTGAGAGAGTGCAGAGAGAGAAAGGAGGAGAAGTGTGTGTGTGTGTGTGAAGTTGGCCCCTGCGGTGGGGCAAGACAGAGCAACAGGGAAGAGAAGGGAGGGGGGGAGAAGCATCGGAGAGAGAAGCATCTGAGAGAGTGCAGAGAGAGAAAGGAGGAAGAGCGTGTGTGTGTGTGTGTGTGTGTGTGTGAAGTTGGCCCCTGCGGTGGGGCAAGACAGAGCAACGGGAAGAGAAGGAGGGGAAGGGAGAAGCATCTGAGAGAGTGCAGAGAGAGAAAGGAGGAGAAGCATGTGTGTGTGTGTGTGTGTGTGTGTGAAGTTGGCCCCTGCGGTGGGGTAAGACAGAGCAATGGGGAAGAGAAGGGAGGGGGAGAGAAGCATCTGAGAGAAGCATGGAGGACTACACTTTCCAGAATGCCTAGCAGCAGCGTCTTTTCCAGTTCCCCATAGAAATGCGGGAAAAGAAGAAGATGAATGAAGGCGGGAAGGAAATGAGGGGGAAAAGACAGGGAGAAGTGAGTAGGTAGCACAATAATTAAGAATTTCTTACGATCATAACGCAAATTGTTGGCCTCAAGGACCGTAAAAAAAGTCTACTTCCTGGTTAGCTGCCGTGATGCGTATAAACTAGAATGTCCCATTACATACGAATCACTTACGATTTCTTTTAATTTTCATAACTTTTTTCTCATGCCTATTAAATATGCCACGCTTGCATTATAATGATTATTTTGATGAGATATTATATACTATGTACCGTGCTGTATGGTTCACATTGTTGTGATGATGTATGTTTATGTTACAGATCATATTGTCTGCCACATATTTGAATGTTTCCATTTAAAAAGAATTTCTGACTTTGACAAAGACCCTCGGTCGAAACGAGACGAGAGGAATTCCGGGGTATTTACTCCCTCATTGGTCCCCTTTCCAGTGGCCACAGACGCTTCCTCACCTCCCGGACCTTGGGCGAACAGGGGCTGCTGATCTAGCTGTATTGCCAGCTCTTTATCCCTTGAATTGTCGGCGTTTCCCCCAGACACCCAGCGCCTCCTGTTTCCCTTCTCCGGTAGCCGCCGCCGAGCCGCCGCCAGCTTTGCAGCCTGATATTTCCCATTTGGAGAGCATTACGGCGCTTCAAGCGGTTTGCGGCTTCCCTTGGAGTTTCTACCCCGCCCGGCGCATTTTGCGGGATCCCCCGCTTGTATTGAACTACTTCAGCTTGGAACTACACGGGACATCACTCCGAGTGACCACAACTTGGCTTGTAATAATTTTTATTTGTGTATTGTTCTCCTCGCTGGGGCGGTAGGAACTCTGTACGTGCTTCAGGCACTATTGTTCATGCTATTATGATTTAAAGCATTATATTGCATATATTTTCTGACTATAGTGTCTGACTGGTTTTAATATTGTTGCTGTGTATGGTTCATATAGTGTTCCATAGTGTTTTTGCTTAGGAATGGCAGAAAGACACAAACTTCCCACACAGAACTCCCATAACCAAGAGAAAATACATTGACCTTGGGTTTTGGAGTTGTAGTTCACCTATATCCAGAGAGAACTGTGGACTCAAACAAGGACTCAAACAAGGTCTAGGTTGCAACACATATTGAGTATTCATGCCAAGTTTGGCATGAATACTCAATATGTGTTGCACCCTAGACCTGGAGGATCCCTCAGTAAACCACCACGAAGCAGCCGTGATTAAATGCTTTATTTAGAATAAGTAGGAGAAGAGAAAAGAGATAAAAATATAGTCCACTGATGCGTCCAGCATCCAAGTATTGCAAGGCAATAGTTCAAACAGAGTTCAAAGATCCAATAAATGAAGAAATTGTCTTGAAACCCCAATGGGCTTAAATCCGGGATAAGTCCTTGGTAAACGATGGCTTGGCTGAATACTTGAGTGCCGTGATGTGGAGGCTCTGAGGCCTGGTCCTGGACTTGAGTTCCGTGGAACTTGGCAAAGAGAGCTGAACGTTGGCGCCAATGGGAACCAACTTAAATAGGTCCCCCATTGTTTTGGCCTTGGAGGCGTTGACTTCGGTGCAACTCTTTCCCAGGAACAGTTTGTGGGCCTGACTTTCACAAGCCTCCCGAGGAAGGCAAATATGTCAGCTCGTTAGCGGCTGCGCCTGGAGAAGAGGGGGAAAGCGAGGCTTTGCCTTCCCAGCGCTCCTTATCAGGTTGGGAAGAAAGAAGGCTGTGTCTGGCCTTGACCGCTGGCTGACAGGGAGGCCTCTGCAAAGGTTTCCTCTCAGGCCTGGTTGGTGCCTTGGATTTAACATGGCTTCTATCTGGCTTCGCTATGGAGTCAGGCTGGGGCATGACACCATGCCCAAATGTGAACACAGATGGAGTTTGGGGAAAACAGACCTTGACATTTGGGAGTTATAGTTTCTGGGATTTATAGTTAACACACAATCAAAGAGCATCCTGAACTCTTGCATTGAACCAAACTTGGCATATTGAACTCTCATTACCAACAGAAAGTACTGAAAGGGTTTGCTTGGGAATTGACCTTGAGTTTGGAAGTTGTAGTTCACCTACACCCAGAGAGCTCTGTGGACTCAAACAATGTTGCGTTATGTTGTTGTTTGTTTTCTATCCAGAATCACAATGTTGGAAGGAGGCTCACCACTTTAAGGGCCCTAAATCAGGCATGGGAAAACTTCGGCCCTCTGGGTGCTTTGGACTTCAACTCCCACCATTCTTAACAGCCTGAGGCCCTTTCCTGCTTAAGTGGCTGAGGGGGAAGAAGGAAAAGGGCCTGAGGCTGCTAGGAATGGTGGGAGTTGGAGTCCAAAACACCTGGAAGGTCCAAGTTTGCACATGCCAGCTTTCGGCAAAGACCTCTTCCTCCCCCTTCCCCTTCGTGCCCTTTCTTCCCCCTCCTGCCGAACACTTACTTTTTCTTCTCCACTCAGGCTCCCTTCTTCCCAGCCTCGCTCTGCTTGCTTTGCTCACACTACCGCTTCAGCAGCCATTTTGATCCGAGGGGGCAGTGTGAGTGTGTTCAGTAGAGGAGGGGGGAGGGAGGAAGACGTGGGGCGAGTCTACGCAGTAGCGCCTGCACGGGTCATGTCTTCCTCTCTTCCCCCTCCAGCAAACGTGGCAGTATGAGCAAAGCGAGGCAAAGCGAGCAGAGCGAGGCTGGGAAGAAGGGAGCCCGAGTGGAGAAGAAAAAGTGTTTGGCAGGAGGGGGAAGAAAGGGTATTGGAGGTTACAATTTCCCACGGCACACCTGATGATCGCACATGGCACACTAGTGTGCCACAGCACACTGGTTGGGAAACACTGGTTTAGAAGATCTTAGACTGTATGAGAACCAGGCTTCTTATTAAATGCAGCTTCTAATTTATGTAAGTAGTTTGGTAGCAGGACTCACATTTATTTCCTCGTTGCAACTTGGAAAAGATACAAACCCGTGTAGTCATAATAATCACTGCATGGTTTGCGATCTAGCCACTCCGGAAACGCAGTTATTAAGGTGTCATTTCAGGCTAAACAGTTTATTAATTACATTACACTCAATCCATGCAAATAGAAAAGTGTTCATAACTTTAATGAATAAATCTGCAGTACCGTTTAGAAATAAAGTGAGCGTACCAGCCACAAATTAGGATCGAAACAAAAATAAAGTTGTCAGACGTCTGACTGTCTCGTTTGTTGAAGTCTGGCCCGTTTTCTTTTCTTATCAAGGAACTTCTGCAGCAAAAACCTAGGCTCCGTGCGCATAGATATTTTTGCATTTAATAGCAGGATAAATTCCAATTACTTTGCTGTCACAGAGGCAACATCCTCCATGGAAAGGGGTGCATCAAACATCTCTAGTTACATGACTTCTCAAACACAATAGCCCCTAAAGTACAATTATATATTTACAAGAACTTTATCTGGGTTTTTTGGCTGAAGTGACTCAGATGCATGAATAGATACGTTGCTCATTTGAGAAATGGGTGTTGAATCTTTGTATGCGATTTTTCTGCTTCTTGGCAGAGGTTGGACTGGATGGTCCACGAGGTTTGATCTTTAAATTGTCATATGTCAGCTTTTCGAGTTGTTTCTCTTTAATCCTGTTGTCACATGGGATTGCAACATCGACAATCCATACTTTGTGGGATGTATTGCACACTGGGCATGTGTATTCAGCAGCAGAGTAGCAAAGCGCAAGGGCAGATGTCTTCACTGTATCTGGTTGTTGTCTCCAGGTTGTGCCAGTCAGCTTTCATATGATATTTATTTAATTACTGAATATCAGTGACTACTCCTCTGCTTAAAAACTTTGGCGACCTTTTAAGGAGATTGAGTATGCTCCAACCCCAGGAATTGAAGTCTGATCCTAGAGTCTCCACTCCAAATCCCCCCCAGCAGGAGTCCCGAGACCTATACTGGGACCAATCCTGGGATTTCCTGACTAAGTGGCCCACTGAAGAGGGGCTAGGAGATCCAGACTCAGGTGAACTACTTACAATTTCCATGGACAAGGTTGCCAGGAAGACGGCAGAGGAGAAGGATGCCGGGCGAGGACTGGTCCTTAAGGCTAGGGTGGAAAGACCCTCAGCCTCAGCGGTGGATCCTTCCCTGATCATCCCTGACTCTGAATGGGGTACCAAAACAGGAACTTGTTGTCCATGGCCGACAGAACATGCTGCCGATCAACTCGGCTGCCTTGTGTCGCCAGACCAGTGGTCAGAGACCAGACATGCCTGGATGTTACTGGCACTCTGGCTTGGGCCCCGGGGCCCCATCTCCAACGTCGTGTCAGCCTGGTGTTGAATCAGGAACATGAGGGACGGCTCAAGATGGCGGATGACTTTGATGATGTCAAGAGATGGAGTTCTTCCTTCTCTTCGTCCCCCCCCCCAGGCCAGAAGAAGCGACTGCGCAAGCGCCGTAGGAGGCGCCGGAAGAGGAAGGCAATGGAACTTCCAACTTCTGGTCCGTCAGCCGAGTGTCCAGAGGCAACAGTCCCCCAGGAAGCATGTGTTCCTAGGACAATGGTCTTCTCTTTGGCTCACCGAGTTCACTGAGCCATCCCTTCTATCCCTGGGGTGACCATTGGAGACCGGGACAGCTTCGGATCATGTCCGGACTTCATTTGAAGAAGAGTAAGAACAAGAAATATAGATCCAGGACTTTTTGGGGACTGGGGTTTGGGAGCTGGGTTAGATCCAGCTACCATAGCCTTATGGCTGGGAGTAAGAAGAGTCTAAAGACAAGCTCAGGGACTAATAAGTAGAATAAACAAACCCAGGGGTGGAAAAAACAAAGTGCAAAAGGATCACGTAAGTTTCAATAATTGTATTCCATGAAAGTAATAATACAAATAGTACCACCAGAGTCGTGGTGTATAATGCCACGCAATCAAAGAAAATAGTCTGTGAAGTCTCACCAATGTGAGTATCTACACAGGAGCAAACTCGCCAATGCGAGTGTTTGTAATGTTCCTAGGCTGCCACAATGGGGAGTAAAACTCACCAATGCGAGTATTTGTAATATTCCAAATTTCCCCCGATGGGGAGTTGTAGAATCACAAGGCCAACACAATCAGGAGCCAATATAAGTAAAGTCGAATGGAAAAAGAAACAAATGCTTCGAATCAAAGTGTTAACTCCCGGAAGGCTTGCAAATGCAAGTCTAAGTGACTGGAGAAGAGGTGGTAACTCAATATCGGATCCTGGGACTCAATAGGTGAATAATCCGGGACGCTGAGGATAATGAATAGTTCCTCAAAGCATGTGTGGCTGAAGAAAAGCCGATGGTTTACAAATGTAGTATTCCAAAAGGCCTTAGATAATCCGTTTCACCGCAAATGCGGTTTTATCAAGGCAAATAAACACAATGAAGGCGTCCATCATCTGAAATGAAATAACAATATCATATAACCCAGGTTATGCCCCAAAGAATAATGCATCAATAAAGGCAGAAAGGATTACATACCAGTAAAGTAGAAGTATCACATATAACCCGAGCTAAGTAGCAACATCAGGGCGACCCAAAGGAAAAGAGACAAGTACACAGGAAGGGTATATATAGACAGAAAAGGGTTAAAGGAGCAGTGAATTGAGGGAGATGACGTCATTCAACCCGTTGGGCCACTCGGAATCTAAGAGTAAGGTCCATTTAATTTCAGCTTGTCTTAATTGAGTGGTTGGTGAAGGGTTGATCTTTTCCAAAACTCTAAGTTTTAAAGAAGCCGGGGTATGGCGTTTCTCCTTACAGTGAGTATAGAAAGCTGAATCCGTGGCCCCATGAAGTATTCTCGATCTGTGTTCAATAAAACGGGTTTCCACCTCTCTCGTCATCATCCCCACTTTTTGCTTGATAGTCAAGCAGTGCTTCTTATAAGTCAGAGCATGGTTCAGGGTAACTCCCAGATATTTTGGTGTGCTGCAATGCTCCAGTATCCCTCCTTCCCAGGTAATCCTCAGAGTTTGAGATGCTTGTCTGTTCTTAAGATGGAAAGCAAATGTCTGCATTATAGGTGGATTAGGAATCAGCTGTTTTGCCCTGTAATAAGCAGTAAGATCACCTAAAGCTTCAGAGAGCTTCTCTTCAACCATTTCAAAGCTCTCTGCTTGAGCAGTGATGGCACATTCATCAGCATAGGTAAAACTCTCTGTCCCTTCTGGTAATTACTGGTTCCCTGATATGGAAGCTGCCAAATGCCTTTGCATTCTGTCCATAATGGCTTTTGAAAGAAAAAAAAGTAAATGTTAATGTTGTGCACAAATATGCTTTGATGTGTATTATTTGCTTATTATTGCATTCGTCAACAGGACATACATCCCATAGATTTGGCCACCCTTGCAAGTCACTTGTATTAAAACCCATTAATTGTGTCTGACATTTGTGGGAAGCATTTTCTGAAGAGTGATTGGCAGCCATGTGTGGCGAAGAGCAAGGAAACACAGGAGTCCTGCCAGGATGCTAAATTAGAATATTATCCAAAATTTCCAATGCTGATATTTCGCCACAGAGAACCACCCAGGAACCTTCAAACTAAATTGAGGGAAAATTGATTTTATAAAGCAGTTTGAGAAGACACAGCCAAGGGTTGCTTCCCCTTCATTCTCAGTGTGTTGCGTTCAACGTGCTTCAAATGCATCAGCTGTCGTCCCCCCCCCCCCTTTTTCCTCCACTTTGGAGGGAGAAATTAGATTTATTTTATCATGCAGTGTGGGAATTTGAGAGTAAACAAAGACACTATACCATTTTTTAAAGCAATGTCTTCCCTCTAACCTGTCTCTCCATTGCAATTTTGCAAAAGGGCATAGTTATATTTTTTAATAAAAGTGTTAAGGCCATGACAGAAGGGAGCTCCAGTATTACAGCTCTCTCATATAACGACAGTGTATTTACCTTTCCTCCTTTTTATTTTTTATGCTAGTTTTTTTTCTGGCAGCAACTCTGTGTGTGTGTGTGTGTGTGTGTGTGTGTGTGTGTGTGAGTTATGCGGAAAATAAGGTTAAAAGGTTTTGTAAAAGTATAAAGAATATCTATCTATCTATGTATATAATAAAAGTCAGTGTTTGCAGGCAGTGGTGTGGTGGTGCGGAGGGAGGAAGGGAGGAATATGTGCCAGCATTTCAATTGGCTGCCACTGTGGGACTATTTGCATAAAGCAGTCTTTCTCAACCAGTGTGCCGTGGCACACTAGTGTGCCGTGAGCAATCATCAGGTGTGCCGTGAGAAAAGCTCTCTGCCCCCCTTCCTTCCCCCCTCCTCTTGCTCCTGCTGCTTGGGAGAGGAGGAGGAAGGGATGGGCAGCAGCAAAGGAAAAAAGGACCGGGCACCGCCTCCTTCGGTCATTTCCCCAAACAGCCTCCAATCTGCCATGACTCTCGCCCCTTGCTTGTTGAAGCCGTGCAGAGGAGGAGCAGCCCCGCCTACTGAAGCCCGTCCACCGCTCATGCTCCTCCTCTGTGAGAGAGCTGAAGCCGGGCGAAGGGGCATGACGCAGCCTGTCTCCGCCTCTCCTCGGCTTTAGCACTCCCACAGCTTCACCAGCCTTGAGGGGCAGTGCCAAGCCAGTGATGGCAGAGCCAGCACACTGCTGGCTTGCCCCCTCAAAGCTGGCGAAGCTGTGGGAGAACTGAAGCCGGGGGAGGGGGCGGGGCATGGCACAGCCTGGCTCCACCCCCTCCCCCAGCTTCAGCGCTCCCACAGCTTTGCCAGCCTTGAGGGGGCAGTGCCAAGCCAGCGGTGGCAGAGCCAGCTCAAGGCTGGCGAAGCTGTGGGAGAACTGAAGCCAGGGGGAGGGGGCAGGGCATGGTGTGGCCTGGCTCCTCCCCTGGCTTCGGCACTCCCAGCAGCTGCTCCCAGCAGGCCACCATCCCCCAGCCATTCTTTACTGTGTTAGAGTGTCATTTTGTGTCGTTTTGGTTGGTGGTGTGCCCCCAGATTTTTTAATGTTAAAAGTGTGCCGCGGCTCAAAAAAGGTTGGGAAACACTGGCATAAAGGACTCTGATTGGCCAGCCTCAGAACTCCAACATTCTACAGCCCCAGACAGAGGGGATTGGTTGCCACTGAGGACATATTTGCATAAAGGACTCTGATTGGCCATCTACATTCCAACATTCTAAGATGACACAGAGGGAAAAGGAAAGGCCTCAGGCAGTCAATCACTTCAGCCCACAACAATGACGATCAGGACCAAACTTGGCACACAGGGGCCCAATGGCCCACTTCACAACCTAGTGTGGTTTAGGGCAGGATGGGCCACGAATGATGGGATTTGCAGTACCTACACCTGATTCACTTCTCAAACAACACTGTAGCCCCTATAACTCACAGACCAGGCCCAAAATTGACAGCAAGGCTTCCTTAACTTGATTTTCCTGACTAGGCCTCAGGTCATGGGATATTCGGGTCTGCAGGATGCGTTATGCCAGATTCTAAACAGATGCTGAATATGTGTTGTCCTGCGTTACGCTGCCCCACATTGACACCATCCGCCGCTTGAGGAAGCCCCATAGGGGGTGAAACGGATCAGGCTCATCATCACACCGTCGCAACCTTGGCGCCTGCTTGCTTTGTGAGTCAGCCATTTGCATACTATACACAGGATTGTGACTTATGTGGAAAACCTGGATGGGTATATGTTCATTACGAATGGAAGAAGGATGGACAATGTTTGAATTCCCTTAAAGACTTTCCTTTTCGTCTATTTCCCTTCCCGGAACTGTTTTCCTACATACTGTACCTTGTCGCTCCATATTGAACTTTGGCTTGTGGCGCATGCGGGACGCCCTTTCGTTGTGTACATGGGCATTCCGTTAATGTTATTCATATTTATAATATATGCTAAGATTTTGATAATTTATTGCTTCCGCTCGTGTTAGGCCCCCAACAATGACGGAACAATACCAAACTTGGCACACAGATTCCCCAAGAAGCCCTCTACATCCTGGTCTAGTTTGAGGGAGGATGAACCATGGATGATGGGACTTGCAGTACTTTAATTCACTTCCTTAGAGTACTGTGGCCCACACCAATGACAAATCAGGACCAAACTTGGCACACAGAGGCCCAATGACCCACTCTACATCCTGCTGCAGTTTGAAGGAGGATGGACCATGGATGATGGGACTTGCAGTACCTTCACTCACTTCCTGAAAACAACATGACCCTCATCCAATGACCAATACAGACCAAAATTGGCGCACAGAACCCCCTTGACCCACTCTACACGCTGGTGCTGTTTCAAGGAGGATGGACCACAGATGATGGGACTTGAAGTACCTTCACTCACCTTACGAGACTGCTGCAACCCTCATCCAATGAATGATCAAGAGCAAACGTGACACACAGAGCCCCCTTCTGCAGTATTGAGAAGGGTGGACCATAGATGATGGGACTTAAAGTACCAAAGACCAACATTGGCGCACAATGCCTTTCTCAAATAACCCAGGCACCGCTGGGTCCCCAAGCTAGTGAGTATATAAAATAAGGTTACAAGATTTTTTTTAAAAATACAAAGAATAAATATATTTTAATAAAACTTTATGGATTGTACCATAGTTATTACATCATTTTCCCCACATAATCACCATTTAGTTCAATACATTTTGTCAACTGTGGGACAAATTTTTGATGCCTGTGTCATAGCAGTTTCCCTCCACCTTTTTCAGACTGTTCATCACTTTGATTTTCACCTCATCATCATCGGGAAAAGTGTTTTCCACTCAGGTGTTCCTTGAATTTAGTGAACAGATTATAGTCACTGGGTGCGAGATGGGGGCTGTGAGAGGAGTGGCTGAAAACATACCAACCAAAGGAAGTCAACAACTCTTGTGTAGCATGAGTGATATGTGGACATGCGTTGCCATGAAGAAGATAGACTCTCACTGTTACTGAATAATTTAGGATAGCCTGGCCCATAGGGGGCAGAGGCCCAGAAGTACCCCTAAAGCGAGGATTTCAGCAAAAACCTCAGGTGAGTTTTTAAAAGCAACCTAAAAATCCCTTTCCCAAATGATCTCACCAAAGAAGTCTGGAAGAAGATGCCACTGAAATTTTATTCTTGTCAGCTGAGAAGGATGACCACTGCAGATTCCTTGTCGCAAAGCAGTCAAAAAGTCACATTGAAAACATATGCCATTTTTATACATTTTACAGAACTGTCAAATTCAAACTTTCCCACCCCCACATGCTGTAGGCTTCATGATGATTGGATAGAATGCAGAAGTCAGCTGAAGTGGGAGCCAATAGTGAAACGGCACCGCTTTTGACCTGGCTAATGGGAAGCGAGGGATAGGAATGTGTTCAAAACAAAGAGCAGTTGGAGTTTTCTTGATTAGATCATGTCCATATGTAAATGAAGATCTGAGGCTTTGACCTTTCGGGCCAAAAGCAGGTCTTTTGTTCTTGGTGAGAAACAGGAATTGTCCTTAACGACCCCTCCTTGTTGACAAGGGGCCGTATGCAGGTTTCTCCATGAGAGTTTTCAATCTTCTGGATGGTATAAAAAAATGAAATAACTATAGCCATATGTAGGTTTCCGAGGCCAGCAGTGACGGCCGGTTATGGAATATGAAAAATAGTTATGCCATAGGTTCTATAAACGCGGGACGAGGCTAATCTCAGAGGGTCCAGCATTTATGAAACAAAAGGAGTCTTTCAAAATGGGGAGAGGGGAAAGAAAGCAAAACCTCTCCAAACCAGAAAAAGTCCTCTGTCATGCAAATTGTTCCAATGATTGGATTAAAGGGTGCAGCCAGGAATGTGGTCACCCTGATCTCAAAACAAACATCTGGGTCACGTAGCATTCCTTCATATTTTAAAAAACATATGGGAAAGGAAAAAACATGCAGGAAAATGGTTACATGGAAGGGGAGGGTTTCAGGGAAATACCACTACCAATGTTTCATAACTATTTCATATGCAAGGAGTAGAAAGAAAGTCCATATGATCTTGAAAAGCATCAAATCCATATGCTTTGGGGAAAGTTCATCTGTGTCCTTGGGAAAACTATAAGAGAAAAGTCCTTTGTTCTAATAGCCAGAGGAGAGTCCAAACACACGGAAGTCCTTGGAAAACTATATCTCCCAGCACATTATGGGCGGCCTCATGTCAGCCCATCATGCAGCCCTTGTGCACAAAGGGCCCATGGCTTCGGGCCTCCATTAAAAGGCCGCTTGCTGATGGTGGGAACAAAGACTTTTCAAGAACCAGCGGGTTTTGGCAATCAGCTGGTCTGTGGAAGAAATATTCTTTAGAGTTTAAAGAGTTGCATAGAGGCAAAGGGGTTCAGAGCTAGAAAACAAACATAGCAGAAAGTTTTAGAATAAATCGGAGAAAAAATATGAAATTGAATGTAGCCAAAATGGGACACTTTGTATCTTTGTGGAAAGGAAAAAATGTTGCGATGTGGAGTGTTCTTAATCTAAGCTGCGCTACAAAGTTTCAGGTCAAGTGAGGCATGAAAATAGAGGGATAGAAATGGCTGGAGGTCTTTGGATGCTAAATCCCAGCCCTTTGTCTTTTAAGATGCCAGACCACATGTGCAGGAACGTTGGAACTCCCTGCTGCAGGTCAAACCAATTAAGATACAGATGGGCTCTCTCTGAGGCCTGCCTTCACCACTGTCAGCATCTCATGATGTTTGCTTTGGGTGGCTCTGCAAAGTTTCTTCATGCTCTCACAATATATTTCGTACTAATTTTGTGACATGCTGTCCTCTCCATGAACTGAAATGGTTTTGTGATGGATTGCAGCAGCATTCATGCCCTTAGCATTTATGTCGCTTATTACAGCGTGAACTTTGCACTTGGAGGGAAACGGAATGAGGATGCTCATCTCTAGCCTTCATCACAACAGCAGCCGATGGGCTACTGACAACTGGCATTGCTCGTTCGCTTCCGCTGGCTTCCAAGTACACAGCAGTAGGCATGAGAAAAAAGTTATGAAAATGAAAAGAAATCGGAAGGGATTCGTATGTATGGGACTTTCAAGTTCATACGCATCGCAGGGCCAATCCCGGAAGTGGACTTTCTTTTCTGCACCCCCTGGGCCCAAATTTTCGTTAGATTAGTAACTATGTCGGATGCCCACCCACTAGGAAAAGTTCCCCTCCAAAATAGCTTTGCAGACATAACTCACAGTCAAATCGGGGCCTTTCCATGCTTGGAGCCTAATTA
Source organism: Anolis apletophallus (assembly GCA_030556195.1). Taxonomy (NCBI): domain Eukaryota; kingdom Metazoa; phylum Chordata; class Lepidosauria; order Squamata; family Anolidae; genus Anolis; species Anolis apletophallus. Next base: position 9,551,458 of record JARBWK010000016.1, read on the forward strand.
GAGTGAAAGGCCTCCTCCAGGAAGTGAAAAAGGAGCCGGAAACGATAGAGAGATCCAGATCGGGACTCCTAGAGGGGCTGGAGGACTGACGAAAAAAGCGATTTAAACACCCAGGAAGGGGTTTAGATAGAAGGACAGAGTAGAAGGACATAAGAACTGCTGAGAGAAGGGCAGCAGGAGTGAAAAGAGCACGGAGAGGAGAAGGAAGAGTTCAGAATCAAGAAAAGCCATAGAGTTCAAACGGAGGTCCTAGACTGCTATGGTAAAACTGAATGGGAAAAAGCTGGAGTGAGGAGAACTCTACAGATTAGCAAGGCCTGCACCAGAGGTGGGCATTGGCAACTATTTTATTTAATAATATTAATAATAATATATTAATGCATTATATGTCCCTGCAAAGAAACCCTGTCCTTTAATAATATTAATAATAATATTAATAATAATATATTAATGCATTATATCTCCCTGCAAGGAAACCAAGGGAAATGTTGCCCCTTGATTTGCCTGTGCTTAAAACAGTGTCAGTCCTGTTTCCCTGCTTTGCCTGCTTTAGAACTACTAACGAATTTCGTTAGTAATTACGTTACATTTTAGAAATTTTTGGATTTTTTTTTGTAAGTCTTTCTATTACTAATCAAAAAAAAAAAATCCCCCATTAGATTTTTTGATTCCCTATTTTTGGGTTCTAAACCATGCCTGCACAGCAGTGATACCAACTTCCCCTGAGAAAATTTCCAGCAAGAACTACTTGTCTTGTAACCTTACTTTCCAGATAACTCTCATGTGTGTGTGTGTGTGTGTGTGTGTGTGTGTGTGTGTATACGTATGTATGTGTGCTTTCAAAGGGGTTTTTTCATGTCAGGAGTGATTTGAGAAATTGCAAGTCACTTCTTACCACCGGTAGGGCATTGAGTTAAACCCTTGTGCTGGCAGGACTGAAGACCGACAGGTCGTAGGTTCGAATCCAGGGAGAGCATGGATGAGCACGGATGAGCACCCTCTGTCAGCTCCAGCTCCCCTTGCAGGGACATGAGAGAAGCCTCCCACAAGGATGGTAAAATATCTGAAACATCTGGGCATTCCCTGGGCAAGGTCCTAGCAGACAGCCAATTCTCTCACACCAGAAGCAACTTGCAGTTTCTCAAGTTGCTTCTGGCACACACACACACACACACACACAAACTTCTAGTGTGAGAGAATTACTCATCTGCAAGGATGTTGCCCAGAGCAGTGTTTTTCAACCTTTTTTGAGCTGCGGCATATTTTTTACATTTACAAAATCCTGGGGCACACCACCAACCAAAATGACACAAAATTACACTCTAACACAGTAATACATATAGTTAATATGTTTTTTAATGTATTTATACACTCAGTTTGAAACCTGGTGGGCCTGTTTCGATGAACACAACATATATATGACTTCCTCTCACGTATTTATACATGGCTATTTTGTCTTCTCTCAGCCTTCTCTTCTTCAGGCTAAACATTCCCAGCTCTTCAAGCCGCTCCTCATAGAGCTTGTTCTCCAGACCTTTGTGAAATTTCACTCTGAGTGAAACTTGCTTCCAGTTATCTATGGATGTCATGAAGCTGTTATAAACAGTTCCTTGGTGGGAGGGGGGGGGGAGGGAACTCTCGAAAAATCCAGTAAAATAGTAAAAAAAAATCCAAGCGGAGAGGCTCAATTTGTTTCTTGGAAACCTGTGAGGGGGCTGCTAGGAGAAGGGAGAGTGCCAATTTCCCTCGGCACACCTGATGATTGCTCACGGCACACTAATGTGCCACGTCACACTGGTTGGGAAACAGTGGCCTAGGGGACACCCAGATGTTTTGATGGTTTTTCCTCCTTGTTGGAGGCTTCGCTCATGTCCCCACATGGAGAGCTGGAGCTGACAGAGGGAGTTCAACCCACTCTCCCTGGATTTGAACTGCTAACCACCGTTGGTCAGCAGATTTGCCAGCACAAGGGTTTAACCCATTGCACCATTGAGTTGTTGGAGCACAACATTGAGATTAATTTTGGAAGTTCAACCTAGTGCAAAGAAGTAGGTCACCCAAAATCCCAAGAAGGGAGGTGCCATGGTACAATGGACATGCTGTTGAGTAGGCTTGGTTGATCCAAAAAAAATCGTGGTTCTAAAATTAAATTGGGGGTGGGGTGTGGATTAGTAATAGAAATACTTACAAAAAAAATTCCAAAAAATTCTTAATTGATATGTAATTAATAATGAAATTCGTTATTACTTCTAAATTGTCCAAAGCAGGGAAACAGGACTGACACTGTTAAAAGCACAGGCAAATCAAGGGGGCAACATTTCCCCTCAGCTCTGGAGTGCAATTCACTGGAGCTGAAGATTTATAGCATATAGAAATGGTACCACCAACTTATACAAGTATGAGTTTCTTGTAACAGGAATATATCAACCTTCTCCAAAATCGCTTTTTAGGGTGACTTACAGAGTATCACAGAGCTGTGCCTTTCCTTCCTGGCAGAAGGGGCTTGGACTGGATGCTTTTTGGGGGTCCCTCCTATGCCTTGGATTCAGTGGCATGGTGATGACGATGATGAAGTGGGCTGGGTGGCCACCTGTGGGGAGGGCTTTGCTTGTGCCTTCCTACATCAAAGCAGACGGGGGTTGGGCTGGGTGCCCAACTCTAGGAGTCTATTATTATTATTGGGCAGGGGCTGGATGGCCATCTGTGGGGAGGGATCGAGCTGTGCCTTTCCTTCCTGGCAGAAGGGGCTTTTTTCCTTCAGTCCTCCAAGGACCTCTCTAGGAGTGGTGAATTTTTCTCTATGGTTTTTCTTTCTTCTGTAGTTTTCCTTCTTCTCTCCTGGTCTTCTCACTCCCTCCTCCCCTTCTTTCAGCCTTTCTTATGTCCTTCTCCTCTTTCCTTCTATCTACCCTGATTTTCTGGGTGTTTAAACTGCCTTTTCCTCTGCAGTCCCCCAAGCCGCTCTAAGAGTGGCTATTTTTTTTATGGTTCCGCTTGCTTTTTCACTTCCTCCAAGAAGGCCTTTCACTTTAATTAGTCTCCGACCAGGGCCGTGATATGACTGTAAGTACCCTAAAAAGCTATTTTGGAGGAGATAAATATTCCTATTAGAATAACTGAGAGGGAACATATGGAAAATTGGGGCATTGTAAAGCGGCCATGAAGTACTGACTACATAAAGTTCAGAAAATTTTAGAAATAAAATTCAAGAAAAAGCCTAATCTGTTGGGAATTACAGACTATTTTGGAGGAATACAGATAAATATTCATGACAACAGCAGCTAGAATGGTAGGGGAATAACTGAAGATTGGAAAATTAAAATTAGGAAATTAAAGACATGGACAAACTAACTTTCTTTTTGAAGAGGTAACGGGCAACCCAATTAAAGAAACACAAACTTTTCCAAAAGTATGAAGAACAAAATAGAAGAAAATAAAATAACTAAGAGACAGTAATTTTTTATTTGTTAAGCCAAGATCAAAGTGAGCTTGGAAAAGTCAAATTTTTATTTTTCACTCCCCCTCTATCATCTTTTTTCAATATTTTTTTCTCTCCTTGTCTGTTTTTTTAGGTTGTTTTTCCAACTTTCCTATCTTCTTGATTGTTCCTCCTCTTTCCTTGTATTATTAAATGTTAAAACAATAAAAATTTATATGGAAAAAAAAGAAAATTGGGCCCCCCCAAGTTCGGAAAATAAATTATACTTCCGGGTTGGAGGTTGTGGTTCAAAAAACAATTAAATTAAGGTTTTATACGAATTTAATACGATTCCAAATAATTTTTAAACCACAGAAACCAAGCCTACTGTTGAGTTTGACTATCTAGAGCAGAATTGATACAGGTCAAAGGGGCCATGGAAGCCTTGAAAATCAATTTAATTTGAAATTAGCTCCATTTCCTTCCATGAAATGGTCTTTTTGGAGCGAGAGTTGTATGTTGCAGGGCCAAGCTCCAGTGCATATTTGATTTCTCTTTAGATCTTTCTTGCATTTGATACCAACACCATCCCAGGGCGTAAGGGAAGGCAATGACACAGAGGAAACAAGAAGGGGAAAAAACCACATTAAAGCTCTAGTCTACCTAGATGGCAGTGATTAGCCATTGCTTTGAATACACAACCGTGTTCCTGCTATGATAAATCTCCAAACTTCTGGCCCAGATTTCAGCAAGACCTAATTTACTTTGATGAATAAAAGGAAAAATGGATTCTTGTTTGAGCAAAAGAAGGGGGATGCATTGACAGATGGGGCCAAGGAGGGTATTTTCTGAGTTAATTTATATCTTTCAGGAAGGGGGAAATGTGAAAAGAGCAAAGCAGATAATAACATCGTTGGTGACAAAACGTTACCTCTTCTGACATTAAAAAGTAATATGTTTTAGCGCGCATAAATGTTATCGGTGGTGAAGGCTGATGAAGAAATCTTACTCATATGCCAGTGACGTCCCTGGTTCAAATTCTCACCCTTGCATGAAATGAATTCTTCACATCAGGAAACACTGAAAAAAAAGGTCTAATGGGGTGTCTGTTTTCTTCATTCCATCCATCTGCAATAACGTTTGTGGCAGCCGAAACCACTTATACATAGATAGCTAGATATCAGAAAGGTTGTGGACTTATCTGACCTTTGTGTTGTTAGTAATTTCTTTTTTAAAAAAAGAAATCACACACTGCATGTTAACTTTTGGCCGAGGCATTTTTTTTTCTTTTTACAATTGCTGATCCACTTAAGCATTGCACTCGGAGTGAAAAGATGTGCCCACTGTAAGGTGACTTAACAGAGTCACCTAGGGAAGCACATAGCCTAAATGGGAACAACCCACATCCTTGTTGAAAATAGCAACCTTCCAAGCCTCCATTAACTTTTTGTAAATGTGTATGATTGTTAACCCAGCTCCATCGCCTAGCTTGAAACTCGACCAGTTCAAGGCCCTGAATTCAGAGGAGATTAACCAAATCCTGGCCGCAGCAAGGGCAACCACTTGCTCTACAGACCCGTGCCCGTCCCATCTGATTAAGTCCTGTGCGGGGAGCCTCTCGGCCACTCTGACAGGGTTGATAAATCACCCGGGAGTGCGCTGAAGGAGGCTAGAGTCCGCCCGCTGTTGAAGAAGGCGAATCTGGATCCAGCGGCGCCGGCGAACTACCGTCCGGTCTCAAACCTACCCTTCCAACTGATTGAACGGGCAGCAGCGATCCAATTACAGGAATTCCTGGAAACCTCAGGAAGCCTGGACCCCTGCCAATCGGGTTTCCGCGCCGGACACAGGACCGAGACCGTCCTGGTGGCCATTACGGATGACATCGGCTGCCAATTGGAGAAGGGAGGTTCGGCTAACCTGGTGCTGCTTGACCTCACCGCGGCGTTCGACACGGTGGACCATGACTTGCTGTTGCGGCGACTATCAGCCATTGGGATTCAAGACACAGCTTTGGCCTGGTTCGATTCCTTCCTGCGGGGCCGCTCGCAGTGTGTTGAGTGGCGAGGCCAAGTGTCCAAGAAATCCACCCTGGACTGTGGAGTCCCCTAAGGCGCCATTTTGTCACCAACGCTTTTTAACATCTACGTCCAACCCTTGGCAAGCATAGCCAGAAGTTTTGGATTTGGGTGCTACCAATATGCAGATGACACCCAGCTCCTGCTGAAGCTTGAGCCAGGCGTAACATCGGTGCCTGAGAATTTCAGACAAGGACTAGAGGCAGTGACCAGATGGCTCCGCCATACAAACTCAAGATCAATCCATCAAAGACTGAGATTCTATGGCCGGGACGCCCAGAGCCACCCATTCCGCTGCCTCTCTTTGAGGGAGAGCCGCTGATCCCGGCCCTCGTCGGTGAAGAGTCTCGGTGTGATACTAGACTCGAGACTCTCACTGGAGGCCCAGGTTGCTGCGACAAGTAAGGGAGCTTTTTTCCACCTACGCCAGGCACGCAACTGGCACCTTACCTTCCATCAGATGCGCTGGCTACGGTGGTCCATGCCACAGTGACATCACGGCTGGACTACTGTAATGCCTTGTACGTGGGGTTGCCGCAGTCAACCACTCGTAAAATCCAGCTAGTGCAGAATGCAGCCGCCAGACTCCTCACCGGGACACCACTGAGATGCCATATCGCGCCATCTCTACAGCGCCTGCACTGGCTGCCAGTCGAGCTCAGAGCCATCCACAAGATCTTGTCGCTTACCTTAAGGCCCTCCATGGCGCCGGCCCAACTTATTTAAAAGACCGCTTGTCCGAACCAGCTCATTTAAGGTCGCGCGTTCAGGAAACAGGGACCTTCTCCGCATCCCAGGTGTGAGTGAGGCCCGCCTCGACACCACAAGACGGAGAGCCTTTTCCATCGCGGCCCCTGTTCTTTGGAACTTGATGCCGGCGGATCAGAGAGCTATCCGGGACATGCCCCAGTTCCTGAACGCACTGAAGACCTGGCTCTTCCGAAAGGCTTACGGCTAAGGACACCCTCCAGACTTAGCCTGAGTTACTGGAACTATTTTAATTAATTTTCCTATTATTTTAGCTTTTAACTATTGAACTCTTCTATGTGTTTTATGTGTAAGTCGCCCGGAGCACTGACGTGGAGGGCGACTCATAAATAATAAAATCAATCAATCAATCAACCTATATTGTATATATATGTAGTGTTCCCTCGCTACTTTGTGGTTCGTTTAGTGCGGACTCGCTGTTCCGCAGATTTAAAAAATAATAATTTAAAATATATATCATCGTATTTTCGCTTTATTGTGGCGTTTTGCCGCTGCCGCTCTCCAAGGCGCTTTCCCTCCTCAGTCCTCCCTTCCTCCAGTCTGATACGCAGATCATTGCAAAAGTTCCATTTTTCTTGGCCAGAGAAACTATGCCCTCCACACATTTCATGAAGTTTCTGGCACATAAACAAAGTTTTTGCCTTCTACTCAAGTGCCATCTTCTTTTGTGCTCCTGGGATAAAGACAGTGTTTCCCAACCAGTGTGCCGTCGCACACGACTGTGCCGTGAGCGATCATCAGGTGTGCTGTGGGAAATTGGCACTCCCCCCCCCCCCTCCTAGCAGCCCCCTCACAGGTTTCCAGGAAACAAATTGAGCCTCTCCGCTTGGAAATGTTTTTGGTTTTTTTTAAAGAAAACTATTTTACTATATTTTTTGGGAGTTGCCCCCCAAAGGAATTGTTTATAACAGCCTCATGACATCCATAGTTAACTCAGGGTGAAATTTCACAAAGGTCTGGAGAACAAGCCCTATGAGGAGCAGCTTGAAGAGCTGGCATGTTTAGCCTGAAGAAGAGAAGGCTGAGAGAAGACATGATAGCCATGTATAAATATGTGAGAGGAAGTCATATATATATATCGGTATCGGTATCGGTATCGGTATCGGTATCTGTATAATTTTATAAAACGGAATGTTTGTATGTGTGTATGCGGAGGGCGGGAGGGCAGAAGGGCGGAAGCAGCCACTTTCACAGGCCAGGGCGGATATGTGGCAGCCACTTTCACAGGCCAGGCGGATATGTGGCAGCCACTTTCACAGGCCAGGCGGATATGTGGCAGCCACTTTCACAGGCCAGGGCGGATATGTGGCAGCCACTTTCACAGGCCAGGGAGGATATGTGGCAGCCACTTTCACAGGCCACAGCGACCAGCGCGGGTGATGGACCTGCACCAAACTTGGTACACATAACCCCCCTAACCCACTTTACGTCCTGGCGTGGGTCGGGGGACATGACCCACGGATTATGGGATTTGTAGTACTTTCAAACACTTTGGTTCCCACAGACCACTGAGGCCACCAAAAAGGACCAATACAGACCACACTCAACACACAGCCCCCATGACCCACTCTACGTCCTGGTGCAGTTCGGAGGAGGGTGGACCATGGATGATGGGATTTGAAGTGCCTCTACTCACTTCCCAAGTCCGCTGCAACCCTCATCCAATCACTGATCGAGACCAAACTTGGCACACATAACCCCCATGACTGCCTTCACATCCTGGTGAGGATTGGGGGAGGACTGACAATGGATGATGGGATTTGTAGTACTTTTACACCCCTCTGTTCCCACAGACCACTGTGGCCCCCAACAAACACTGATAAAGACCACACTTGGCACACAGAGCCCCAGTGACCCAGTCCACATCCTACTGAAGTTTGGAGGGGGACAGAACATGGATGATGGGTCTTGCAGTACCTTCCCTCACTTTCCAAGACTGCTACAAAGCTAATCCTATGATTGATCAACACCAAACTTGCCACACAGAGCCCTCATGACCCACTCTACATTCTGGTGCAGTTTGGAGGAGGGTGGACCATGGATGATGGGACTTGAAGTACCTCTACTCACTTCCCAAGTCTGCTGCGACCCTCATCCAATTACCGATTGAGACCAAACTTGGCACACATAACCCCCATGACTGCCTTCACGTCCTGGTGAGGTTCGGGAAAGGACTGACAATGGATGATGGAATTTGTAGTATTTTCACACCCCTCTGTTCTCACTGACCACTGTGGCCCCCAAAAAACACCGAGAAAGTCCACACTTGGCACACAGAGCCCCAGTGACCCACTCTACATCCTACTGAAGTTTGGAGGGGGAGAGAACATGGATGATGGGACTTGCAGTACCTTCCCTCACTTAACAATCCTGCTACAAACCTAATCCAATGACTGATCAACACCAAATCTGGCACACAGAGCCCTCATGACCCACTCTACAGCCTGGTGCAGTTTACTGTGAGACAGACCACGGATGATGGGACTTGAAGTACCTTTACTCACTTCCGAAAAAGAATGCATCCCTCATCCATTCACCAATACAGACCAAACTTAGCACACAGAGCCCCCATGACCCAATCTACATCCTACTACACTTGGGCAGAGATGATGGGACTTGCACTACCTTCAGTAATTTCATGATACCACTGCACTCCCAATAATGATGGATCAAGACTAAACTTGGCACACAGAGCCCCCATGACCCACTCTACATCCTGCTGCGCTCAAAAATAACCCGGGAAGGGCCGGGTCCCCAAGCTAGTGTGTGTGTGTGTGTGTGTGTGTGAGAATATATATATATATATATATATATATATATATATATATATATATATAATATGTTATGTTCATCTAAACAGGCCCAGATTTCACACTGGGTGTATAAATACATTTAAAAACATATTAACTATATGAATTACTGTGTTAGAGTGTCATTTTGTGTCATTTTGGTTGGTGGTGTGCCCCAGGATTTTGTAAATGTAAAAAATGTGCCGCGGCTCAAAAAAGGTTGAAAAACACTGGATAAAGATACTGTCTGCACGGACCCTTCGTTCCCCAATCTGCTGACTAAGAACATCTCAATCTTGTCTAGATAAAGTTTCCATTTGTTAGCCCTCACACAGCCCTGTACCCATGAAATAACATTGTTGTTTCTCATTATCCGTCTCCCTGTGACATGTTACAGGCAGCACGGTCACCAGCAATGTGTTCTTTCTGAGAATTGCATTCAGATTTATGGAGAGAAGAGATAGATAGATAAATAGATAGATAGATGTCACTGAACTCTTCTCCTTTCCATCTAATGAGACAGAGGCTTGAAGCATACTCCCTTTTTGCTTGGATATGCTAATACACTGAATGAATGCCAATAAAGTCAAGAGCAAGCAAGTGAAGAGGGAAACACTCTGGTGGGTGGATGGTTCATCTGCCCAGGTAAGTGGTAATAAATCTGCACGAGTGTCTTCTTTACAATGGAGTGCTTTCCCCATGCTTAGACAAGTATGCCGGCAATGATGCTCTCTAGAGGGTCATGGTCTTGCTTCACCTATTTTTCAAGGTAAACATGTGCAAATAACTAGACTATCAAATGCAAATATAACCCTGATGGTACAGCTAGTAAACAATGCATTCAAAGTGAAATCATGGTTGAAAGGAAGGACAAAAAGGGACATGTAAGTTTATATATTGCTAGTCATCCCCTGCCATGTGTTGCTCTGGCCCAGTCTGATGATCAGCAAAATAAATGCCAAAACACCAAAGGGTGGTTCCCAATGAGAAAAATGCCAAAAAAGGAAACTCAGAGTCAAGTGTGCAATAATTCTCTCAAATAATTGTATTCCTTTGAAACATCAATATATGTATTCAACATTAAATCATAGTAGTACTGTCTTTTATGGGTCTATGCAATGAGTATAATAATCCAAAATCATATAATATGGTAATATTTCCTTGTTTAAACAACAGAAGGTCCTAGAGTCGACATCCAGACCCAGTAACTGAGGGAAATCCCAAAATATTTATAATCCATCCAATGTAGTGATGTCATCAAAAACTCTTCTAGGGTCGACAGACAAAACAATCTTTCAAAGCGCTATCCGTTTCGCTTTAAATCCAGCTTCCTCGGGACCATGGACACTTTTGTGTTGATGATTAGTTCAATTGCATAGGGTCCGGTCAATAGTCGTAGATAATAAACATAATATGTGGACACAGCCACTACATTTCAAGGTCCGGAGACTTCTTGAAATGTAGTGGCTGTGTCCACATATCTGGAACCAGATTTTTGCACATTAGCACAATGCAGCACTGTGGATTGGAACTGTAATTGGTAACTTGAGGGTTATGGCTGAATGTTTATGTGGCGGACGGAACTCCACTATAACTTAAGTGTATGTGTATTATGTATTAATGCTAATTGTTAGGGGTGGATATCTCCGGTTTTAAATACTTTGAAATCGGTTTAATTTTGTATTTAAAATTATTTTCATAGTTTTTTGACCCACATAGCCCAACCAGGAAGTGTAATTTCTATACCGAACCTGGGGGTCGCCATTTTTGTAATGGGCATATAATTAACGTAATTAGTTCGTATGTCTTCTTTGCCCTTAGTAGATGCATGTTCTCATTGGCTAATGGAGACCAACCCGCGATCTCCTCTCCTCTGGCATCGATCCGTGTGTGCATGCACACACGGATCGCTGCCAGAAGAGAGTGGAGGTCCTGGGTTAAGAGTTAACCCACGTCTTCCTCTCCTCTGGCAGGGATCCCTGTGTGCATGCACACACGGATCGCTGCCAGAGGAGAGGAGGCCCTGGGTTAAGAGTTAATGCGTGTTATTCCCATACAGGGGAGGAGGGGGGGGTTCGCCTGCCCTCCTCATTCCCTGGATGGGAATAATGCGAGACAAGGCATCCTCCCTGCCCCTCCCAGCTGACAGGCATCGCACATTATATATAATGTGTGATGCTTCTGAGCTGGGGGGGGGGAGGGAAGAAGAGAGCCTGTCAGCTGGGAGGGGCAGGGAGGGAAGAAGGGAGAGCAAGCCCTCCATTCTAGCCTCCTAGCATAATGAATCAAAACGAATTTTCGTTATAATTACGTTTCAATAACGAAAAAATGTCAAAATTTTTCGTTACAATTTCTATAATGAATCAGAAAGGTAACCCCCCCCAACCGAGTTTAGAATCAAATTTTTTATGGAGCAACCACCCCTACTAATTGTATTTTAATTTTGAATGTCTGTGGTTTTATATTGTATTTATATTGTGTATCTGCATCGAATTGTTGCCCTTTTGTTAGGCCGCTCTGAGTCCCCCCTCGGGGGTTGAGAAGAGTGGGGTAGAAATGATGTAAATAAATAAATAAATCAGTAAAAGCATGTCTGATCTGTGGCCACACTGTGCAGTGAACAAGCATGGCTAACTTTTCAGCTTGTACAATGCACATCACAGTTTGAATGGGCAAAACATGCCTGACAAGCGAGTGTGTCCATTTGCTTTTACAATTGGGCTCCTTGATGGATGTGTGTGTCTTGAGGAATAACAAGCTTAGGAATCCAGAGGTGTGCTTTTTTGCATACGGGCAGCTTATCAGTTGGCTCCAGCTACATAGAAAGTGAAGTGTATTGAACCAAAATGCTGAAGGGAGGGGGGGAGAGCAAACACACAGAGAGAGATGTGAAATGCTTTGCAATCGAACCTATGTTTTGTTAGGACTGATCATCTTCATCACATTTGAGAATCAGAGCTGAGATGCAAAACAACATTATCACTAGAACCATCAACCCATGATAACTGCTCTGATATTATGTGGAATTCAATTCTCCCTAAGACAGGAGTGTGCTTATTTAAATTACGTGCTCCTACTGGGAAGAACAAATAACTTAAATCATTTTCTCCCTGCTGTGACAGTGTCTTTGTAAACTGAAAGATGTTATCATTGGGGAGAGGAAGTCTACACCCAACTCACATTTAATGTCCCTCTGACATGGGCCCCATCTACACTGGTGTGGTGTTTCAGCCTGGTGTTCATGTGCATACTAGGGATGATGGGGTTGTTAATGTAAATGCTGATGATGAAAATGCTGTTAATGTAAATGCTGATGATGAGAACTCTGAACTGCAAAGTGAACTTTCAGATGAGGCTTGCTTTCCTGAGAATAGGCCAATTCCGCTCCCTCCCCCAGCTCCGCCCCTCCCCGGCTCCAATTTACTTACAATTGACCTTGAGTTGTGGAGTTGTAGTTCACCTCCATCCAGAGAACACTGTGGACTCAAATAATGATGGATCTGGACCAAACTTGGCATGAATACTCAATATACCCAAATGAGAACACTGGTGGATTTGGGGAAATGTTTCCTAATACCTTTGAGTTATTTGAGTCCACACTCAAATTGAGACACACCAAAAAAAAAAACCAAACACCTCAATGCCCCCTCCCTCCTGACATTTCGCAAGAAAGTCAAGACCTGGCTATTTGAGCAGGCATTTGCTGATGAAATCTAAGGCTTAATGAGATATATGGAATGACGACGATGCGATGGAAACTGATTTCAACATGACGCTGAGGCTGCAATTGTATGTTTTTAATTGTTAAATTGTTATTATATGTTTTTTTCTGGGGGGGGGTTGACTTGTTGCTGTGTTGTATTGAGGGCAGAGACTGCCTGTGTAAACCATCCCGAGTCGCCTTCGGACTGGAGGGGCGGTATAGAAACGTGACAAATAAATAAATAAAATGCCGTTGCAGGGCTTGATGGGGCCTCCTTTCCCAGAGGCGGGTGGAGGAGGCCCAAAGAGCTCCCTCCCTCCCTGAAGGGAAAACAAGCCGCGGGGGCAGGCGCAAAGGAAGCCACGTAATTTCCCACGGCACACCTGATGATCTCTCATGGCACACTAGTGTGCCGTGGCACAGCAGTTGGGAAACACTGCTCTAAGTGTAGACTGGGAAAAGGGAAGAAGGGAATGAGACAACTACATACTGTAGTTTTCCAGGAAGGAAGGGAAAGCAATGGGATTGTTCTTTCTTCCCCTCTCTTTCTGGAGATTGTCAATAGGGAGGGAGAGGCAACTCAATTATTTTCTTTTGATTGATGTGGCATTGACTCCCTCCATCCTTCCCATCCAACCAATCCTGTGGCAGTGACACTAAGACTTGAAAACTGTTGGGTCAAGAATGCACCGTATGTAAGTGTTCTTTGCAGTCTTCCACATGCTGCTTTGTAGGACCTTGGCTGCTTATCCATGAGTTGAAAATTACTCTTCTGGATTTCCTATCTGGGTAATATCTGAATTATACCTTTCATACTGGGGTGTGCCCTGTGAAAGTCTCTTTGTAAGTATTCAGCTGGGCTGGTGTCCAACTGGTTTGTTGGTTCATGGCCTGCTAAATGGCGAAATGACCTTTTCAAATCTGTTCACAGCCAAAGGTTATGCTTTTCCAACAGCGGAATTACCTCCTAAGAGCCAAGGTTTCCATTTCCTAAGGGTGGATTTACTAATACCACCCCACTGAGAAGCACTTTGGTGTGAGTCATCTCGGCATGCTGTGTCGTGTGGTGTCGCATTTCCGAATGAAATGGACCAGTTGGAATTCATCAGATTCAAAAGATAATTTTCCTCCCTCTAGACCGGCTCTTTAATACAAGTAATATGGTCCATTGTATTCGGATCCTGGTATACAATTACGCATAACTTGACCCTTTCTTGATTCTACTTCTTTCTTTTTTTTTAAAAAAAAGCTCAATTTTATTAAACTATACTCTCACCCTACTATTCAATTAGTATGCAGAACACATCATGCAATGTGTAGGGCTTGATGAATCAGAGGCTGGAGTTAAAATTGCTGGAAGAAACATTAACAAGCTTAGATATGCAGATGATACCACTTTGATGGCCCAAAGTGAAGAGAAGCTGAGAAGCCTTCTAACCATGGTGAAAAAGGAAAGCGTAAAAGCTGGGTTGCAGTCAGAGGCGGCCCTACATAATTTCAAATGGTAGGCAAGCATTATTTTGGCACCCCCACCCCACCCACGCGCCCAAATGCGCATGCACAGAGGCAGAGTTTCCAGCATGCGTGGAGGCTCCTCATGCTGTAAACCCCACCTCCACGCCAGCTGGTAACTCTGCCTCCCGGAGCTACCAGCTGGTGTGGAGGCGGAGTTTACAGCCACAGGCGGTGCACCCCTTCGGATCTGGCTCTTTCATCGGGCGCCTACCCCGCCTAGCACATTAATCTGCTTCTGGTTGCAGTGAAACATCAAAAAACTAAAATGACGACAACTAGACTGCTTGATAACTGGCAAAAGGGGGGGGAGAAAGCATGGAGGTAGTGACAGACTATACCGAGAAGCCATTGAAATACACAATCATATGGACAGTGTCAACAGAAAGGAGGAATCCATGAGAATGGACACAATATGGCTACTAGTTTTTTTTAAAAAAAAACAACCCAACTCTACAATTGTAACAGTAAATAAAGAACAACACTCAAAATCAGGAGAATTCCAGGCAAGAAACAACCAGGGCCAGCTAATCACCACTCAACCAAGACTTCCCCCAGACAGTAAGAAGACAGACCTTGAAACTTGTAGGCCATTAAATGCTAATCAAGGTGGCCAATTGAAACATTCACACCTACCTCCAACAGAAAAGAGTTCTTTCTGGCACCGGGAATGTGGCGCAGCTGGCTAAGTGTCAACTGCATAAGATCTCTCTGACCAATAGGTCATGAGTTCGAGGCCTGCCCGGGTCGAGGTGGGTGCTTGACCTTTAAGTGTAGCCCGCTGCCGACCTTTGCAGCCCGAAAGACAGTTGCATCTGTCAAGTAGGAGATAAAGGTACCACATTAAGTGAGGATGCAAATTTTGACTGAATTATGAGGCCATTAAAGAAGTCCAGGAATGCAGAAGGAACAACAAGGGACGCTGTGAACGCAGAGAGGAGGAGTGCGTTAGCTCCCCCTGGTGGCCAGAGTTTGCCTCTGTTTGTCTATGTGTGTTTTTTGTGGAAAACAGCAGGGATTGTCTGCTAAGTATGTGTACCTCTAATCCGCTCTGAGTCCCCTTCAGGGTGAGAAGAGCGGAATATAAATAAAGTGTATTATTATCTCTCCTACCCTGGAAATTCCACAAATGCATAAACCCCATTTTCCAATTTATTTATTTACATCTTTTATATTCCGCTCTTCTCACCCCGCAGGGGACTCAGGGCTGATCATGATGCACATATACAGGCAAACATTCAATGCCATTTGACATACAACATATAAGACAGACACAGAGGCAATTTAACATTCCAGCTTTTCTGGCCACCAGGAGGAGCTGTCATATTCCTTAATTCTTTTGTGTGTGTATTTCCTGGACATTTTATGCCATCATAAATCAGTTCAATTAAGCCTCCCCACTCAAGTGGTACCTAAATTTCCTACTCGACAGATGCAACTGCTTTCGGGTTGCAAATGTCGACAATGAGCTACACAATTGGTCGAGAGCTCACCCCGACCCGGGCAGGCCTCAAATTCATGACCTTCTGGTCAGTAGAGATCCTATGCAGCTGACACAAAGCCAGCTGCACCACATTTCCTAGTTCCCAACAGACCTCTCAACCTCTGAGGATGCCTGCCATAGATGCCAGCAAAACGTCAGGAGGGAATGCTTCTGGATCATGGTGATACAGCCCAAAAAACTTACAACTACACAAAGTACATTTACATTTTATTGTTAATTCAGTTGCAAATCTTGGCGTGTGTTCACTTGCGCAAGATAGCAGTTCAGCACAAATATTGGGTAGCACAGTCAACTCCACATACAGAGATTTATACGTTGCTACTAGGGGTGGTTGATCCATAAAAAATTGATTCTAAACTCGTGGGGGGGGGGGGAGGAATTTCCGTTGCTGGGTCGTTATAGAAATCAATCTGAAAAATTTTAAAATAAATTCCGTGACTGAAACGTAATTAATAATGAATTTTCGTTATTATTCCTTACACCAGCTGGGAGGGAGGAATGGAGGGCAAGCCCTCCCCTCCCCCCCCCCCCCAGCTCAGAAGCAGCGTGGATTAAATTTAATCCGTGATGCCTCTCATCTGGCAGGGCAGGGAGGGAGGAATGGAGAGCAAGCCCTCCCCTCTTCCCTCCCTCCCTCCCCAGCTCAGAAGCATCGTGGGTTAAATATAACCCAGGACGCCTCTGAGCTTGCGGGGGGAGGAACGGAGGAGTGGATGGCTTGTTGCCATCTACTCCTCCGTTCCTTCCCCAGCAGGCATCCCAGATTAAATATAACCTGGGACGCCTCTGATCTTGCGGGGGGAGGAACGGAGGAGTGGATGGATGGTTTGTTGCCAGCCCAGAAACCAACCCGGATTAAAGGGAACATGATCCATTTAACCCGGGATGGATTCTGAGCTCGCAGGGGCGAAGGGAGGCGCCTCCCTTCACCTCTGCCAGCCCAGAAACCAATGTGCGTTAACTTTAACCCACGTGTCAGATGGTGACAGGAGGGTGGAGGGGGCAGCCTGGCACCCTCCTCTCGCCAGCCGAGACCCAAACAGGGTTTATCTTTAACCTGTGTTTGGGTGTCATCTGGCGAGAGGAGATGCTGCCTTCCACTCCCCTCTCGCCAGCTGACAACCAAAGGTGGGTTAAACATAAGAAAGGGCGGAAACGACCGAATAATACGCCCTTTACGTAAATGGCTGACCCGGTTTCGATTTAGAAAGGTCACTTCCCATTTGGATGAGGAGGGTCGATATAGGGTCAAAATAATTTCAAATACGAAAAATTAACGGAAATCAAAGTATTACGACCGGAGATATCCACCCCTAGTATAGTTGCTACCCTGATGTAGGATCTCATTCCATATTATGCCAGATAATTCCTTCACAATATCTGGCCGCCTGCCCATTTCTTCAAAACCCTGCTCTCCCTCTCTTAGCCTGAGAGATTAAGGCTTCCCTCTTTAATCTAATTTTCCAGAATTCATTCCGAGTTACTTCCTTTATTCTCATGTGTCATTTTAGATTAATTTGTTATGCTAAATACTTGCCAAATAAATAACGAGCTTTCAAATTAGTCCATATGTAATAAGGCAAGGATTCAATTATTTTTGGATCCATTAAGATTTTCACTGTGGCACCAAGACCAGTTTTGGAAAAGATGATCAACGTGCCGAGAAATTTGAAAAGCCCCTCGTATGCTATTTATGAGCTATTTTCTGTTTTCCGCATGCTGGTATGTTACTCATATAGATCCAAACACGTCCAGCTTTGCCATCCAAATTTCAGCCTTCATTATTTTTAATGAATACTTGACTTCAAATCCACTTCCATGGAGAGTCTTCAGTGACTCTCCGGTGATTTCCGATAATTTGCTCCATTTATAATTTCTTAACAAGTGATGTCATTGTTCATCATTCAGAATCCATCTATTCCATGTTTGAATAGCTTGTGATGATAATACTGGCTTGGATCCAGATAACTCTTTCTGAGGAGAAGGCAGTTCTGCTTGTGGAAAGACATCTTCCAACACTGCCTTGACTGCAGTCGCTTTCTTCATGTTGTTGGTGTTGTGTCACATAGTCAGTCCAGTGTATATTTAGGATTGTGCGAAGACAGTGCTGATGAAAGCGTTTGAGGAGTTGTAGGTGCTGGCGATAGGTTACCCATGTTTCAGACCCATAGAGGAGAATAGACAGTACGATAGCTCTGTACACACTGATTTTGGTGCTTTGCTTCAGGTGCTTGTTGCTCCAGACTCTTTTGTGAAGCCTTCCGAATGCACTATATGCCTTTGCTAATCTGTGCTCTATCTCTTTGTCAATCTTGGTATCTGAAGAGATGATGCTTCCCAGGTAGGTAAACTGCTGAATGGACTTAAGCACAGATTTGCCTATGCTGACGTGGGGATGATGGTGTTCTTCCTGTGGTTCGGGCTGGTAGAGGACTTCAGTTTTCTTCAGGCTGACTTCAAGCCCAAATGTCTCTGCAACTGCTTCTGAATGGGCAACAAGGGCAGCAGCATCAGCAAAAAGCAGCTCACGGACTAGATATGAACCGACTATGTGACGAATATTGCTGTCCTTGAGAAAGCAGGGATCACCAGCATTGAGGCCATGCTATTGAGAACACAGCTGCGCTGGGCAGGGCACATCTCTAGGATGGAGGACCACCGCCTCCCAAAGATACTACTCTATGGTGAACTCGCCACGGGTCAGCGCTAGAGAGGGGCCCCCAAAAAGAGATATAAGGACTCCCTGAAACAACATCTCAGGCTCGGCCAGATTGATCACCAACAATGGTCCACCCTGGCCTCACATCGGGAGGCATGGAGACGCACAATCCACAATGCTGCGGCCTCTTTCGAGAAGACATGCCGAATGGGTCTTGAAGAGAAACGACAATGCAGAAAGAACTGCGACTTGGAAACAACATCACCCAAGGAGACTTTCTGCTGTGCTTTCTGCAACCGAACTTGCCTATCTCATATTGGCCTTTTTAGTCAACAACACACTTGTAAAAAGCATGGGATGAGTCCTTCCTAAGAATCTTAATGCCGAGAGAGGTGTTGTGTGCTTTCCAGTCATTTCGGATGACCATAGCACTGTCTTTGCTGAAAGGGAGTTTGTCCTTGCCTTCCTCTGAAGCTGAGAGAGGGTTTCTATGGCTGATAAAACCTTATTTATTGATTGATTTAAAACTTTTATATCCTGATCTTCTCACCTCCGTAGAGGGACACAGACCGGCTTACAATAAGGATTCAATGCTACTAATACAAATTAAAATGTCGTAAAACAATACAAGATTAAAATACATATAGATAAAATACATATAAGCCAAATTGCCAAATAAAATCATGTTCAACTCAGTCCGCATAGGTGGTCACTCACTTTGGTCTATAACAGACCCGGGCATCTTACGGCCTGTGGGCCGGATGCGGCCCGCCGGCCATTTCTAACCGGCCTGGGAAGAAGGGCATCAGGGGCGGGGCAATTTCTGCAAGAGGAAGGCCTGCCGCTGCCACCATCCCATCGCGGGCTGTGGGGCCTGCGTCGGCAGACAGCCCACCACTCCGGAGAACGATCGGAGGAGCGGCAGATTTGGAGTCCCTGCCATCCCGGGAGGCGATCCGGTCCTGCAGTGGGAGCAGTCGGTGACCTGCTGCAGCTGATCGCCCTGGTGACCCGGAAGATTTGATCGTCTTCCGGGTCGCCAGGGTGATCAGCCACCGCAGGTCGCCGACTGCTCCTGCTGCAGGACTGGATCGCCTCCCGGGATGGCAGGCACTCCATGGCAGACCGATCAGCCAATCGGGAACACCTCTGATGGAACAGCTGGGGGCGAGAGCGGGCGGAGGCCAGTAGCCTCCAATCATCTGCTGCTCTGCTCTCCTCTGCTGCGGTGGCGGCTGGGTCCGCTTTGTCATCCTCTGGGCTGGGTCCATTGGGCCATTCCATCTTGGGATCCTTCCTCTCTTGCGGATGTCAGCCTCCATCTTGGTTCACACCTTGTCTTCTTGAATTTCATTTCATTTTATTTTAGTGGTTTTTATTATTATTTTATAATAATTTTATAATAATAATAATAATATAATAATATAATAAATAATATAATATAATGTTATATTATATTATAATTTCAATATATTATAATGTCTATATATATACTATAATATAATAATTATGATATTAATACTGATAATATATGAATATTTCTTGATATATTCATATGTTAATATTAATGATGTGTAATATATAGTAAATATAGTAAATAAATAAATAAATTATGTAGATTAGAATGTAGTTCAGCCTTTAGGTGCGGCCCTCCATAATATTTTTTGGCTCTCGTGTGGCCCCTTGGAAAAAATAATTGCCCACCCCTGGTCTATAATCAGTCTCATCCTTTAATCTGGGAATGGTTTGTTCCATAGCCAGGTTTTCTGAAGGACAAAAGGGAGGGAGCAGAGATGATCTCGCTCGGGAGAGAGTTCCATAGCCGAGGGGCCACCACAGAGAAGGCCCTGTCTCTCATCCCACCAGACGCCCTTGTGAAGGTGGCGGGACCAAGAGCAGCTCCTCTCCGGATGATCTTAGCATCCTTGATGGTTCATAGAGGATAATATGTTCGGACAGGTAAACTGGGCTGGAACCGTATAGGAATTTATAGGTTAAAACTTTGAATTTTGCTCAGAAGCTAATTGGCAGCCAGTGGAACTGGCTCAGCAAGTGAGTTGTGTGCTCTAGAATCATAGTCCAGTGCTCAAATGAATATTCCAGACTTGACTCTTTTTCCCATAGAGAAATCTCTGTCAACAAATTATTACTATTATTAAGGTTATTATTATTTCGGATATTTTTATCTTGCCCTTCTCAACCCCTGGGCGGGGGGGACAGGGACGGGACGGGGACGGACGGGGACTCGGCAGCTTCCAGCTGGCACATATTTGATGCCTACAAGTAAATACAATAAAATACATATCAAAACCAATACTTATAAATAGTTAAAACATTAAGTTGATATAATAAAATATACTAAAAAACCCAGTCTGGTGGCCATTGTTCTAGCAGAATTCTGTAGTTGGGGACTCCATTAAGCTTGTCCATAATCCGTTTCCATAGCAATTGTCTTCATTGTCATTGTAAAAGTCTGCATAGATTAATCAAAGGCCTGGTCCCACATCCACATTTTAAACTTCTTTCTAAAGGAGAGGAGGGAAGAAGATGACCTAATTTCCCCGGGGAGTGAATTCCACAGGTGCGGGGCCACCACCGAGAAAGCCCTGTCCCTTGTCCTCACCAAACGTGTTTGTGATGGGGGCAGAGACAAGAGCCTGGCCTCTCCAGAAGATCTTAAACTCCTAGGTGGGACGTAGAAGGAGATATGTTTGGGCAGGTAGCATATAGGGTTTTATAGGTCAAAACCAGAACTTTGAATTGTGCTCGGAACTGGATTGGCAGCCAGTGGAGCTGACATAATAGAGGGGTGGTACGCTCCCTGTATGACACTCCCATGAGTAGCAGGCCCGGATTAACCAATTTTGGCGCCCTAGGCCACACTTTGGAATTACGCCCCCAAACCAACCTCTACCGCACCCCCCATCACCTCCTCCTCGCGGCTCCGCGCGCCTACTTCTTCCTCCATGCCCCTTGGGGGCGAGCCTTCCCTTCCTTCCTCCTCCTCCTCGCCACGCGCCCAGCTTCCTTGAATCAAGGAAGCCGGGCGCGTTGTGGAGGAGGAGGAAGGGAAGCCCCACCCCTGGGGGGCGAGCCTTCCTCTTCCTCCTCGCCACGCACCCCGCTTTTTTGAGTCAAGGAAGCCGGGCGCATCACGGAGGAGGAGGAAGGGAAGCCCGGCCCCCAGAAGCGCTCGAAGATTGACTTTAAAAAAAATTGGGAGGGGTCCGGATCTGGCACCCCCCCTTGGCTGCGCCCCTAGGCCATGGCCTAGTGTGGCCTTATGAGTGATCCGGGCCTGATGAGTAGTCTAGCTGCCGCCCGTTGGATTAGTTGAAGTTTCTGAACAGTCTTCAAAGGCAACTTCATGTAGAGTGCACTGCAGTAATCTATTTGGGATATAACAAGAGCTCCTGGAATTATTCCATCTTGGAAATCTCTTGGGAAGTCAGGCGGACAAATGTCAGCATGCTGGAAGAAGGAAAGACCACCAGCATCAACTCTGCTGGACTGGCTACGTTGTCCGAATGCCCAATCACCATCTCCCAAAGCAGTTACTATATTCTTAACCAAGAATTGGAAATGTAATGTTGGTGAAAAAGAAAAGAGATTTAAAGATGGACTTAAAGCCAACCTTAAAAACTGTGGCATAGACACCGAGAGAGAACTGGGAAGCCCTGGCCCTTGAATGCTCTACCTGGAGGTCAGCTGTGACCAGCAGTGCTGCAGAACTTGAAGAGGCACGAATGGAGGGCAAAAGGGAGAAACATTCCAAGAGGAAGGCGTGTTAAGCCAACCCCTGACCAGGGCCACCTTCCACCTGGAAACCAATGTCCTCACTGCGGGAGAACATGCGGCTCAAGAATAGGGCTCCACAGCCACCTACAGACCCATCGCCAAGACACTACGCTTCAAGGACTACCATCCTCGGGTTATGAGGGTTCACCTAAATATTAAAGCGCTTATATTGGGAAAAATGGCATTCACCGTGCAGGGATATGGAAAACTATTCTAGGGAGTTTCAACCTGTCTAAAACTAATAGAGAAAACACACAGAGATCCCCAACAAGACTGCTGACAGTTATGTTTTTCTGAACATAAACAAAAACAAACACTGGAAAAAACTGAGAACATTTTGCTTCTCCCCTGAATATTTATTTGATTGTTATTTTTGCTGTGCTGGTTGAAAAAAAAACCCCCAAAGAGGACAGGCTGTTTGAAAGGAAGAGATCAAGGAACATGTTGTATTTTTATAATAAAAATAATAATGTAACAACACAAATCAGAGTGAAGCATTTCACAATCTGCCCTTATTCTATCAAGATCCTTGTTTTTGTGGTTATCATGTAAGCAAAGGTATACACAATTTAACCTTGTTTTGGAAAATCACTAAGTGCATGGTCGAGGACCAACTTTTCTTCGCACATCAACTTGTTGGTTCACTGATCTCCCTTCTTGAATATCTTGTTGGCCTTATGTTGAAGATGAGCATTTGAAATCTGTATATATAATAAAAAAGAATGTTTGTATGAAATCGGGGCCTTTCCATGCTTGAAGCCTAATTAGAGTGGAAGGCCTCCTCCAGGAAGTGAAAAGGGAGCCGAAACCATAGAGAGCCCGAAATCGGACTCCTAGAGGGGCTGGAGGACTGACGAAAGCGATTTAAACACCCAGGAAGGGGTTTAGATAGAAGAACAGAGTAGGAGGACATAAGAACTGCTGAGAGAAGGGCAGCAGGAGTGAAAAGAGCATGGAGAGGAGAAGGAAGAGTTCAGAATCCAGAAAAGCCATAGAGTTCCAACGGAGGTCCTAGACTGCTATGGTAAAACTGAATGGGGAAAAAAAATGGAGTGAGGAGAACTCTACAGATTAGCAAGGCCTGCACCAGAGGTAGGCCTAGGCATTTATTTAATAATATTAATAATAATAATAATATATTAATGCATTATATGTGTCCCTGCAAAGGAACCCTGTCCTTTAATAATATTAATAGTAATAATAATATATTAATGCTTTATATCTCCCTGCAAGGAAACCAAGGGAAATGTTGCCCTTTGATTTGCCTGTGCTTAAAACAGTGTCAGTCCTGTTTCCCTGCTTTGCCTACTTTAGAACTACTAACGAATTTCATAAGTAATTAAGTTACATTTCAGAAATTTTTGGGAAATTTTTGGTAAGTCTTTGATATACTAATCAAAAAAAATCCCCCCCCCCATTTGATTTACGATTCACCATTTTAGGATTCTAAAACATGCCTAGTATGTATGTATGTATGCATGTATGTATGTATGCGGAGGTGTTTGTGGATATGTGCCAGCTTTCTGATTGGTTGCTACTGTGGGATTATTTGCATAATGCCTCTGATTGGCCAGCAGCACCAACATTCTGACACTCTAAAGTGGCAGAGGGGGGTAAAAAATAGCCCTGAGGCGGTCAGACATGGTGGGAGTTTAAGGCCAAAACACTTTGCGGCCCCCAACAATGACAGAATAAGACCAAACTTGGCAAACAGAACCCCCAAGACCCACTCTACATCCTGGTGCAGTTTGAGGGAGGATGGACCATGGATGATGGGATTTGCAGTACTTAAACTCACTTCCTTACAGAACTGTGGCCCACACCAATGACGGATCAGAACCAAACTTGGCACACAAATGCCCCATGATGCACTTTACATACTGGGGCAGTTTAGGGCAGGATGGGCAACAAATGATGGGATTTGCAGTACCTTCACCCCATTCACTTCCTACAGACCACTGCAGCCCCTACAAATCACAGACCAGGCCCAAACTTGCCACACAGAGTACTCATGACCCACTCCAAATCCTGCTGCAGTTCCAAGGGGGATGGACCACGGATGATGGGTCTTGCAGTACCTTAACTCACTTACTGAAACCACTGCGACCCTCATCCAATGACCAATGCAGACCAAACTTGGCACACCGAGCCCCCATGACCCACTCTACAGCCTGGTGCAGTTTGGAGGACAGTGGACCACGGATGATGGGACTTGAAGTACCTTTACTCATGTCCTGAGACTGCTGCGACCCTCATCCAATGACTGATCAAGACCAAACTTGGCACACCGAGCCTCCAATGACCCGCTCTACATCCTGGTGCAGTTTGGAGGAGGATGGACCATGGATGATGGGACTTTAAGTCCTCCACTCACTTTACAAGACCGCTGCCAACCTCATCCAAGGACTTATCAAGACCAAAGTTGGGACACAGAGCCCCCATGACTCATTCTACATCCTGGTGCAGTATCAAGAAGCATGGACCATGGATGATGGGACTTGAAGTACTTCCACTCACTTCCCAAGACTTCTGTGACCCTCATCCAATAACTGATCAAGACCAAATTTGGCACAAAGAACCCCCATGACCCACTCTACATCCTGGTGCACTTTGGAGGAGGATGGACCATGGATTATGGGACTTGAAGTACCTTCACTCACTTCCTGAGACCACTGCAAGCCAAATAAACAACTGATAAGGACCAACCTTGGCACACAATGCCTTTCTCAAATAACCCGGGCAGGGCCGGGTCCCCAAGCTAGTAACCAATAAAGGCCATCTTCAGCAAAGAAAAACAACAGTGTGCTGGAATGAACTGCATGTTTGAAAAAGACAAAAGATAGGTTCAGCTATCACTGGATGGCTACATGGGAAAGAAGGCAGACTTTTTACATTTACAAAATTTAGTTATCTTAGGGTGTTTTTCAACACCACCATTTACAAAATCTTGGGGCACAAATGAAAATGACAAAATGACACTCTAACACAGTAATACATATAGTTAATATGTTTTTTAATGTATTTATACACTCAGTGTGAAACCTGGGCCTGTTTCGATTAACACAACATAGATATCCTGGCAGGAATGGCAAAAAGATACACACGAAGGTCATGCTCAACAGCTGTCAGTCTCTCTCTGTTTTTAGTTTTTATTGCAGTCAAGCTGGAGAAGCTCATCTCACACAGATATGTGGTTGAAAACCGGAGCAATGTGAAAATATTGTTGTTGGCTAGAATGGGGAACTCCCTGGCAACAGATAATCAAAAACTGCAAGGCAAAGTGAGGAGAGCGAGGCTGGAAAGAAGGGAGCCCGAGTGGAGAAGAAAAAGTAAGTGTTCGGCAGGAGGGGGAAGAAAGGACGCGAAGGGGAAGGGGAGGAAGAGGGCTCTGTCGAAAGATGGCACGGGCAAACTTGGACCTTCCAGGTGTTTTGGACTCCAACTCCCACCATTCCTAGCAGTCTCAGGCTCTTTTCCTTTTCCCCCCTCAGCCACTTAAGCAGGAAAGGGCCTCAGGCTGTTAGGAATGGTGGGAGTTGAAGTCCAAAGCACCCAGAGGGCTGAAGTTTTCCCATGCCTGTTTTAGGGACCTTAAATTGGTGAGCCTCCTTCCAACATTGTGATTCTGGATAGAAAACAAACAACAACATAACATAACATAACATTATTTGAGTCCACAGTGCTCTCTGGGTGTAGGTGAACTACAACTTCCAAACTCAAGGTCAATTCCCAAGCAAAACCTTTCAGTACTTTCTGTTGGTAATGAGAGTTCAATGTGCCAAGTTTGGTTCAATTCCATTGTTGCAAGAGTTCAGGATGCTCTTTGATTGTGTCTTAACTATATATCCCAGAAACTGTAACTTCCAAATGTCAAGGTCTATTTTCCCCAAACTCCATCTGTGTTCACATTTGGGCATATTGAGTATTCATGCCAAGTTTGGTCCTGATCCAACATTGTTTGAGTCCACAGTGCTTTGTGGATATATGTGAACTACAACTCCAAAACTCAAGTTTAATGCCCACCAAACTTTTCCAGTATTTTCTGTTGGTCTATTTTGACATTGCTCCCATTTTCAACCACATATCTGTGTGAGATGAGCTTCTCTAGCTTGACTGCGATAAAATCTAAACACAGAGAGAGACTGACAGCTGTTGTGCAAGACCTTCGTGTGTGTCTTTCTGCCATTCCTGCCAGGATATCTATGTTGTGTTCATCGAAACAGGCCCAGGTTTTACACTGAGTGTATAAATACATTTAAAAACATATTAACTATATGTATTACTTTGTTAGAGTGTCATTTTGTGTCATTTTGGTTGGTGGTGTGCTCCAGGATTTTGTAAATGTAAAAAAATGTGCTGCATCTCAAAAAAGGTTGAAAAACACTGCTGTAGAGCCACCACTGAATTCAACCTAAATACAATTAAGAGTTCCATGAAAAATTGAGTAGACTTCTAAAACCAAAATTACAGTTATGTAAGTAGCAACCAAAATAATTGTATGGTTAGGGGTCACTTATCAAACCAGCAAATTTCCTAAGATTTCTAAGTAGAAAGGTCAAAACGAGCATAGTTTCCCAAAAAGAGATATTTGTCCTGCGCTGCACTCAGTTCTAGGAAATGTCAAAAAAATTCAGTTAATTCCCGTTCAAAGTCATTTTATAAATTTGGGCCTCAACCAAGTGCTACTTAAAGTATGGCAGCATTGAAAGAAAGAACGAAAAAGAAGTTTGAGTTCGTAAATCTTCCTCTGTTTACTTAATTCAATTTTCCATCAAAGGTGATTTAATTTCAAGAGATGCCAGAAAACCATGTTTCACTAATGAAAATGCGGCGCTTTTAAAACTAGTTCCTGACCCTGGAAACACAGTGTGTATACCATTTTATTTCTTTCTCCTTCGTTTTGTTTGTTACACCCCTCGTGTTTTTCTCTGCGTCCATTATTCCTGCTGCTCACATGCTGTGATGCATTTTAATCAACGATTTGAGTCAAATCCTTTGAATGTCTCTTTCATGTCCAGTTTTCAGGAAACCTGAAATCAAAGGATGCTGGGAGGGGGTCCTTTTTCTTAGGGTATTTTAAACCTTCTTTTCAAGTTTCTTCACAACACAAACCTTGGCATGATGTTGATCTCCTTGGAGTATGTAACCTGGTTACTCCAATGGAGTAGCCCAGTGGAAGAGAACATCAGATGAACTATGGATATAACTCCTACACCCAGGCCCGGATTATCCATTAGGCCACCCTAGGCCACAGCCTATGGGTGTAGGCATGGGTGGGGTGGGGCGCCAGATCTGGACCTCCCCCCATTTTTTTAAAAAAATAGGACGATGTTCAGGCCTCTGACGCGGCTTCGCCCCACCTCTTCGTTGCTCGCGCTGCACCTCAAGGAAGGAGCGGCGCCCACCGGCGCGAGCAACAAAGAGGGGAAGCGAAGCCGGGTCAGAGGCCCTAGGGGCAGGTCTTCGCTCCGCCTCTTCGTCGCTCGCGTTGGGCACCCCTCCTTCCTCGAGTGAAGGAAGGAGGGGCACCTGATGCGAGCGACGAAGAGGCGGAGCCAAGTCCCGTCCCTAGGGCCTCCGATGTGACCAACAAAGACGGGAGCGAAGCCATGTCGGAGGCCCTAGGGGCAGCCTGCCTTTGTCACTCGTGCGCCCCCTTCAAGGAAGGAAGGAGGGGCGCCTGATGCGCGCCCGGCGTCCTTTCCCTAGGGCACCAACAAAGACGGGGAGAGAAAGCGGGGGCAAAGTCATGGAGGCCCTAGGGGTGGGACTTTGCTCCGCCTCTTCGTCCTCCCCTCCTTCCTCGCAGGAGGGGCGCCTGATCTGCGTTGGGCACCCCTCCTTCCTCGAGTGAAGGAAAGAGGGGCGCCTGACACAAGCGATGAAGAGGCGGAGTGAAGTCCCACCCCTAGGATTTCTGACGTGGCTTCGCCCCGCCTCTTCCTCACTCGCCTCGCCTCACCCAAGGAAGGAGCGGCGCCCGGCGCGAGCGACGAAGAGGCAAAGGGAAGCCCCGCCCCTAGGGGTGTGGCTTCCAATGTGTGGCCTAGGGCGCTACAATGACTTAATCCGGGCCTGCCTACACCTCAAAGTAGATTTTGTTTTTGATCCTTGGCTCAATACATCAAAACTTCTGGATACACCGTTGAAACAAAAAACGATGTGATAGTTTGACCGCAGACAAAACACTTCATAACAACAAGAAAAAATCTAGAGCAGTGTTTCTCAATCTTCCTAATGCCGCGACCCCTTAATACCATCCCTCATGTTATGGTGACCCTCAACCATAACATTATTTTTCTTGCTACTTCACAACTGTAATTTTGCTACTCTTATTAATTGTAATGTCAGTATCGGCAAGCCTCCATTGCTATTACTGAGCGACCACCATCTTGGCTTCCTTCCTTCTCGTGAAGACAACGACCACCATCTTGGGTCCTGCTGCATCTTGTCATCTTGTTTTAAATTTTTATTTTTTGTTTTTATTTTATTTTATTTATTTTACTTCATTTGTGTTTTATATTATTATTTTCACCCTCTCCCTTCATTTGTCTAAGTCTTGCTGTGTTTAAAATAATTCTATAAATATTTTTATTTAAATAAGTAATTTTGTTTTGTTTAAATAATGTTATTTATTATTTTATAAATAATATAATGATATAATATGATATAATATGTTATATTACATTATAATTTAATATAATATATTATAATGTCAATATATTGTATTATGTTATAGTATAATAATTGTAATGTAATACTAATAATAATAATAGTATGATTACAGTATGATGGGTTGTATATGCATTTGGTATTGGTGTTGTTGTAATCTAAAAAATTATAATACTACCAATGATAATGTGATATAATAATTATATCGTGATATTATAACTTGTATATTTGTATTACATGCAATATTGCTAACAATATTGTGATATGTTGTAGTGCAATATGTTGTGTATTGCTGATGTTGTGCTATGACAGTAATGTTATCTGTTGTTTTTTCAGTTTGCTGTAAGCCACTTCGGCAATATTGTTATATGTACATTGTAAGCCACTCTGGCAGTATTGTTGTTTGCTGTAAGCCGCTCTGAGTCCCCTCCGGGGTTGAGAAGGGCGGCATATAAAAAAAGTAAGTAAATAAATAATAATAATAAATATCTGATATACAGGATGTATTTTCATTCACTGGACCAAATTTGGCACAAATACCCAATATTCCCAAATTTGAATACTGGAGGGTTGGGGGAGATTGATTTTGTCATTTGGAAGTTGTAGTTGTTGGGATGAGAAGACAAGAAAGCTTAGAGAAGACAATGATGCTGGGGAAAATGGAAGGAAAAAGGAAAATGGGCCAACCAAGGGCAGGATAGATGGATGGCATCCTTGAAGTGACTGGCTTGACCTTGAAGGAGCTGGGGGTGGTAACAGCTGACAGGGAGCTCTGCCATGGGCTGGTTCATGAGGTCACGAAGAGTCGGAAGCAACTAAATGAATAAACAACAACAACAAGTTGTTGGGATTTGTAGTTGACCTGCAATAAAAGAACATTCTGCACTCCATCAACAATGGAATTGAACCAAACTTGGCACACAGGACTCCCATGACCAACAGAAAATACTGGAAAGGTTTGGTGGGCATTGACCTTGAGTTTTGGAGTTGTAGTTCACCTACATCCAGAGAGCACTGTGGACTTAAACAATGATGGATCTGGACCAAACTTGGCATAAATACTCAATATGCCCAAATGTGAACAATCAAACCAGTCCAAACTGGTTTGATTGTTCACATTTTGGCGGAAACAGACCTTGATATTTAAGAGTTGTAATTGCTGGAATTTATAGTTCACCTACAATCAAAGAGCTCCTTGATCCCACCAATGATAAAATTGGGCTAAACTTCCCATATATAACCCCCCATGACTAACAGAAAATATTGGAGGGATTTGGAAGGAATTGACAGAGATTAAGGGGATATGTATTTCACCTGCATCCGGAGAGCCCAAACAATGATGGATCTGGACCAAATTTGGCACAAATACCTGATACGCTAAAATTTGAATACTGATGGTGTTGGAATGGGGGATTGATTTTGTCATTTGGGAGTTGTAGTTGCTGGGATTTATAGTTAACATACAAATGTCTGCTCTCCCCTCCCCACTTGGAGTCTCCGAAACAGCCTTTCCCTTGGCGGAGGAGGTCTTTTGGTGGGCGGATTCGCCATCTGTTTCCAAAAATCAAGAGCAGGACAGGCAGAGAGTTCTTCAGCCTTCTCTGCCAAAGGGGTTCCTATGACCATCTTGAATATGTGTTTTATGATGGTCTTTGGCCACCCCTCTGAAACCCCTTTCGCAACCCCCCCCCCCATGGGTCTCAACTCCCAGGTTAAGAAATGCTGCTCTACAGAAAGGATGAACCAGCCTATCAGTTTGAACTTTTCCTGTATTTAAATTTCCTTGAACCAAACTCCTGAACGAATTTTCAGCTTTTGAAAATATCCAATTGATTTCTCATCCATTTCTAATTGATAATTTATTTATTTGCTATGCTTCTATACCGCCTTTCTCAGCCCGAAGGCGACTCTAGATGGTGAACAAGCAGGAGCAAGTGCCCGCATACAACACATCACAATAAGATAAAAACAATCATATAAAACCATATATAAATTAACAATTAAAACTACAAAATACAATCTTAAAATTGGTTTCTGTTTCATCGTCATATTAATCCTTTGATCTTGATTAATTAAAGTTCGTCTGCGAATGCCTGCTCAAACAGCCAAGTCTTGACTTTCTTACAAAATGTCAGGAGGGAGGGGGCCGATCTGATGTCACTAGGAAGGGAGTTCCAAAGCCGAGGAGCCACCACTGAGAAGGCCCTGTCTCTCGTCCCCCCCAGACGCGCCTGCAAAGCAGGCGGGACCGAGAGCAGGGCCTCTCCGGATGATCTTAAGCATCTTGATGGTTCTTAGGGAGAGATGCGTTCGGACAAGTAAGTTGGACCAGAACCATTTAGAACTTTAAAAGCCAAAACCAGCACTTTGAATTGTGCCCGGTAGAAAACTGGTAGCCAGTGGAGCTGGCACAACAGATGAGTTGTACGGTCCCTGAGTGCCGCTCCTGTTATCAACCTGGCTGCTGTCCGTTGAACCAGTTGAAGCTTCCGAGCAGTCTTCAAAGGCAGCCCCACGTAGAGAGCGTTGCAGTAATCTATACGGGATGTAACTAGAGCATGGACTAGTCAGACTTCCCAAGGTACGGGCGCAGCTGGCGCACAAGTTTTAATTATGCGAATGCTCCTCTGGTCACCGCCGAAACCTGGGGTTCCAGGCTCAGCGATGAGTCCAGGATGACACTCAAACTGCGAACCTGTGCCTTCAGGGGGAGTGTAACCCCGTCCAACACAGGCTGTAACCCTATGCCCTGTTCGGCCTTTCAACTGACCAGGAGTGCCTCTGTCTTGTCTGGATTCAATTTCAATTTGTTCACCCTCATCCAGTCCGACACAGCAGCCAAGCACCAATTCAGGACCAAAACATAATGATAAATGAATGGGAGTATGTTCTTGGTCTTGTAGAATTGTTCTGCCCCTCCAGAAGTTCTTCAGAC
Source organism: Anolis apletophallus (assembly GCA_030556195.1). Classification (NCBI taxonomy): domain Eukaryota; kingdom Metazoa; phylum Chordata; class Lepidosauria; order Squamata; family Anolidae; genus Anolis; species Anolis apletophallus. The sequence goes on from JARBWK010000016.1 coordinate 9,583,294, forward strand.
ATTTCTCCCGAGTTCAAACTTCATGGTCCAGCTTTCAAATTCTGAGTTGAAATAAGAATAGGATTCCACTTGTGTCTAACATTTCAAGGCTGTGAAGTAAATGGATGATAACGTTCACTTCCTTGAGAACTCGGCACAGACTGTCATGCAGTAACCAAGACAGCTTGACATTTCAGAAACAGGAACACGAGAAATAACACCAACTGTTAGTTAAACTCATCCAAAAAATTCCTCTTTTTTCAACATGTACAAATCACAAAACAGTTTTTTTCCGAAGTCTAGCATGCTTTTTTCTCCTTGTACACGGGTAGAGTATGAAGGTCATTTCAATTCTCACATATCTGTTTAATGTATCAAAAGGCTTCTTGCTCTGTGCAGTAAGTCAGGGCAGCGAAATCATGATAAAGACATGGCTTCAGTGGGTGTGTGGAGCCCATAAATAGCCTCAACCAAAAGCACACAAGCCAAGTCATGAATTTCACACTGAAGCAGATGACCTGGGTCCTATCAAGTTCAGTCCCAACATATGACTCTAATCTTCTGTGAGCTTTGATGTTTCACTGAAGAATTAACTTTGGAATAAGCATGCTGGAAGGGCCACAGGGATCATACCAAGGTAATAGGAAAACTTACTTTCTCAGACCAGTGACAAATAGGACTGTGCGCCATTTCATTTTTCAAAATGGGCTCCAGATGATTCTGCTTTTTTGGCTGCCATATCACCTGTAATGGCTCCCCCCCCAGTCGTAACAAAACACTCGGCAGCCTAAAATGGCTGCTTTCAATTTCTTTTGACTACACATGGAACAGCAGCCACACATGCACTGGTTTCCCTGTGAGCCTGTTGCACTTCAGACAAGGAGCACTCCGCCTAGTCACACACACAACAGACAGTCTCTGAATAAGTAGGCTTTTATTGAATCAAATATAATGTCCAACAAAAGGGTTAAAAGAAGATAATTGTAGAATACATCCAAGGTAAAAATCACACAGTTCAATTAGTCCCAAAATCCAATAGACGAAGGTAGAAAGCTTGATGCAAATCCCATAAATGATACAAGGCAGCTTTGGAAGCAAAACGTGCACGGAGGCCTAGGCAAAAAATCAAGAACTTGGAGACAAGAATAGCTTGTCATAGTATTCTGAACGAAGCCTGGAATCTAAAGACAATTTCCCAAGCAAGTCTAATAAGGACAAATTAGTTTCGTTTTCCCAAACGGCCACTACGTCGTAGACTGGCTGCTTGCCGAGATTCTAGAATATTATCTCTACGATTGAATGTAAGCTCATTAAAATTGCCAGGTGTTCTGTTATCAGTTTGAAGGCTTTCAGACTCCTGCTCATCTAATACAGCCCTGGGAATTGGCCTATTCTCAGGAAGACAAGCCTCATCTGAAAGTTCACTTTGCAGTTCAGAGTTCTTATCATCAGCCTTTACATTAACAATCCCATCATCCCTAGCATGCACATGAACACCAGGCTGAAACACCACAGAGCCCTGCTGCCTGAGCCAATCAGAAGAAGAAAGTTCCTCATGTGTCTTTTAGCTTAGCTCTGTTTATTGTATCTCTCAATGCCATCGCTGCTTTGGATCACTTTTTGCCTCATTTCTTTCCTTTGACAATTTAATTACCTATTTTTTGGTTTAATATCTTTTAGTCCTTCTTGTTAAAAATATTTTTAGCAAAGTCAGGGTGAGTGTGCATTGCGGGGCTGTAAAAGGGCATGGGATGCTTTTTTTTAAAAAAATGGAGTAGTTTAGTGAAGACAGGGGATAACCTGACTCCCTTGAGATCCTGTAAGTTATTTGTACCTCTTTTACTCTTGTATTTTTCTTGTGACTTCTGTGTGTTCATGCTCCATCTCTCACACAAGAAGTCTGAGTCTGAGCCTATCCTCCTCATATTCATATATATATATATATATATATATATATATATATATATATATATATATATGTGTGTGTATATATACACACACACACACACACACACATACAGTATATATATATAATATATATATTCACATAGAGCAGTGGTTCTCAACCTTCCTAATGTGCTGACCCCATAATACAGTTCCTCATGTTGTGGTGACTCCCAACCATAACATTATTTTTGTTGCGACTTCATAACTAATTTTGGTACTGTTATGTATCGTCATTTAATTATCTGATATGCAGGGTGTATTTTCATTCACTGGACCAAATTTGGCACAAATACCCAATACACCCAAATGTGAACATTGGTGGAGCTTGGAGGAAAATAGACCTTGCCATTTGGGAGTTGTAGTTGCTGGCATTTATAGTTAATAATATAATTACTATATTATTAACTATAAATGAATAATATAATATAGTTAACCTATAATCAGAGAGCATTCTGAACTCCACCAATGATGGAATTGAACCAAACTTGGCACACAAAACTTCCATGACCAACAGAAAATACTGGAAGGATTTGATGAGCATTGACCTTGAGTTTTGGAGTTGTAGTTCACCTACATCCAGAGAGCACTGGATGGATCTGGACCAAACTTGGCATGAATACTCAATATTCCCAAGTGTGAACACTGGTCGAGTTTGGGGAAAATAGACCTTGACATTTGGAAGTTGTAGTTGCTGGGATTTATAGTTCACCTACAATTAAAGAGCATTTTGAACCCTACCAATGATAGAATTGAGCCAGACTTCTCACAAAGAACCCTATTACCAATAGAAAACAATGTTTTTCTGATGGTCTTTGGCGACCCCTCTGACACCCCCTTCATGACCTCTCTAGCGGTCCTGACCCCCAGGTTGAGAAACGCTGACATAGAGGAAGAGGGGGGAGAGGAAGAGGGTGTTCAGGCCTGTGAAGCTTTTGAGGATGAGGATGAGGATTTTCTGGTTGAGCCTGGTGTTTCTATGGGGTAAGAGAAAGTGTTTTTCAAGATGATGGGACTGTTTTGTGTAGATTTGTTTTCATGGAAACAGGCAGTGAGTTCCATGAGACTCAGCCAGTAATAGACTGTGAAAGGAATGTGAAGGAGACAGGAGGGTTACAGATAACCCTGCGTTTACAGATCAGAAAAGAAACAGAGACAAATCCGGTGTTCCCAGAGACTGAAAGATAAAAAAGGGGAGCCCAGGTGTAAGAAAGAGTAATGTCACAGGCAAGTGAGCGCATCCTTAAGACACTGGAGTCAATGCTTGGTGGGAAGATCAACATTGGATTTTCATGTGTCAACTTGGGTGTCTTGGGAGCTCCAAGTTAGGAGTTCTGTTCTTGGGTCTGTATCTTGTTTTCCTGTTTACGTTTCATGCCTCCTGCTTGGATTGCAAATCTTGTTTTGAAGCATCTAGCTTTTGGGGTTATAGTCAAGTTCAAGTATCAATTTTTTGAATTACAGTTTCTTGCTTTTGCTTTAAGTGATTTTTTAAAAAAATATCGAACCTTTCTTAGCTCAGGTGCTTAAGACTTGGCTTTTTAGCAGAGCTTTTAATGTTTAATACGGTCTACATGGTTACTGCTGTATGTTCTTATGCAATGTTTTATGTAAATTGCCTGGAGCATTTAATGGAGGGCGATTAATATGTGAGAAATTGAATTGAATTGAATCTCAGAGCAGGAACACTCTTGCAATCCACTATCATTCCCAACCTGATGCTTTCCAGATACATCCGTCCTTAATTCCCAGCAGCAACTGTAGCACAGCAGTTCTCGTTTGTGCCTGGAGGGCAGGGGTCAGGACCTGGGGTCCCATTAGCATTAGAACCAGCAGTGCCAGAACATGATTCAGAGGATGAGCTAGATGACTGGGGCGAAGGGCAGCTTTCCCTTGATGGGCCTCCTTCGCCCACAGAGAGCTTGGCATGGGAGGAAATGTTGTTTGGCCCTAGCAAAGACATAGATAACCAGGTGCAGATGGACAGCGATTCTGGCAGCTATGAACACCCGGGAGGAAGAAATTCTCAGGAGCCTCCAGGGGAAAACATGGAAGAAAGCGCATGGGAAATGGCTAGGGAGGAGAGCTCTCAGGGAGATAGAAACACAGCTGCGGAGAGACAAGGTCGAACCTTTGATAGGAGACGGAACATCGAGTCTAGCAGAAGGGAATGGTCTAAGAGCATAGACCGGCCGAGGTCCGTGAGCAGCGATTGGAGACGAAGAAGCCTAGAGCGTCGGGGACCTCGGCCGAGGGATTAAGTATAAGATCCGTGGGAACGAATCCTCAGTGCTCCGGCCACGTCTTTCCTGAATAGGCATGAAGCAGAGTGGGACCACGAAGCTAAGCTAGCCTGTGGTCATCAAGCCTTGCCTTGCCTTGCCTTGCCTTGTTCCTGAACCGCATGGTTGTGCGGAGCCTTGCCTTGTTTCCTGATCCGCACGGTGGTGTGGAGCCTTGCTGAACTTTGAGTCTTGCTGAACTTTTAGCCTATTTGCCACGGTTTTTTGGACATTGTTACTTCAAGCCTTTTTGGATTGTTTCACTATTCTAATAGACAATATTTTTGAATTGTTTTTATATTCAATAAAGTAGTTAGCCTTCAGCCCGTCTCTGTGTGTGTGATTAAGGGGCCGGTCAATCCGTGCATCGTGACAGCAACATCTGGGGAGGGCTGTGTGTTACCTGGAAAGTGACAGGTAGGAAAGGCTGCCATATCCTTCTGCCAAAGTTGAATGCCCAAAGGCATGTGTGTTGCATTGCAATTACAATTTAAGACAAGTTTCCACCTGTGTTGTTCTGTATTGATTTGCTTTGCATTAATTTGCTCTCCACTGATTTCAAAGTCAAGGAAGAAGCTGTTTCGGGGAATATAAGATGTCAGGAGCGACTTAAGATGAGATCGAGAAAAAGGCCTCTAAGAAAGAAACTTGGTTGTGTGTTCCTGCTGCATCTGTATCTACTCAGTGATATACTCCAATAGTAAGTTTGCATAGTAAGGGTGAGCAATTTATTTATTTACTTCATTTATATTCAGCCCTTCTCACCCCGCAGGGCGGATTACAATGTACACATTACATTTAGACACACAAACACACAAGACAGACAGAGGCAATTTAACATCTGGCCACCAGGGGGAACTGTTGCACTCCTTCATTCCTCAATGTGTTTTCTGGAGATCTTTCAATGGCCTCGTAAATCAGTTAAATTTAGCCTCCCCACTAAGTGGTACCTTAATTTCCTACTTGACAGATGCAACTGTCTTTCGGGTTGCAAAGGTCGACAACAGGTTACACAATAGGTCGAGAGCCCATCTCGACCCGGGCAGGCTTTGAACTCATGACCTTCTGGTCAGTAGAGGTCTTATGCAGCTGACACCCAGCCAGCTGCGCCACATTCCCGGTGCAATAACAAAGGGTCAGCTTATATCAATAACAAAGGGCCACCTAATATAACCCCCAAAATACTCCAAATACTCCATCTTGTTAATAATCACTATCAACATGTGTGTGTGTGTATACACACACACACATGTGACAAGAGAGGGGCAATTGACTAAATATACAAACCTCCGTGTGCATAATTGTTTTAAGAAATAGTTCATCTATTAGTATCACTCTAGGGAGCCCCTGGTGGTGCAGTGGGTTAAACCACTGAGCTGCAGAATTTGCTGATCGAAAGGTTGTATGTTCGAGTCCAGGGAGCAGCATGAGCTCCCACTGTTAGCCCCAGCTTCTGCCAACCTAGGATTTCTAAAACATGCATATGTGAGTACATCTATAGCTACTAGGCCTGTGCAATCATGCTTCTAAATGTTTGTAAAGTACTTGCAAAACTAAAATTCTGAGGGTGAACACTAGGTGGCGCTGGTTCTTGGTTTCAATAGTGCTGCTAAAGTTCTGGTGGTGAAATGTTCAGTGTTCACCATCTAGTGTTCACCCCCAGAATTTTACTTTTGTAAGTACTTTAGAAACATTTAGAAGCATGATTGCACAGGTCTAATAGGTACAAATGTGAGTAGATCTGGCGAGAAGGTAACGGCGCTGGCCACATGACTTTGGAGGTGCCTATGGACAACACCAGCTCTTTGGCTTAGAAATAGAGATGAGCACATGAGTAGACTTAATGTCAGGGGAAAACCTTTACCTTTACCTAGTATCACTCTTTCTCGAACCTAATATTTTTAGAAATACTATCCACTTGCTCTTAGCTATATATTACTGTTAAATTAGTTAAATTTCCACTTTTAGTTCCTCGTTAAACATTGATCGATCCATCTATCATAACATCAGCTTTGTCTCCAAAGCAGCCACAATAGAAATCACATTCTTCCATTCATTTCTTCATCAATCACTAGGTCCCATAACCCCCCCTCCCCACACACACACTTTAGTTTTGCTCTCTACTCTAAATATATCAATCACTCTTAATAGAGTATTTTCCACCAATATATATCTTAAATCAACATGCTTTATTTTATGGCCACTTCATTTACACTAAATCACCATTGAACAGCAAGCTCTATATTAACATCTTAAAGTAGAAAAACTAATTAATCACCACCATCATCCTTGTCACTGTTGTCTTACTCCCCCTCGTTCTTCTTATTCCAGTTTTGTACTGGGGTCACCAAAGCATCCACTGTGCATTCCTCATAACATAATGGGAGAATAAGTAAACAACACAGTGGACATAGAGTTGGTCCCACAATGTCATGATTCAGCAGAAAAGTGGTATTGAGACCAGACTCTCCCCATTCCTGGGCCATTGGATATCACCTCACCCATGAAGTTAACCTCTAGATGAGTGTTTGTGTAATGGCCCACACCCTTTAAGGGGTGCCTTAGGTCAGTGTTTCCCAACCGCTGTGATGCGGCACAGTAGTGTGCCGTGACGGACCTCCTGTGCCACGGGAAAAGCTCTCTGCCTCCCTTCCTTCCCCCCTCCTCCTGCCGAACTCCTGCTGCTTGGGGGAGGAGGAGGAAGGGCCGGGCGGTGGGGAAGAAAAAGAAGAAGGGGCTGGGGCGCTGCCTCCTTCGGCCCTTTCCCCAGTCAGCCTCCAATCCACCATTACTCCCGCCCCTCGCTCACTGAAGCCATGCGAGGAGGAGCCCTGCCCACTGAAGCCCATCTACCGCTCATGCTCCTCCTCCTCCACACGGCTTCAGCTTCAGCTGTGGGAGAGCTGAAGCCAGAAGAGGGGGCAGAGCCATGCCATGCCATGCCCCACCCCCCTCCCCCGGCTTCAGCTCTCCCACAGCTTCTCCAGTCTTAAGGGGACAGTGCCAAGCCAGCATTGTGCTGGCTCTGCCACTGCTGGCTTGGCACTACCCCCGCTTCAGCTCTCCCACAGCTTCTCCAGTCTTGAGGACAGTGCCAAGCCAGCATTGTGCTGGCTCTGCCACTGCTGGCTTGGCACTGCCCCCTCAAGGCTGGAGAAGCTGTGGGAGAGCTGAAGCTGGGGGAGGGGCGGGCATGGCGTGGCGGGGCTCAGCCCCCTCTCCCGGCTTCAGCTCTCTCACAGCTTCTCCAGCCTTAAGGGGACAGTGCTAAGCCAGCACTGCACTGGCTCTGCCACTGCTGGCTTGGCACTGCCCCTCAAGGCTAGAGAAGCTGTGGGAGAGCTGAAGCCAGGGGGGGGCAGGGCATGGCATGGCTCTGCCCCCTCTCCCAGCTTCAGCTCTCCAACAGCTTCTCCAGTCTTAAGGGGACAGTGCCAAGCCAGCATTGTGCTGGCTCTGCCACTGCTGGCTTGGCTCTGCCCCCCTCAAGGCTGGAGGAGCTGTGGGAGAGCTTAAGCTGGGGAGGGGAGGGCATGGCGTGGCATGGCTCAGCCCCTCCCCGGCTTCAGCTCTCCCACAGCTTCTCCAGCCTTAAAGGGACAGTGCTAAGCCAGCACTGCGCTGGCTCTGCCACTGCTGGCTTGGCACTGCCCCCTCAAGGCTAGAGAAGCTGTGGGAGAGCTGAAGCTGGGGGAGGGGCAGGGCATGGCATGGCTCTGCCCCTCTCCCCGGCTTCAGCTCTCCCACAGCTTCTCCAGCCTTGAGGCGCAGTGCCAAGCCAGCATTGTGCTGGCTCTGCCACTGCTGGCTTCGCACTGCCCCCTCAAGGCTGGAGAAGCTGTGGGAGAGCTGAAGCCGGGGGGAGGGGGTGGGGCATGGCACGGCATGACCTGGCTCCGCCCCATCCCCGGCTTAAGCACTCCCAGCAGCTGCTCCCAGCAGGCCACCATCCCCCAGCCGTTCTTTACTGTGTTAGAGTGTCATTTTGTCTCATTTTGGTTGGTGGTGTGTCCCCGGATTTTTTTTAATGTTAAAAATGTGCCGTGGCTCAAAAAAGGTTGGGAAACACTGCCTTAGGTGTACACCAACCTTTGTATTCTAATCTATTTACGCTAAGCCTATTTATGTACTGACCATCCCAGATAGCCCCTAATAACAGTATAGGGTAGGCGAAAAACCATCCTAGAACATAGGAGGGAAAAAATTCCTACCCGGTCCCAATGGGTAACCAATAATTATACTGTCAATGGGCAGGAGTGGTGGGTTATGAGCAAGCACAGAATATGGGAATAGGGCTGGCCCTCTTCTCTGGGGGAGGAGGCAAATTGCTCCCCCCCCCCCAGCTGCAGGAAAAGTCCCCTCTCACACACATCAATGTCTCACCCATGAAGAATGGCATTACCATTTTTATGCACTACTCTGTAGCTCCCCAAAATTTTACAATCATGCTTTTGGGCCAGCTGTTTTGGTGCTGCTTTTAATAGGTTGAATCCTCGGTGACTTGGGATTAATATGTCTTTTTATGTATACTTTCACAGCCTCCGTGAAAAATTGCTCGACAGCTTAACATTTGGATGTTCAGAAACAATACAAATCATGCCAGAATGGCAGAGCACAAGCATGAACCTTATGCTGACAGCTGATAGATTGGCGAGTGAAGAAACACTCTCTGGATGGACATCATATGTCACTGGGGGCAGCCCAGCCGTTCTCTTGGAGCTTTTGCTAGTGGCTCATGAAAGTGAGGAACGTTTAGAACCTCTAAATTTCAGAGATCGTTACACAACAGCAAATTGGACTCCCATCCTTTCAGTCATCCATCAATAACTGGCTTCCCTCCCAAGGTCTCTGCTCTCCATCTCTTCTAAATTCCTCCAGTTTTATTTTCCTTGACAACGGAGCTCAATTCCAGGCAGAAAATGTAACGTGGGCACAACCACCGTATGTCAAACAGGTAGGAAGAATGAGGTGTCATCTGAGGAAATATTTATTTATTTATTTATTTATTTATTTATTTATTTATTAATCATTCTTGTATGCCGCCACTCCCCGAGGGCTCGGAGCGGCTCACAATCACAAGCATAAGACAGATAAAAACATCAGATAAACTATTCTAAATTTAAACTAAAACTAACTCTGCAGGGTTACAAAAATCAGCAACTAAATGCCAGTTTGAAGAGAGAGGTTTTACAGGCCCTGCGAAAGGCAAGGAGGTCTTGCAGGGCACGCACTTCAGCTGGCAGAGCATTCCAGATAGTTGGAGCCACCACAGAGAAGGCCCTACGCCAGGTCGAGGCCAGATGGGTGGTCTTGACACCAGGCACCTCGAGGAGATTCAGATCTTCAGAGCGGAGTGATCTCTGGGGTTGGTAGGGGGTGAGACGGTCCGTCAGATACATCGGCCCCAGACCATATAAGGCCTTGAAGGTTAACACCATCACCTTGAAAGTGATCCGGTGCTCGACCGGGAGCCAATGAAGCTGCTGTAAGATGGGAGTTATTTGGCTCCTCGTCGGCACTCCAGCGAGGAGTCGAGCAGCGGCGTTCTGGACGAGCTTAAGCTTCCGGATCAGGGACAAGGGCAGGCCAATGTAAAGGGTGTTACAGTAGTCTATCCTTGAGATGACCGTGGCTTGGATAACTGTGGCTAGATCGTCTCTAGATAAGTAGGGGGCCAGCTGCCTAGCCTGTCGCAGGTGGAAAAAGGCGGTTTTGCTTACAGTGGAGACCTGGGCCTCCATAGACAGCAAAGGGTGAAAAACAACCCCCAGGCTTTTTACTGATGATGATGGGCAAAGTGCCTCGCCATCCAGGGTGGGAAGCTGGACCACACCACAATCCAGTCGTCCCAGCCCCAGTATCTCCGTCTTCACTGGATTCACCCTCAATCTACTGGCACGCAGCCATCCAGTGACGGCCTCAAGGCACTGATGGAAACAAGAGGGTACGGAGTCCGGCCTAAACAATTATGTTAGTTCAGTGTTTCTCAACCACTCTAATGCTAGTGATCCCTTAATACAGTTCCGCATGTTGTGATGACCCCAACCGTTAAATTATTTCCATTGCTACTCCATAGCTGTAATTTTGCTACTGTTGTGAATTGTAATGAAAATATCTGATCTGCAGGATGTATTTCCATTCAGTGAACCAAATTTGGCACAAATACCCGATATGCCCAAATTTGAATACTGGGGTAGGGGATTGATTTTGTCATTTGGGAGTTGTAGTTGCTGGGATTGATAGTTCACCTATAATCAAAGATCATTCTGAACTCCAACAACAATGGAATTGGACCAAACTTTGCTCACAGAACTCCCATGACCAACAGAAAATATTTGGAAGGGTTTGGTGGGCATTGATATTGAGTTTTGGAGTTGTAGTTCACCGACATCCAGACAGCACTGTGGACTTAAATAATGATGGATCTGGACCAAACTTGGCATGAATACTCAATATGACCAAACGTGTACATTGGTGGAGTTAGGGAGAAATAGTCCTTGAGAGTTGTAAATGCTGGGATTTATAGTTCATCTACAATCAAAGAGCATTCTGAACCCTATCAATGATATAATTGGGCCACATTTCCCTCACAGAACCCTCATGCCTTGAAGGGACACTCTGATATGAGCCTCCCTCCAGCCTTATATTCTCTCCCTTGCCCACACATACACACCACGCTGCCATTCGCCGAGAACGCCTGCTCTCCCCTCCCCACTTGGAATCTCAGAAACAGTCCTCCCCTTGGCTGAAAGGCTGGCAAATCACAGTGGATGAGAGCTTTGGTGGGAGGATTCACTGTCTGTTTCCAAAAAGAATGAGAGGACAGGCTGAGAGATATTTATTTATTTTTCACTTTTATATGCTGCTCCTTCCAGCAGGCTCGGGGCGGTTTACATAAAATCACATAATAAAACAATAACATCTCAATTTAATAACTACAATGTAAAATTGAGCATAAAAACAAGAGCAATCTGCTTAACATTCAAGGACTTGGACAACTTTAATCAGGAGCCATTTAGGTTAAAGGACTGCTTAAAAAGAGAGGTCTTGCAGGCTCTCCGAAACGGGGCCAATTCCTTGATGGCACGAACTTCATCAGGGATTGAGTTCCATAACGATGGTACTGCTACGGAAAAGGCTCTCGATCTAGTTGTTGACAAACGGCAGGAATCAATAGATGGAACTACTAAAAAAATTTGCTCTTCCGAGCGCAGTGATCTCGGGAGAACATACGGGATAAGGCGGTCCCTCAGGTACACCGGCCCTAGACCATACAAGGCCTTAAAGGTCAATACCAACATCTTGAAAACAATCCAGCACTCTATTGGTAGCCAGTGCAGTTGCTGCAGAATAGGTGTAATGTACTCTCGTGCAGGTGCTCCCAACAGCAGTCGAGCCGCTGCATTCTGCACCACCTTGAGTTTCCAGATTGCTGACAAAGGAAGGCCAATGTAGAAGGCATTACAGTAGTCCAGTCTCGAGATGACCATTGCCTGGATCACCATAGCCAGGTCATTTCTGGGCAAGTAGGGAGCCAGCCGCCTAGCCTGTCGTAGGTGGAAGAACGTGGTCCTGCATACCGTGGAGATTTGCATCTTCATCGATAGCAGCGGGTCCAATTGAAGACGATGGGCTTAAAGGCTCGCCATCCAGGGTAGGCAGCCGGCACCCACTCAACCCAGGGCGACCCAGTCTTCTCTGCCAAAGGAGTTCCTAAGACCATCAGAAATATATGTTTTCTGATCGTCTTTGTTGACCCCTCTGAAACCTCCAGGGGTCCAGACCTGCAGGTTGAGAAACATTGTGTTAGTTGCTTTCATAGTATGAAGTACCCGGGAGGATCACATGTGTTGGGAAAAATGGCTTTCCCCCTGTATTCCTCTGTTTCAATCAGTATTCCAGTCCTTTGGTCTTCTAGGTGTTTTCGACCAGCTCCTAGAATTCCTGATTGTTGTCCAAGGAGCTGCACCCGAAGAACCAAAGTTTGGGAACCAACTTGTTCTGGAGAACATGTGCCTAATAATCCAAGTGTTATTTTGACATAATTGTGATTATTTTGATGCCAGCAGAAATAACCTTACCAAGAAGGAAGGAAAGACTCTGAGATAATGCATACAGTCAGCAGCATATCTATTAGGCAACATTGATTTTTATATCTTTCCCAATATAGAATGTGTCCACTTCCAGAATGAATCACTCTCCCTAGGCTACCGCCCAGTGCTGTTTTCTTTTCAGCCACTGGCTTTTATCCTTAGACCACTGACCCTCATTCTGACTGCCACTTCTGAAGCAGTATTTTTTACTGATCATGGAACTGGCTGCACATTTAACCTATCGGAATGGGCCAATTTTGGAAGCCAGTTGTCTCTGCAGTAGTGTTTGGTGCGGGCAGCCAGAAGCACACTGATCTGGAAGGGGAAGTTCAGCAACAGCCAGTTTGAAGGGCTTGCCAGTTGGATCTGCAATCTGGTCACACAAGATGAGCAAAGATGAACTGGGACCCACAGTCTTGGCAATAAGCCCTGGAAGGTCTCAGTGGGAGAAAAGACCACCCTTGTTCAGCATGTTCATTCTCTCTGATGAAACTACTTGATGTTCCTGTGGGCTTTCTAATTTACTCTGCACTATTTTCCACCTTTATTACCTACTACTGTGTTCCCCAACCGCTGTGACGTGGCACAGTAGTGTGCCGTGACGGACCTCCTGCTGTGCCACGAGAAAAGCTCTCTGCCCCCCTCCTCCTGCCGAACTCCTGCTGCTTGGGGGAGGAGGAGGAAGTTCTGGGCGGCGGCGAAGAAAAAGAAGAAGGGGCCAGGGTGCTGCCTCCTTCGGCCGTTTCCCCAGCCAGCCTCCAATCCGCCATGACTCTTGCCCCTCGCTCGCTGAAGCTGCGTGGAGGAGTCCCGCCCACTGAAGCCCATCCACCACTCAGGCTCCTCCTCCACGCGGCTTCAGCGAGCGAGGGGCGGGAGTCATGGCAGAGAGCGGTGCTGGGGATGGGGGCCATGACTCCTGCCCCTTGCTTCTCAAGGCTGGAGAAGCTGTGGGAGAACTGAAGCCGGGGGAGGTGGCGGAGCATGGTGCGGCATGCCTCTGCCCCCCTGCCCTCGGCTTCCGCTCTCCCACAGCTTCTCCAGCCTTGAGGGGACAGTGCCAAGCCAGCATTGTGCTGGCTCTGCCCCCGCTGGTTTGGCACTGCCCCCTCAAGGCTGGAGAAGCTGTGGGAGAGCTGAAGCCGGGGGAGGTGGCGGAGCATGGTGCGGCATGCCTCCGCCCCCAGCCCTCGGCTTCCGCTCTCCCACAGCTTCTCCAGCCTTGAGGGGACAGTGCCAAGCCAGCATTGTGCAGGCTCTGCCCCCGCTGGTTTGGCACTGCCCCCTCAAGGCTGGAGAAGCTGTGGGAGAGCTGAAGCCGGGGGAGGGGGTGGGGCATGGTGCAGCCTGGCTCCGCCCCCTCCCCTGGCTTCAGCACTCCCAGCAGCTGCTCCCAGCAGGCCACCATCCCCCAGCCGTTCTTTACTGTGCTAGTGTGTCATTTTGCGTCATTATGGTTGGTGGTGTGCCCCCGGATTTTTAATGTTAAAATTGTGCCACGGCTCAAAAAAGGGTGGGAAACACTGTTCTAGAGATCAAAAGCCCCCCTTTAAAACAAAAGTAACACCATCTTCTTTTGTTTCATCTCTAAGTTTGGAAGAGTGCTTGTTCAGTTTAATATCCTCAGACTCAAAGCACATATTTATCCATCCCTATTTAGCACATTTCTTTCTGAAAACTTCATAGGGTGTTATGAAGCACGTTCTTCTAAATTGGATTTTTTGAAAAGCAAATACTGTGTAACTTAGAGCAATACCTGTTTTATTGCTACAACTCACTTCAGGCTTTTTCTTTATTGCACAAACAGTGTCTTTCTTCCTTTCTTCCTTCCTTCCTTCCTTTCTTGTTTACTCTATAATGTCGCCATTGAATCTAGCTGTCCAAGCACAACTGCTTGCTCCATGGGAGGTCTAGCTAGATTGCCATGGATGTGCATCAAGAGATCCATATACAGTAGACATGGCAAATGATTTTGTTTTAGTTGGTTTTTGATTTTATTTATTTATCTATCGTATCAGAAGCGAACCAAAGATACAATTAATGTATTTAAAAAACACAAAGTTTAAAAAACTTGGCATTTAGATAAATTTCCTTTGACCAGTAGCTGGCCACTTGGAGAAGAGTTTTTCAACCTTTTTTGAGCCACGGCACATTTTTTACATTTACAAAATCCTGGGGCACACCACCAACCAAAATGACACAAAATGACACTCTAACACAGTAATACATATAGTTAATATGTTTTTAAATGTACAATATTTATACACTCAGTGTGAAACCTGGGCCTGTTTCGATGAACACAACATAGATATCCTGGCAGGAATGGCAGAAAGACACACATGAAGGTCTTGCTCAAGTTATAGTTCACCGGCATGCAAAGAGCACTCTGAACTCCACCAATAATGGAATGGAATCAAACTTCCCACACAGAACTCCCATAACCAAGAGAAAATACTATAAGAGTTTTTAGTATTGAGTTTTGGAGTTGTAGTTCACCTATATCCAGAGAGCACTGTGGACTCAAACAATGTTGGATCAGGACCAAACTTGGCATGAATACTCAATATGCCCAAATGTGAACACAGATGGAGTTGGGAGAAAATAGACCTCGACATTTAGGAGTTACAGTTTTTAGGATTTATAATCGCGTTCCTTGGATTACAGTGATTTCTACGAACTTTATCTTTAATTTCACCACAAAAGGGTTATGAACTTTCATTAATTGAACACAAAGGTCTCAGTCAAGATATTGATCAGAGTTGTGTGAGTAGTGTGTATGTTTGATTACGTATATATGTACCACACTGCCTATGAATATTGAGTTTCATTATATATATGTATTATCGAATTGAATATATATCCCATTAGGGTTTAAGACATTTCTTTGATTTATCAGATATCCCCTGTCTAGTGTTTTTTAATGTTGCCACATCAGCAGCTCCAACTGAAATCCTCCTTTTGCTTTGCTTTCTTCCCCTCACCCTAACATTGTAACAAACCCCCAATAAAGTATCATCAAATTGTAACCTTTTCCTTTTCATGGTGATACATTGTGTCCTTTACTGTCTCCAAGGGTCTCCAGCATGAACCTTTCCTCTCCTGAGCCACAGATCACTGCCGGCTTGCCCGGGATGTGTTCCTAGTATCCCAGAGAAGCAAGAACTGTGCTCCTCTAAACCGCAGATACGGAAACCCCTCAGGTCCCCATATCCGTGGGTCAACGGATCTCTCCCAAAATGGTGCCATTTCTTTTCTGGACTAATTCTAACTTTTATCCCGCTTTCTCACAGTAGGCTTCTACACCCCAGGAATTACCTTTTTTACCCAAAGAGAAGGAACCTTCATGAGGAGGCCAGCTGATTATCATCCATGGCTCCTCGCTGCAATGCCGATTCTGCCATTGTCTTGCTGATGTCGAGGAGCGCGTGACCCAGGAAGCCTGCTGCGGTCACCCCTCAGGACCCCCGAGAAGCAGGCAGGCCACACTGGCCCCATGGGAAAACAGGATCTGTAGATAGATAGATAGATATTTATTTACGGTCAAGGACCAACGTCACATTGTACAGAAAATAAAACAATATAAATGTTAAAACTCCGTTCAACTCTACAGTTTAACACCAACAGTATCAAGCCTATTGTGTTTCTGCGTTCAATTTAATATGCTGGTTCCTCGTAGCTAGAACGGCCATGAGATATTTGGCCACCAGGTTGGTTGTCTCCTTGTGTTTGTCGTCGAGCAGCCAGTATAGGTAGAATTCCTCAGATCTGCCAGGTAAGCGGGACAGTATTGGCGAGATTAAGGAGAGGCGGGCATCCACATACAGAGGGCAGTGAAAGAACACATGCTCTATAGATTCAACCACCCCCTGCGTCGCAGGGGCATATACGTTCATGATAGGGTGTTTTTGTGTACCTGCCCAGTAGCACAGCTGTTGGCAGAGCATTAACTCGGGCCAGAGTGAACACTTTCCTGTGTTTCGGGTTTGTTAGATTTGTTAAATAATTTTGTGTAGCAAAGGGTACATTAGTACTGCATTTAAATAGTGGCTGGTATCTGGCACAGGCTAGGTGTTTTTGGTAATCTATATCCATTGTTCTGCGCCTTACTGCTACTCTGGCATTCGTATATCCCAGGAGGTCTAGTTCTTCTTCCTGTAACCCTGATAGTTTGAGGTTTCTGAGAATCGTGTTTTTCCATGTGGACCTAAAAGAGTCTGTCAGGGTTAGAGGGGCCAGTCCTTTGGGTAAGTGTTTTAACTTTAGCCAGAAGTTTAGTGTAAGAGTCTGGACTCGTGCCTCCATGGAAGGTAAGCCCGCTTCTAGGCGTAGGGTGTTATTCGGGACGCAGCATGGAGTTGCTAGGATACTTCTCAGGAATTTGGTTTGGACTTTTTCGAAAGTGTCCAATTTTTTGAAGGCACATACCTGTGCGCCGTACAGAAGTTGGGCAATTATTTTCGCTGCAAACACTTTTGTGACAGCTGGGATATATTGGCCTCCCTTGGTGAAATAAAAATTCTTAATGGCTCTGCAAGCTCTTTGCACGTTGTCTGTTGCAGATTTTATCTGTTCATTCCACCGACCCGAGGAATGGCCCCATGGGAAAACAGGATCTGTAGTTTTCTTCTCCCGAATGGACAGACCTCAGCTCCCCGCATCTGCAGTGATCCCAATACGGATCATATGAACTCACAAAACCATCTTCCTTTAAACTTATGAACTTTCTTGAACTTTTATGGGACTTTTGCCTACTTTTGAAGGACTTTTAAAACTTTTTGGAAATTTTTTACTTCAAATCCCATGGACTCTCCCCATGGTTCATGAACTTTCAAAGATCTCTAGTGGGTGGGAAGGGTTGGTATGATCTCCTTTTCTTCCTCAATTTGAATGTATCCCCCATGGCCCCTGCATGCCTTCCCCTTTCCCATATCTTATGTATATAATATGAAATATGAAATGCCACCTCTTCATGAACCCAGCATACCAAGGCTTCAGAGAATCTCTCATTTCCTGGGCTAGTAAATCCCTTAACAAAAAGGACTTAACAGAAACTCTTGCATGGACAATAACAGTGGACATGTCCCTTCAAACCTCGGAGTAAGCCCATTTGAAAGATATGTAAATCATTCATCGCAATGGATTCGGATGTCACTGCCACCTTTTTCATTGTTTCTATTTCCTCTGGCTGATACCCAAAGTCCAATACCATCGCTATATCCATACCCCCGACCCAAGGATTACTAGGGTCTGACTTTTGGGTCAGACAAAAATATTACTTCAAGCACCCAGGAAAATAGAAGAAGCCAGCTTGAGGACTTACACATTGAGTCACCTAATCCATTCACATTTTCCTTCCATGTCATTGTTTCCCGGCTGGACTGCCTCCCTGTTCCCATTGGCTGAGAAGCCGAAGCGGCGCTGGCTTGCTGATTGGCTGAGGTGCAGCCAAGCTGGCTGCGCCTCCCCTCCAGCTGATGACACCAGCAAATCAGCATGAAGCCGGCGAGGAGGGTGGGAGCAGGAAATATGAATTTGACAGCTCAGTTTTTTTCTATATAAACTGTATGCTTTGCCATGCAATGTATGTCAGCTTTCGCAAATCATTGCAGTTTGACATCCGCTCCAGCTGGAATGAAATAAAAGCAACTTGGTGGTACTTTCTTCAACTTTGGCAAGAT
Source organism: Anolis apletophallus (assembly GCA_030556195.1). Lineage (NCBI taxonomy): Eukaryota > Metazoa > Chordata > Lepidosauria > Squamata > Anolidae > Anolis > Anolis apletophallus. The sequence continues at coordinate 9,601,270 of JARBWK010000016.1, forward strand.
TTTTATTGGGAATTGCAGGGAAAAACTGATCAGGCACTTCCTTTTCTCGCCAGGGTTATCAGATCCTCTTTGGTGGGTCTGGCTTGGTCTCTGCCTTCACAGCAGAAGCCCCCAAATTCTTGCTCGATATCACCCTTGCGCTTTGCTACTCTACTGCTGAGTATGCATACTCAGTGTGGGCTTTTGATAAGAATATACTAAAAAATAAACTTCTCCATGTGCTGCTTATGGAATCAATCCCTCTCAACATACGTCCTTCTCTTGACCTTTTAGCAATGCCCTTAAACTCTTGTGCATTTCTTTTAAACAAAAATGTACTCATTTGGCTATCTATTAGTAATGCCATAATTTCATCCATTTCAACACTATTAGTCAAATTTTGAAATATTAATGAAATCTCAGCAGATTTCCTACAGGAAGCATTTTGCTAGTTCCAAATCTAAATTATCATGGCATAATAACAAGTCTTGCTTCCCGTACCTTGCACACTCTGCTCTAGTAGGGGATTATTTTTATTGGCTTGTGAAGCGCTCTGTGTTCTTTTCCACCAACGCTTACTATACAAAAGAATACTTGTTATTAAAAGTAAGAACACCACATTGACTTAAAAGAACACCATGGTGATTTAAAAGAAAGCATATTTTTTTTCTTTCCAAAAAAGAAACTGAGATATTTTTAAAAGCCCAGAAATAAGTCATGTTGCTGCAAAGCACAACACCTTCGGAATTAACTCCCACTGCTGAAACTACACCAAAGAGCATTGCACTGAACTGTACTGATGTTAGAAAACTTTGACCATTTCCACTCCCTTGGCAGCCATCTGTCCACAATAGTCAACATTGACACTGAAATAAAACACTGCCTGAGCTCTGCAAGTGCAGCATTGTCCTGAATGAAACAGAGAGCGTTTGAGGACTGGGACATCCATAGGGAGACCAAGGTGCTTGTTTATAAATCATGGTCCTTCCAAACCTGTTATATGCCTGCTAGGCCGAAAACTTGCTCCCTCAATCCGTGCCCTTCCTGGCTGGTGAAAGCCAGTCTGGAAGGGTTACGTGACCCTCTGTCGAGAATAATCGACACCTCCCTTGAGCAAGGAGTGTTTCTAGAGGGGTTAAAAGAGGCGGTGGTCTCTCCATTGCTGAAGAAGCCGGGATTAGATCCAGCGATCCCTTCCAATTACCCCCCAGTGTTGAACTTGCCGTACCTGGGTAAGGTGGTTGAGAGGGCAGCAATGGAGAAGTTGCAGGCTTTCCTAAATGGCACAGCTTGGTTAGACCCGTTCCAGTCAGCTTCTGTTCAGGGCATGGGATGGAGACGGTCCTGGTCTCCATCACAGATCAGCTGCGTCGCCACCTGGATCAAGGCGGATCGGCACTGCTTGTGTTATTGGACCTTATAGCAGCGTTTGATACAGTCGATTATGATCTTTTGACTCACCGTCTTGCCGGAGCCGGGGTGAGGGGGACGGCTTTGAGTTGGCTGTCCTCCTTCCTCTGGAACCGGACACAGCGAGTGAGGAGGGGCGAGATGGTCTCTGAGGGTTCCCCCATAATTTCCTCAGGGGGCCATATTCTCCCCTCTATTATTTAATATCTATATGCGACCACTTGCCCGGCTGGTATGCAGCTTTGGGCTTGAGCGTCATCAGTTCGCTAATGACACTCAACTCTTTCTGAGGATGGAAGGCCAGCCCGACACTGTCCCCGATAATTTCCATCTTTGCCTTGAAGCCGTTACTGGATGGCTGCGAGCCAGTAGGTTGAAGGTGAATCCAGCGAAGATGGAGATCCTCTGGTTGGGTCGCCCGGGCGGTGGGGAACTCCAGCTTCCAACCCTGGATGGCGTGGCTTTATGCCCGTCGTCATCAGTAAAGAGCCTTGGAGTCCATCTGGACACTCAGTTTTCAAAGAAAATTCATATCTCCATGGTTAGCTGGGTTGCATTTTTCCATCTTCGCCAGGCTCGGAAGCTGGCCCCCTACCTGTCCCATCGTGACCTAGCCTTGGTGATCCATGTGACTGTCATCTCAAGGTTAGACTACTGTAACACTCTTTACATTGGCATACCTCTGTCAGTGACCCGGAAACTGAAGCTGGTGCAGAATGCGGCAGCTAGATTGCTCGCAGGAGTTCCTGCGAGCCATCACATCACACCCATCCTGCGAGAGCTGCACTGGCTGCCTGTCGAATTCCGGATCATCTTCAAAGTATTAGTTTTGACTTACAAGGCCTTGTATGGTCTGGGGCCAGTGTACCTGAGGGACCGCCTTATCCCATACTGTCCCATGAGATCACTGAGATCGGAATATCAGGACCTCCTCTCCATCCCAAGTGTCAAAACATACCATCTCACCTTAACTAGGAGGAGGTCGTTTTCTATCATTGCCCCCATGCTCTGGAACTCCTTACCGCCTGAGATCAGGTCTCTCCGAGACCTTATGGTGTTCCGGAAGGCTTGTAAGACCTGGTTATTCCAACAGGCTTTTGTATCCTAGTTGGGTTTAGTCTATTAATTTTAATGCAACATTTTCTGTCGTTGTTTGTATTTTAATGTTTATGTTACTGTATCTGTTGTGATTTGTGAGCCGCCCCGAGCCACCCGGGAGTGGCGGCCAAGAAACCGAAAAATTTAACTAAATTAAAATTAAAACATGGACTCTCTACAAATGTCACACTCATCTCCTGGAATGATTCCATCAGTGTTGCCTCTGAAAAATCCTGCAAACTCTTGGGAAGACAGGCAGACAAACATCAGTGTGCTGGAAGAAGCAAAGACCATCAGCATTGAAGCAATGCTCCTATGCCATCAACTTCGTTGTCCAAATATCTGATCACCGTTTCTGAAAGCAGTTACTGTACTCTGAACTCAAGAATGGGAAATGGATTGTTGGTAGACAGGAAAAAAGATTTAAACATGGGCTTAAAGCCAACTTTAAAAACTGTGGCATAGACACTGAGAACTTGGAAACCCTGGCCCTTGAGTCCTCTAACTGGAAGTCAGCTGTGACCAGCAGTGTTGCAGAATTCGAAGAGGCACAAATGGAGGGCAAGAGGAAGAAATGCAGCAAGATGAAGACACGTCAAGTTAAACCTGATCAGGACCACCTGGTTGTCTCGCCAGAAGAAGGGGAGGGGCGGGGGAGGGGCGTGGCCAGAGACGGCTCCAACTGCGGCTGCTGCAGCATGGAGTGGGACTCAGAGCTGTTGGTAAGCCAGTGGAGGGGTTGTCCCTCCCTGTCGTCCCCCCTCGCTCTCTTTCCTTCCTTCTTCCCTTTCTTCCTTCCCTCTTTCCTTCCTTCCCTACTTTCCATCCTTTCTTCCTTCCCTTATTTCCCTCCCTCCCTTCTGTTCTTCCTTCCTTCCTTCCTCTCTCTCTCCTCCTTTCCCTTCCTTCCTTCCTTCTTCCCTTTCTTCCCTCTTCCCTTCCTTCCCTACTTCCAATCCTTTGTTCCTTCCGTTCTTTCCCTCCCTCCCTTCTGTTCTTCCTTCCTTCCTCTCTCCCTCTCTCTCTCCTTTCCCTTCCTTCTTCCCTTTCTTCCCTCCTTCTTTCCGTCCCTACTTCCCATCCTTTCTTCCTTCCCTTCTATTCCCCATTCTGTCCTTCCTTCCTCCTCTCTCCCTCCCTCCTTTCCCTTCCTTCCTCATCTCCTTTCTTCCTTTCCTTCCCTTCTTTTCTCCCCTCCTTCTTGCCTTGCCTTCTTTCCTTCCTGTTTCCTCCCTCCCTCATTCCTTCCTTCCTTTCCTTCCTCTCTGCCTTGAACATTTGCTGTTGGTTGTGGGGGTTCTGTGTAGGAAACTGGTGTACTCACTGCGGGAGAACATGTGGATCAAGCATACGTCTCCCCAGCCACCTCCGGAACCACCACGAACACACTACACTTGGAGAACCATCATCCTTGGACAATGAGGGATCGCCAAGGTAAGTTGGAACTGTATTGTATCTCAAGAAAGCAGAGAATATGTGGAGCTAATAACGCAACCGACAACCAGGAACTGACACATATAATAAAAAGTGGATCTCACAACCTCTGAAGATGCCTGTCATAGATGCGGGTCAAACGTCAGGAGAGAATGCTTCTAGAACAGGGCCATGCAACCCGAAAAACCTACAACAACACAAAAAGTGGTTTGGCATCAATGTTCAAACTATGGACAAAACCTGCCAACTTCTCCACTCTTCCTTCTGACTTCACATTCCTTTTATGCCACCCTGCCTCATCCCATCCGCTCCCCTTGTTGTGTTGGTAGTCAGCAAAGCATGAAATGTCTAGATTAGTAATGACACGTGAGTGATGTGCTGAAAATATTTCTGGATCCTGTCCACTATCCTATGTTGTAATTAATATCAACAATTGTCAATGCACTCAGTGGGGAGGGGGCTGTATGTAGGGTAATCTGACACAACGTCATTGAAGGCTTTCATGGCTGGAATCACTGGGTTGTTGTAGGTTTTTTGGGCTATATGGCCATGTTCTAGAACAGGGCTGCCCAGGAAGTCAATTGCGATCAACCAGTCGATTGCGGGTCTAAAGGAGGTCGATCCCAGCGTGTGGGGCACCTTGCGCGTGCACGCGCACCTTCCGCGCACACGCATTTCCTGCGGGGCATTGTGGGAACGAAAGAGCGCAATGCCCCGGTGGGAGGAGCGGTGGGTGGGAATGAGGGAGCGCGAGGCGGGGTCTTCCAAGGCCCCGTCTCGCGCTCCGTCGTTCCTGCAATGCCCCGGCAGGAGGAGCGGTGGGCAGGAACAAGGGAGCACAAGGCGGGGTCTTCCAAGGCCCCGCCTCACGCTCCGTCGTTCCTGCAACACCCCGGTGGGAGGAGCGGTGGGCGGGAATGAGGGAGCACGAGGTGGGGTCTTCCAAGGCCCCGCATCACGCTCCGTCATTCCCGCAATGCCTCGGTGGGAGGAGCGGTGGACGGGAACGAGGGAGCACAAGGCGGGGTCTTCCAAGGCCCTGTCTCACGCTCTGTCATTCCCGCAATGCCCCAGCGGGAGGAGCGGTGGGCGGGAGGAATGGCGTACGGGAGGAGTGGTGCGTGGATGGTGCACGCGTGTGGATGGTGCGCACACGCAAAGTAAATCTTCTACACTTGGTTTTCAAAAAAAGTAGCTCGCATGATGAAAAAGTGTGGGCACCCCTGTTCTAGAAGCATTCTCTCCTGACGTTTGACCTGCATCAATGGCAAGCATCGTCAGAAGTTGTGAGGTCCTCACAAACTTTGAGGATGCTTGCTATAGATGCTTGCCATAGAATGCAGGCGAAACGTCAGGAGAGAATGCTTCTAGAACATGGCCATATAGCCCAAAAAACCTACAACAACCCAGTGGTACAATATCATTGACACAAATGAAGATAGACATTGTCGTGACTAAAAAATGAACAGGGGCACAAGGAATGCAATCTACATGCTGAAGATGGCAACAAGCAAGAGTATTCTGGTAGAGATATTTACTAGGGGTGGATATCTCCAGTTTAAAATACTTTGAAATCCATTATTTTTCATATTTAAAATTAATTTTAATGTTTTTTGACCTTCAGGGCCCAACCCAGAAGTGTAATTTCACTTAATTAGGTCGTTTCCCCCTCTCAGTTCTCAATTCGCGAGAGGAGACTGGAAGGCAGCAGCTCCCTCCTTTCTCCTCTCGCCAGCTGAGAGCTGAGGCGGGCACCTTGAGTCACGTTAGTTCTCGGCAGGGAAGGAGGTGGACGCACCTCTTTCCCTGCCAAGATCTAGCGCGAATCAAGCCTTGAGTCCACTTCTCCTCCCCTGCCAGGATCTAAAGCACATCAAGGCTTGGCGCCCTTTAGATCCTGGCAGGGAGGAGGGGCAGGTAGGGCCCTGTCTGCTCCTCCTCCCCTGTCAGGATCCAAAGCGCGCCAAGCCTTGATGCGCTTTAGATCCTGGCAGGGGAGGAGGAGCAGTCCCGGTTTATTCCCAAGGAGAGGAGGAGGTGGGGAGGCAACCCTTATTATTCAATGTTTACATGCGCCCCCTGGCCCAGCTGGCCCGTGACTTTGGTCTGGAGTGTTATCAGTACGCGGATGACACCCAGCTTCTGCTGAGAATGGACGGCAGGTTGGACTCCGTACCCGATTGTTTCCATCTATGCCTCGGCCGTGACTGGTTGGCTGCGTGCCAGCCGGCTGAAGGTGAATCCATTGAAGACGGAGATCCTGTGGCCTGGTCGGCCTGGGCTGGGTGGGTGCCGGTTGCCTACCCTGGACGGTGAGCGGCTTAACCCATCGCCGTCAGTTAAGAGCTTGGGGGTTGTGTTGGACTCCTCGCTGACCATGGAGGCCCAGGTCTCTGCGGTCAGCAGGACGTCATTTTATCACCTCCGACAGGCTAGGCGACTGGCACCCTACCTGTCCAGGGATGACCTGGCCACAGTAATCCAAGCGATGGTCATCTCGAGACTAGACTACTGTAATGGCCTCTACGTTGGCCTTCCCTTGGCGACAATCCGGAAACTCAAGCTATTGCAGAACGCCGCGGCTCGCTTGCTAGCAGGAGTGCCGGCGAGAGAGCATATTACACCTATTCTCCGGCAACTGCACTGGCTTCCTATTGAGTACCGAATTGCCTTCAAGGTGTTGGTCTTGACCTTTAAGGCCTTGCACGGCCTAGGGCCTGCGTACCTGAAGGACCGCCTTACCCCGTACGGTCCCCCGAGATCACTGCGCTCAGATGAGCAAAATCTGTTGTTAATTCCATCAGTCCGCTCCTGCCACCTGTCGACGACTAGACAAAGGTCTTTTTCTGTGGCGGCACCAGTGCTCTGGAATTCCCTCCCGGACAGCACCCGAGCCATCTTGGAACTGGGCCCATTCCGGAGGGCGTGTAAGACGGCCCTCTTCGGGCTGGCCTTTAATTAGGCACACTGGACTAAGAATTGTGATATATGTCCTCTTAACCCGTGTCTTGACGATGTAACCTGTTTTTAAATGTGGTTTTATGTTTTTATGTTTTTATCAATTGTAGGGCCACATGTTGATATGTCACAACATGCCGCCCATGTATTTTTGCTGTGATCCGCCCGAGCCTGCTGGGAGGAGCGGAATACAAAAGTTAATAATAAATAAATAAATATTAAATAAATAAATAACATAAACCGGGACACGGGTCCCGGTTTATTCCCAAGCAGGAAAGGAAGTGGGGACTCGCCTCCCCACATTCCCCGCACCTCAGAACCTTCCCGTGTTAAATATAATGCGGGATAACACTGAGGGGGTGTGGGAAGGAAGGTGTGTGTGTGTGCCTTGCATCCACACACACTTCCTTTCCCTGCACCTCAGAGCCATCCCGCGTTAAATTTAATCCCGATGCTTCTGAGCTGGTTTGGGGAGGGAAGAGTTCAGGGCTTGCCCTCCATTCTTCCCTCCCAGCTGATGTAATGTGTAAGGCCACGGTAGGGCCACAAAGAAATTCACACTCACTCCAGGAGTACTGAAGGAAATGCACTTTAATGAGTCTTAACCCGAAGCAGGTAAAGACTGGACTGATCTTTTCCCGCCCATCTGCAACCTTGAACTCCCTGATCCCGCCCCTCCTCCCTGCCTCCCTTTCCCATTGGTTCTTCTTCCCACCATCTCTCCCCATTGGCTCTTCTTCCCACTCTTTGCCAATGCCAAGATGGCGGCGACGCCAGAGTCTTTAGGCAACAAAAGGCTCAGGCCAAGATGGCGGCGACGTGAGTCATTAGGCAACAAAGGACTCAGGCGGCGCTGACATAATGAATAATAACAAAAATTTGTTATTAATAACGTTTCAATCACAAAATTTATTTTGAAAAATTTGTAATAATTTCTATAACGACCCAGCAATGGAAATCTATCCCCCCCACACACGAGTTTAGAATCAATTTTTTAATGGATCAACCACCCCAATATTTACTATTTCTAGTGTTAAGCTGTTTGTGAGAGGAAAACAAAACATTAGTAACACACAAGTGGAAGATGGAAACAGATAACTCTCCCTGCAGGGAAAAAGAAGTCATCATCTTTTTTCCCGTCGACGAGGATAGATAATAAAGTGTAGGAGACTGTAGCTAAACATGAATTGATACCCAGGACATTCAGTTCAGGATATACCTTCTCCATTCTCAGTCTAAAGTCAGGGACTGAATGCTAAAAGCCCTTCACTCCTCATTAAGGTGGAAATCTGTGAGTGAGCACAAGGTTGATAAATCTGAAATGCTGTCAACAGTGATGCTAAAAGAAAAGAAATGCAAATTGCACAGGGTCATCTTGCAGAAAACAAGGTGATTCATTGATGCTCACGTTCTGGAATGGCTGAAAGCACGGATTACACCATAAAGACGACACCTCGAAAGTTAAGAGTCCTATGAAGTGCTGAAAGAACAGGAGAGGATGATTGAACCCCTCTGCAGATGCTAATACAAACCTTTATGTGCAATGCATCCTGAACCGCCTTACTCCCACTACTGTATTATGATGTCATATAGACATGATTTGTGTGATCCCTGATTGTTTGGAATGGCTCAAATAACAAGAAAGGAAGGAAATAGCAATGGCTAAATCATGTGTGGATAACGTGTGGTCTCCACTTAAGAGATGTCTCTTTTCAGGTGTGATTTTATGGAACACTAACCGTCCCCTGCCACACGTTGCTGTGGCCCAGTCTATGTGTGTCTTTTGTGTACATATGTGTGTGTATTTTTGTGTATATGTCTGTATATGTGGTTTTGTGCATGTGTTGTAATGCATTTTTAATTGTTTTGGCTTTTTAAGTCTCTTCTGCTGTGTTTTTCAGTGTTTTTTTATGTGTGATGGTCACTTGTTGGCCTGATAGGTGTTTTGTGTCCAAATTTTGTGTCAATTCATGCAGTGGTTTTTCAGTTATGTCAAGCCCACAAATGAACACTACATTTTTATTTATATAAACTAGCCATCCCCTACCATGCGTTGCTGTGGCCCAGTCTGTGTATATGTGTTTTGTGTGTATATATATGCGTGTGAGTATATATTTGTGTATATATGTACATATGTGGTTTTGTGCATGTGTTGTAATGTGTTTTTGGCTTAAAAAGTCTCTTCTGCTGTGTTTTTCATGCTTTTATGAGTGATGGTCATTCGTTGGCCTGATAGGTGTATTGTGTCCAAATTTGGCGGCAATTCGCCCAGTGGTTTTTGAGTTATGTTAATCCCACAAATGAACATTATATTTTTATTTATATAGATTGTTATTGTTGTTGTTTTGCATTCAAGTCATATCTAACTTATGGCTATTAGGCTTATGCAATCCACGTAAACTGCTATCCATTTTGGCATTCCAGATTTCGGTGGGGGCTCCCATTTATATCTATTTATTCATTTATTCATTTATTTATCTATTTATTGTTTCAATTTATATACTGCCCTTTCCAAATTGGCCAGGGTGGTTTTCAAAATGTACAAAGTAACATAGGACTAAAACGATAAGAACATTAAAAAGCGTAAAAACAATGTTTCTGTCAGCATACTATTGTCATGGCTTAAAGAATAAATGCCTGCCGGAAGAGAGCTGTCTTACACGCCTTCCGGAAGGCTGGTAGCTTGTTTATCGCCCGAACTTCCACCTGCAAGGCATTCCACAGGCTCGGTGTGACGATGGAAAAGGCTCTCTGCCTGGTTGATGACAAGTGAAAGGACCTAATGGAAGGGACGTGTAACAGGTTTTGGTCCTCTGACCAAAGGGATCTCTGGGGAGCATATGGGAGTAGACGGTTCCTCAAATACACCGGCCCCAGACCATATACAGCCTTAAAGGTCAAGACCAACACTTTGAAGGTGATCCGGTACTCGATTGGCAACCAGTGCAGTTGCTGCAGAGTTGGAGTGATATGGCTCCTGGCCGGGACTCCCGCCAGGAGTCTAGCTGCTGCATTCTGCACCAGTTTGAGTTTCCGAATAACTGCCAAAGGTAGACCCATGTAGAGGACATTACAGTAGTCTAGCCTCGAGATGACCGTTGCCTGGATCACCATAGCTAGATCACTCCCGGTAAGGTATGGCGCCAGCCGCCTAGCCTGTCGCAGGTGGAAAACGGCGGATCTGCTGACAGTGGAGACCTGGGCCTCCATCGTCAGCAGTGGGTCCAATTGGACCCCCAGACTCTTTACTAAGGGCGACGGGCGTAATGCCTCGTCATACAGAGTAGGCAATTTTAGGCATTGTTTGTCTTTGATCCTGTTTAATTGCTAGATTCCTATGCTACTATACATTCTATCCACCTTATTGACCAGCCTATCCTTTAACTTGTTTCACATATTGGCCCCCTCCCGCCCAAAAAAATGAGTATAGAGGTTATCCCTGCTGTTGCTTATGATGCTTGTTTATTATTGTTTATGCTTTTTAATGCTATTTTGCCATATTATTGTTCTGTTTTTAATTGTATGTTGCCTTGGGCTTGGTCGCATCTCAGGGAGCCGCATCTCAGGGAGATGGAGGCAGGGTAGAAAAATAAAGTTCTTGTTGTTGTTGTTGTTGTTGTTGTTCTTCTTCTTCTTCTTCTTCTTCAGACCTGAATTAAAAGCAACAGAGTTAAGATACCACTCTTTCTGTGATCCTTTCCCTTCTGTCAGTAGAGGAAACCTGGGTTTAGTACTTTGTTAAAGTTGTTTCTACTCTAGAGGAGACAGGCTCTGCAAGTGCATGCACCACATAGCTCACTGTGTGCAGGAGGCAGTTTTCCAAGGCATTTTAAGAGGGCTTCCCATTTCCCAGGGAAAGAAGATGGAGAGACTTGGAGATATCTTACCCTGGGCTTCCTTTAAAAAGCACACGCACACACACCAATTATCTCTTGATTTGGAGGCCCTGGAAAGGAGAACAGGTGCCTTACCCCCGTTCTTCAATCTCCTTTCTGCTTCCAAATCAAGAGAGAAGAGAGGTCTTAAGAAACCTCACTTCTTGGGATCCTTCTACTGGCTGCCTCCCTCCCCACATTCCACATGTAACCGAAAGACACCGAAAGCAGATGGTTTTTGACAGCCACTGTTCTGTTGCAGTCGGCAAAAAATGGCTACAAAGCCCATGCAATTACGGGCTTCTGAACAAGCCAAACAAGCTGAAGGCAAACATCCAAAATGAATCTGTGCACAAGCCTAATGGCTACCCTAAAGCAAACCAAATAATGAAGTTTTCTGAGGCCAAATCTATGACTTGGCCAAAGTCATCCAGTAGATTTTAATGGCTGAGCAGAGATCTATTTTACAGCGTCAAAGTCCAACACTAGTATCTGGATCAAGAAATCATGTTTAATTTTTTTTAAACCCAACTGTAAAGAATCGCCACCTACAGCTAGCTTCTTCATTTGAGGATCTTTTTTCAATCAATCTGTAATGGAGGCTTTCCTTTATAAAGTCTCTAAACTTAAGTTCACTAAGTTGTAGAGGTAGATTTAACACCAACATAGACTTTCAAGCTGCCACCGTAACAATCCTGGCCACTTGATGTGAGGGGTTTATCTTGAGGCTTGTGTTTTGAAATGATGTCACAGAGAAAGTTGTAAGGAGGAACTTCAACAGTTTATTTTTAACAACAGCGTGGAGGTTTCAAAGTATTCAGAGCTTAGGTGGTTACAGCAACTTCAGAGAGGTACAGAACTTAAAGTTTCTTATTCCCTAAACACAATGTTTGATTGTATCTCTTCAAACAGTAAATTGATAATACTATAGATATCTTGCCTCAATAGGCTTCCTATCTATATGTTAGGATAGCTTACCAGCCTAACCTATAAACAGCGGTTCCTATAGGCTTTCTAAGCCTATCTGCCTTTCTGCAGTATCTAAAACCAGCCTTTTCTATTTCCCTCAGGAAAGACAACAGCAACTCTTTAAATTGCTACCAACTACTAGTCCAACCGCTCCTGACTAACTGACTCAAGAAATTCAAACTTGGACCTGCCAAAGCCAGTGTTAAGCTCCGCCTCCTGTTGTCATAGCAACCGAACATCTCAGAGGCTGTGCACTTCAATATTCCCCGTTAACCCTTTGTAGTCTGTTTAGCATATAACAATCTAATACAATACAAATGCAATAATACAAACCACACATTTAACCATAAAATAAATACAAAACCCTCAATACATATAGTGACTTCACTACACCAACCCTTCTAGTTTTGTGTAATATCAGCATATATTTGTATCTCAAAACTAGAAGTGGACTTCCAATCACTTCCAGGTTTTTTTTAGCGATCACATTTTTGATAGTTCACACATCCTCCAGTGGGTCTTATGAGCAAAATGTTGGTCCCCATTTCTTCTTGGGTTAAATGAAAAACAAGCATTGGAAAAGCAAGGAATGGAAGAAGCACTGGAATGGAAGAAAAACTGCTGCTGGGGAAATTGGGGTAGGCGAGCTTAAAAAATGAGTATCTTATGTAAAAAAAAAACCTTTCCAAAACAATAACCCCACTGAAGTAATAAATAAATACTACCAACTTAACAATAAAATGTGAATAATATTTGGTGTAGTCCTAATGGACATCAGTAGTTGGAAAATATCCAACAGCCTTGTTTGCCCCAAGTAATGAGTACATTTTAAGATTTCATTACAAATCATTGTAGGACTGTACTCTGATTATATACTAAATGTATGCTGCTAAATATATCCTGGCCTTTGCCATGTTGTCCAATTCCCCTCCTCTCTTCTATTCTATTTGTATACGGATGGCTTGGGCCCTAAATTAACAAAAATCTCAAGCAGTAATGGAATTTTGAGGGTTTAACAAAAGAAATATCTTTTCTGTCCTCTCTCTGGTCTAATTCTTAAATGAAGTTTTTACCCCCAAGCCAAAAACACAACGATGTCTATGAAATGACAGAGACGCTGAATCTAAATATAGGAGCCCCAACAAGAATCTTGTACTTTTCCAGATATAAACATGTTTTCCTTGATGCAAACCTCAAAGCTTTATTCACAGTTGCTTAGATCTTGAGCCAGAGAGAAAAATGTGATGATGAGGATGATGATAACTGACTTATCCCATTTTACCAATCCAATAAGTCTTTATTGGCATATATATAGCAATAAAAGTATAAAATGCAGTACATTTTTAAAAAGGAGAACTTCACATTTGCAGATTCAGTTTACAGACTTCGTTCAGAAACCTTGCCACTGACAGGCAACGGTTAAAATCTTGGCAGTTTAAAAGCATAATTTTATTTATTTATTCATTTATTTACTTCATTTCTATTCCGCCCTTCTCACCCCGCAGGGGACTCAGGGCGGATTACAATGTACACATTACATTTAGACACACAAACACACAAGACAGACAGAGGCAATTTAACATCTGGCCACCAGGGGAGCTGTGGCAATGACAACATTCACTTGCCTTTATTTATTTATTTATTTGCATCCCTCAGCGTGTTTTCTGACAGATCTTTTTATGGCATTCTCAGCGTGTTTTCTGGAGATCAGGCCTTAAATTTAGCCTCCCCACTAAGTGGTACCTTAATTTCCTACTTGACAGATGCAACTGTCTTTCAGGTTGCAAAGGTCAACAATAAGCTACACAATAGGTCGACAGCCCACTTCGACCCGGGCAGGCCTCGAACTCATGACCTTCTGGTCAGTAGAGATCTTATGCAGCTGACACCCAGCCAGCTGCGCCACATTCCCGGTGCTTTACATTGTCTGGGTTGGTATGGTTTTTCAAAAAATCTGTAACTTGGCCATATAGCCCAAAAAACCTACAACAGCCCAGTGATTCCAGCCATGGAAGCCTTTGACAATACATTGAATCTAAAACTTGTAATAATAAGCTAGATCTTAGTTCCTGATAAAGTGAGCAGTGCAAAAGAATACGTGGGATGGAAAACAGTTGTCCTGTGCTACAGAGACAAAACCTTTTGTTGTTTGGTAGACCGTTGAGTCTTCCTCTATGGAGCGGAGATAGCATAATATTAAGTCTAGCCAGCATGTAGGCTCTCCTGTATGAAGTGTTAGTGACCACTGAAATATAAAAGGCTGAGTTGTCCTGTATGAATGGAATTGCCATGTTCACAGGCGAACACAGATTATTGTCCTCATGGCCCACTGGTGGTCCACAGCCCACAGGTTAAGAACCACTGGTGTAGATGCACTCAAGATGAATGCTCACACTTCAACATTTTCCATCTCATATTTTATCATGTTTATAATACAACTATAAATTCTTCCCATGAACTTTTAGAAACCTCTAGCTTAAGAAACACCCCTTTTTATTTGCCATCCAACCCCCAACCTAAGAGACATACAAACAGGTATGGAGTAAATCTGTGATTCCCAAAGTGGGCACTAGCACCCCCCGGGGGGCGCTGGAGCGATCCAGGGGGGCAGTGATGGCTTCAGGTGCATTTGGGGGGTGATGAATCACTGTAAGGGGGTGGTGAAAGCATGGCTGGGTTGCTGTAGTTTTCCGAGTGTCCATTTTGGAGGGGTTGCGAGGCCATCTCCTTTGGCCCCGCCTCCTCTACCTCTTCAGAATGGCTGCAGGGCGATGGGCAGCCATGTCCTTTGGGATTACCTTCCAACTGCATGAGTCTTATAACAATAATAATAATGCATAGTAATGTAATAATAATTCTATCTTCCTGCCTGGCAGAAGGGGGCTGGACTAGATGACCCTTCCAACTGCCTGAGTCTTATAACAATAATAATAATGTCCTTCAACATATTTAGTGGAATGTGGATTCAGTGCAGTAACCAATTTATTAACAAAAAAGAAAAAGAAACCGCTTGCAAATAGTCAATCGCGGTGATTTGAGATTACTGCTGACAAAAAATAGAGCCGAGGATTACTAGATTGGTAGCAGCACGCCAGGTTCATCCTTCTCATTAAAATGATTTTGAATGTTTTAACTTTTCTTGTATTACCTTTCTATTCAAAGTTCAATAAATAGTTTCATAATTTCAAACTTCAATGTTTTTAATTTACACCTTTCTTTTATTATATTTTACAAAAAAAGTAGAAATATTAATACATATATATTTCTGTTTAATTGCTATTAAAATTTTAAAAAATATTTCTAGGGGAGCGCTGAGTAATTTTTTTTCCTGGAAAGGGGGCAGTAGGCCAAATAAGATTGGGAACAACTGGAGTAAATTAAGGGCAACTTTATTGAATGTTCCCTATTTAAGTCTTCCTCCAGAATGAACTGAGAGGGGGCGGTAGCTGGCTCTGTAGCTCTACCCTCTGGAAAGTAGATCCGGCCAGATCTACTTTCTCATCTCCTCTTCAGCGGAGGTGGCAAATCTCCTTCCCAACCCCGGCCGTGTGGGAGTTGGGATGTCCTGGTCTTTGGAAAGATCAACCCACTGCCTGAAGTCAAAGGAGTAAACTATTAGTAACTAATATAGACCTGCAAGGGCCAGGGAGATAGCACAGCGGTAACACAGCTGTGCTTGCAATTAGAGGGTTGCTAGTTCTAATTCCCGAGCTGGCTTGGACGACCAGCTATTTGAGCCTGTCCACTGCCCACCCAAGCAGTTCAACAGCCCAGCTGTGCCCAGCTGTGAATAAACAACAATTGGGGACCACGGAAAAAGGGGGGAAGGACTTTTGCACAGACTTTACAACGTCTGAAAAAGTTCTGCTGTCCGGAGAAGGGAGATGCGGAAGTGGTGAAAAAAGAGGCTCCCGTCATGAGGATGGAACAACAGCACCCCGTTGTGATGTGAAGTCGCAATGACACAAGGACATAACAACAATGATGTCGTAATGGAGCACTCACATCCTATGACGCACACCCTGTATGACGCAGCCAGGAAAAGAAGAAGTCCTTCTGTCTATGTGTAAATTGTATGTCTTCCGACAGGGACTGTCTGTCATATGTGTATTGTAATCCGTACGGAGAGCCCTTCGGGGTGAGAAGAGTGGAATAGAAATAAACAGTATTATTATTATTATTATAACTACTTTTCAGGTACTTCTGCATATTTATCCAAGGCATAAATGCCTAGGGCAATGTTGACTTATTAACAGTTGAAATCTAAATGGGTCCTCCCCCTCCGGGAGACTTTTAAGGTATTGCCATTATTATCCAAAAGAAACAGAGATACAGGTCATTAATCCTAGGACCTCATTACATTCTTGGAAAAATTCCCTTCTTTGCATAACATGTTATCCTCCTGTACAGAAACATCCAGCAAAGAGTAAATTCCTGGGTGTATAAACTGTTTTATGAGCAATGGACTCTATTGTTAAATTGAGTGCAGGGCATTGGTTAATTACCCAACACATCAACGAGCCTTGTGGCGCCATTCCGTTTTACAACACTAATAATGATTCTTTGGAAGAATCTTTCTTGCTTGGTGTTAAGCCCAAGGACATCAAAGATGTTGGGTTCACCCTGGGTCATTTACAAAGACCTCCAATAAAGTTAAAGATGCCATGGAAATTGTGCCCAGAGTTATGTTTGCAGGTACTTCCTCCAGGAAAGCATCCGAAGATATGGAAAAATGGTTGATAGAGTTGGAAAGGACAGCCTTATTAACTTTATTTTTTAATGAATCCATTCAATTTTGGATCCATGTGATTTTTTTAGTAAAAGCATGAACTCACCTTTCACCTGTCAGGTTTGGGGAAAAATTGCAATCAGCAGGTTATTTTTCCCATTTATCAAACTACATGCAAATAAGTGAGTGCAACTTATTTGAGTGAAGGAAGATAGATGCTTTTGAACTGTGGTGTTGGAGGAAAATTCTGAGAGTGCCTTCGACCACAAGAACTTTCAAAATTTCATTATTATTTCATTATTGGTGACATTTATAACAGAACCAATTAGGAACTGACATTTATAATGAAATTTTGAAAGTTTTGTTAGAGTTCTGAAATTTTCACCACCAGAAGTTTAGCAACACTGTAGAAGCAGAGCACCAGCGCCACCTAGTGTTCACCACCAGAACTTTAGTTTTGTGAGTACTTTAGAAACTTTTAGAACCATGGATTGCCCATGCCTAGTAGATACATTTTAAGCCAAAGGCGGGCAAACTACGGCCCCTGGGCCATATGCGGCCCGGCAGCTGCTTCTCTCCGGCCCAGGGAGAAGTCGTCGGGGCGGGGCCAAGAGGAAGGGATGACACACTTCGGAGTGTCTTCCTCCGAGCCAGCTGCCGTGCGCAGCAGGAACATGGCAGACAGGCCGGAGGAGGGGCGGCCATCCCTGGAGGTGATCTGGGCCTGCAGCGGGAGCACTCGGTGGGCGCTGCGGGGGCTGATTGCCCTGGCGACCCGGAAGACTTGATCGTCTTCCGGGTCGCCAGGGCAAACAGCCGCCTCAGATCGCCGAGTGCTCTCCCTGCAGGCCCGGATCGCCTCCAGGCATGGCCGCTGCTCCTCCGGCCTGTCTGCCATGTCCCCGCCATGCACAGCAGCCGGCTCGGAGGAAGACATGGGAGGATGAGGACGAGGCGGCGGCGAGGAGGAGGAGGTGGAGGAGGAGGCAGGGGAGAGGAGCGGGCGGTGGCGGAGGAAGAAGTGGGGCGCCCGGGGAGCCTGCGCCACGCTCTCCAGCTGCCTCCTCCGAGCCTGCAACCTCAGTGCCGCCGCCGTGGGCCTCAAGTGCTTCTCGCCGGGCTCGGAGATCAAAGGGGAGCTCTTCCGCCTCG
The DNA here is from genome assembly GCA_030556195.1 of Anolis apletophallus. Taxonomy (NCBI): domain Eukaryota; kingdom Metazoa; phylum Chordata; class Lepidosauria; order Squamata; family Anolidae; genus Anolis; species Anolis apletophallus. The sequence continues at coordinate 9,618,874 of JARBWK010000016.1, forward strand.
GTTCTGCCGCCAGTGCCTTCTACACGTAGCTGCTCTTGGCCGCCGGCGTCTCGCTCCTTGGCCTGCTCCGAGCCCAGTGAGAAGCACTTGAGGCCCATGGCGGTGGCACTGAGGGCGCAGGCAAGGAGGAGGCAGCTGGAGAGCACAGCACAGGCTCCCTGGGCACCCCACTTCATCCTCCGCCGTGGCCTGCTCCTCTCCAACGCCTCCTCCTTCTCCTCCACCTCCTCCCCGCCGCCTCGTCCTCATCCTCCCATGTCTTCCTCCCCCGACGCCCTTCTCCCCGGGCAGGGTGATCAGCTGGGGAATGGCTGAGGGTGAGAGCACGCGCAGGCCTGCAGCCTCTGATCGTCTGCTACTCTGCTCTCTGCTGCTGCGGCGGCAGCTGGGTCTGCTTTGCCATCCTCTGGGCTGGGGTCATTGGGCCATTCCGTCTTGGGATCCTTCCTCTCTTCAGGATGTCAGCCTTCATCTTGGTTCGCACCTTGTCTTCTTGAATTTAATTTAATTTAATTTTAGTGGTTTTTATTATTATTTTATAATAATTTTATAATAATAATATAATAATATAATAAATAATATAATATAATAATGTTATATTGTATTATAATTTCAATATATTATAATGTCTATATATATATACTATAATATAATAATTATGATATTAATACTAGTAATATATGAATATTTCTTGATATATTAATATGTTAATATTAATTATGTGTAATATATAGTACATATAGCAAATAAATAAATAGGAGCGGCCCTCCATAATATTTTTCGGTTCTCGTGTGGCCCCTTGGAAAATATAATTGCCCACCCTTGATTTAGAACCATGGATTGCCCATACCCAGTAGATACATCTTAAGCCTTGCTTTCTCATCTCCTGTTTTGTGTTGTCTGGCTACAGTTATGAAGTGCAATTCAAACTGAACTTTCAACACTCCCTTGTCTTTTATATAGACAACCACCTTCTACACCTTTGATTTCCATCATTCAAGATCACAAATATGATAATGGAATGGATTTTCCATTGCACACAGTTGGGTTTACATGGATGGACAGAGATTCCAACCATGCTTTCCAACTTCACAATCAAATACGCAAAGAACAACATGATACTGATTTTGGCTTATACAATCAGAATTCCACTGGCCATATGGTCTGAGATCTGAGAGTTGGAGTCCAGAAGATAATGTTTTTAAGATCTGTAGAAACTTTAAAGGGTTGGAAGACAATATTCCTGAATACATCAAATGACTTGGCAGCCTAAAACAGAATGCACCTGTTGGACCAGTTTTTGAATGGTGAATCAACTTTTATTCAATCGTAGTGATTCAATGGCTCACATGTTCTTATAATTGTATATCTTTTTCGACACTTGTTTTCCTAGAATTCAGTGGTTGACAGTCAAAATGTGTCAGACAAATCCATTGACAAGTAAAGCTTCTTAGCTAAGATGAAGAGATCTTACCATTTTATTTGCTTCCCCCATCCACCCACTTTTACGCTTTTTCTTCTTCAACAATGGATCTCTGCGATGCATGCATCAATGCCTTTCTGAACTCCTTTTCGTTTCCAGATCAGTTTCACAGCTGGTGTGTTTGTTCAGGAAACAGAAATCAAAAAGTGCACCTGAATCTTCAATCATTTGTAAATTCACACTGGAAATGAATTCCTAGCATCTCAGTGGAGAACCTCCCCAAGGCATTTATGTGTATCTACCCAGATTTGGTTGCTTGAAACTCAACATACATAGGTCACCCTTCCCTAAGTTGGTGTCTTGCAGGTATGTTTGGTTCTCCCTCCTTTTTTCCTATTATATTGTATTATATATTTATTTTCTTTACAGTACTTATATTCTGCCCTTCTCAACCCAAAAGAGGCGGATTACCAAACACATACGGCAAACATTCAATGCCGATGACACAATGACAAGACAGACAACAGGTATTGGATCAGTTAGCAGTTTAGCTACATTTTGCCCCAAGCAAAGCTTCTAGATCAGGGCTGCTCAGGAAGTCGATCGCGATCGACCAGTCGATCCTAGGACCAAAGGAGGTCAATCGCAGCTGGATGGGGCACTTCTCAGAGGGGGGCGGAGCAAGGCCATGCCAAGCCCCACCCCCTCCCCCAGCTTCGGCACTCCCAGCAGCTGCTCCAGCCTTGAGGAGGGCAGGGCCAAGCCAACCTTGTGCTAGCTATGCCACCACTGGCTTGGCATTGCCATCCTCAAGCCTGGAGAAGCTGCTGGGAGCTCCAAAGCCAGAGGGGAGGGGAGGGGGCTTGCTGTGGCCTGGCTCCACCCCTCTCTGGCTTCAGCTGGTAGAGCTGAAGAGCTGAAAACAGAGGAGGGCGGAGCCAGGCCGTGCCAAGCCCCGCCCCCGCCCCTCCCCTCTCCAGCCTAGAGGAGGTAGGTAGGTCTTTCTGACTTGGTTTTATTATAAGTAGCTCGCATGCTGAAAAAGTGTGGGCACCCCTGTTCTAGATACTCTCTAAGGCCAATCTCAAATGAAGCTCATTACACGTCAAAATGTCATATAACAAAGGATTGTTAATAATAGTAACCCCGGCAAACAAGAAGAGAAGTCTACCTCTGCTCTAGATTTTTAGTATTTTTTGTATTTTATCATAAATATATTTCAAAACATTTCCCCTTTTTCCCATACTTGATGGACTTGCAAACCCCCTCCCCCAAAAAACCAGGGGATTTTAAGGTAGGCCAGAAAGGATACTGCACTGAGCTACAGGTCATCACTCTTCATTCCCTGGGTCTCCTTAAATTGCCTTTGAAAGCTGCATGGCTTGCTGCTGGTGCTGTTGAAAGAAAGCCTGTGTGCCTGCCTCTCCTTTAGAGCAGTGTTTTTCAACCTTTTTTGAGTCGCAGCACATTTTTTACATTTACAAAATCCTGGGGCACACCACCAACCAAAATGACACAAAATGACACTCTAACACAGTAATACATATAGTTAATATGTTTTAAAATGTATTTATACACTCAGTGTGAAACCGGGACCTGTTTCAATGAACACAACATAGATATCCTGGCAGGATTGACAGAAAGACACACACTTCCCAAACAGAACTCCCATAACCAAGAGAAAATACTATAAGAGTTTGATGGGCATTGACCTTGGGTTTTGGAGTTGTAGCTCACCTATATCCAGAGAGCACTGTGGAGTGAAACAATGTTGGATCAGGACCAAACTTGGCATGAATACTCAATATGCCCAAATGTGAACACAGATGGAGTTTGGGGAAAATAGACCTTGACATTTGGGAGTTACAATATCTGGGATTTATAGTTAACACACAATCAAAGAGCATCCTGAACTTTTGCAACAATGGAATTGAACCAAACTTGGCATATTGAACTCTCATTATCAACAGAAAGTACTGAAAGGGTTTGCTTGGGAATTGACCTTGAGTTTGGAAGTTGTAGTTCACCTACACCCAGAGAGCACTGTGGACTCAAACAATGTTATGTTATGTTTGTTTTCTATCCAGAATCACAATGTTGGAAGGAGGCTCACCACTTTAAGGTCCCTAAAACAGGCATGGGAAAACTTCGGCCCTCTGGGTGCTTTGGACTTCAACTCCCACCATTCCTAACGGCCTGAGGCCCTTTCCTGCTTAAATGGCTGGGGGAGGAAAAGGGCCTGAGGCTGCTAGGAATGGTGGGAGTTGGAGTCCAAAACACCTGGATGGTCCAAGTTTACCCATGCCAGCTTTTGACAGAGACCTCTTTCTCCCCCTTCGCGCCCTTTCTTCCCCCTCCTGCCAAACACTTACTTTTTCTTCTCCACTCAGGGGTGGAAGACGTGACCTGTGCGGGCGCTACTGTGCATTTTTCTCCATATGCAATTACAGTGTTCCCTCGCTACTTCGCTGTTCACTTATTGTGGAGTCGTTGTTTCACGGATTTCAAAAAATATTTATTTATTTATTTATTTATTTATTTCTTCGATTTTATATTCCGCTCCTCCCTGCAGGCTCGGGGCGGGTAACAGTGGGGTATACATGGGCGACATGTCCACAACATGCAGCCCTACAATTACATAAAAACAAATTAAAAACGCAGTCCGACGAATTCCAAATACAAGGGGCATACTGGAGATTTACAGTATGCTGTCCATTGAGGCCTAAGGGAATGCAAGTCCAAAGAGGGCGGTCTTACAGGCCCTTCTGAAAGGTACCAGTTCTAGGATGGCCCGGGTACTGTCCGGCAGAGAGTTCCACAGGGCTGGAGCTGCCGCGGAGAAAGCTCTCTGACGAGTCACGGATAGGTGGCAGGAGCGGACTGGTGGTATAGTCAGTAGGTTCTGTTCCTCTGATCGCAGTGATCTCGGGGGCAAATACGGGGTAAGGCGGTCCCTCAGGTACGCAGGCCCTAGACCGTGCAAGGCCTTAAAGGTTAATACCAACACCTTGAAGACAATTCGGTACTCGATAGGAAGCCAGTGCAGCTGCCGGAGGATGGGCGTGATGTGCTCTCTCACCGACGAGCCCGTCAGCAAGCGAGCAGCGGCATTCTGCACTAGCTTGAGTTTCCGGATTGTCGACAAGGGAAGGCCGACGTAGAGGGCGTTACAGTAGTCTAGTCTCGAGATGACCGTCGCTGATCACCGTAGCCAGGTCGTTCCTGGACAGGTAGGGTGCCAGTCGCCTAGCCTGTCGTAGGTGATAGAAGGACCCCTGCAGACCGCGCGACCTGAGCCTCCATGGTCAGCAGGGAGTCCAACTGCACACCCAAGCTCTTAACCAAGATGACGGGCTAAGTTGCCCGCCGTCCCAGGGTAGGCAACCGGCACCCACCCAGCCCAGGGCGACCGGGCCGGTAGGATCTCCGTCTTCGACGGGTTCACCTTCAGCCGGCTGGCGCGCAGCCAACCAGTCACGGCTTCTAGGCATCGATGGAAACAATCGGGTACAGTATCCGGCCTGCCGTCCATTCTCAGCAGAAGCTGGGTGTCATCCGCATACTGATAACACTCCAGACCAAAGTCGCGGGCCAGCTGGGCCAGGGGTCGCATATAAACGTTGAATAATAAGGGGAGAGGATGGCCCCCTGGGGACCCTACAGTTAAGCGGGGACCTCCCGGAGACCTCCCCACCCCTCCACACGTTGTCCCCGGCCCCGGAGGAAGGAGGCCACCCATTGAAGTGCGGTCCCCCACTCCGGCGCCGGCTAAACGGTGGGTCAACAGTGCATGATCTACCGTATCAAACGCTGCTGTCAGATCTAACAGGACAAGCAGGGCTGACCCGCCCTGGTCCAGCTGGCGGCGAAGTTGGTCTGTAATGGCGACAAGCACGGCCTCCGCCCCATGCCCAATACGGAAGCCGGACTGGTAGGGATCAAGTCCAGCTGTGTCATCTAAGAACCGCTGCAGCTGATCCGCTGCTGCCCTCTCAATTACTTTGCCCAAAAGGGCAGATTGGACACAGGCCTGTAATTGGAGGGAGCCGAAGGGTCTAAATTCGGCTTCTTCAGCAGCGGTCTTACCATAGCCTCTTTCAATCCCCCCGGGAAGACTCCTTGCTCAAGGGAGCTATTTATGATCGTGCCCAGGGGGCCTCGTAGCCCCTCCCGGCTACCATGATAAAATATGTATCATGGTATTTTTGCTGTTTTGTGGGGTTTTGCCGTTGCCGCTCTCCAAGGTGCTTTCCCTCCTCAGTCCTCCCTCCCTCCAGCCTTAAAAGGCCTTTGCCCACCCAAACCCCAAATAACGAGCCGACAACAATAACAACACGGACAAGTAACTTTGGGTTCAAATCTTTGGGCAACATTTATTGTTACCTATTGGATTCCTGACCACTAACCCAAGGGGGTGCTAGGAATCAATCAACTTCAACCAAATTTGGGGGCGAACACCGAGGCTGATCTGCCAAAACACCAGATCCAGCCAAACCAAGGAAAGGGTAAGGGGCCAACTCACCCGAGCTTGAGCATGGCCCCCCACCCTTCCAGGGCCATCCAATCCACCTCACTCAACAACAGAACTTTACTGTGAGGCTTTAACCAACTGGCCCTCACCCCTAAAGGGGGTGCCTTCCGGTGAACACCAATTAGGGAATTTCCCTAACAACCAACCGCCTCTCTATTTAAACTAACCTAGTTATACAAAAACACCACAACCACATAGCCCCTAATGAATTTAGGAGGTGGGCAAAAATCCTCCCCGGCTTAAAAGCAGCAGTAGGAGTCAAAATACCTCACCTGGCCCCTAAGGTGGCCTGAATTGAAACCAAGGGCGGGAGTGGTGGGACGCTGAACAAGCAAGCAATGGCTTGTTGGGGCGGGGCCTCGCAAAAAGCCCCGCCCCCACGCCAGAAGGTTCCTTCTGGAACCTTCGCTCTCATCGGAGCCGGGGGGGCAAATCCATCTCATCCCAGCAGGCTGGGATGAAATGTCGTTCCTTCCTTCCCTTCACTTTATTTTAAGTTTATAAAGACTTAAAAATAGTGCATCACTACTAAAATAATATATAAATATCAAAATAAATAGAGTATCCCTACATCACGGTTTTTCACTTATTGTAGGAGGTCCTGGAACCTAACCCCAGCAATAAGTGAGGGAACACTGTAGTACTTATTTCGGTGTGAATTACTCTTTGATTAAAATATTAAAGCCGACTATTGGCCATTATTCCCTATTTCGAAGCAGTTTCCTGAATTGCTGTCACATGGAATGTTGAAAAAGTTTTATATTTAAATGAGAAAATTTCTGAAAGAAATATTACTTATTAACACATCATATCCATAACTTTCCATTGTTATTAAAATCATAATAGCTTCTTTCACTGTCAGTTTTGCTGGTGCCCAAATGTGATCGCACAACATTTTGCTCCTAGAATATTGCTTAATTTTATTTCAACAATCTTCTAGCTGAATGTGGCATTTACAGTGACAAGCTATGATGGGACCAGTGACCCTTGACAAAACAGTGAATTACTTTCCTGACCCTTTCTGACAATCTCTGTTTGTCAGGCCAGCTGTAAAATATTGACCAGGAGAAGGAAATAGACAGCATATATACACCAAAAGAACAAGAGATTTATAGAACAGGGAAATGCTGTGTTTTGGTGAGAATAATGCAGTCTGTGGATCAAACATGACCCTTGTGGAGTCACGTCTGGTCCTTGCGACACCCACCGAACTCTCTAAGCCTCAAAACCTCTAAGTAATAGATTACTGCAGCACACTCTATGTGGGGTTGCCTTTGCAGACTGTTCAGAAGCTCCTACTAGTCTAATGGAGCAGCACACTGAGAGCAGTCAACCCGTGAGCCACCCTGAGTCCCCTTTGGAGTTGAGAAGGGCGGTATACAAATATTGCAAATAAGTAAGTAATAAATAATTAATAAATAACCTCTTTGTTACGCCAGCTCCACTGGTTGCCAATCTGCTACTGAGCACAAGATACAGGTTCACAGTCTGGGAGTGATCCTGGACTCATTGCTGAGCCTGGAACCCCAGATCTCAGCAGTGGCCGGGAGAGCTTTTGCACAATTAAAACTTGTGCGCCAGCTGCGCCCGTACCTTGGGAAGTCTGACTTGGCCACAGTGGTCCACGCTCTGGTTACATCCCGAATAGACTACTGCAACGCACTCTACGTGGGGCTGCCTTTGAAAACGGTTCGGAAACTTCAGTTGTTCCAATGGGCGGCAGCCGGAATGCTAACTGGGGCGACATACAGGGAGCATACCACCCCCCTGCTGTGTCAGCTCCATTGGTTGCCAGTCCATCTCCGAGCCCAATTCAAAGTGCTGTATTGACCTATAAAGCTCTATACTGCTCTGGCCCAGCTTACTTGTCCGAACGCATCTGCCTCTATGTCCCATCTCGCAGTCTAAGATCATCTGGGGAGGCCCTGCTCTCGCTCCCGCCAGCATCGCGAATGCGGCTGGTAGGGACAAGAGACAGGGCCTTCTCGGCGGTGGCCCCTCGCCTATGGAACGCACTCCCAAATGAAATAAGATCGACTCTATCTCTCCTCGTTTTTAGGGAAAAAAAGCTAAAGTCGTCGTTCTGGGACCAGGCCTTTGGGCAGCAGATGTAAATTGTACCTTTGGAATTGACTGGATTGACACTTTGGACTTGACTGGACTGACAATGTGTTCTGCTTGATGGCTTTAATTAAATATTGTTGTATGTAGTGGTTTTGATGTAAAGTTTTTTAAAAATGTTTTTAATGCTTTTTAATGACGTTGATTACATGGTGTATTTTAAATTGTATTGTGGTGTTGCGGCCTGTAGTGCTGCAAATGTAAGCCGCGCTGAGTCCCCCTGCGGGGGTGAGAAGCTACGGAGTACAAATACCATAAATAATAATAATAATAAATAATTAGCCTATAAAGCCCTGAATGGTTTTGGCCCAGCTTACCTCCTGCTATGAACCATCGTGAAGTCTAAGATTGACAGGAGAGGCCCTCCTCTTGCATTCGTCCCTGTTAAACTTCATTTTGTTAGTTTTGGCCCATCTGTCTAATCTGTTAAGATCGTTTTAAATTCTGCTCCTGTCTTCTGGAGTATTGGCTATCCCTCCCATGTCGAATGGCTGAAGGGACTGGCTAAAAACAGATCCATGCACATGCCTATTGGAGACTCAAAGCGTCTCACAGTTACATGGCATGATCCAATAAATTTAAAAACAGCCAATACAGAAATGAAAAGCATAATTACTAGGCCTGTTTTATCACGGAAAAAACTGCATCAAAAGATGATTCGGATGTATGGAGTGCTGGCACCTCATATCTGATAGACTTCCGAATTATTTAGAGGTTTCTTTGAAATTGATTCAGATGTATTTCCGAAATTTGGAAGTCTCCGTTAATGGTGTCCACGATTGTGCAATGCGCAGAAACCTGCAGAACGGACAGCCAAAACTTTGGGGATTCCCTTTCCTTCCATGTTTGACCACTATTACTGACAAAACTAGCCACACTGGTACAACATATTTATTTTATTTTATTTATTCGGACTTAATTAGTCGCCACTCCCGTACAGCTCGGGGCAACTTACACAAGCAGAACAACAATACAACAGGTGTATAAAACATTAAAACATTAAAATCACAAAATTAAAACAACAGTTCTAAAATGGATACAGCGTTAAGAGGGCCTATAGTTGTTGATAGAGCCACCAAATTAAGATCCAAAGGCCTGTTGGAACAACAGAGTCTTACAGGCCTTCCTGAAAGCCAGAAGACTCGGAAGCGCATGAATTTCAACAGGTAGCGCATTCCAAAGAGTCGGGGCAATAACAGAAAAGGCCCTCCTCCGTGTCACAGTCAAGCGGTAGGACTTGTGGCTTGGAACCATCAGGAGGCTCTGGGTCTCTGAACACAGGGGTCTGGAGGGACAATATGGGATGAGGTGGTCCCTGAGGTACACTGGCCCCAGACCATACAAGGCCTTATAGGTCAATACCAACACTTTGAAGGTGATCCAGCATTCCACTGGGAGCCAATGCAGTTCGCGGAGGATGGGCGTAATGTGGCAGCTTGATGGAACACCTGCCAGCAGCCGAGCTGCAGCGTTCTGCAACAGCTTCAACTTCCGGATCACCGACAGAGGAAGGCCAATGTAAAGAGCGTTACAGTAGCCCATCCTTGAGATGACCGTGGCTTGGATCACTGTGGCCAGGTCACATCAAGACAGATAGGGGGCCAGCTTCCTCGCCTGACTCAGATGAAAAAACGCTGCTCTACTGACGATGGAGATATGTGTCTCCATCCACAGTTGAGAGTTGAGTGTAAAGCCGAGACTCTTTACCGATGATGACAGACATAGCGTCGCGCCATCCAGGGTTGGAAGCTGAATCTCCCCAGTGCCCGGGTGACCAAGCCACAGGATCTCCATCTTAGCCGGATTCACCTTCAACCTACTGGCTCGCAGCCATCCAGTAACGGCTTCAAGACAGCGATGGAAATTATCGGTTATGGATTCGGGCCGGCCTTCCATCCCCAGAATGAGCTGGGTGTCATCAGCATACTGGTGACATTCCAGCCCAAAGCTATGTACCAATCGAGCAAGTAGTCGCACATAGATGTTAAACAACAGCTGAGAGAGGATTGCCCCCTGAGGGACCCCACAAAAGAGGGGGGAACCCCCAGAGACAACCTCACCCCTCCTCACTCACTGTGACCGATTCCGGAGGAAGGACAACAGCCATTTCAGGACTGTCTCCCTCACCCCGGCCCCGGCAAGGCGGTGGGTCAAAAGATCACATATTGAACATAATGAACACAGTAATAAACACTTAAAACATTTTAATCGCAATGGGACAAAAATAGAGAAGGGCGGAAATGACATACGAGCCCTATCCGAATATGGCGACAGAGACTTTGAAATGGCAAATCCACTTCCTGTTTCCTTAACTCTCTTCGTAATCACTTCAAAAGTCAAAAACATCCGAATTACATCCGAATTTCAGATGTATCCAAAGTTCGAAAACAGGCCTAATAATTACATATTTGTTTCACAGATATAAGTCAAAATAGATATGGTGAATTAGTATAAGTTAAAATAGATATTGTGAACTGGCCTTCCATATATTTTGGATATCAGCCCATAAAAGCTTTAACTCAGGGCTGCCCAGGAAGTCGATCATGATCGACCAGTCTATCGTTGGACCGAAGGAGGTCGATCACAGCCGGATGGGGTGCTTCTCAGAGAAGGCCGAGCCAGGCCGTGCCAAGCCTCGCCCCCTCTCCCGGCTTCGGCATTCCCAGCAGCTGCTCCAGCCTTGAGGAGGGCGGGGCGAAACGTGCCTTATGCTAGCTATGCCACCACTGGCTTGGCCCTGCCCTCCTCAAGGCTGGAGCAGCTGCTGCTAGAGCTGCAGCCAGAGGGGGCGGAGCCAGGCCACGCCAAGCCCTGCCCCCTCCCCCGGCTTTGGGACTCCCAGCAGCTGCAGCACCCTTGAGGAAAGCAGGGCCAAGCCAGCCTTGTGCTGGCTATGGCACCAATGGCTTGGCCCTGCCCTCCTCAAGGCTGGAGCGGCTGCTGCTAGAGCTGAGGCCAGAGGGGGCGGAGCCAAGACCCATCAAGCCCCGCCCCCTCCTCTTGCTCCGCCCTGGTTCTCTCTCGTCCGGAAGTAAATGTGGACGGTGTGCAGCGCTGGAGGCGTGCGCATGGAAGGTAGATCTTTCTGACTTGGTTTTATTATAAGTATCTCACATGCTGAAAAAGTGTGTGCACCCCTGCTCTAACTGGTATAGATGAGAGCAAAAGGTTCAGGTATTTAAATCCCAAACATTTGGAAGTAAAGACATTGAAAAGAATTAGGGCATATTCAGGTTGACACGGAACATATGAAACATACATTGTGAGCTCTGAGAATCAACCTTAATGTACTGGTACTAGATGCAAGTTGAAGAAGATTTTCCTAAATTGAATGGGCATTTATTGTGGAATGTGAAAAGGTTTCATGATGAGCCTGCTGACTATTACAATCAGTGCTGTTTCTACTGAACCTATTGATTTCTGTAGGATGGTTCTCGGGAGCCTCGTGGAAGTTCTTTCAAGGGCAACAGTGTCAACAGTGATTGGCTACAATGAGCTTCAATTTAATGCATTCTTTTGCTCAAGTCCCACAGTGCTCCGCACTTGAACAGATTTGACAGATTTTCTGGCAACATTTATGTGGATTGAGGATATATTCGATAATATGCAACACCTTCCAGCCTCCTTTTGCTGAACTGTTGCCATGGAGACCCAGAGGCATCCACTGGAAATTAAAATATGAGGGGAACTCGGCTTATGGGATGCAAGCATTTGACGACGGTTGCTGCAATTGCGTTGCATGAGTTAGAATTTACGGAGTTGGTTAATTATGCCAAGTTATAATCATTACAGTTTGGCAGGATCTTCACGGCTTTCCATTTCCAAACTGAAAATAGCAGTTTTCAGTGGGGAAGAAATGTTTTTTTTCAAAATGGGCTTTCATTGTATAAGAATCTACATTTTAAAAAACCCTATACTGCAGAGCTAAAGTTTCTGCTTGGCTGGTGTTGTCTCTTTCTGTCTCTTATGTAATTGCCATTCTTGATCCTAGGCGATCAATGACCATGGGATGGATGTGATAACATTATCATAGTATTTAGCAAATGATGTCGCTACAGGACGGTATCAATGAAGAGGGAGAAAAGAGAACAAAGATTAGTCTCATATATAACGTGTACATGCGCCCCCTGGCCCAGCTGGCCCGCGACTTTGGTCTGGAGTGTTATCAGTACGCTGATGACACCCAGCTTCTGCTGAGAATGGACGGCAGGCCGGACACCGTACCGATTGTTTCCATCAGTGCCTAGAGGCCGTGACTGGTTGGCTGCGGGCTGCCGGCTGAAGGTGAACCCGTCGAAGACGGAGATCTTGTGGCCTGGTCGACCTGGGCGGGATGAGTGCCGGTTGCCTCCCCTGGACGGCGAACGGCTTAGCCCGTCGCCTGTTGTTAGAGCCTAGGTGTTCACCTGGACCCCCTGCTGACCATGGAGACCCAGGTCTCGCGGCCAGCAGGGCGTCATTTTTCCACCTACGACAGGCTAGGCGACTGGCACCCTACCTTTCCAGGGACGACCTGGCCACGGTGATCCAAGCGACGGTCATCTCGAGATTAGACTACTGTAACGCCCTCTACGTTGGCCTTCCCTTGGCGACGGTTCGGAAAACTCAAGCTGGTGCAGAATGCGCTGCTCGCTGCTGACGAGGGCGTCGGTAAGGGGCACATCACGCCCATCCTCCGGCAGCTGCACTGGCTGCCTATTAGTACCGAATTGCCTTCAGGTGTTGGTGTTAACCTTTAAGGCTCTAACCTTTGAGGGACCGCCTTGCCCCATCATTCCCCGAGATCACTCGTTCTGAGGAGTCCTATTCCATCTGTCCGGCCTGTCACCTGTCTGCTACCTGAGGCTCGGTACTCTGGACTCTCTCCCGGACGACGTCCGAGCTGCCGCGGAGCTCATTTCCCAGGGCTTGTAGACCGCCCTGTTCAGACTCACTGTACTCATCTTCCTAATCAGCACCCTGGTTCAGGGAATGCCATGGCATGTACATAATTTTAATCTCGGGACCTATTGTATTTTTGTTTTATTGTATGTTTTATGTTGCATTTTATTGTATGGCCATGGATTACCATCTGATGTTATCCGCCCGAGCCTGTCACAAATAAATAAATAAATATATATATATATATATATATATATATATATATATATAAAGGAGACTGTCTGATGGATATGCACGGCCAAACCATAACCCCCCAAACACAAATCCCGACAACATTCCCCCAGACCACGAGGTACAGACATAACACTAAAAACCCACCTCACTCTGTTGACTCCCCAGTCTGCGCTGGCCACAAGCGTACTCATGGAACTCAACCCCAAAACCACAACGCAGGACAGAAAGACAGCAAACACACTGCGCACTCTGACTCCCCCAACCCCAACCCATTCCGTCCCCCTCTCCCCACACACCATCAACTTCACCGCGCAGCCGCTCTCTGCCGCATCGGTCGCTTCTGCGGCTCTCCAGGAAGCAACACTGCAAAAAACAACAACAAACTACAAAAACATGGCGGCGAACCACTTCCGGTCCGGCGAAAAACTCCGACGGAAGTCAATCCGTCAGAAAAAGAGTCCGCCGGAAACTGATGCCGCATACCGGAGGTTCCGCCCCGCCTGGCCCGAGGTGCCGCCAGGAAAGATGGCGGCCGCCACGAGCAGCGGCTACCACAAGGGAGACCTCCTGGTTACTCGAGAAGACGCCCCGGAGCCTGCCCTCCGGGAGGACGGAGGTGAAGAAGGGGACGAGGCCTGGGGACGCAGCCCTCGCCGCTACTGCCCTTCCCCCTCACCCTCAGCCCCCTTCTTTTCCTCTCTCAGCCTCAGACCCCTTCTTCCCCCCCTTTCCCCACCTCATGTGTATGTACACATGCACACACATATACAGTACCATACACACGCATACATATATAAACACACATACCCATATATACATATACACCCACATATATATACACTACATACACACATATACACATGCACACACCCACCAAGACCATAACTAACATCATTTCAAACCCTTATATACTCAGACTTCCCCGCATCTCCTAAATAGGGCACAGCAACGCGTGCCAGGTACAGCTAGTATATATATATATATATATATAGTAGCAGCTCAAGCAGTGAGTCAGACAGAGTGCGGCATGGTGAATGTTGTTTGGCTTGATGCTGTGGAATCATGGGAGCTGTAGTTTGGTGAGGCTCCTGAACTATTTGGCTGAAAAACTAATTAAGTATACAGGAAACAGTATGTTATTGTTATTATAGAAACATCAAATGTGCTGTAATGTAGTCAGTTTTTTTATATACAACATTCAAATACAAATCTTAAACTTATCTCTAGGCAAATATATGTATGTATGTATGTATGCATGTATGTATTTATTTATTCAATCTTATATACCGCTCCTCCCCACAGGCTCGGGGCAGTTTACAACAGTCAGTTGAAATACATGTAAAACACATAAAATACATATAATCAATTAAAACATTTGTCAGATAGAACATGGTCAGAGCCGGAGGGCATTAGTTAAAGGCAAGCTTAAACAGAGTCATTTTGCATGCCCTCTGGAAAGGAGCTAGTTCCATGATGGCGCGGACGTCGTCCGGCAACGTGTTCCATAGCGTTGGGGCCACCGCGGAGAAGGCTTGCTGTCTAGTTACGGAAAGATGGCAGGAGCGGACTGATGGAACTGTCAGGAGATTTTGTTCTTCTGAACGTAGTGGTCTCGGGGGAACATACGGAGTGAGATGCTGGCCCTAGACCATACAAGGCCTTAAAGGTCAATACCAGGACCTTGAATACAGTCCGGTACTCTATTGGCAGCCAGTGCAATTGCTGCAAAATAGGAGTGATATGCTCTCTCACCGATGCTCCCACCAGCAATCGAGTGGCAGAATTTTGCACTAGCTTGAGCTTCCGGACTGTAGACAAAGGAAGGCCAATATAGAGGGCGTTACAGTAATCTAGCCTCGAGATGACCGTTGCCTGGATAACCAGCTATCCTGCTAACTGTGGAGACAAAGGATAGCAGTGGGTGGACTACCAGACTTTTTACCAAGGGTGACAGGCTTAATTGCTCGCCATCCAGGGTAGGCAACCGGCACTCACCCACCCCAGGGCAACCCAACCACAGGATCTCCGTCTTCGATGGATTCACCTTCAGCCAGCTGGAATGCAGCCATCCAGTCACAACTTCAAGGCATTGATGGAAACATTCAGGTACGGTATACGGCCTGCCATCCATTCTCAGCACCAGCTGAGTGTCATCAGCGTACTGATGACACTCCAGACCAAACTCATGAACCAGCTGGGCCAGCGGGCGCATATAGATGTTAAACAATAAAGGGGAGAGGATAGCTCCCTGGGGAACCCCACAACTTAATGGGAGTCTCCCAGAGGCCACCCCTCCCCTCTCCACATGTTGCCCCCAATCTTGGAGGAAGGAAGTCACCCATTTAAGGGCAATTCCCGTAACTCCCGCCACGGCTAAACGGTGGGTCAATAGCGCATGATCTACTGTGTCAAACGCTGCTGTGAGATGTAACAACACGAGCAGGGCTGACCCACCATGGTCCAGCTGGCAGCGAAGTTGGTCTGTAATGGCGACAAGCACGGTCTCCGTCCCATGCCCAATACGGAAGCCAGACTGGAAGGGATCGAGTCCAACTGTGTCATTTAGGAACTGTTGCAGCTGATCCGCTACCGCCCTCTCAATTACTTTTCCCAAGAATGGCAAGTTGGAAACCGGTCATAACTGGAGGGAACCGAAAGGTCTAGATTTGTTTTTTTCAGTAGCGGTCTTACCATTGCCTCTTTCAAACCCCCTGGGATACATAAATCTGCTTTTAGTAAAGGCTATTTAGAAGTCAATTGTATTGACAGGATCTGTCTAGTACAGTGGTTCCCAAAGTGGGCGGTACCAGCCCCTGGTGGGCGGTGGGGTGATCTAGGGGGGCGCTGGAAGACTCAGGAGAATTGGGGTAAGCACTGAACCCCCATGTGAGGGGTGTGTAGGGGCTCCTCCTCGTGGCGTAATAATAATAATACCTTTGGGGTTTCCTTCCAACTGGCCAGGTGACAGGTGACCATCCATCTGTGTGTGTGTGTGTGTGTCTCTCTTCTTCCCTTCTCCTGCTCCCTCCTCGTCCTCTCGCCAAGCAAGGGATAATAATAATAATACCTTTGGGGTTTCCTTCCAACTGGTTGAGTCTTATAACAATAATAATAATGTCCTTCAACATATTTAGTGGAACATGGATTCAGTGCGGTAACCAATTTATTAACAAAAAAAAAAGAAACCGATTGCAAAATAGTCAATCGCAATGATTTGAGATTACTGCTGATGAAAATAAAGCTGAGGATTCCTAGATTGGGAGCAGCAGACCAGGTTTGTCCTTCTCATTAAGATGATTTCAATGTTTTAACTTTTTTGTATCACCTTTATATTCTAAGTTCAATAAATAGTTTTGGGTATACATAATTTCAAACTTCAATGTTTCTAATTTACAACTGTCTTTATTATATTTTAACTGTCTTTAAATTTTTTAGGTAGAAATATTAATACATATCTCTATCTGTTTTAATTGCTATTAATTTTTAAAAAAAAAATTCTAGGGGGCGGTGAGTAAAATTTTTTTTGGAAAGGGGGCGGTAGGCCAAAAAAGTTTGGGAACCACTGGTCTAGTAGTTCAAAAAAAGTCAATCTTAAATTACTTCAAGGACTGTTCATTATATGAAGAGTTGTCATAGTGTCAGAGAAGAGTTCTAAGAGGTTTATTTATTTATTTATTTACAGTATTTCTATACCACCCTTCTCAGCCCGAGGGCGACTCAGGGCGGTTTACAATTGGCAATAATTCGATGCCACAACTGGAATAACAATTAAAAACCACCATAAAATCATTAAAACATTTAACATACGATATAAAATTAAAGTTTAAAAATATTACCAAATATTAAATACCATACAGCCTTAAAAACATTATCGTGGGCGTTACCACGTCGTGTCGTTATTCAATTTCATCGTCAGGTCATTCCATGAATTCGTATATCTATGCTGTCCTTGGAAAAGCCTGTCTGAAAAACCAGGTTTTCACATGCCATCTAAAAGTCAGCAGGGAGGGGGCAAATCTTATATATTGAAGGTTTCGTACCTTCAATATAGGCCAGCTGGCTGGGGTCTCGAGTGTCCTTACCTCGAGACCACAAAGAAGGAGAAGACTTGGAGAGCCATCCGGTTGAAGCTTCCTGGACCTAAGCAACAAAGAGATTGTAAAGTATTTTTCTTTTATCCTTTTGGGGAACCAAGAAAGTGCCTGGGTGAAGATAACTTACGTTGTGAACAATAAAGCCTGTTTGAGTTGACTATAGTGTCCAGCTTGGTCCTTGGGAGCCCCAAGCCTCTAAAGCAGGGGTGGGGAACCTAAGGCCCGTGGGGCACACCCGGCCCTCCGGGTGCTGCCACCCGGCCCCCAGCTTCCTTGCCGAAGTGAGGGAGGTGAGGGCGGTGCGGCTTCCTTGCCGAAGTGAGGAGGCGAGGGCAGCCACAAAGCAACGTGATGCTTTGTGTCCAGCAAAAAGGGAGGGAGGGAGGGAGTGAAGTGCCTTCTTCTGTCCCTCGCTGCAGCTCCAGGGGAGCCTCCGCGGAAGGCCCTGCCTCCATGAGGGTCTCTGCGCAATGAGGTCACAGCCGGCATCGCGCAGAGACCCTCTGGGAGGCGGAGCCTCCCGCGGAAGCTCCCCTGGAGCCGCAACGAGGGACAGAAGAAGGCACTTCGCTCCCCGCCGGACACAAAGCACCACGCCGCCCCGCAGCCGCCCCTGCCTCCCTCTCCTCGGCAAGGGTCTCTGTGTGTGGTTTACTATGTATTTGAACTGCTGGGTTGGCAGAAGCTGGGGCTAACAATGGGAGCCCCCCCCCCACTCCCCAGATTTGAATTGGCAGCCTTTCAGTGAGGAAGTTCAGCATCTCAGCGCTTGAACCCACTGCTCTAATTCTCAGAAGGGCTCTGAGAACTAGAATTATACCTCTGGTTTCCTAGTAAAACTGAATTGCTAGGTTTCTGAATAACCCACTTGAGTTGCTGCACCTCACAATGTATATTTTGTATGTCCTGCTTTATGCTGTTTGCATCCTACTTCTAATTGCTGGATATTACAGTGTTCTGTATAGATGTTTGTTTGATGCTGTTTCTGTAAATGCATATGACCATTGGTCGGAGCATTAATAAATATTGATTGATTGATGGACGTTATAGATAGGTGTGCATTTGGTTAAGCATTGAGTTAGGTCTTTGGTGTCTTGATTCAGTTGCACACCATTGCCATTCCTAATAAGGACATAACAGCACGACTCGGACAAGCAGTAATTTATTCTACACCATCTCTGTGTGAGATCTCAAACCATTCAGAGACTTGTAAATATATTTCGTGCTTTTCTGCCAGATTTCACTTAACTTTTTAAAGTGTGATTTGTCTGCATTTTTATTGCAAATTCAACATTCTGTAATAAGCATAAAAAATCAATAAAAAAACTATAGCAATCTAATGGAGAAGGAAAAAGCTCTACCCGTGTTGTTTTCCTGTGTGATGAGTAATGAACACTTTGGGTTGCTGCTAATTTTTCTGGATGATTTCAAAGATGTTTTTGAAAGAAACAAGGATGCCGAAAACGGCATATGATACTTAGAATACTTTACAACAGTGTTTTTCAACCTTTTTTGAGCCGCGGCACATTTTTTACATTTACAAAATCCTGGGGCACACCACCAACCAAAATGACACAAAATGACACTCTAACACAGTAATACATATAGATAATATGTTTTTAACTGTATTTATACACTCGGTGTGAAACCTGGGCCTGTTTCGATGAACACAACATAGATATCCTGGCAGGAATGGCAGAAAGACACACACGAAGGTCTTGCTAAACAGCTGACCTCTCCCATCCAAAATTATGAAGTGAACGTGGTCGCTCTTCCTTGTAATAAAGATATCCAGCCACTTCCCTAGAGCGGTTCTTCCCAACCAGTGTGCTGGGGCACACTAGTGTGCCGTGAGCGATCATCAGGTGTGCCATGGGAAATTGGAACCTCCAATACCCTTACTTATTAAAGGAGTGCTGCTACGTCACAGTACAAAATGCACAATTAATCATACATAATCATATGCAAAAAACACATTCAAAGTGCCCAATCCTGCTGGAGAAAATCAAAAGTCTCCAAAGTCGCCACAGAGAGCGGAGGAGTTGCGAACCAGGAAGTAGCGAGTTCACGGAGCGCTCCTCTATGGAAAACTCACGATATTTGATGAAATCACGGAAGTGAGTTCAAAAAACAAAGTGTATCCTCATGATGTTATCTAATGTCAGTTCCGGGATCCACACAATAACACAGTCAGTTTGCGGACAATTTAAAGAAGCAGCACCATAATCATAGCGACAAGGTAGAAAATCACGTAGATAATCACATATATTCAAACCCCCAGAGGCTGAAGATAGATGTGGCAATGGAATCGAAAGCTGGCATGGGCAAACTTGGACCTTCCAGGTGTTTTGGACTCCAACTCCCACCATTCCTAGCAGCCTCAGGCCCTTTTCCTCCCCCCGCTCAGCCACTTAAGCAGGAAAGGGCCTCAGGCTGTTAGGAATGGTGGGAGTTGAAGGCCAAAGCACCCAGAGGGCTGACAGCTGTTGAGCAAGACCTTTGTGTGTGTCTTTCTGCCATTCCTGCCAGGATATCTATGTTGTGTTAATTGAAACAGGCCCAGGTTTCACACTGAGTGTATACATACATTTAAAAACATATTAACTATATGTATTACTGTCTTAGAGTGTCATTTTGTGTCATTTTGGTTGGTGGTGTGCCCCAGGATTTTGTAAATGTAAAAAATGTGCCGCGGCTCAAAAAAAGTTGAAAAACACTGCCCTAGAGGAAACTCATTTTTGGGGGGAAATTAAATATAAATATCACAACAAGAATAAGAACATATCCATAAGTTAATAACCACAACATGAGAAGCTATGATCATTGCAGCAATAGAAGATGAGATGTGCTTGAAATCCATTCCACATTATTATTATGGGCTGGGGGAGTGTGGGCTACAATGCCAGGTTGATAACTTGATATACTTGAATTATTTCCAGTAGTCAGCTGTCACGACTCCCAGCAAATTGAGAAGATAGTCATGATCCCATTATGTTCCATTAATGCTACATCCATCGCTGCCTCTTCCCTTCGCTGATGGTTTCAATAACAAAACAAAAGCTTGGGCTTGCTTTTGAGTCTTACTCCTTCCCTTCTTCATTCTTTCTTTCTTTCCTTCTTTTTTTGAGGAATACAGACATATAGTTTCCATAGTAACCAATGCCAACAGTGTAAGGAACAATAGCGCAGTGTGTGACAACAAGAACTATAGAAAGGCAACCCCAGAAACGATTTAACTACAGTATATTGAAACTGCTTTGTGAACTCCAAATTATGGGTCAATTGGCTATTTATCCCCACATGCCATAAGAGGAGAGTGTGAAACTATTGCCAGCATAAGTTTCACGCAAGAGTTTGAGGATGTCCAACAGTCAGTCTAAAGAGATGTTGAGCACAGTTTAAGCAGCAACAAGGCGATGTATAATAATAATAATAATAATAATAATGCACTTTATTTATATTCCGCTCTTCTCACCCCAAAGGGGACTCAGAGCGGATTACAGGTACACATACTTAGCAGATAATCCCTGCCATTTCCACATACACACATATAGACGAACAGAGACAAACTCTGGCCACCAGGGGGAGCTGACGCACTCCTCATCTCTCAGCGTTCCCAGCGTCCCTTGTTGTTCCTTTTGCATTCCTCAGCGTTCCTGGAGTTCTTTAATGGCCTCATAATTCAGTCAAAATTCAGTAAAAAATATAATACTAACTAAAGATGACCAACTTAGTCGCTTTTTTGGGAGTTGACCCCACTGCCCCATTTTGTCCCATGATTTCATTGATCAGTCCTTTATTTTAAAAAATATACCTATATTGCATTTCAATATATTTTAATATTATACATCCATTGCTATTCCTAAATTTTTTATTTTTTTATTTTTTTTATTTATTTATGTCAATTATATCCCACCCTTCTCACCTTGAAGGGGATTCAGGGTGGCTTACATAAGTGGCATTATTCCATGCCCGAACAACAGCAACAATTAAAAGCATATGTAAACAATAGATGACTATTGTGCATATATCCAACACTAGATAATCAGATAATCATATTCATCAATCTAAAGCCAATTCCAACTGTATTGCACAAATAATTATGTTTGGCGAAATGCTTGCTTCCAAGTTTTCACTTCTTTACGAAATGACAGGCGGGAAGGGGCTGATCTAGTCCCACTAGGGAGGGAGTTCCATAGCCAAGGGGCCACAACTGAGAAGGTCCTGCCTCTTGTCCCCACCAGTCGTGCCTGTGAAGGTAGTGGGACCAAGAGCAGGTCTCCCCAGAAAATACTGCACAATAGACATGTGCATTAAACTCATTCTTACTGTTTTTTTCGGTTTCTTTGGTGTCTTGTGTTTATTTGGAAGCACAAAATGGGAAGCCCCTCCCTGCATGAAATTCAGCTCGACACAAAAGTCTGCTTTTGTGTGAACCCAAAATTGCTTGCTTTTTCTTTTTCCTCCTCACTTCCTCCTTCACACCTACAATGCCCCACATTCACTCATGGGAGTCGCAGCTGGGCAGCCCCATATCCAGACATCAGTATCAGGATGGAAGGAACCACCGGTCTTCTCTTTTGTGTGTGTGTGTGTGTGTGTGTGTGTGTGTGTGGTGATGTGTGTGACTGTGCAGGCACTCTGCTGCAGGCAGGCACCGACAGGCATGCACGCACTTTCCAGGCCTGTCTGCACCCAGCCACACACACATACTGTTTCCAAATAAAGTGTGTGTGTGTGTGGCATGGGGTGTGTAGGCACTAGCTGGTGCACATGCACTTTCCAGGCCTGCCTGCATCCTTTCACACACACTCGCTCAACGTTTTTGTTTCTATAGTACACTTCCCCTGCCTTTTGTACAAGCCCATTTTTATGAGCTTCACCCTTACAAATAATCTGCTCCATTCCTATCTCACCCTGAGTTTTTTTTAGTATTTTATCTTGTACATGCGGCCCACTCATTGTCATAGTGATTTTAAATGATTTTGTATTGTATTTTTATATTTTTATATTGCTTACTGTATTCATATGTTTTATGTTTTTACTGTGTTTCTGCTTGTGTTTTGGTTTTTATTTCATTACTAGCTTGGGGACCTGGCCCAGGTTATTTGAGAAAGGCATTGTGTGCCAAGGTTGGTCCTTATCAGATGTTTACATGGCTTGCAGTGGTCTCAGGAAGTAAGTGAAGGTACTGCAAGTCCCATCGGCCATGGTCCATCCCCCTCCCAACAGCACCAGGATGTAGAGTGGGTCATGTGGACTCTGTGTGCCACGTTTGGTCTTGATCATTCATTGGATGAGGGTTGCAGCAGTCTCGGAAGGTGAGTGAAGGTACTTCAAGTCCCATCACCCATGGTCCATCCTCCTTCAAACGGCACCAGGATGTAGAGTGGGTCATGAGGGCTCTGTGTGCCAAGTTTGGTCTGTATTGGTATTTGGATGAGGGTCACAGTGCTCTCAGGAAGTGAGGAAGGTACTTCAAGTCCCATCATCCATTGTCTGTCCCACACAAAACAGCACCAGGATGTAGAGTGGGTCATGAGGGCTCTGTGTGTCAGGTTTGGTCTTGATCAGTCATTGGATTAAGTTTGCAGCAGTCTTGGAAAGTGAGTGAAGGTACTTCAAGTCTCATCATGCATGGTCTGCCCTCCTCCAAACTGCACCAGGATGTAAAGTGGGTCATGGGGGCTCTGTGTGCCAAGTTTGGTCTTGATCAGTCAGTGGATGAGGATAGCAGCGGTCTGGGGAAGTGATTGGAGGTACTTGTTGGGAGCCGCAAAGTGTTTTGGTCTTAAACTCCCACCATGGCTGACTGCCTCAGGCCTTTGCCTTATCCCCCTCTGGCAGTTTAGAGTGTCGGAATCTTCGTGTTGGCTGGCCAATTAGAGGCGTTATGCAAATACTCCCTCACTGGCAACCAATCATGTTGTCAGAATGTAGAGGCCGGGAGCCAATCAGAATGCTGCCACATACATACACACAAACATACAAACATACAAACATTCCGCTTTATTATATATAGAGATAATATGTTGCTGGGCTTGGCCTCATGTAAGTTGTCCCGAGTCCCCGCAGGGGAGATGGTGGCTGGGTTTAAATAAAGATTATTATTATTATGGTGTCCAACTGCACTCATTCCATGCTACAGATGTATCCTAAGGGAGTCACATGTATTTGCTTACGTCCCAAAACATCTTCAGCACAGATAATTGAAATCTTCAGAAATTTCTGATTTATTCTAGAATAAATATTCTGTCACACAACACTAGGACTAGAGGGCACTCCCTAAAGCTCCAAGGTAGGAAAGTTAGGACAAATAAAGGGAAATATTTCTTCACCCAGAGGGTCATTGGGTTGTGGAACTCACTTCCAGAGGAGGTTGTGACAGCGGTCAGCCTGGACAGCTTCAAGGCAGGATTAGACAGATTCATGGATACCAAGGGAATCAGTAGCTACTGAAATGGTCATCCAAGTGCCACCTCTGTGTTGATGGAGGCAGGCAGGATTTCCCCGGTACTGGTTGTGGGGGTCGGGAGCAGGTGAGGGTTTTGCCCTCCTTTCTGCTAGAGATCCCTGTGTACAACTAGTGGGCCACTGTGTGACACAGAATGCTGGACTAGATGGGCTGAGGCCCGATTCAGCATGGCTCTTCTTATGTTCTTATGGATACAGGAAAACATGTGTGTATATGAGAAAAAAATTTCTGGGTCTCATTAAAATGAGAAGTGCAGCTGTCAAAAATCCATTGTACATGCATTGCTTAGGGTACCATTTACCGTGGCTCTTGACTTTTTTTCTTTCTCTAGTTAAGCCTACAACATACACCTTCAGACACCCTTACATTCGATTTGATCAAATTCCCTGCTTAGGCTTGTGTGCCTTTTCAAATGAATTTTCTGCCTTGCTAATATCAGGACCATTTTGTTTTGCCTTGCCTTATTATTCTCCTTGCCTTACAAGGTCTCTGTGAGGATGAAGCATGAAGAAAGGCGTTTACTTTTTTAGCTCGCTCTTATAATTCTGTTTTCACTTACAGTTTGCCTTTCTTGTGCTGATCCCTCTCAGAAGGGTTTAAGAAACCCGATACTTCAACTATCGCTCAAGTCAAGAACTCTTTGAGATCTAATCAGCACAGACGTGGATGAAATGCCTGGCTTCGAGATGCATAAATTAAAATAATTAAGAGTTCAAATATGAAAGCGAAATGTAGCATTTACATAAGTACCCAGGGCAAGACCCGAAGAACTGTATTATTAATTCCTTGTGTCCAGAAATAGTCTCTAAATCCAACTGGAGTAGATTCACCCCATCCACTCCTAAATGATAACACCTATATAAATTGTATTAGTTCAATTGGTCTACTATTCTTCTTCAAACTAGTTTTTCCATTTAGGCCAGAGGAAAATCATGTCGCTATCCAGACATTTGTATAAATCAATCATTCTTGAGTATAGGAATACAATAAACAATTACAATAAGTAAGTACTTACTACTTTTTTTGTACAGTGGACTTTTGGTATCAGCTGAGTATGATTCCAGAATCTTCTGTGGGTACCTACATCCATGGAATGTGTGTCCTATTATATACATTCCAGTAAAATGGCATACTTTATAAAAAATGTCAACATCAACGTTTTCTTTTTGGACTTTTGTTGATTAGCCTTTGGGTTTCAATGTCTGGGGGAATCCTTTGTTGGGAGGTATTAGCTGGCCCCGGTTGATTCATGTCAGGAATTCCTCTGTTTCCTGAATGTTGTTCTTTATTCACTGTCCTGATTTTAGACTTTCTTAGAATTTTTTAAATCATAATTTCCTACGGCTGAGCAAATGACTAGTATATGGAATATGTTCTGTAGCTCAAAAACTAGAGCTAGTAGCAGGAAAGTGGTGCCAGCTTTGGAACCAGAAGATCAAATATATTTTATTTATTTAATTATTTAATTTATTTATTAGACTCCCAGAGGCTCGGGGCAGTTTACAACATAGAAGGTAAAACACAATGCATAAAAGACAGTAAAATATCTTGTTCAATAATACAATAGGACATAGTGGGTTTCACAGGCAATCAAAAGCTTGTCGAAATAGGAATCTTACATGCCCTGCGAAAAGCATTCAAATCTCGGAGAGCACGGGTCTCCGGGGGCAGAGTATTCCACAAGGTTGGAGCAATGATGGTAAAAGCTCGCCGCCTAGTTGAGGTGAGGTGCAAGGACTTGACAGACGGAATAGTTAGAAGGTTCAGGTCTCAGGGGGTTGTATGGAACCAGGTGATCCCATAAGTACACTGGCCCCAGACCATGTAAGGCCTTGAAAGTAAGAACTAACACCTTGAAAGTCATCCGGCGTTCAATCGGTAGCCAGTGCAGATCATGCAGGATTGGAGTTATACAGCACGCCGCAGGCTCCCCCGTGAGTAACCGGGCTGCTGCATGCTGCACAAGCTTAAGTTTCCAGATCACAGACAAAGGTAGGCCAATGTAAAGAGCATTACAATAGTCCAATCTTGAGATGACCATGGCTTGGATTACCATGTCTAAATCGTTCTGGGACAGATAGGGGGCCAGACGCTTCGCCTGTCGCAGATGGAAGAATGCAATTCTGCTGATAGTGGAGATTTGGGTCTCCATCATCAGCAGAGGGTCCAACTGGACACCAAGGCTTTTTACAGATGATGACGGGCATAAGGCCTCACCATCCAGGGTCGGCAGTTGGATATCCCTATCACCCAGATGACCCAGCCAGAAGATCTCTGTCTTCGCCGGATTCACCTTCAACCTGCTGGCTCGCAGCCATCCAGTAACGGCCTCAAGGCACAGATGGAAATTATTGGGTACGGAGTCCGGCCGGCCTTCCATCCTCAGAATGAGCTGAGTGTCATCAGCGTACTGATGGCACTCAAGCCCAAAGCTATGTACCAGTTGAGCGAGTGGTCGCATGTAGATATTAAATAACAAAAGGGAGAGGATGGCTCCCTGAGGGACCCCACAAAGTAGGGGGAATCCCCCGGAAACCATCCCTCCCCTCAGCACTCGTTGCTTCCGATTGTGGAGAAATATATCCAGAAACAGGTCTAACATTTGAGACACCAAAATGTGTATTGGCCAGCATAATGAATTAAAAGAATATCATAATCATTAATAAAGAAATAGGGACAAATCTAAGTTGTTGTTATCCCAGCTTTAATAAGGATTAACCAACAGATCTGATGTCCAGTTTTGCCCGTGCCAATTTGTGGGCTCACCTTACTTTGAAGCCATTTGGATTTATTGTCCTTTCTCTATGCTTTAATCTTTAATGAACCATATCTCTGGTATCCTACCCAAGCAAATCCAGAAATGTTTCTGCTTTTAGATGTTCATTTTTCCCAGATGTTAAGGGCAGCTGAAAATAGTGCATGGTTCTTAATGAGTCTTTTTAAAAATTGCTTGTTGGGAGGGATGAAAGAAAGAAAGAAAGAGAGAGAGAGAGAGAGAGAGAGGGAGGGAGGGAGAGAGAGGGAGAGGAGGGGAGAGAGGGAGGGAGAGGGAGAGGGAGAGGGAGAGGGAGAGGGAGGGGGAGGGGGAGGGAGGGGGGGGGAGGGGGAGAGGGGGAGGGAGAGGGGGGGAGGGGGAGGGGGGAGGGGGAGAGGGGGGGAGAGGGAGAGAGGGAGAGGGGGGAGGGGAGGGAGAGAGGGGAGAGAGGGAGAGGGAGAGGGAGAGGGAGGGAGAGATATGCAATGACTATATAAAAGTGAAGATCAAAGTTTTCAGAGGAGTGAGGTTGCCACTGTTATAAAGCATTTGCACTGAACTGAAAGCATTGATTGATGACAACTAATGATGGATATATCCACCACAATCCATTTATTTTCAGTGGTTTAATCTGCTCTGTCTTCCACAGAATGCTATTTCTAGGTTTGTTTTAACACAACAGATTTTGTGTGAAAAATTGCACACATTTTTACAAGATGCACTAATATGAAGCCACTTACAGTAGAGTCTTGCTTATCCAACCTTCGCTCATCCAATGTTCTGTATTATCCAACACAGTCTGCCTCCCACCCAGATCTGCAGCTGATTCAATACATTGCAATGTTTTGGTGCTAAACTTGTAAATACAGTAATTACGCCATTACGTTACCATGTGCTTTTTCTGTTGATTTGTTGAAAAACATGATGTCTTGGTGTAAAATCATAATATAATTTGTAAAATTAGGCCGGGACATGTTACTGAAACAGCATTGGTCGCCTTGGTAGATGATCTACACTGGGAGCTCGACGGGAGTGTGTCCCTATTGGTTCTGCTGGACCTCTCAGCGGCTTTCGATACCGTCGACCACGGTATCCTTCTGGGTCGCTTTGCAGATATGGGGTTTGGGGGTACTGCTTTGCAGTGGCTCCAATCCTTCCTGGAAGGTCGTACCCAGAAGGTGTTACTGGGTGACACCTGTTCGGCTCCGCAACCTTTGTCTTGTGGAATCCCTCAGGGTTCAGTACTGTCCCCGATGTTATTTAACATCTACATGAAACCGCTGGGAGAGATCATTCAGAGTTTCGGAGTAAGGTGTTATCTGTACACAGATGATGTCCAGATCTGTCACTCCTTCCCACCTGTCACTAAGGAGGCTGTTCAGACTTTGAACCGGTGCTTGGCTGCTGTGTCGGACTGGATGAGGGCTAGAAAATTGAAACTTAATCCAGACAAGAAAGAGGTCCTCCTGGTCAGTCGAAAGGCCGAACAGGGCATAGGGTTACAGCCTGTGTTGGATGGGGTTACAGGCCCCCTGAAGACGCAGGTTCGCAGCTTGGGAGTGATCCTGGACTCATCGCTGAGCCTGGAACCCCAGGTCTTGGCGGTGGCCAGGGGAACTTTTGCACAGTTAAGACTCATGCGCCAGCTGCGCCTGTACCTTGGGAAGTCTGATCTGGCTAAGGTCATCCACGCTCTGGTCACATCCCAAATAGATTACTGCAACGCACTCTACGTGGGGCTGCCTTTGAAGACAGTTCGGAAATTACAATTAGTCCAACGAGCGGCAGCCAGATTATTAACTGGAGCTACATACAGAGAGCATACCACCCCCCTGTTGTGTCAGCTCCACTGGCTGCCTGTCCATTTCCGAGCTCAATTCAAAGTGCTGGTTTTGACCTTTAAAGCTCTATACGGTTCTGGCCCAGCTTACTTGTCCAAACGCATCAGCCTCTACATCCCACCTCGTAATTTAAGATCATCCGGGGAGGCCCTGCTTTCACTCCCGCCAACTTCTCAAACGCGGTTGGTGGGGACGAGGGAGAGGGCCTTCTCGGTGGTGGCTCCCCGTCTGTGGAACGCGTTCCCAAGGGACATACAATCAACCCCATCCCTCCTGGCATTCAGGAAAAAAGTGAAATCTTGGCTGTGGGACCAGGCATTTGCACATTAGCACAATACAGCACTTTGGACTGGATTTGTAACGGCAAGTTGATGGATATGGCTCAATGCTCCTGTTATGGACGAAATACTGTTTTTAACTTAAGAGAATGTGTATGATGTGTTAATATTAATTGTATTTTAATGTGTTTTAATGCTATATGTTTTTGGTTTTATATCGTATTTATTATGTTATCCAACATTCTGCCAGCCTGTTTATGTTGGATAAGTGAGACTCTACTGTAAAAGTATTTGTGAGAGATATCATAGTTTGAGAGATGGACTACAGCTCTGAAGACCAAGGCTCAATTCCTCAAAGCCACTGGGTGATCTAGGGTGACTTAGGTCCACCACAAGTCAGAAATGACTTGAAGGCACACAGCAACAACATTATGTATTCCCTGTTTGTATATGCAAAAAAGTGTAAGTGCTCTCCATCTGCATCTCTTTTCTATCCATCTTCCAGTTTTAAAAGCAACACGATATCTCTCATGGTCACATGTGCACATGTCTTTATCAGTCTTGAAGGCAGCATAAATTTTCGTTATGGCCACCAATTCCATTGAGGTAGTCCAAGGTAGTCTGCCAGGATGAGGGTACTGTCCTTTGGGAAAGGATTCAGTGGATTCTGGGATAGAACTTGACAATGGGATCTCAGAACATGGCAATGGCAACTACAAATTCTATGGTTGGACAATGCAACATGACCCTATGGCAGTGTTTCCCAACCTATGGCGTGTGGGCAACCAGTGGTCTACAAGAACTAAAATATGGTCCACGACCTCACTGTTACAACACTGTTGAGATAAGAGTGACTGGTCTCGCAAAACCCTCTTATAGTGCCTAGGCAAAGGGGATGTCGGGAGGGGAGAGGTCGACTACTTTAGAAAGGAATGACCACAAGCTTCCTGACTGCTGCTTCTCCTCTTCCTCCCTCCCCATGAGCGGAACCGTTCCATGTGGCACCATGGCTCCCTCCCCATGAGACGAACCATTCCATGAGTGGAACCATTCCATGTGCCTTAGTGTCTTCGTTTTAGGCATGTTCCTGGGGTTATTAGGGATGCTGATTCAGAAAATATGCATTGGATGACCCCATCAGCTCTAGATTAATAAATATGGTTTTCTGTGGGTGAGCAGATGGTGACTATTGGACGGCATATGTTCTGTATCAGAAACGTAACCTGATATGGTCTATCCAATGCAATTTTCTGAATTGGCACCCAAATTACCAAACTGAATCTAAAGTTGACCAAAAACTAATTTGTAACCTTTTTGGTACTAATGTTGGAGAGTCAAATTGGTCCCTGGACAAAGTGGTCTCTGATCAAATGGTCCCTGGTCAAAAAAAGGTTGGGAATCACTCCCCTATGGGGATCGTTGAGGCCATTGGTTCTTGCTTTTAATGCACTGTGTAATCCAGTGTTTCCCAACCAGTGTACCGTGGCACACTAGTGTGCCGTGAGCGATCATCAGGTGTGCCGTGCGAAATTGGCACTCTCCCCCCTCCTAGCAGCCCCCTCACAGGTTTCCAAGAAATGAATTGAGCCTCTCCGCTTGGATTTTTTTTTTTACTATTTCACTGGAGTTTTCAAGAGTTGTCTGCCCCCAAAAAGGAACTGTTTATAACAGCTTCATGACATCCATAGTTAACTGGAAGCAAGTTTCACTCAGGGTGAAATTTCACAAAGGTCTGGAGAACAAGCTCTATGAGGAGCGGCTTGAAGAGCTGGGCATGTTGGCATGTTTAGCCTGAAGAAGAGAAGGCTGAGAGAAGACATGATAGCCATGTATAAATATGTGAGAGGAAGTCATATATATGTTGTATTCATCGAAACAGGCCCAGGTTTCACACTGAGTGTATAAATACAGTAAAAACATATTAACTATATGTATTACTGTGCTAGAGTGTCATTTTGTGTCATTTTGGTTGGTGGTGTGCTCCAGAATTTTGTAAATGTAAAAAGTGTGCCGTGGCTCAAAAAAGGTTGAAAAACACTGGTCTATCCAATGCAATTTTCTGAATCGGCACCCAAATAACCAAACTGGATCTAAAGTTGACCAAAAAGTAATTTGTAACCTTTTTGGTACTAATGTTGGAGAGTCAAATTGGTCCCTGGACAAAATGGTCTCTGGTCAAATGGTCCCTGGTCAAAAAAAGGTTGGGAATCACTGCCCTATGGGGATTGTTGGGGCCATTGGTTCTTGCTTTTAATGTCCCCTGGACTCCTTATGCCAGTGTTTCTCAACCAGTGTGCCGGGGCACACTAGTGTGCCGTGAGCTATCATCAGGTGTGCCGTGGGAAATTGGAACCTCCAGGAGGGGAGGGGGGAGAGTCTAGTGTGTTGAAGTATAAAAAACCTAAGAAACCTACCTCGATAAAGGCACAAAATTGCAAACACCCCACCTCCCAACCCATTGTCAACTTGGTCTCTCCCTCTCCATGCATTGGGAAGGCCCGCCTCCCTTTCCCCAAGAAGAGACCTCCTCTTGCCTCCTGGGGGTTCTGCGTGGGAAGTTTGGCCCAGTTCTATCATTGGTGGGGTTCAGAATGCTCTTTGATTGTAGGGGAACTATAAATCCCAGCAACTACAACTCCCAAATGTCAAGGTCTATTTCCCCTGAACTCCATCTGCGTTCATATTTGGGCATATTGAGTATTCATGCCAAGTTTGGTCCTGAACCAACATTGTTTGAGTCCACAGTGCTCTCTGGATATAGGTGAACTACAACTCCAAAACCCAAGGTCAATGCCCACCAAACTCTTATAGTATTTTCTCTTGGTTATGGGAGTTCTGTGTGGGAAGTTTGCGTCTTTCTGCCATTGCTGCCAGGATATCTATGTTGACTTCATCGAAACAGGCCCAGGTTTCACACTGAGTGTATAAATACATTTAAAACATATTAACTATATGTATTACTGTGTTAGAGTGTCATTTTGTGTCATTTCTGTTGGTGGTGTGCCCCAGGATTTTGTAAATGTAAAAAGTGTGCCGCGGCTCAGAAAAGATTGGGAAACACTGCCTTATGCAGCCAGAAAACAGGCCATTGCAGAGAACTGTCCAGCATCAGGTTCTAAAGGTGTAAATCTTCATCAGTTCCATGAGTCTCCTGATAAATGCATTGCATGAATTTTAAATCTCTTTCCTTGGCACACACATCCTCTTTCAGGGAGAGTTCATATTTCCTGCCTTTTAAGGACCTGACCAATCTTCATCAACATCTTTTATCACTATTTCATTTCATTTAAATTCCCAGACCTTGAGGAAAAGGGAGGGGGGAAGTCAGTCTCTCAGCGCTCTGTTATGTGTGGATGAAGAAAAATGAATCTCTCTCTCTGAGCTCTTCCACATTCCGTCAGATTCAGAAAGGATGATCCTTCTGGTCTTTTCATGTCAAGAACTGCAATCTCCTTGCTCACAAAGAAACTGGGTGAGCAGAATATTTATTATTGGCCTGGATTTTCAGTTCTCACTGGTTTTGTAGGTGGGGCATTGAAACTAGGTAGGCAACTGCAGTGTGGTTCAGACCCTGTTTTCAACTTATGGCCCTCCAAGGGCTAAAAAGGTCCGAAATGAAAGATGAATGAAGAGGAGAAAAATGCGAGAAAGAGGAGGAAATTTTTTGAAAATGATAAAAAAACAGCCCACCAAAAACTACAATTTTTTTCATTAACAGTTATTCGATCACAAGCCTACTAGATCGGTGTTTCCCAACCAGTGTGCCGTGGCACACTAGTGTGCCATGAGCAATCATCAGGTGTGCCATGGGAAATTGGAACCTCCAATACCCTTTCTTCCCCCTCCTGCCAAACACTTTTTCTTCTCCACTCGGGCTCCTTCTTCCCAGCCTCGCTCTGCTCGCTTGGCCTCACTTTGCTCTGGGGCAAGTCTGCGCAGTAGCGCCCACACATGTCACGTCTTCCTCCCTCCCCCCGCCCCTCCTGAACACGCTCACACTGCCCCCTTGGATCAAAATGGCGGCAGAAGCAGCAGTGTAGAAGAAAAAGTAAGTGTTCGGCAGGAGGGGGAAGAAAGGGCGCGAAGGGGAAGGGGAGGAAGAGGTCTCTGTCGAAAGCTGGCATGGGCAAACTTGGACCTTCCAGGTGTTTTGGACTCCAACTCGTACCATTCCTAGCAACCTCAGGCTCTTTTCCTTTTCTCCCCTCAGCCATTTAAGCAGGAAAAAGCCTTAGGCTGTTAGGAATGGTGGGAGTTGAAGTCCAAAGCACCCAGAGGGCGGACGTTTTCCCATGCCTGTTTTAGGGACCTGAAAGTGGTGAGCCTCCTTCCAACATTGTGATTCTGGATAGAAAACAAACAACAACATAACATAACATAACATTGTTTGAGTCCACAGTGCTCTCTGGGTGTAGGTGAACTACAACTTCCAAACTCAAGGTCAATTCCCAAGCAAACCCTTTCAGTACTTTCTGTTGGTAATGAGAGTTCAATATGCCAAGTTTGGTTCAATTCCATTGTTGCAAGAGTTCAGGATGCTCTTTGATTGTGTGTTAACTATAAATCCCAGAAACTATAACTCCCAAATGTCAAGGTTTATTTTCCCCAAACTCCACCTGTGTTCACATTTGGCAATATTGAGTATTCATGCCAAATTTGGTCCTGATCCAACATTGTTTCAGTCCACAGTGCTTTCGATATAGGTGAACTACAACTCCAAAACCCAAGGTCAATACCCACCAAACTCTTATAGTATTTTCTCTTTGTTATGGGAGTTCTGTGTGGGAAGTTTGTGTCTTTCTGCCATTCCTGCCAGGATATCTATGTTGTGTTCATCGAAACAGGCCCAGGTTTCACTCTGAGTGGATAAAGACATTTAAAAACATATTAACTATATGTATTACTGTGTTAGAGTGTCATTTTGTGTTATTTTGGTTGGTGGTGTGCCCCAAGATTTTGTAAATGTAAAAAATGTGCCGCGGCTCAAAAACGGTTGAAAAATACTGTACTAGAATATAGAGACCTCTGAAAATGCTATTTATAGCTAACAATCTGTTGACCAAGGACTCATTTCATCTGAAAGGTATTGGTTCTGAGCTTAAGATGGCTTCCTATCTTTCACAGTAGTGCAGATTGTTAGCATTTGCACATGGGGTGCGGCAAGAAACATTGCTCAGTCTAACTCCGACCTCTTGCTGAAGCATTCCAGTGCTTGGGAAAAAAAGCAATACATGCTCAACATTAGTTACTGTCACCAGCAATGTGTTCGGGTCGACACCACAGAACAATGTCAAAGTCTGTTAATATTCCCAAGTTTCTCTGCTAACTATGAAAAAAAAGAGAAAAACACAAAGCTACAGCTGTGTCAACATTATTAATAGAATGGCACATAGTTCCATACATCTGGTCCAGGTACGACAGGGGCAGCATGAATAATTAAGGCTTTGTCTACCTCAATAGCTCAGTATGCTTCTATTGCTGAGTGTTCCCTTTCTATGCTATTCACATTTCATTACCGTTGATATAATTTGTCACCTAGGGTGGGGAGGATAGAGACTTTGCCGCATACAGTTCACACAAATGAATATGTTTTCATTGTCCTGGGGGAGTTCAAGGTCTTATCCTTTTACATAACTCTTTGCATTGCTTTTCACTTCACCCAACACTCCTCGGGAGGGTTTGTTTCATTATGGTCTTTAAATGCTCCCATTGGAACCAATCTACTGATGGGAAAATGACTACGAAGGCGCATGAAGTACCGAAACAATTATTTATGGAAGACATTGCTCTTCAGAAAAGTATGTCTCAGTGTTATTAATAAGTTTTATTTGGCAGAGAGGTGGAAGAAACCTCTTTTTAAAAAGACGTTAGCATTCTGATCATTATTTCACGGCTTGGATTTTGTATGATGTCACAAAGTGTCTGTAAAGTAGGTCTTCTATTGGTTCGTAGCTTCGGGCTGGAGTGTCACCAGTACGCGGTTGACACTCAGCTCGTTCTGGGGATGGAGGTCCGGCCTTAATCCGTACCCGATAATTTCCATCAATGCCTTGAGGCCGTTACTGGATGGCTGTGAGCCAGTAGGTTGAAGGTGAATCCAGCTAAGATGGAGATCTTGTGGCTGGGCTGCCCGGGTGGGGTGGAGATCCGGCTTCCTACCCTGGACGGCGTGACGTTAAGTCCGTCGTCAGCCGCAAAGAGTCTTGGCGTCACTCTGGACTCTCAGCTGACAATGGAGATTCACATCTCCGCTGTCAGCAGAGTAGCTTTTTTCCACCTTTGTCAGGTGAGGAAGATGGCTCCCTACCTTTCCCATCGCGACCTAGCCACAGTGGTCCAAGCCACGGTCATCTTCAGGCTGAGCTACTGTAATGCTCTCTACGTTGGTCTTCCTTTGCTGGTGATCCGGAAACTGAACCTGGTCCAGAATCTGGCAGCTCGCCTCTTGGCTGGTGCCTCAAGGTCCAGCCACATAACACCTATTTTGCGCGAGCTGCACTGGTTACCAGTGGAATGCCGGATCACTTCCAAGGTGCTGGTACTGACCTTTAAGGCCTTGAACGGTCTGGGGCCAGTGTACCTTAAGGACCGCCTCTTCCCATACTGTCCCACTAGGCCATTGCGATCAGAGACTGAATTGCTCCTGGAGGTCTCCTCCTTCAAGAGATACTATCTTACGTCCACAAGGAGGAGGGCCTTCTCGATAGTTGCCCCTAGCCTCTGGAATGCGCTGCCTCCGGATGTCCGGGCTATCCCTGATCTCCTGGCATTCCGAAAGGCGTGCAAAACACTTCTCTTTCAGCAGGCTTTTGGGGAATAAGATGGTGGACAGCCTGCCATTGGCCCCCGCCATGCTGTATATAACTGTGTTGGGTTGCTTAATCAGCAATTCCCATTTTACT
Organism: Anolis apletophallus; assembly: GCA_030556195.1. Classification (NCBI taxonomy): domain Eukaryota; kingdom Metazoa; phylum Chordata; class Lepidosauria; order Squamata; family Anolidae; genus Anolis; species Anolis apletophallus. The sequence continues at coordinate 9,654,409 of JARBWK010000016.1, forward strand.
GTGTCTTGTGATTTTATTGTGCTTTTAGGTTATTAGTATGTGTTTTATCCTGTGTATACATTCTGTAAGTCGCCCCGAGCCACACCAGGAGTGGCGACTCACAAGCGCGAAATAATAAATAAATAAATAAATCTAGATGCATGATGGTTTTCTTTCATAGGGGAGGGGATGCAACCTAGTGTGGGAGAACGACGTCAGAAATTAGCTTCATAACCAGTGGGACCTATCTCGATAAAATAGTGAAGAGTAGAGGCATCACACTGGCAATGAAGATCCGCATAGTAAAAGCAATGGTGTTCTCCAAAGTAACCTACGGATGTGAGCGCTGGACCATAGGGAAGGCTGAGCGAAGGAAGAAAGATGCTTTTGGACTGTGGTGTTGGAGGAAAGTTCTGAGAGTGCCTTGGACCACGAGAAGATCCAACCAGTCCATACTTCAGGAAATAAAGCCCGACTGCTCATTAGAGGGAAGGATATAAGAGGCAAGGATGAAGTATTTGGCCACATCATGAGAAGACAGGAAAGCTTAGAGAAGGCAATGATGCTGGGGAAAATGGAAGGAAAAAGGAAGAGAGGCTGACCAAGCTTGGCTATTGGAAGATCTGTGCATGATGGGTACACAGCAGAGACTAGATCTCACCACTGTACGGCATCCTCCATACAGTCCAGATTTAGCACCATCTGACTTCCATCTGTTCTCAATAATGAAAGATCTGCGGAGACATCATGATGCTTCTGATGAAGACGTTGAGCTAACTGTGAGATGCTGGTTGCAAAAACAGAGTGTCGACTTCTTCCGTGATAGCTCCAGAAAACATGTTCATCGACGGCAGAAATATATCCAATTGTCTGGTGTTTATGTGGAAAAGTGAACTGTGTTCATTAAAGAGCACATTTTAAGGATTGTTTCTGCATTTGATTTATCAAAAGATTCCCATCCAAACCCAAGTAATGAAGGTGGAGGCATTACTTTTCATTCAACCCTCATAGATGTTAAAGCATCCATCCAGCGGCGGTCCTACCGGTAGGCAAAGGACGCCACTGTGTGGGGCGCCAACTGGGTAAAGGGTGCATTCCCTTGCCCTTCAGACAGCGTCCGGCCGATGTTCCGCTTTTGGGCCTTGTGCGCTCTGACGCTGCGCCATAGCAAACCTCCCTGTGTGTCAAATAGGGAGTGCTGTGTTTACAGGCTTCTGTGCCTGTGCACGGGAGCTTCTGGGCATGCGTGGAGGGGGGGGGCGTGCCGAATAGGGAGTGCTGTGTTTACAGGAGTTTCTGGGCATGTGCGGAGGGGGAGGACAGAGTAATTTGGGGGGGGGGACACCAAAATAATGTTCGCTTACCATTTAAAATTACCTTAGACCACCCCTGCATCCATCATAACATCAGTAATATACTTTTACACAGAACTACCGCTCCAAGCCCTATCTTCTTCGGATTTCTTGATCGCCTCCTTGAATGTGTCTAATTCCTTAAAGCTATCTAGACAAGTAATCCTTATAATAGTTCCAATACCGAATATTGCATTGAATGTCCTCAGTTCACCGAAGACGATCCTCAGCTATTCTCAGTTGTCTTCCAATCAATGTCACTGGATGATCTCGATTCCTGTTTCATTAGTCTCTGCAATTTGCCTGAGGGACTGTAGAGCAGTCAATCTTTTAAGTGCTCATAAGAAAACTCCAATCCCCTTTTAATATGCTCCCTGATTTTTGGACAAGATATAGGATTAGCGGAAAGATGTTGCCCACAGGTGCACTCTTTCTGAAGCGGAGCCCTGGAACTCTAGAACCCGAGGGCAAATGAGACAATTCCGTCCTGAGATAAGAACACCACATCTCCCAAGCTTCCCTTGGGTTTACACATTTTTCCTCCCATTCTGCAGAATCTACCATTTTAAGCCCTCGTCAGCAAACTGAGTAAACAAGTGTTCCGATTTGGTCCTTGCAGCCGTTAACATCCATGTCATTATTTATTAATATGCTTCTTCACACTGCAATAAAGTATAACCCTTTGCAATTTAGATGCTATTGATTGGCGAGGCCTTGGAGCAATGCTCGAGTAAGAGCGCATTGGGAATGCAAAAAAGAAAAAAAAACCATACAAAAAGTGTGGCAGAATCCGACCAAAGTTCATCAGTTCTCATGCCTTGCTTCCCGTGACACAACTGGTTTTCAGAGTGATGCTGTCTCTGGCAGTGTTAGATTACAGTCCTATTTCACACGGAAATCAGTGGGATATGAAATACAACTCCAAAACTCAAAGTCAATGCCCACCCAACCCTTCCAGTATTTTCTGTTGGTCATGGGAGTTCTGTGTACCAACTTTGGTTCAATTCCATCTTTAGTGGAGTTCAGAATGCTCTTTAATTGTAGGTGAACTATAAATCCCAGCAACTACAGCTCCCAAATGTCAAGATCTATTTTCCCCTAACCCCACCAGCGTTCACATTTGGGCATATTGAGTATTTCTGCCAAGTTTGGTCCAGATCCATCATTGGTCCAGATCCATCATGCCCACTAAACCCTTCCAGCATGCCCGGATTACCCATAAGGCCAACGAGGCCATGGCCTAGGGGCGCAAGTCGAGGGGGGAGGGGTGCAGATCATGGACCAAAAAAACCAAAACTGGTCTGCGCCCCCCTTTCCCCCTTTCTCATGCCCCTCCTCACTCCTTCTCCCGGCAAAGTCTCTGCTCTGTCCTCTCCGTCTCTCTCTCTCTCACGCGCGCTCTCTCTCTAGCACTCTCGGGCGCTCTCTCTCTCTCGCACTCTCTCTCGCTCTCTCTCGCATGCATGATCTCTCTCTTGCGCGTGCTCTCTCTCACACACGTGTGCGTGCTCGCTTTCTCGCACCATCTCTGTCTCGCATGTGCTCTCTTGCGCGCACTCTCTCTCTCTCTCTCGTGCGCGCCTTTGGAGCGAATTTGCACCCGCTGCGCTCTCCCCAAGCCTCCCGACTCCTGAGGAGACCTTCAGAGCACAGTGGAGCTTTCCAGCTGGTGGGAATGGGGACCTTGGAGGTGGCTGGAGGTTGGCTTAAAGGGGGCGTAATTCCAAACTTTGGCCTAGGGTGCAAAAAAGTGTTAATCCGGGCCTGCCTTCCAGTATTTACTGTTAGAAATGGGAGCTCTGTGTGCCAAGTTTGGTTCAATTCCATCATTGGTGGAGTTCAGAATGATCTTTGATTGTAGGTGAACTATAAATCCCAGCAACTGCAACCCCCAAATGACAAAATCAACCCTGCCCCCAAACCCCATCAGTATTCAGATTTAGGCGTATAGAGTATCTGTGGCAAATTTGGTCCAGTGAATGAAAATACATCCTGCACATCAGATGTTTACATGACTATTCATAACAGTAGCGAAAATTCAGTTATGAAGTAGCAACAAAAATAATATTATGGTTGGGGGTCAGCACAACATGAGGAACCGTTTTAAGGGGTCGCGGCATTAGGAAAGTTGAGACACACTGTCCTAGCTATTCATTAAATTAATAGTATGATCTCCCATTAAGGCCTCATGAAGGAATGAAGGAAACAGCCCAACAGATGTGTAAACCTCAACATTTCCATGCGTCAGCTGCACCCATACCTCTGGAAGTCTGACTTGGCCACGGTGGTCCACGCTCTGGTTACATCCCATATAGATTACTGCAATGCTCTCTATGTGCAGTTGCCTTTGAAGACTGTTCGGAAGCTGCAACTAGTCCAACGGACAGCAGCCAGGTTGATAACAGGAGCGTCATTCAGAGAGCGTACAACTCCTCTGTTGTGCCAGCTCCACTGGCTGCCAGTTTGCTACTGGGGATAAGAAACACTATGGAACACCATATAGGCTATACACAATAATATGAAGAAAGATAGGCAGACACTAAATGCATCAGTGTATAATGTATTGCTTTAAATCACATTAGCATGCACAATAGTGCCTGGGAAACGCCCAGGGTTCCTCCCGTCCCAGCAACAGAACAATACACAAATAAAGAATATATAGACCAAGTTATATTCACTCAGAATAGTGATCTTAAACCATTGAGATGTTTAAGATCATTTGGAGAGGCCCTGCTCTCGGTCCTGTCTTCTTCGCAGGCGCGACTGGTGGGGGCGAGAGACAGGGCCTTTTCAGTGGTGGCTCCTCGGCCCTCCCTAGAGACATCAGATCAGCCCCCTCCCTCCTGGCATTTCGCAAGAAAATCAAGACCTGGCTGTTTGAGCAGGCATTTGCTGATGAAATATAAAGATTTAATTAGGTATATGGAATGACGATGATGTGATGGAGACTGATTTCAACATGACGCTGAGACTACAATTGTATGTTTTTAATTGTTAATTTGTTGTTATATGGTTATTATTTTTTTGGTTTGTTTGCTTGTGTTGTATTGAGGACAGAGACTGCCTTGTGTAAACCGTTTTGAGTCACCTTCGGGCTGAGAGGGGCGGTATAGAAACGTGACAAATAAATAAATAAATAAATAAATAAATGGAAAATTATGAACGAAACCTGGATGCTGATGTCTGGAATGAGAACTAGCTTTCCCATATGCCTCAAATTCATTTTTCATAAAAGCCAATGGGAAATGCAGACGCAGCCCCACCTAGGTTATATTTTTGGTCATTCAGAACATGATGGCCTGTGGAGAGCTGCCTTTTATATATTTGCATTGAAGTGAGTCACTAGATGTGTGCTCTCTATGTTACTGTGTCTCTGCCCTTTTAAAAGATGGGTTGACCTCTTGGTTCAATTGATTGTATTTCTCCTTAGCTCAGACAACATGCTTTCTTTTTGAACAGATAAAGTACAAATTGGCATCCTTAATCTAGACAGAAAGTACTCTTTTGATTCCATACAGCTCCAACAATGCCCTGCTTTTCAACCTGGACATGAAACAAAATACACACTCAGCTTTCTATGTCCCTTTTCTGACCCGGTTGGCCATATGCTTAGATTCCTGCAGACTGAAAGGTTAAAGAGACACAAATAAGAAGTGTCATTACATTTCCTCGGGGAGACATTTGGAATAAAAGGCAAAGGGACAGGAGACCTCTTCTCAAAAGTGTTGGGAATCTAATTCACACTGGCAGGTTAACTCTATGCATATTACCCCTCCCTTCCCAAAAAGTTATAGACCCAATGGTTGGAATCCCATTATTAACATGTGTGGCTGGGCCGCGCAGGGGGGGGGGGATCCAGCTGCCGATTTTTGATGGTGTGGCATTATGCCCGCAGTCCTCAGTAAAGAGCTTGGGGGGTCCGGCTGGACCCCCAGCTATCTATGAAGGCACAAATTTCTTGTGCCTGCAAGATGGCCCTTTTCCACCTACGGCAAGCATGACGCCTGGCTCCCTACCTATCCTGGTGCGACCTAGCTACGGTGATCCAAGCCACGGTCATCTCGAGCCTTGATTACTGTAACACACTCTACATTGGCCTTCCTTTGTTGGCGATCCGGAAGCTTAAACTGGTGCAGAACGCTGCAGCTCGTCTTCTGCTTGGAGCTCCTAGAGCAGCTCACTAGGCATGGTTTAGAACCCAAAAATAGGGAATCGAAAATCTAATGGGGGGGGGGGGGGATTTTTTTTGATTAGTAATAGAAAGACTTACAAAAAAATCCAAAACATTTCTAAAATGTAACGTAATTACTAACGAAATTCGTTAGTAGTTCGTATGCCAGCGCATGCGCATTCAGATGAGTTTTGGCCTACAACTCCCAGAAATCCTAACAACTGGTAAATTGGCTGGGATTTCTGGGAGTTGTAGGCCAAAACCTGAATAAATCACACTGAATTCTAGATGGGACTCTCCAAATAGGAAGGAGGGAGGGAGGGAGCGGGGATTCTATTCTTGGAAGCAGCAAAAAAGGAGGAGGAGCCCCCTCACTCCTCGCTGCCTCTCTCTCACCCCGATCCTGAGGGAGCGAGGGCCCAAGTTTGCCCAGGCTGAGAGGAAAAGGAAGAGGCCTGAGGCTGTGAGGAATGGTGGGAGTTGAAGTCCAAAACACCTGGAGGGCTGAAGTTGGCCCGTCATGAAGCCTCTTCAAGGCTTTAGATCCTGGCAGGCAGAAGGGGCAGGGAGGGCCCGTCCACTCCTCCTCTCCTGCCAGGATCTAAAGCGCATCAAGGCTTGGCACGCTTTAGATCCTGTGAGAAACCAACCTAATGTATAATAGAATGAATGCTAACTTATAGAGTAAGTGCCTAAATATTATAAGTAATCCAACTGGTCATATACCTACATTCCATGCACATGCAATAATACAGCAGTAATAACAATGGGTATAAGAAGAGGTAAAATTCAAACCGAAGTATTCTGACTGGTCCCTCCTCAAGTGGTGCAAACGGGCTCTTCTCTATGAGCCCAGGATTCTGCAGCAAATCCCCCAAAAGAATATGTATGTGCACCCAGGCAGCAAACGCTGTGCCCGGGCTTTTGGCTTTTCCCGGGAGAGGCTGCCTCCCGGGCTCATAGAGAAGAGCCGTTTGCAGTTTGCACCGCTTGAGGAGGGACCACAGTCAGAATACTTCGGTTTGAATTTTACCTCTTCTTATACCCATTGTTATTACTGCTGTATTATTGCATGTGCATGGAATGTAGGTATATGACCAGTTGGATTACTTATAATATTAGGCACTTACTCTATAAGTTAGCATTCATTCTATTATACATTAGGTTGGTTTCTCACGTGTTGTGTGCAACTACCCAGATACTCTTTGATGCTTTAGATCCTGGCAGGCAGGAGGGCAGGGAAGCCTGGAAAAAATGTAAACAGAGAGGTTTACTCAGAAGTAAATCCACAAAGGAGGGCACTTCATCCAAAGTGCCCTCCTTTGCGGATTTACTCATGAGTAAACCTCTCTGTTTACTTCCTTTGCAGATTTACTTCTGAGGAATCCTCTCTGTTTACATTTTTCCAGGCTTCCAGCCGAAAGAAGGAGCGAGTTTAGGGCTTGCCTTGCCATAATACTTATTGGCAAGGGAGGCGGGAGGGTGGTGAGAGAGAAGGAGGGTGCCCCCCCTTACGACCTAATAACGACACTTAAGAAAATCCTGGCCCCCGAAGTTCTAAAAAGAAAGTCCACTTCCTGGTTGGCATTCCAGATGCGGAAATACTCAAAAGTAGCATTTCTTCCGAATTTCTTACGAATCATTTAATTTTCATAACTTTTTTCTCATGCCTACAGCTCACATAACACCTCTGTTGCGCGAGCTGCACTGGTTACCCATTGAATTCCGGATTTCCTTCAAAGTGTTAGTCCTGACTTTTAAGGCCTTACATGTTTTGGGGCCAGTGTACTTGAGGGAGCGGCATACCCCATATATACCCAGAAGATCACTGTGTTCAGGGGATTATAATCTCCTTGAAGTCCCAGGTGTGAGATCTTACAGGTTGGCCAGCACTCGACAGAGAACGTTTTCGGTGGCTGTGCCTACCTTGTGGAACTCTCTGCCGGCCGAGACGCAGGCTCTGTATGATCTGGTGGCCTTTCGCAGGGCCTGCAAGACTTGGCTGTTTCGGCAGGTGTTTGGCGAATGATTGGCATTAACATCAGCCCTGCCACCAGATTGTGCTGCCTCTTGTACTGAAGATTGGGGTTTTAAAAAACTGTTTTATGATGTATTTGACTATTTTTAGTAATGCTTTTATGATGTTTTAAGGTGTCTTTGTGTATTTTACTGCGTTGGAAACCGCCCCGAGCCTTGGGAGGGGCGGTCTAGCAAATCTGAATAATAAATAAATAACATATGATTACATTACACATGGTTATGTGTATTGTTTTAGGGTGAAACACCAAGGATTGGGGCTGCATTGGCATCAGGAAACCCCCTCCCCACACGACACCAAATACCCTCTAGGGCAAGGGTGCTCATTAGGTAGATCGTGATCTACTGGTAGATCAGGTAAGGCGTCCTGGTAGATCGCAGGCAGGGTGGGAGGAAGGCTCAGTCCCGCCCCGCAGGCTCCCGATGCCGCCCAGGTGCAGAAGGAGGTTGGACTGGATGGCCCTTGGAGGTCTCCTCCTATTCTAGGAACCCGTTGTTGTTGTTGTTGTTGTTGTTATCAGAGGCTGAATGGCCATCTGTGAGGCATGCTTTGATTGTGTTTTTCCCTTATGGCAGAAGGAGGTTGGACTGGATGGCCCTTGGAGGTCTCCTCCTATTTTAGGAATCCATTGTTGCTGTTATTATTATTATCAGAGGCTGAATGGACATCTGTGAGGAATGCTTTGATTGTGTTTTTCCCTTATGGCAGAAGGAGGTTGGACTGGATGGCCCTTGGAGGTCTCCTTCTACTCTAGGAACCTATTGTTGTTGTTATTATTATTAGTAGTAGTAGCAGAGGCTGAATGAATATTATCATCATTCTTATTATGAATAAATTTAGGGGCTTATTATACTCACATTTAGTTGAATTCAGTCTTAAAATATATTATATGGCTCTTACTGAAATAAATTTCCAAATACTTTGCTTTTATGGCTCTCTGTGTAGTGGGTAGGTAGATCATTTGGACTTGGTTGTTTTATAAGTAGCTCGCATGATGAAAAAGTGTGAGCACCCCTGCTCTAGGGCAATAGTTCTCAACCTTCCTAAAGCCACAATACCTTATTACACTTCCTCATGTGGGGTTGGGGGGGACGATGACAACAACTGATATTGTCATTTGGGAGTTGTGGTTGCTGGGATCTCAACTGCATTCAAAGAGCACTGTTGTTTATTTGTTCAGTCACTTCCAACTCTTCGTGACCTCATGAATCAGCTCACACTAGAGCTCCCTGTTGGCTGTCACCTCCCCCAGCTCCTTCAGGGTTAAGCCAGTCACTTCAAGGATACCATCCATCTCCATCTTGCCCTTGGTCAGCCCCTCTTCCTTTTCTCTTCCATTTTCCTCAGCATAATTGTCATCTCTAAGCTTCGGGGGTTCTGTTTGGGAAGTTTGGCCCAATTCTATTGTTGTTAGGGTTCAGAATGCTCTTTGATTGTAGGTGAACTATAAATCCCAGCAACTACAACTCCCAAATGTCAAGGTCTTATGGGTATATTGAGTATTCATGTCAAGTTTGCTCCAGAGCTATCATTGTTTGAGTCCACAGTGCTCTCTGGATGTACTTTTACTTTAGTTGTAGATGAACTTGTATGGTCTGGGGCCAGTGTACCTGAGGGACCACCTTAACCCATACTGTCCCACGAGATCACTGAGATCTGAAGACCAAGATCTTCTCCTTGTCCTGAGTGCCAAAGTCTACCTCCTTACTTCGACGAGGAGAAGGACATTTTCCATTATTGCCCCCACACTTTGGAACTCCTTGCCGTTGGAGATCAGGTCGCTCCGTGACCTTCTGGCTTTCTGGAAATCCTGTAAGACCTGGCTGTTCCGGCAGGCCTTTGAAACCTGAGTCAGTCTGACTATATTTGTCAGTTAAAATTCTATATGCTGTTTAATATTTATGTTTTGATGTACTATTGCTGTTTAATGTTTTATTGCTTTTAATGTGCTATTCGCTGTTGTTCTGTTTCATATTATGAGCCGCCCCGAGCCACCCGGGAGTGGCGGCCAAGAAATCGAACAAATAAATAAATAAAATAAATAAACTACAACTCCGAAACTCAAGGTCAATGCCCTCCAAACCCTTCGAGTACTTTCTGTTGGTCATGAGAGTTCTGTGTGCCAAGTTTGGTTCAATTCCATCTTTGGTGGAGTTCAGAATGCTCTTTGATTGTAGGTGAACTATAAATCCCAGCAAGTACAAATAACAAAATCAATCCTCCCCAACCCCACCAGTTTTCAAGTTTGGGCATATTGAATATTTGTGCCAAATTTGGTCCAGTGAATGAAAATACATCCTGCATAACAGATATTGACATTACGATTCATAACAGGAGCAAAAGTACAGTTATGAAGTCACAATAGAAATAATGTTATGGTTGGGGGTCACCACAGCATGAGGAACTGTATTAAGGGGTCGCAGCATTAGGAAGGTCGAGAAACACTGCAGTAGAGGAAGCTTTTCATCAAAAAGTGCAAAATAAGTGATGGGAGTGTAGGTTGTGTTGCTGGAATTGTTGCTGAAAGAAGGAGGAGGAAGAGGAGGAAGAGGAAGAAGGAAGGAAGGACAAGAACAAACGATAAGTTGACTTTTTGAACTCCCTTGCAGTTTTCTTTCTGTTGCTGGTCATTGCAGAAGAGACAATTTCTTGTTCTCTGTTGCCATCTACAGTCAAAGCAAAACATAATGACAGAGTGAATCAATTCAAAGGAGATGAAAGTAAATGTGTTGCCCGAAGCCATAGAGATACATAACATTTCAGTGGATCCCTTGAGAAATTTCATTCTGAGATTTGAAATATTTTTTTATCCACTTGATGTCGGTAATTTTTTTTTAAAAAAAGAAAAGAGCAGAGTTTTGATGATCCTAAACAGGAATGAAAAGAGAAGGAGAGAGTATACAAGAACTTCTTGGCAGGAGGTAAGGAAGAGAAAAAAGGTGACAATAAGACATCTCATTTTTCCTTTGAATATTTTATTTATTTATTTATTTATTTGCTATGCTTCTATGCCGCCTCTCTCTCTCAGCCCGAAGGCGACTCGTGGCGGTGAACAAGCGGCAGCAAATGCCCACATACAACACATCATAATAAGATTTAAAAAACCATATAAAACCATGTAAATTAACAATTCAAACTACAAATCTCAGCACCACAATCTTAAAATTGGTCTCCATTTTGGCATCATATTAATCCTTTGATCTCGATTAATTAAAGTTCGTCTGCGAATGCTTGCTCGAACAGCCAAGTCTTGACTTTCTTACGAAATGTCAGGAGGGAGGGGTTCGATCTGATGTCACTAGAAAGGGAGTTCCAAAGCCGAGGAGCCACCACTGAGAATGCTCTGTCTCTCGTCCCTGCCAGACGCGCCGAGAGCAGGGCCTCTCCGGATGATCTTAAGCATCTTGATGGTTCATAGGGAGAAATACGTTTGGACAAGTGTGGTAATAGATGAAACTTCACCCCATTTACTTTTTTGAACGTGGCAGGGCAGGCTATTCTTCAATCCCACCGCTGCCACCAATTGTAAAGACGTACAAAGCCTAGTACCGGATTCACTGTGGACGACTGACCACTGCCACCAATACTCAACGTTTTGCTTTCTTTATTATTAATTATTAACTTGCTGCCACCATTTGTCAAGGCTTGACTACTAGATGTGAGGGTCTTTGTGAATAAACGACTTCCACAGATGTTTTGCTGAAAGTGTTTAACAGTTTATTTTACACAAATGGGCTCAAAGCTTAGGTGGTTTCAAATAGGCTCCGAAGAGGAACAAACTTGCAACTTTAAACAATGTAACACTGGGGTTTTAAATTCCCCTTCCACAGTTACACACAAGTAACTACTTAATACTGGGTTACTCTCAACCCTGGGACTAACTTGTCCCACACACTTGGGTTCCCCTCAACCCACACACAGAACTGAACTGCACAGTCCAGTTCCTACAGACAGCTTGCAGCTTCAGCAACTACTAATTCCCAACCAAATCTACCCACAGCTGCTGGCCAACTGACATTCTCCAACTTTCAGATTTAAACTGAACATTCTAAAGCCAGAGTGGCCTCTGTTGTCATGGCAACAGCCTCTGCTTACAGCTTGCTGCTGCGAACATTCTACTGCTCACTCTCTGCAGCTTCTAAAGAATGTCCTTTCTAAATACATAAACAAACATGTGATTAACATATAAATAACCACCTCATCACAAGTAAGTTGGACCAGAATCGTTTAGAGCTTTAAAGGCCAAAACCAGCACTTTGAATTGTGCCTGGTAGCAAACTGGTAGCCAGTGGAGCTGGCACAACAGGGGAGTTGTACGCTCCCTGAGTGCCACTCCTGTTATCAACCTGAACCAATTGAAGCTTCCGAGCAGTCTTCAAAGGCAGCCCCATGTAGAGAGTGTTGCAGTAATCTATACGGGATGTAACCAGAGCATGGACTACCGTGGCCAAGTCAGACTTCCCAAGGTACGGGCGCAGCTGGCCCATATCTTTTTAAATTTAAATTTATATTAAACATATACACACAGTATACAGAACACACATGACACCTACACTACAGCATATCAGACATCCCTCTTGCCCACATCCTACAGAGAGCTAACCCTTACCCTACAAACCTGTGTACTCCATACCTTGACTTCCATTCCTAGTTGCTGTGCCTAAAACATTACTTATTTAGCCTTCTATCATATTTGTTCATAATTCCTTTCTGGACTATTTATTAGGCTTGTGCACAGCCTCCTCTCCATCTGCAGCAGGGGACCTGGTGTCGACCATGGCGGCATTAGGCCTCTCCCTTTCTAGGTCGGGCCCCACACATCGGGCTGGTCACATCCTTGATCTGATCTTCTCTGCAGGTGTCCAAGTGTCCGCCACCTCCGTAATAGAGGTGCCATGGTCGGATCACTGTGCTCTAAGAGTCCAGGTCGAACAACCACGTCCCGTCCCCCGGCAAGGGTGCCGAACCAATTTGGGTTCACCCGAAGGGACTTATGGAACCAACCCGGTTCCTGAATGCCCTGAGGGATTTGGAGCCTGTCAGCGACTCGTCCGATGAGCTAGTTACCATCTGGAATTGTAAGCTATCTGCTGCTCTCGACGAGATCGCCCCTAAACACCCTCTCAAACCCCGCATACGTTGCTCTCCGTGGTTCACTGAAGATCTCCGAACCATGAAGCGGGAGAAGAGACGGCTAAAGCGCATGTGGAGGAAGCTCCGTGACAGACCTTCGGAATCAGCTTATAAGCTCTTTATGGAAGCTTATGAGCATGCTGTCAAGGAGGCGAAAAATTTCCACTATGCCTCCTTGATAGCGCCTGCAGATTCACGCCCGGCTTAAATGTTCAGGATAATTCGGCAGTTGACGATGGTCCCTACCATCCCAAATAATGATGATCGGGCCCTCTCAGCCGAGGCTTTTCAGAATCACTTTACAGACAAGATTGCGACGCTCCGCCGGGACCTCCCTGCCACGGTTGATACAGTACAGGAGCTTGAGTCTCCGTGGCCCTCCGCCGGATCCACCTTCGACCGGTTTCGGCCACTGGATGCAGAGGACATTGACAAGATTGTCGCAGCCCTTCGACCGACCACCTGCTCCCTCGATCCGTGCCCCTCCACGCTGATTCGAGCTTGCATGGAGGGGTTACGAGACCCTCTGTTGAATATAGTCAACTGCTCCCTTGAGCAAGGAGCTTTTCCAGAGGAGTTAAAAGAGGCGGTGGTCAGTCCATTGCTGAAGAAGCCCGGGTTAGATCCGCGGCTCCCTCAACCACCGCCCAGTGTCCAATCTTCCGTACCTGGGCAAGGTAATTGAGAGGGCAGCAATGGACCAGCTGCAGGCATTCTTGGATGAGACAACCTGGCTAGACCCCTTCCAGTCCGGCTTCTGTTCAGGCCATGGGACGGAGACTGTCCTGGTCTCCATCACAGACCTACTCCACTGCCATTTGGACCGAGGCGGATCGGCGCTGCTCGTGTTATTGGACCTCACGGCAGCGTTTGATACTGTCGATTACCAACTTTTGACACACCGCCTGGCGGTGGTGGGGGTGAGGGGGACAACCCTCAACTGGCTGTCCTCCTTCCTCCAAAACCGCCGGCAGCGAGTGAAGTGGGGAGGGGTGGCCTCCGAGGGCTCCCCCTTATGCTGTGGGGTCCCTCAGGGGGCCATTCTCTCCCCGCTGTTATTTAACATCTATATGCGACCACTCACCCAACTGGTGCAGAGTTTTGGGCTGGAGTGCCATCAGTACGCTGATGACACCCAGCTCATTCTGAGGATGGACAACGGGGTGGTCTCTGTACCCGATAATTTCCATCTCTGCCTGGAGGCTGTTACTGGATGGCTGCGAGCCAGTAAGTTGAAGGTGAACCCGGCGAAGACGGAGATCTTGTGGCTGGGCCGCCCGGAGGGGGTAGAGACCCAGTTGCCGACGTTTGACTCTGCGGCCCTTTGCCCGCAACCGTCTGTAAAAAGTTTGGGGGTTCGGCTAGACACCCAGCTGTCTATGGAGGAGCAGATTGCCTGCGCCTGGAAGACAGCCTTCTTTCATCTACGTCAGGCAAAACGTCTGGCTCCTTACCTCTCCCGTTGCGACCTGGCCACGGTGATCCAAGCCACGGTCATCTCGAGGCTTGATTACTGTAATGTGCTGTACATTGGCCTACCCTTGTCGGCAATCTGGAAACTAAAGCTGGTGCAGAACGCTGCAGCGCGTCTGCTCGGAGCCTTAAGATCCGACCATGTGACTCCACTCCTGCGCGAACGGCACTGGCTTCCTCTTGCAGTCGGGTAGTCTTCAAGGTGTTAGTTCTAACTTTCAAGGCCTTATATGGTTTGGGGCCAGTGTACCTGAAGGAGCGGCTTACCCCTTATGTGCCCAGGAGATCACTGCGCTCAGAGGGACTCAACCTTCTGGATGTGCCTAATATCAGGGTTTGCAGACTGGCTACTACACGCCGGAGGGCGTTTACCGCAGCCACGCCAGCTCTGTGGAACGGCCTCCCTGAAGAGATCCGGGCCATCCGGGTTCTCCTGCCGTTCCGCAGAGCAGTAAAAACATGGCTATTCAGGCAGGCATTCGGCCCATAGCCAACTGCTATTATCTGTACCTGCGGGTTTGCTGCTAGCATGCCATTGCTAATTACTGCTATTGGCTGGCAATATGTTTAATTCGGGTGTTTTAACTGTTTTATTGTATTTTATGTATTTTACTTGTTTTACTTGCACTAATCTTGTAAACCGCTCTGGGCGCCAGAGAGAGCGGTATATTAAGTTGAACTTAATAAATAAATAATAAATTTGGCTAGAAGGTGATCCGGTTTTGACATCCGAATTTTCTTGGGCACCCAGATCCATTTTTTCGGAAGCATCCCGAAAATCAGCTAATTGAAATATCTGTTTTCGGGTAGGCAGCCAAAAGTTCCAAAAAGATCGGGCCAATTGGTGGCAATAGGAAACTTACAAGGCTCCCCTTTCCATTCCTGGGATCCTTTGCTTTCTTCCTTTCAAGTGAGTCTGGGTTTGAGCATCACCCATTTCCATCTCTTTAGGAACTTTCTTTGTTTTCTATCAGGGAAGCAAAACAAATCAAGGGCTATAAGCTCAGAGGTAGTACATGGGTTTTGCAAGTAGACCATTCCCTGTAATTTACAAACAGGTTTATGATCATGGTGCCCTTACAGAAAGACAACCTGGACAGAGATATCGCCCTTCAGTTGCAACCATTCGTAACTCAAAAAGGTCAGGACACCGTGCTTCATGAAACAATCAAAATGCTCATTAAAATATGAGAGCTCGCTTTATTTCAATTTGCATTAATGGTTATGCAATTAAGTATCTGGGCCTGTAAATATGGCTCATTACTTGCAGGTCATAGTTCTGGCAACACTCCCCAGGGCAGCTGCCCTTTGAAAAACACTTGTTTTTGTTTCATTTTGTATTCTATAGACCAACTGAGTGGAGACTTTGGCCTTCCAGGATGGATCTTCACTGCCAAATAATGCAGTTGGAACTGCATTATATGGTTAGTGTAGATCAGTGTTTTTCAGCCTTTTTTGAGCTGCAGCACATTTTTTACATTTACAAAACCATGGGGCACACCACCAACCAAAATGACACAAAATGACACACTAACACAGTAATACATATAGTTAATATGTTTTTAAATGTATTTATACACTCAGTGTGAAACATGGGCCTGTTTCAACATAGATATCCTGGCAGGAATGGCAGAAAGACACAAACTTCCCACATATAACTCCCATAACCAAGATAAAATACTATAAGAGTTTAGTGGGCATTGACCTTGGGTTTTGGAGTTGTAGTTCACCTATATCCAGAGAGCACTGTGGACTGAAACAATGTTGGATCAGGACCAAACTTGGCATGAATACTCAATATGCCCAAATATGAACACAGATGGAGTTTGGGGAAAATAGACCTTGACATTTGGGAGATACAGTTTCTGGGATTTATAGTTAACACACAATCAAAGAGCATCCTGAACTCTTGCAACAATGGAAGTGAACCAAACTTGGCATATTGAACTCTCATTACCAACAGAAAATACTGAAAGGGTTTGCTTGGGAATTGACCTTGAGTTTGGAAGTTGTAGTTCAAGTGGTCCACAAGAATGAAAATATGATCAATGGCCTCACCATTACTACACCGTTGCCTTGAAACCATGCAGTAACAAGAGTGACTGGTCTCACGAAACTCTCTTATAGTGCCAAGGCAAAAGAGATGTCTGGAGGGCATAGGCAGGGGCAGTCCTACTGGTAGGCAAAGGACGCTGCTGCGTGGGGTGTCATCTGGGTAAAGGGCCCATTCCCCTGCCCACCAGACAGCATAGGCCGATGTTCCGCTCCCCCCCTCTCCCTGCCTGCTTCCCTCCCTGCCATCCACACAGGATGTGGCCCTGGTGCCTCCTCCCCGCCTCCAGCCCCATCCCTGCCCGCTCCCGCCTCCTTCGGCCTCCTCTTTAGCCACCAGCCACCCGCTCCCTCCTTTCCTCGGAGTCTCCTCAGTTGCGGGAGTGGAGGGGGTCCTCCGTGAGTCACGCTGGAGAGAAGCGGGGGAACTCCAGCTGCTCCGCCGGGGCCAGCGCTTGGGCCGAGAGGCGCATGCGCAATCCACCTCGCCGAAGCCTCCCCCCGCTTCTTCTCTTCTTCCCTCCCTTCTCCCTTAATCTCTCTCTCTCTATCTCTTTCCTTGCCGGCTGGCTGCTGAAGTTGGGCGGATGGCAGGCAAGCAGCAACAGCTCCGTTAGCCAACCCGCGGCACTCGCCTTTCTTTGCCTTGCCTTCTTCCCTGTTGGCCTCCCTCCCTCCGTGTCAGGAATCATCCAAGGGGAGGCAGCCAGGTGGGGGTGTGGGTAAGGTGGACCCTCCTCCCTTTGCCTTTCCCTTCCCAGCGCGGTCTGTCTCCCTAACCCCACCTGCGCCCTCCTCCTCCTCCTCCTTTCCTCGCATCCCTTGTCTTCGGCTTTCACTTCTTCCTAAGGCAGCAAACATGTCTGCTGTGGCAAAGAGGAAGTAATAGGTGTGTGTGTGGGGGGGGGGTGGATGTGGGCAAGGCAGGGAACTTGGGGGGGGCAAGGGAAAGGGGAGGGGGAGGGGTAGAATAGAAGAGGGAATGCTGTGTTTACAGGCTTCTGCGCCTGCGCACAGGAGCTTCTGGGCATGCACGGATGGGGGTGCGCCAAAATAATTGGGGGGGGGGGCAAAATAATGTTCTCTTACCATTTAAAATTACCTTAGACCGCCCCTGGGCATAGGCTAACTACCCATGAAAGATTACTACTACCACATCAGCTCTAGATTATTAAATAGGGTTTTCTGTGGGTGAGCAGATGGCGGCTACTGGATGGCATATGTTCTGTATCAGAAAGTAGAGCTGATGTGGTATGTCCAATGTAATTTTCTGAATCAGCACTCTAGATAACCTAACCAAATATATAGTTGACCAAAAACTGATTCGTAACCCTTTTGGTACTCATGTTGGAGAGTGGTCTCTGGTCAAGTGGTCCCTAGTCGGAAAAAGGTTGGAACCACTGCTCTATATGCACCAACCATACATCTTCCATACAGTTTCATTCAACCCATCCTTCATATATTTTATGACATTTCTTGAGTGCTGCAGGCTTCAAGAAGCTAAACCACCATCGTGTCAAGAACTTTGGGCATGAATGAGACCTTTTGAAGCAAAAGTACATTCAAAAAATTAGATCAGAGTTCATTTCAGATTGCAATTTTTGTAGGTCACTAGGTTTAGAGTTCTTTGCTAGCCCAAACATTGTGATTTGTGCTCCATCAACTCATGAGTTGGAAATTGACTCTCAGGATATAGGATTTAAGGTTCATCCTCGAATATGTTTTCTATTTGCCTGATCCTCACCTATCCTTTTCTGTCCATGATCCTCTCCTAGGGTTGCATTTCTGTCTCAGTCAGGGGCGGATCGTAGTGGAGGCAAATTAAGCGGCTGCCTCAGGGCGCCACGTGGCCAAAGGGTGCATCCAGGGCCGGGCGCCACGCCCCCCCCCCGGGGGTGCCGGCAGGGTGGGAGGAAGGCTTGCGCAGGGCGAGAGAGGAGGAGGCAGACGTGCACACCTTTCCCTTCTCCCTGCCTCGCCCTGCGCACATCGCATCCCTCGCCCTGCGCACCCTTTCGCCCTCCGCCCCCGCCGAGGATGCTTTGCGCAGGGCGAGAGAGAAGGGGGCAGAGAGGCCCGTCTTTCCCGTCTCCCTTGCCTCCCGTGCGTCTCCTTCTGTTGCCGCTGCTTCTGCCGGTGCACGAGGGTGAGGGAGGAGGCCATGTGGGCGCCCTTACCTGGGGGCCAGGAGCAGGACTGAGTGGCCAGATGAGCCTGCCAGCCAGAGGGCACCTAGCCCAACCCTGGGCCCTTGCTCCCAAAATTAGCTTAGACCTGATACACACATATATTTACATACACACAAAAAGAGAATAGGAAGAGGGGAGGGAAAAGGCTGAGAATGGAGGAAGGGGAAGGTAAGAAGAGGAAAGAGAATAGGAAGGGGGCAAGGAAAAGGGAGAGGAGGAAGAAAGGATGGGGAATGTACAGACCCACACAAAGAATAGGAAGAGGGGAGGGAAAAGGTGAGGGCCCTTCCACACAGCCCAATATCCCACAATATCTGCTTTGATATTCTGGGGTATAGGGATGATGAGGAAGGAATGAGAATATAGATATAGACACAAACACACACACACTCAAAGAGAATAGGAATAGAGCAGGGAAAATGGTGGGAAGGAAGGTATATATATATATATATATATATATATATATATACACACACACACACACACACACACATATATATATGGATGGCATGGCCAACTTCAGCCCTCCATGTGTTTTGGACTTCAACTCCCACGATTCCAAACAGCCAGTAGGAAGTCCAAAATACCCGGAGGGCCCAAATTTGTCTATATATATGTGTGTGTGTATAAATGATTGGTTGGGGGCGCCAAAATACTGTTCGCTGACCATTTAAAATTACTTAGGTCCGGCCCTGGTCTCAGTGCCTATTAATGCAGTCCCATTCAGTTCAGCTTAATTCTGTCATGGGGGAAAACCCAATCAAAGCACTCCCAAAGGATGGCCACTCAGCAAATGTTTGAAAACCTGCAGAGAAGGAGGCCATTTTAACAAAAGAAATAGGTAACCAGTAAATTGTTTAAGATACATACCATTAGTGCTGAATTTCTGGAAATTAGCTTATGGAACACAATTTATTTTAAGTGATTTCAATTACGTCTGTTTAACACTTTTTCCAGGACCCAGATATGCTTCATTTCACTATGCTTACTTTTTAAACATCTTTATTTAATCTTCATTTAAACACAATTTTGAAATTATCTGATGCTCACGACAAGATTGCCGAACGTGGAATAATGGCACCCATCCCACTTAGAGCAATTTATTATAATTACCCACTGCGCTGCTTCAGTGTTTTTGAATTCTTACAAGGGAGAATCAATCTCTTATCTTACAAATATGGAAAAAAGAAGCCTCCTTAGTAGCAACATTCCATTTTACAGATATCAAACTATTGTACGTCGGAATTAGGAATAGATGTCAACCCCACACTTCACACTGTCTATTCCTAATTTAGATTCAGGACCTTGGAGAGGTCCTTTAAACCCAGAATATGTTCACTGGCTTTCAGGTGCACCTACCCTCTCGGCATTACTTCGCAAACGAAGATTCTTAGGAAGGACTCATCCCACGCTTTTTACAAGCGCGTTGATGACTAAAAAGGCCAATCTGAGATAGGCAAGTTTGGTTGCAGAAAGCACAGCTGAAAGTCTCCTTGGGTGATGTTGTTTCCAAGTTGCGGTTCTTTCTGCATTGTCATTTCTCTTTGAGACCCATTCGGCATGTCTTCTCGAAAGAGGCCGCAGCATTGTGGATAGTGCATCTCCATGCCTCCCGATGTGAGGCCAGGGTGGACCATTGTTGGTGATCAATCTGGCCGAGCCTGAGATGTTGTTTCAGGGAGTCCTTATATCTCTTCTCGGGGGCACCTCTCTTGCGCTGACCCATGCCGAGTTTACCATATCTTTGGGAGGCGGTGGTCCTCCATCCTAGAGATGCGCCCTGCCCAGCGCAGCTGTGTTCTCACTAGCATGGCCTCAATGCTGGTGATCCCTGCTTGCTCAAGGACAGCAACATTCGTCACATAGTCAGTCCAGTGTATATTTAGGATTGTGCGAAGACAGTGCTGATGAAAGTGTTTGAGGAGTCATAGATGTTGGCGATAGGTAACCCATGTTTCAAAACCCATAGAGGAGAATAGACAGTACGATAGCTCTGTACACACTGATTTTGGTGCTTTGCCTTAGGTGCTTGTTGCTCCAGACTCTTTTGTGAAGCCTTCCAAATGCACTCTATGCCTTTGCTAATCTGTGATCTTTCTCTTTGTCAATCTTGGCGTCTGAAGAGGTGATGCTTCCCAGGTAGGTGAATTGCTGAACGGACTTAAGCACAGATTTGCCTATGCTGTCGTGGGGATGATGGTGTTCTTCCTGTGGTGCAGGCTGGTAGAGGACATCTGTTTTCTTCAGGCTAACTTCCAGCCCAAACAGCTCTGCAGCTGCTTTCAGGTGCACCTACAATGTAGAATGAATGCAGTTTGACACTGCCATTGTTCAATAATATGTAATTGTGGGATTTGTAGTCTGGTGGGGCACCAACATTCTTTGGCAGAGAAGACTAAAGACCTTCTAAAACTAGAACTCCCTTACATCCATAACACAGAGTTTCTCAACCTGGGGGTTGGAGGCCCCGGGGGGGGGGGGTCATGAGGGAGTGTCAGAGAGATCACCAAAGACAATCAGCAAACACAGTAATTTTTGTTGGTCATGAGTGTTCTGTGTGGGAATTTTGACCTAATTCTATTGTTGGTTCAGAATGCTCTTTGATTATAGGTGAACTATAAATCCCAGCAACTACAACTGCCAAATGCCAAGGTCTATTTTCCCCAAACTCTATCAGTGTTCACATTTGGGCATATTGAGTATCTGTGCCAAGTTTGGTCCAGATCCATCATTCTTTGAGTCCAGAGTGCTCTCTGTATGTAGGTAAACTACAATTCCGAAATTCAAGGTCAATGTCCACCAAACCCTTCCAGTATATTCTGTTGGTCCTGGAAGTTCTGTGTGTCAAGTCTGGTTCAATTCCATCATTGGTGGAGTTCAAAATGCTCTCTGATTGTAGGTGAACTATAAATCCCAGCAACAACAACTCCCAAATGACAAAACCAATCCACCGCCTCAACGTCAACAGTATTCAAACTCAGATATATCAAGTATTTGTGCCAAATTTGGTCCGGTAAATGAAAATACATCTTGCATATCAGATATTTACATTACATTTCATAACAGTAGCAAAATTACATTTATGAAGTAGCAATGAAAATAATGATATGGTTGGGGGTCACCACAAGATGAGGAACTGTATTAAGGGGTTGCAGCATTAGGAAGGTTGAGAACCATTGCCATAACAGTCAAACTGTATTCATTCTTCCATGTTTATGCTCTCCAGACAAAGGAAACAATAACTGTCACTGATCAGAAGAAATGCAATTGAGGGGAAAATTGAGAAATAGTTACTTCCCCAATCTCTAATACAGTGTTTCCCAACCAGTGTGCCATGAACGATCATCAGGTGTGCTGTGGGAAATTGGAACCTCCAATCCCCTTTCTTCCCCCTCCTGCCGAACACTTTTTCTTCTCCACTCGGGCTCCCTTCTTCCCAGCCTCGCTCTGCTTGCTTTGCCTGGCTTTGCTCTGGCGCGAGTCTGCGCAGTAGCACCCGTACGGGTCACGTCTTCCTCCCTCCCCTTCCCCTCCTGAACACGCTCACACTGTCTCCTTGGATCAAAATGGCGGCAGAAGCGGCAGTGTAAAAGAAAAAGTAAGTGTTTGGCAGGAGGGGGAAGAAAGGGCGCAAAGGGGAAGGGGGAGGAAGAGGTCTCTGTCGAAAGCTGGCACGGGCAAACTTGGACCTTCCAGGTGTTTTGGACCCCAACTCCCACCATTTCTAGCAGCATCAGGCTCTTTTCCTTTTGCCCCCTCAGCCATTTAAGGAGGAAAGGGCCTCAGGCTGTTAGGAATGATGGGAATTGAAGTCCAATGCACCAAGAGGGCCGATGTTTTCCCATGACTGTTTTAGGGACCTTAAAGTGGTGAGCGTCTTTCCAACATTGTGATTCTGGATAGAAAACAAACAACAACATAATATAACATTGTTTGAGTCCACAGTGCTCTCTGCCTGTAGGTGAACTACAACTTCCAAACTCAAGGTCAATTCCCAAGCCAACCCTATCAGTACTTTCTGTTGGTAATGAGAGTTCAATATGCCAAGTTTGGTTCAATTCAATTGTTGCAAGAGTTCAGGATGCTCTTTGATTGTGTGTTAACTATAAATCCCAGAAACTGTAACTCCCAAATGTCAAGGTCTATTTTCCCCAAACTCCATCTGTGTTCGCATTTGGGCATATTGAGTATTCATGCCAAGTTTGGTCCTGATCCAACATTGTTTGAGTCCACAGTTCTCTCTGGATATAGGTGAACTACAACTCCAAAACCCAAGGTCAATGCCCATCAAAGTATTTTCTCTTGGTTATGGGAGTTCTGTGTGGGAAGTTTGACCTTCGTGTGTGTCTGTGTGTCTTTCTGCCATTCCTGCCAGGATATCTATGTTGTGTTCATCTTAAACCGGCCCAGGTTTCACACTGAGTGTATAAATACATTTAAAAACATATTAACTATATGTATTACTGTGTTAGAGTGTCATTTTGTGTCATTCTGGTTGGTGGTGTGCCCCAGGATTTTGTAAATGTAAAAAATGTGCCGCGGCTCAAAAAAGTTTGAAAAACACTGCTCTAATAGACATGCCAAGCAATGAGCTACAAATTCCACAAGAGGGCAGGGTAGTGTTACAGAAAACAGAAAGAACCAATGGTTGCACTCTATAGTTCCCCAGTAGGGGTCCTTTTCTGTTTTCGGAGATGTATCCTTGAGATTTCTTTTGCCTTTGACATTCCTTTAGATAATCGTTTAAAGCTATTGGCTACAGACAATTTTCTCTTGAAAGCATTCCATTCCTTCCTGAAGAACATTTCTATGTTATGTGGTCCCCATGTTGCCTTCACATGGCCTTCCCTGGCGCACTGTCCTCCAGAAGAGTTGGGGTGGTTCTCCCATCATTCTAGAGAGCACCAGGTTTGGAAATGCCATTCTAATCTCCATCCTTTTGTGAACAATGCATCGGATGGTCGACCACAATATTTTAATGCCCAATTGCCATATTTTTTTTACGCTGATGATCAAAGTGTCCATGGTAAAGTTTTCCATAGGACCATTATACCTTATCCATCTATGCTTCATAAAAAGCATGAGTTATAAAAGAATGCACCAACTTCTTTTGGAATAGAAATCCTCTTAAACCACAGATGAATGCAATGACTCTCCAGAACACCTATCTAAATTCATGGTCACGCCTTGCTCTGAAGCCAAGAGCTTGTTTGCAATTTTTACAAGTTACATGGTATCCGCTGAATGCATTATATTAAATGAAAACATGATCCGGCCTATAGGAAACCAACCAGCCAGAAACTGGTTGTAACATTTTCAAATGACTTGCTAATGATTTACACATGAAATGTTTTTCAGTACCTATGGAAAACTATGAATGTTTGACAAAATAATAATAATAATAATAATAATAGGTAAGGTAAAGGTTCCCCCCTGACATTAAGTCCAGTTGTGTCCAACTGTGGGGGTTGGTGCTAATCTCCATTTCTAAACTGAAGAGCCGGCGTTGTCCGGAGACACCTGTTGGACTTGTGGCTTCTTTGGCTACCAGAATTGTGGGTCCTGCAGTGCAAACTGATACAAGGGATGGGGATTTTCATGAGCAAAGATTCTCTGGGAACATGTCTGTGTAAACTAGACTGAGATAAGCAACACCTGAGTTGATAGTGCAGTCAGCAGAGAAGGAATTTTAATGGGCAAAATTCAAGGCCTATGTTTTAATTAGAGAATCGAAAGTGGTTTGGTTGACTATTTTGCTGCTGCTCACTGAAGTGACCCCCAGTTTTCTGGCAAAGTTGGTGCAGGAAGATTATCTTGCCTTGGGACTCAAGTTTTCTGCTCTTGTAGCACACCAGTTCTCGTTTGTGCCTGGGAGGCAGGGGGCAGCACCGGGGGTCCCACTGGCATTGGAGCCAGCTGATTCTGAAGAGGATTTGGAGGGGCTAGAAGAAGGGGATTTTGAGTTAGCTGGGCTTTCTTCCCCCACAGAAAGCCTGGCCTGGGATGACGGCTGGCCTGATCCTTACGAGAGGCAGTGATAGTGAAGATTATGAACGGCCGGGGGGGCGAGGCTCGCAAGAAAGAATGTGGGAAACGACCGAGGGAGAGGCCCGGGAAGCAGATGGGGAGTTCGACTCTCACGAAGATAGGGAACCAGGTGCTGGGAGGCAAGGTCGAACGTTTGATAGGAGACGGAGCATTGAGGCTAGCAGGAGGGGTTGGTTCCACAGTCTAGACCGACCGAGGGCTCGCAGCACAGATTGGAGGAGGAGAAGCCTAGAGCGTCGGGGCCTCGCCAAGGGATTAAGTATAGGATCCGTGGGAACGGATCCTCAGTACTTCGGCCACGTCTATCATATACAGATGTGTAGCGAAGCCAAGACCACGTAGCTAAGTTTGGGGCTAGTGGCCTGCCAAGAAGAGCTTGTATCTTGTAACCTTGTTTTGTTCTTTGATCCGCTAGTTAAGCGGAGCCTTGCCAAGTCTTTTGTTGCCAAGTTTGCTTTTGGACTATACTTTATACCTTTTGGATTACTTTTGATATTTTTATGGACAATTACCCTTTTCAACTGTTTTTATCTTTCAATAAAGTAGTTAGCTGATTGACGTCTCTGTGTGTGATTAAGGGGCCGGCCTGGGTCTTGCATCGTGACAGCTCTGTCTATGGAAATTTCTATTTTAAGTTTTTGAGACTTTGATTCTCTTGGACTCTATTGAACGCATTGGGACTCTATTGGATTTATTTCACCTGTATTGCTTTGGCTCCTGAAACCTTCCTGCTTGGATTATAGATGTGTTTTCTTTTTACCTTTTTATTCTTCAATATATTGCTGATATTCCTTGCTTCCAATAAATGACTATATTTCAAGTGCTGGTGTTGTGTGAATACATCTAGAGGGTCCAGGTTCCCTGGAGTGCAACAATACCTCCCAATGTATTTATTTATATATTTGTCACATTTCTATACCGCCCCTCTCAGCCCGAAGGTGACTTGGGACGGTTTACACAGGCAGTCTCTGTCCTCCAATACAGCACAAGCAAACAACCCCAAAAAATAACCATATAACAACAAATTAACATTTAAAAACATACAATTGCAGTCTCAGTGTCATGCTGAAATCACTTTCAGTCACATCGTCGTCATTCCATATATCTAATTAAACTGTTACATTTCATCAGCAAATGCCTGCTCAGCCAGGTCTTGACCTTCTTGTGAAATGTCAGGAGGGAGGGGGCCGAACTGATGTCTCTAGGGAGGGCATTCCAAAGCCAAGGAGCCACCACTGAAAAGGCCCTGTCTCTTGTCCCTGCCAGTCGCGCCTGCGAAGAAGGCGGGACCGAGAGCAGGGCCTCTCCAGATGATATTAAACATCTTGATGGTTCACAGGGAGAGATGTGTTCAGACAGGTAAGTTGGACCAGAACCGTTTAGGGCTTTAAAGGCTAAAGCCAGCACTTTGAATTGTGCCCGGTAGCAAACTGGCAGCCAGTGGAGCTGGCACAACAGGGGAGTTGTACGCTCTCTGAATGCCGCTCCTGTTATCAACCTGGCTGCTGTCCGTTGGACTAGTTGCAGCTTCTGAACAGTCTTCAAAGGCAACCCCACGTAGAGAGCGTTGCAGTAATCTATACGGGATGTAACCAGAGCATGGACCACCGTGGCCAAGTCAGACTTCCCAAAGTCATGGGGCTGGCATGACTGCATGGAGCACTGTTAACTTCCCACTGGAGTGGTACCTATTCATCTACTCACATTTGCATGTTTTCAAACTGCTAGGTTGGCAGAAGCTGGAGCTAACAGCTTGAATTCGAAACTGCAACCTTTAGGTTAGCAAATTCAGCATCTCAGCATTTTAATCCATTGTGTCACTGGGCGTAATAATAATAATAATAATAATAATAATAATAATAATAATAGAAAGGGAAAATTACTAACAGTGAGGGCATAGAGATGACAAATGGACAAACCTTAAAGTGCAATCAACCTGAAGCCCATAAATATCTGGGCATACTACATCTGGGCAATATCAAGCATGGAGAAGTGAAAGAAGTGGTCAGCAAAGAATATTTCTGAAAAGTCTGAAAAATTCTGAAGAGCAAATTAAATGGGAGAAATACAATCAAGGCTATCAACACCTGGGCCCCGTCATCAGATACACTGCAGGGATTGTGAACTGTATGCAAGCAGAGCTTGATAATCTGGACAGAAAAACTGATGACAATCCACCACTCACTCCACCCACATAGTGATGTCGACCGATTTGACCTGCCCAGAAAATCAGGAGACAGAGGGCTTCTGCAAGTGAAACAAATGGTAGAAGAAAAGAAATATGCCCTGGCAGATTATGTGAAAGGCAGTCAGGAACCAACATTGAGGGAAATCAATAGTAGAAAACTGCTCAAAGTGCAAAAGACACAGAGGGAATACTGTAAAAATACAATGCAGAGCAGAAGAGAAAACTGGCCAAAGATGGCCCTCTGTACACAGTCCCTGTGGAAAAAAAAGAGAACAAAATTGACAAGGAAAAAAACATGGATATAGCTCATAAATGGAACTTTGGAAAAGGAGACAAAGGAGGGCCCGAGTCTTGCAGCCCAAGAACAAGCCATTAGAACCAATGGCATCGAAGCCAGAATTGAAAAGTCAACAACAGATTCCAAGTGTAGACTCTGCAAGGAAGCAGGAGAAACAATCGATCACATCCTCAGCTGCTGCAAGAAGATTATGGAGCTAGACTACAAGCAGAGGCACAACATCGTTGCTCAGATGATCAATTGGAACTTGTGCCATATATACCATCTGCCTGCAATAAAGAACTGGGACAAAAGCCTTCACAAGTATGGATCATTAGTGTTGCAATCCCAGGCGACAGCAGAATTGACGAGAAGCAACTAGAAAAGCTGACACGATATTATTAATTTTTTTTTATTCGTACTTATACGCCGCCCTTCCCCAAAGGCTCGAGGCAGCTAACAGCATATAATAAAACACTCATGCACAACAAAATTAAAACCACAGTTAAAACACATCTAAAAGCACAGTAAGCCACATACTAAACACAATGTGGCATAGAATAAGCAATTGAGTGCAGGAGGCGACATGCATCAAAAACTGCAACTCAACCAGCTCCGAAAGCCTGCTGGAATAGCAGGGTTTTACATGCTTTCCGGAATGGGAGGATGTCCTGCATATCGCGAACGTCGGCGGCCAACGAGTTCCAGAGTGTTGGAGCCACTATTGAAAAGGCCCGCCGACGAGTTGCCGTCAAGCGATATGAGGATTTAAAGATTGAACTACAGTCAAGGTGGTCCCAGTGGTGATCGGCACACTGGGTGCAGTGTCTAAAGACCTTGGCCTGCACTTAAACACAATCGGCACTGACAAAATTACCATCTGTCAGCTGCAAAAGGCCACCTTACTGGGATCTGCACACAATATTTGCCGAAACATCACACAGTCCTAGACACTTGGGAAGTGTCCGATATGTGATCCAATACTACAGCCAGCAGAGTGATCTTGTTTGCTGTGTACTATTCTTGTTGTGTTTCTATTATTATTATTATTATTATTATTAGGTTTCTTACTTGTCTCTCCTTGTGGCTTGAAATGGGTTACAATATTGTTAAAACACATAAGATCATCTAAAACCGTCTATAAAAAGGGCCAGAGAGATAGCACAGTGGTAACAACAGCTGTGCTTGCAATCAGAAGGTTGCATGTTCGATTCTCGGGGTAGTCTGGACACCCAGCTGTGAGCCCTGTTCACTGTTCACCCAACAGTTCGAAAACAGCCCAGCTGTGGATAGATAAAACTGGGAACCACCAAGCGGGGAAGGATTTTTACAAAGAAAAGACTTTACAACACCTGAATAAAAAGAAGATCAGCTGTCAGAAGGTGGAATGCGGAAAAACAGAAGCCCTCCATCATGAGGATGAAGCAAAAGCACCCCTTGGTGACATAATGATGCAATCGCACCCTCTGACACAGCCAGAAAAAATCCTTCTAAATTTTACTTGTTGTATGTTGTATGTAATTGTATGTAAAACTGGTAGGGATTGTCTGCCGTATGTGTGATGTAATCCGCTCTGAGTCCCCTTCGGGGTGAGAAGAGCGGAATATAAATAAAGTGTATTATTATTATCAAAGCACATTTCTACAAAATACATATAAAATACATAGAACACACACAAGACACAAGTTTAAAATTCTTCAACAAAACTGGCTGGGCATATCAGTAGTAAGTGCTGTGTTAAAGGGGAGATAGGAGATGCAACAGCTAAGTTAGACGGAGAAGATATAAACATGCAATAGCAAGCATCAATACAAGTGTGAACAAGCTATTCACATATGAACCTTGACCGATATCACATGTACAAATCAACAGTGTTGAGAATAGGGAATAGGAAGCAGTTAGGATGGGACATAGCAGCCAAATGCAGTCTGCATTTATTCATATTTTCTGGTACATTCTTTACACTGTGGACATTTCAGAAGTCCTGTAGATTCTAGGAATTGAGACATATTGACTCTGATGTCTTGTCATCTTTGCTTAGTACCAGCAAGGGTTAGCCTGAGTTTCAAAGAAGGGTTTGTTCGAAGGTCCACCAGGAGATGTGAGGAAGAGGTGAACTTGAAACCATCTAGTGAAGCATGTGTACTGTCAATGAGCTATGATGTTCCTCCTACCTGAAGTAACTACAGAAATATCTTTAATCATATGTCCTAGACCGCTGTTAATTCTTAGTGGAGCTGATGTGTGGAGACATAATGCTTGGCATGACTCTCATTCCTGGTCTTCCCACATGGACATGGTCACTCTGTGATCTTGTCACTTGTTATAGAAATTTATGGTACGTTACTTGTATCATTAGTGGAGCTTTGAACCTAACCAGAAATATTATGAGTGATCAACTCTGAAGAGCAAAAGAGGTGGGAGTGAGAAAGCTAAACTGACTTGATTTGATATTCCGAGGAATGGGAAGCAGATGCAAACATATGAAGGGGGTTCATTAAATATTTCCCCTGACCCACTTCTATTTACCATAGGATGCTGAAACTGCACATGGGTAATGATCTAAGTCTCTATAGGTTACATGCCAATTTACAACTCAGAACTGATAATGGTCCTGATTTTATAGATGCTGAAGTGGTGCCACTAAGGAGACTGTTCTAGTCCTGAACCGTTGCTTGACCGCTGTAACGGACTGGATGAGAGCTAACAGATTGAAACTAAATCCAGACAAGACAGAGGTCCTCCTGGTCAGTCGTAAGGTCAAACAGGGTATAGGGTTACAGCCTGTGCTTGACGGGGTTACACTCCCCCTGAAGATGCAGGTTCGCAGTCTGGGAGTGATCCTGGACTCATCGCTAATACTGGAACCCCAGGTCTCGGCGGTGACCCAGGGGAGCTTTTGCACAGCTCAGACTTGTGCGCCAGCTGCACCCGTATCTTGGGAAGTCGGACTTGGCCACGGTGGTCCACGCTCTGGTTACATCCCGTATAGACTACTGCAATGCTCTCTATGTGGGGTTGCCTATGAAGACTGCCCGGAAGCTGCAGTTAGTCCAGCGCGCAGCAGCCAGACTACTAACGGGAGCGGGGTACAGGGTGCGCACAACTCCCTTGTTGCGCCAGTTCCACTGGCTGCCAATTAGCTTCCGAGCACAATTCAAAATGCTGGTGTTGAACTATAAAACTCTGTATGGTTCTAGCCCAGTTTACCTGTCCGAACGTATTCTCCCCTATGAACTGTCAAGAGTGGAGAGGCCCTGCTCTCGGTCCCACCACCTTCGCAGGCGCGTCTGGTGGGGACGAGGGACAGGGCCTTTTCTGTGGTGGCCCCCCGGCTGTGGAAATCCCTCCCAAATGAAATTAGATCCGCCCCCTCCCTCCTGACTTTTAGGAAGCGGGTGAAAACGTGGCTGTGCAATGAGGCCTTCGCAGAATGAAGGAGGAGATCGCCAAGCAACTACAGTCGCTAACCACTTGATACGGACCGAATATATGGCTTAAGTTGGACTTGCTTTTACTTTGGTGAAAGGCTTTTTAAATGTATTTATTGTATTGTATTTGATAATTTCATTGTAAATTCATGATGTTTTTAGATTTTAAATGTTAGCATTAAATACTTGCTGTTTGCCGGGCTGAGTCCCTCTTCGGAGGTGAGAAGGCCGGGGTATAAAAGTTTTAAATAAATAAATAATCATAAATAAATAAGGTTTGATGGTGGACCCAGTGGAGTACAGAGCAGTCCTCAAGATCCTTTCCTTGAAAGGCCATGCACCAAAGGAGACATTTGATGAGATGAAAGAGGTTTATGGTGAGGATTCCCCATCATATGATAGAGTCAAGAACTGGCATCGTCAATTCAAATGTGGTCGGACTTTGGTGGAAACAACTCCAATTCAAGGGTGACCCCACTCTGCTATTGATGAACACACCATCCAGCAAGTGGAGGCTGCCTTTTTGGAAAATTGTCATGTAACCATTAGCCACCTAGCCCACAATGTCAAGCCATAAGGTATCCGCTCGCTGGGTCCCCTGGCTGCTCACACCTTTCCAGAAGTAGAAATGAGTTGAATGCTCTCAGGCTCTATAGACAATGATGTGCCATGGAAACCAGGAGGACTTTTTCAACAGACTGATTAGAATGGATGACAGCTGGGTCCATCACTATGATCCTGAGACTAAAATCCAGTCAATGCAATGGAAACATCCCTACTCACTGCCTCCAAAGAAGGCACATGCCCAACTCTCAGCAGACAAGGTCATGCTCACAGTATTTTGGGATCAGCATGGAGTAGCATTGGGACATACTATGTGTCGCTACTGTGGAAATGACGGGAGGTCATCAAAAGCAAGAGACAATGTGGCAAGCTCACCGCTTCCTACTAGACAATGCACCAGTTCACAACTCACCTGTTGTATACCGTGCCTTTACCTAAAGTTGGGCAAAGTTGGCTGAAGACAAGAAATCTCACAATATTCACCAGAAGTCAATGTATGTTATAGGGACAGTCAGCTCTAGATTCAAGATGAGTCTACTTTTCTTCTCCATGTGGATACATTTTCTAATCTCTCACTTTTTTACTGAGAGCTGGAGAAAATACAAGTAGCTCAGAAAAGTCATTGTTGCCTTCTGATTAATAACTCTTAAACATACTATTTTAATCTCAAGAACTATACACTTCAGCGTAATTCTCCACTCTACTGCCTTGATGTACATGCGCACACACAGACACGGACCACTTGTATTGTTCAACTGCTCAAAATAAAAGAAAATACTAGCAGCTTTTTATAAAACCGATGACTCCCAAGATGATGGATCTTGCATCTTTTGTAAAATGCTACATGATGGTTGCTTTGACCTTTATAAGAACTTTACAGAACTTTAAAATATCTAGGATAACATAGCGTTGTGTTTCTCAACCTGGGGGTCAGGACCCCTGGGGGGGGGGGTTATGAGTGGGGTTTGAAGGGGTCACCAAAGACCATCATAAAACATATTTCTGATGGTCTAAGGCAGTGTTTCCCAACCGCTGTGCCGTGGCACACTAGTGTTCCGCGGCCGATCATCAGGGGTTCCGCGGCAGAAGGAGAAGGCTGCTATGGCTGCTGCTGTTGTTGTTGTCCCATTCTTCCCCTCAGAGCAGCGGCGGTGGCAGAGGCCGCTTCCTCCTCGCCCCGGCCCGCTCTTCCCCTCGCGCTTACTCAAGTGTGAGGCGAGGGGGCGGCTCCTCTGTGCAGCCGCGCCTTCCCCTCACTATTGCACGCTCTCTTTCTCTCTGTCGCTGTAGGCCAAAACATCATGGAGGAGGGGAAAGGGCGGGAACTGTGTTGAGCACTGTCAGCCCCACCCTCTTTCTCGTGTGCGCTCCCTCCCTCCCTCTTCACCCCACTCACCTGGGCAGAGAGGAAAGGAAGTCCACTCCTCCTCTCCCTTCTTGAAGCTGCTCTGTTTCAGAAGCCCAGGCACTGGCCCCACCCTCCAGGCAGCACTCACATGGCAGGAATGCCAATCAACACCAAGCCCCACCTCAGTGTCACAATACTTCCGCCTTCTCTAAGGTAGCCATCTACACCCCCCACCCCTCCTAGAGGGCCAAGGGACGCTGCTGCTTGCAGGAAGGAGGAAGGGACGGCAGAAAGGCTGAGGTGAGCGGAGGGAGGGTCGGAAAGGGAAGGGGTGGAGTGTCCCCCTCCCCATGAGGAAGAGGCCCGCCCATCATTATTTGTGTCCACAGTGCTCTCTGGGTGTAGGTGAACTACAACTCCAAAACTCAAGGTCAATGCCCACCAAACTCTTATAGTATTTTCTCTTGGTTATGGGAGTTCTGTGTGGGAAGTTTGGTTCAATTCCATTGTTGCCAGAGTTCAGGATGCTCTTTGATTGTGTGTTAACTATAAATCCCAGAAGCTGTAACTCCCAAATGTCAAGGTCTATTTTCCCCGAACTCCATCTGTGTTCACATTTGGGCATATTGAGTATTCATGCCAAGTTTGGTCCTGATCCAACGTTGTTTGAGTCCACAGTGCTCTCTGGATGTCGGTGAACTACAACTCCAAAACGCAAGGTCAATGCCCACCAAACTATATGTATTACTGTGTTAGAGTGTCATTTTGTGTCATTTTGGTTGGTGGTGTGCCCCAAGATTTTGTAAATGTAAAAAATGTGCCACGGCTCAAAAAAGGTTGGGAAACACTGGTCTAAGGAACCCCTTTGACAGAGAAAGGTAAAGATGTCGCCGCCTGTCCTTCTCTTCTTTTCCTTTTGAGAAAAAGATGACAAATCCAACCACATCCTCCATTGTGTTAAACTGCTGAGCTGCTGAACTTGCTGACTGAAAGGTTGCAGGTTCAAATCTGGGGTGCAGGGTGATTTCTCACTGTTAGCCCCAGCTTCTGCTAACTTAGCAGTTCAAAAACATGCAAATGTGAGTAGATGAGTAGATACCACTCTGGTGGGATGGGAACAGTGCTCCATGCACTGGCAAACTAAATGCAAAGCAACAGTCAGGAAAGCCAAGAAAGATTTTGAGGCACACATAGCAAAGAATATTAAAAAAACAACAAAAACTTCTTTAAGTACATCAGAAGCAGGAACCCAACTAGAAAAGCAGTTGGGCCACTCGACGACAATGGTCAAAAAGGGAAAATCAGCGAAGACAAGGAGATTGCTGAGCGGCTAAATGACTTCTTTGCCTCCGTTTTCACACAGGAGGACAGACAACATATGCCTGCAGCTGAGTCAGTTTTTTCAGGGAGGGAATTAAAAGAATTAAAACAGATAGAGATAAACAAGGAGGATGTTCTCACATGCCTTACTAAACTAAATGTCAACAAATCACCAGGGCCAGATGGCATCCACCCCAGAGTTCTTAAGGAACTCAAGTGTGAAATTGCTGAACTTCTAGCTAAGATATATAACCTTTCTCTAAGATCAGGCACTGTACCCGAGGACTGGAGGGAGGCAAATGTAACACCGATCTTCAAGAAAGGATCCAGAGGTGATCCAGGAAATTATAGACCAGTCAGTTTAACCTCAGTTCCAGGCAAAGTGATGGAAACCATTATTAAAGAAAAAATTACTAGGCACATAGAAGAACAGGCATTGCTGAAAGAAAATCAACATGGTTTCTGCAAAGGCAAATCATGTCTTACTAACTTGTTAGAATTCTTTGAGGGTGTAAATAAACACATAGATAAAGGGGACCCAGTCGATATTGTTTACCTTGACTTTCAAAAGGCTTTTGACAAAGTCCCTCACCAAAGGCTCCTAAATAAGCTCTTCAGACATGGAATCAGGGGACAGGTCTTGTCCTGGATTGGAACCTGGCTAAACTGTAGGAAACAAAGGGTGGTAATAAACGGACATTTCTCTGGGTGGAAAGAGGTGAGAAGTGGCGTACCCCAAGGTTCAGTTTTGGGTCCGTTACTTTTTAATTTATTCATTAATGATCTGGACGTAGGAGTGAATTCTGAGGTAGCAAAGTTTGCAGACGACACTAAATTGTTCAGGGTAGTTAAAAATGAAACTGATTGTAAAGAGCTCCAGAAAGATCTCTCCAAATTGAGTGAATGGGCAACAAAGTGGCAAATGCATTTTAACCTAAACAAGTGTAAAGTCATGCACATCGGGGCAAAGAACCCCAACTACACCTATAAATTGATGGGGTCAAAGCTTTCCGAGACAAACCAGGAAAGGGATCTTGGGGTCTTGGTGGACAGCTCAATGAAGATATCTACCCAGTAGGCATGAGAAAAAAGTTATGAAAATGATTCGTTTCATAAGAAATTCGTAAGAAATGCTACTTTCGAGCGTTTCCGCACCTGGAACGCCAACCAGGAAGTGGACTTTCTTTTTAGAACCTCGGGGCCAGGATTTTCTTAAGTGTCATTATTAGGTCGTAAGGAGGGGCATAAGGGGGCACCCTCCTTCTCTCTCACCACCCTCCCGCCTCCCTTGCCAATATTATGGCAAGGCAAGCCCTAAACTCGCTCCTTCCCTCGGCTGGAAGGAAGCCTGGAAAAAATGTAAACAGAGAGGATTACTCAGAAGTAAATCTGCAAAGGAGGGCACTTTGGATGAAGGGCCCTCCTTTGCAGATTTACTCTGAGTAATCCTCTCTGTTTACATTTTTCCAGGCTTCCTGCCTCTCCTGCCCTGCCAGGATCTAAGGCATCAAAGAGTATTGGGGTGAGAAACCAACCTAATGTATAATAGAATGAATGCTACTGTAAGTGCCTGCCTAATATTATAAGTAATCCAACTGGTCATACCTACATTCCATGCACATGCAATACTACAGCAGTAATAACAATAACAAGAGGTAAAATTCAAACCGAAGTATTCTGAGTGGTCCCTGCCTCATGCAAACGGGCTCATGCGGTGCAAACGGTGCAAACGGAAATTAGCCCGGGGGGAAAAGCCAGCTTGGGAGCACACACATACATATTCTTGGGAGGGGATTTGTTGCAGACTCCCGGCCTCATTGTGAAGATGCGGCAGCAACCCCCCCCCCCCCCCCCAAAGAATATGTATGTGTGTGCACCCAAGCAGAAACCGCTGTCTTTTCCCGGGCTAATTTCCCGGGCTCACAAAGAAGAGCCCGTTTGCACCGCATGAAGCAGGGACCACTCAGAACACTTCGGTTTGAATTTTACCTCTTCTTATTCCCATTGATATTACGGCTGTATTATTGCATGTGCATAGAATGTAGGTATATGACCAGCCTGGGCAAACTTGGGCCCTCGCTCCTCGGGATCGGGGTGAGAGAGAGGCAGCGAGGAGCGGGGGGCTCCTCCTCCTTTTCTTTTGCTGCTTCCAAGAATAGAATACCCCCTCCCTCCCTCCTTCCCTCCCTCCCTCCCTCCCTCCTTCCCTCCCTCCCTCCCTCCCTCCTTCCCTCCCTCCTTCCTATTTGGAGAGTCCCATCTAGAATTCAGTGTGATTGATTCAAGTTTTGGCCTACAACTCCCAGAAATCCCAGCCAATTTACCAGCTGTTAGGATTTCTGGGAGTTGTAGGCCAAAACCATCTGGAATGCACATGCTCTGGCATACGAATTACTAACGGATTTCGTTAGTACTTAAGTTACATTTCGAAATTTTTGGGAAATTTTTTGTAAGTCTTTCTTTTACTAATCAAAAAAAATCCCCCCCCCCCCCATTTGATTTACGATTCACCATTTTAGGATTCTAAACCATGCCTACTACCCAGTGCGCAGCAGCAGTGAAAAAAGCAAATTCTATGCTAGGCATGATCAGAAAGGGAATCGAAAATAGGTCAGCAAATGTTGTATTACCTCTCTACAAATCGATGGTAAGGCCACATTTGGAGTACTGTGTACAATTCTGGTCTCCGCACCTTAAGAAGGATATAACGGAACTGGAAAAGGTACAGAAAAGGGCAACAAGAATGATCCAAGGGATGGAGCGGCTCCCTTACGAAACCAGGTTGCAACGCCTTGGTCTTTTCAGCCTCGAAAGACGGCGTTTAAGAGGTGACTTGATCGAAGTGTATAAAATCATGCATGGGATAGAAAAGGTGAATAGAGAAAAATATTTTCTCTGTCACACAACACTAGGACTAGGGGCACTCCCAAAGCTCCAAGGCAGGAAAGTTAGGACTAATAAAGGGAAATATTTCTTCACCCAGAGGGTCATTGGGTTATGGAACTCAATTCCAGAGGAGGTTGTGACAGCGGTCAGCCTGGACAGCTTCAAGGCAGGATTAGACAGTTTCATGGATACCAAGGGAATCAGTAACTACTGAAATGGACATCCAAGTGCCACCTCTGTGTAGATGGAGGCAGGCAGGATTTCCCCGGGTACTGGTTGTGGGGGGTCGGGAGCAGGTGAGGGTTGTGCCCTCCTTTCTGCTAGAGATCCCTGTGTACAACTAGTGGGCCACTGTGTGACACAGAATGCTGGACTAGATGGGCTGAGGCCCGATTCAGCATGGCTCTTCTTATGTTCTTATGTTCTTAAAACTCAAGGTCAATGCCCACCAAACTCTTATAGTATTTTCTCTTGGTTAAGGGAGTTCTGTGTGGGAAGTTTGGTTCAATTCCATTGTTGCAAGAGTTCAGGATGCTCTTTGATTGTGTGTTAACTATAAATCCCAGAAGCTGTAATTCCCAAATGTCAAGGTCTATTTTCCCCAAACTCCATCTGTGTTCACATTTGGGCATATTGAGTATTCATGCCAAGTTTGGTCCTGATCCAACGTTGTTTGAATCCACAGTGCTCTCTGGATGTCGGTGAACTACAACTCCAAAACGCAAGGTCAATGCCCACCAAACTATATGTATTACTGTGTTAGAGTGTCATTTTGTGTCATTTTGGTTGGTGGTGTGCCCCAGGATTTTGTAAATGTAAAAAATGTGCCGCGGCTCAAAAAACCGGTCTAAGGAACCCCTTTGACAAAGAAAGCTAAGATGTCACTGCCTGTCCTTCTCTTCCTTTCCTTTTGGGAAAAAGATGACAAATCTGACCACCAATAGAGCTCCTCCATTGTGTTAAACTGCTGAGCTGCTGAACTTGCTGTCTGAAAGGTTGCAGGTTCAAATCTGGGGTGCAGGGTGATCTCTCACTGTTAGCCCCAGTTTCTGCCAAACTACAGTAGCTGTTCAAAAACATGAAAATGTGAGTAGATGAGTAGATACCACTCTGGTGGGATGGGAACAGTGCTCCATGCAGTCATGGCGGCCACATGAACTTGGAGGTGCTTACAGACAACGCCGGCTCTTTGGCTTAGAAATGGAGATGAACACCAACCCCCAGAGCTGGACCAGACTAGACTTCATGTCACGGGAAAAAAGCTTTACCTTTAGCTATGGCTTTTTAAATATTACAAATGCTATGAGTGATGGTGTAACACTTCTCCCCCACCCTTCGTGAAGCTGTGCAGTTGATGTAAATCTTATGAAATATACTAATTCTGAAAAATAAAAAAATAAGGGAATGCTTAGGGAATGAGGTTGTTGCCACTGGGGCTTTGTGTCAAGAGAAAATTCAAAGTGAATTGCGGCTTCCTCCCAGGCAAAACATCTGAGGAATTTTGAGATCCAGTAAGATCATCAACATTCCCCATGGCATTCCTGTATTTCCTGAGGTTATTTTACAATTTCACCCTAAGCAAAATTCAATATGAATCCAGACAATTCCCCTTCCTGTGGAAGAATCTGAGCTTTTTTTCAAAGACAGCTATTTTACCCCATTAAGGCAAGTGATACTTCTTTAGGCATTATTATGCAATGCAAGAATTCTTTATGGAAGTTCAGAATGTCATCCTATGCCCATCTAGCTAAGCTTCCGTGGACTCAATAGGTTTTCAATACATACAGATGGCCACTCATTTCGATAATGTTTTTGTTGGGAGAATCAGAGCGGTTGGGCTCAAGATAACCCTCACTCGGGGTGATTCCACCACAAATATAGGATTAGCTTTCATTCAAGAGGATTGATCAGAATGGCAAAGTCACAACTTTAGGTTCCAAAATATATTTATTGAAGTAAAAAAGAAATCCATTCTAGGTAGAAAAGGTCTTGGAGCTAAGTAGCTAAGCCAGTGTTTCCCAACCTTTTTTGAACCGTGGCACACTTTTTACATTTACAAAATTCTGGGGCACACCACCAACCAAAATGACACTCTAACACAGTAATACATATAGTTAATATGTTTTTAAATGTATTTATACACTCAGTGTGAAACCTGGGCCTGTTTCGATGAACACAACATAGATATCCTGGCAGGAATGGCAGAAAGACACACACGAAGGTCTTGCTCAAATGCTGTCAGTCTCTCTCTGTTTTTAGTTTTTATCACAGTCAAGCTTGAGAAGCTCATCTCATACAGATATGTCGTTGAAAACGGGAGCAATGTCAAAATAGCTGCCGCCATTTTTATCCAAGGGGGCAGCGTGAGCGTTTTCAGGAGGGGAGGGGGAGGAAGACGTGGGACGAGTCTGCACAGTAGCGCCCACACGGGTCATGTCTTCCTCCCGCCCCCCTCCCCCTCCCCCCCCAAGCAAAGCGAGCAGAGCGAGGCTGGGAAGAAGTAAGCCCGAGTGGAGAAGAAAAAGTGTTCGGCAGGAGGGGGAAGAAAAGGTATTGGAGGTTCCAATTTCCCACGGCACACCTGATGATCACTCACGGCACACTGGTTGGGAAACACTGGTCTAAGCTGTCTTCTAAGAAAGGTAAAAGGGTAACATATCAAAAGTATCCATGCAAATACATCTTGTCCTGAGAAAGGCAAAATGTGTCCTTACTGGAAGGAAGACAAAGGCAGAAGATAAAGGTGAAAATGGAGAAAAGAACACATGGCCAAACCCAGGGCAATAAAAATACTTTTAAAGAGGAAGTTACCTCATTCCTCACAGAGTTTACATTCACAGCGCGGTCAACTCAGATACGGCGATGCTCTCTCGGGGCCCTTTCTAATAACTAATGGAGTGAAACAAGGTTGTGTTCTTGCACCAACCCTATTTATAATCTTCTTCAGCATGATGCTCTAAAGGGCTATGACAGACCTCAAATAAGACGGCATATATATACTAGGGTTGGTTTAGAATCCTAAAATCGGGATTCTAAAATCAAATGGGGGGGGGATTTTTTTTTGATTAGTATATCAAAGACTTACAAAAAATTTTCCAAAAAGTGCTAAAATGTAACTTAAGTACTAACGAAATTCTAAAGTGGTTCTAAAGTAGGAAAAGCAGGGAAACAGTTAAAAATCAAGGGGGGAACAGTCCCCTTCACCTCTGCAGTGCAATTTAGTGGAGCTGTAATGTATAACATAAATATAAGAGGTAGTAGCTACTAGCTACTAGCTCTCAGGACAATTAGAAAGTGAAGTACGATTCTCCCCCGCCCTTATTATTTCCCCTTTCCTCCTTTCTTCCTTCTCTACCCTCTTCTTTCATTCCTTCCTTTGCTCTTTGGTTCCCATCCCTTCTTTTCTCTTCTTCGCCCCTCTTCCCCCGCGCCGCCGGTGCCCTCGCTCACCCCTCGCCTGGGTCGGCTTATATTTTAGCTGGAAAGGGGCCACGCTGCGCCCCTCCGCTTCTCTCTAGCCTCGATCCAGGCTAGAGAGAAGCAGAGGGGCGCACGGCCCCCTTCCAGCTAAAATATAAGTCGACCCAAGCCTGGGTCGGCTTATATTTTAGCTGGAAAGGCGCCCGCGCCTTTCTCCGCCTCTCTCTAGCCTGGATCCAGGCTAGAGAGAAGCAGAGGGGTGCGCGAGCGCCTTCCAGCTAAAATATAGCCGACCCAAGCCTGGGTCGGCTTGTATTTTAGCTGGAAGGCGCCCCGCGCTTCTCTCCACCTCTCTCTCTAGCCTGGATCCAGGCTAGAGAGAAGCAGAGGGTGCGCGGAGCGCACCAGCTAAAAATATAAGCCGACCCAAGCCTGGGTCGGCTTATATTTTAGCTGAAAGGCGCCCGCTCTCCGCGCCTCTCTCTAGCCTGGATCCAGGCTAGAGAGAAGCAGAGAAGGCCGAGCGCCTTTCCAGCTAAAATATAAGCCGACCCAAGCCTGGGTCGGCTTATATTTTAGCTGGAAAGGCGCTCAAGACGCACTCTCTCTGCTTCTCTCTAGCCTGGATCGAGGCTAGAGAGAGAGGCAGAGAGGCGCGGGGCCTTTCTCCTCAGCCAATGACAAACACGCTTAAAAGGGCAACGAAGCCATACGAATGCTTTACGGCCCAGATACAAAAATGGCGCCGCGAAGTGCCGTAAAAGGAAGTCTACTTCCGGGTTCACGACAGCGAGCCGTAAAACAACAAAAGTCCCATTAATTACGAATTTCTAACGAATCAATTAGATTTCCGTTTCAATTTTAGCATGCCTAATATATACACTATCGTACTGATGGCAGCTTGTTCAACTTAAGCCGTCTGAGGGCTTGCACTAAGACTCTAAACTATCTAGTCCATGAGCTGCTTTTTGGTGGCAATGCTGCCCTTGTCGCCCATTCAGAAGCAGCTCTGCAGCGCCTCACATCCTGCTTTGCAAAAGCTGCAGAGATGTTTGGGCTGGAAGTCAGCCTGAAGAAAATGGAAGTTCTCTACCAGCCTGCACTACAGGAAGAACACCATCATCCCCATGTCAGCATAGGCACATCTGTGCTTAAGTCCGTTCAGCAGTTCACCTACCTGGGAAGCATCATCTCTTCAGACGGCAAGATTGATAAAGAGATAGATCACAGATTAGCAAAGGCATATAGTGCATTCGGAAGGCTTCACAAAAGAGTCTGGAGCAACAAGCACCTGAGGCAAAGCACCAAAATCAGTGTGTACAGAGCTATCGTACTGTCTATTCTCCTATATGGGTCTGAAACATGGGTCACCTATTGCCAACACCTACGACTCCTCAAACGCTTTCATCAGCGCTGTCTTTGCACAATCCTAAATATACACTGGACCGACTATGTGACTAATGTTGCTGTCCTTGAGCAAGCAGGGATCACCAGCATTGAGGCCATGCTATTGAGAACATAGCTGCATTGGGCAGGGCACGTCTCTAGGATGGAGGACCACCGCTTCCCAAAGATATTACTCTATGGTGAACTCGCCACGGGTCAGCGCAAGAGAGGCACCCCCAAAAAGAGATATAAGGACTCCCTGAAACAGCATCTCAGGCTCGGCCAGATTGATCACCAACAATGGTCCACCCTGGCCTCACATCAGGAGGCATGGAGATGCACTATCCACAATGCTGCGGCCTATTTCGAGAAGACACACCGAACGGGTCTCGAAGCGAAACGACAATGCAGAAAGGAACTGCAACTTGGAAACAACATCACTCAAGGAGACTTTCTGCTGTGCTTTCTGCAACCGTTTCGCTGGGAGTTCCAATGCTTCATCAGAGGCATACCAAAAGGAGCGATAGTGCGGCGTTGAAGTTTTGGAACTCCCAGCGAAACGGTTTGAGCTCTAAGAATAAGACCGTCAGGCAACCTCATGGAAATACTATAATATCCACTGTTTACTGAGCACACGCTCTAGTGTTGAATATGGAGTCCAAAGAAATTTACCCTGTGATCCACCCAGACCATATTGGATTACAAATATTATTTTGGATTATTTAACACCACTCTCTTCGAATTGGAATAGTTCCGTTGAAGGCAATATTTGGTTAAACCGGATTATAATCCAGCATGAATGGATCTTGGCCAGCCAGTATTGGAACACCAATATTGAGTTTGGAAGAAGCCTTTCCTACATTCTACTTAGGAGATATTTGAATAATCCAGACTATAATTTATTCGAACTGAACTTTGCCATTGGATTGTGGACTTTGAAATCTCTCAGACTCCATAGAAACGCTAAGTATCACACAATTTAGATAATTCTTGCATAATCTGTGTATTTATTGAAAATGTTACTAGCTGCTTGATAAACTTTATAAAAAAATATTTTGATAATATGCAACGGCTTGTTTCCTATGATAAAATCAACTTAGTCCTAGTGTATAATTTAGTATAAGCTTTTACAGCTTTACTCTTGTGTGTAGTATGTCTGAATGGTGTCATTTGGACTAAACAGACAATACTATTATCCTGTATTAAGGAATGAGAGAAAGAAATAGTGGAACTCATATGTTCATCACCTCTCTGCCCTTCTTTGTCAGCCACACTTCTCATTTCAAAAGATATCCACTTCCATCTTGATCTCTACAAGCCTTTCTGTTCTTTCATTACAAGGTCTTGACATTTCTGATTTCTTTCAAGCTAATTCAGGTTCTTCAGTGCTTTCTGTCCTTCAGTTCTACTGGAAGTGAGGAGGCGGAGAAGATCTTTCAAAACCACTAATAATGTTAAGTCTCTAGAGAGGAAGTTAATTGGAGTCCATCAGATGCATTTCCTCATTAAGGGTTCTTCTTCTGAACCATTTAAGCTGATAAGAAGAGCTTTCCAGGAATCAAACATTCGTAAAGAGAAGAACAAGCTCCAGACTTTTATTTCACTTGTTCAACAGATATCTTTTTAAACAAAAGATCGATATATGATTATAGACACCGGTCTAGCAGGAAGGTAACGGTGCTCCATGCAGTTATGCCAGCCACATGACCTTGGAGGTGTCTACTAGGCATGAGAAAAAAGTTATGAAAATGATTCATTTCGTAAGAAATTCGTAAGAAATGCTACTTTCGAGTATTTCCGCACCTGGAATGCCAACCAGGAAGTGGACTTTCTTTTTCGAACTTCGGGGGCCAGGATTTTCTTAAGTGTCGTTATTAGGTCATAAGGGGGGGGGCACCCTCCTTCTCTCTCACCACCCTCCCGCCTCCCTTGCCAATAAGTATTATGGCAAGGCAAGCCCTAAACTCGCTCCTTCTTTTGGCTGGAAGCCCGGAAAAAATGTAAACAGAGAGGATTACTCAGAAGTAAATCTGCAAAGGAGGGCACTTTGGATGAAGTGCCCTCCTTGTGGATTTACTTCTGAGTAAAACCTCTCTGTTTACATTTTTCCAGGCTTCCTGCCTCTCCTGCCCTGTCAGGATCTAAAGCATCAAAGAGTATTGGGGTGAGAAACCAACCTAATGTATAATAGAATGAATGCTACTGTAAGTGCCTAATATTATAAGTAATCCAACTGGTCATATACCTACATTCCATGCACATGCAATAATACAGCAGTAATAACAATAACAAGAGGTAAAATTCAAACCGAAGTATTCTGACTGGTCTCTCCTCATGCGGTGCAAACGGGCTCTTCTCTTATTAGCCTGGGAAATTAGCCGGGAAAAGCCAGCGTTTGCTGCTTGGGAGCACACACATACATATTCTTGGGGGTATTTGCTGCAGAATCCAGGGCTCATAGAGAAGATTCTGCAGCAAATCCCCCAAAGAATATGTATGTGTGTGCACCCAAGCAGAAAACGCTGGATTTTGCCCGGCTCACAGAGAAGAGCCCGTTTGCACCGCATGAGGAGGGACCAGTCAGAATACTTCGGTTTGAATTTTACCTCTTCTTATACCCATTGTTATTACTGCTGTATTATTGCATGAGCATGGAATGTAGGTATATGACCAGCCTGGGCAAACTTGGGCCCTCGCTCCTCGGGATCGGGGTCAAAACCATCTGGAATGCGCATGCGCTGGCATACGAACTACTAACGAATTTCGTTAGTAATTAAGTTACATTTTAGAAATTTTTGGAAATTTTTTTGTAAGTCTTCCTATTACTAATAAAAAAAAATCCCCCACTAGATTTTTGATTTCCTATTTTGGGTTCTAAACCATGCCTAGTGTCTACAGATAACACCGACTCTTCGGCTTAGAAATGGAGATGAGCACCAACCAACATTAGTGGCTAGTGTTTACCACATCAGTTGGCATACTGTTGATGAATATACTTCATTGGATACCCTTCCGAGGGTTTATCCAGGCCACAAATTCTTTGGCAGGGCATCGTTCCATGGACCCCTGCACAGATCTCATGCAGACACGCGACGTTGAGTCGGTGACCTATCAACATTATACAGAGGAAATGGTCAAGAAAGGGGCTGGTTCCAACTACTATAATTGATATAGCTGTGAACATTAGAACTGGACATTATTGTCCTATACCTTTATATTTGAGGACAGCCCTGGCCTTGTCTTACTCAACTGCCGAATACTCCTGCCCTGTTTGGAATAAGTCTTCCCACGCGAAACAGGTGAACATAGCAGTGAACGCAACATGCAGAAAAATCACAGGATGTCTTAAACCTATACGTGTTGATAAACTCTACAAGCTAACTGGCACCCCACCCCACCCCCGCACCCCCCAATGTGTGATGGGAAGTTGCTGCCAACTGTGATAGAAATAAAGTTGAACTCTGTGAAAGCAACTCACTGCATGGCTAGCAGCCTCCTCCCAGTAGACTCAAATCAAGGGAAAGCTGCATGAGAACCACCACTCCTCTTGCCGTCTCCCCAGCAACAGCAAGAGTATCCCTCTGGGCAGCTAAACCAGGAAATCCCAACTGGTCCCCCCCCCCCCCCCA
Source organism: Anolis apletophallus (assembly GCA_030556195.1). Lineage (NCBI taxonomy): Eukaryota > Metazoa > Chordata > Lepidosauria > Squamata > Anolidae > Anolis > Anolis apletophallus. The sequence continues at coordinate 9,699,293 of JARBWK010000016.1, forward strand.
AATGGTCTTCCTCGAGGGGCAAACCAAGAATGGGCAACTTGGAAGTCCCTGAACAGACTCAGAAGTGGAGTGGGAAGATTTATTTATTTATTATTTGGACTTGTACGCCACCACTCCCCGAGGGCTCGGAGCGGCTTACAATCAGGTAAAACACACAGAGGTAAAAGCATACATATTAAACTAGCTTAAAAAGATTTCTGGCCTAGCAATCAAAGGCTAGCCTGAAAAGGTGAGTCTTGCAGGCCTTGCGGAAGAAGAGTAGGTCCTGCATGGCTCGTACATCGCTAGGAAGAGTGTTCCATATTGATGGCGCCACTACAGAAAAGGCTTTGCGCCAGGTCAATGTAAGATGGTGTTGCGACTCAGAACCAGAACGTACCCCCCCTAGAACACACACACAAGCAATCTCTGCAAACTACTTTTATTTAGAATAGAATAGTCCAAAAATTAGACGATAAGGGCAAAAAGGAAGTCCCAATATAGAAGTCTGGAAAATGCTCAAAACAAGGTAAGTCCCAAGGAAAACAATCCAAATAGCAAGGCAGGCCGCTTCCACGGTCAAAACATGAAACTTGAGTCTAAAATCAGGGAAACGAAGACACCATGAAAACTTGGTTCCATGGGGCAAGCCTTCCCTGCGGTCCACTTCGATCCAACAGCCAAGAAACGTCCAGTCCAAATGTAGCTTCGTGTCTACCGGAATCTTTCCAGAGCCAGTCTTAAAAACACTATTTTCTGTGAGACCACTGAATTCCCCGTCTCAAATTCCAATCTCGTCTCAAAGATCTGATATTAGCCCTTCTGTCAAAACTCGCCAGCTCATTAGCCAGACCAGGTGGACTCATATCTTGGTGAGAAAGTTCATCCTCCTTATTTCCCGAGGCCTCAGATGGCACAGGAGACGGGTTCCTGTGAGATTCAAAGTTACTGGAATTCTCACTAGCAGTTTCGAAACTTATGTCCATAGAATCTTCATTAACCCCTTCCTTGGGCCAATTCCCATGCAACCAGTCACTATCCCATGACAGGTCTGCATTTACAGAAGTGTCCATCTCAAGCCATTCATCCTCCTCCTCCTCCTCGCCCTGATCCACTGGCACCACTGGCACCACTGGTGCCTGCCTTGAACCACTAGGCAGGGGCACCCCACTATTAGGCTGGGACACCATATTACTAGGCTGGAACACCACAGACGGATTGCTTTGAAGGTTGGTACCTCAAGGAGGTTCATTTGTTCGAAACGAAGTGACCTCTGGGGTTGGTGGAGGAGGAGACGGTCCCTCAGATACAGCGGCCCCAGACCATGTAAGGCCTTGAAAGTTAACACCATCACCTTGAAGGTAATCCAGTGCTCGACTGGAAGCCAATGAAGCTGCTGGAGGATAGGTGTTATGTGACATCTCACTGGAGCCCCAGTGAGAAGTTGTGCAGCGGCATTCTGGACGAGGTTAAGTTTCCGGATCACTGACAAGGGCAGGCTGATGTAAAGGGCATTACAGTAGTCCAGTTTCGAGATGACCGTGGCTTGAAGCACTGTGGACAGGTCGTTCCTGGATAGGTAGGGGGCCAGACGCCTAGCTTGCTGCAGATGGAAAAAGGTGGTTTTGCTGACGCTGGAGACCTGGGCCTCCATCGACAGCAACAGGTCAAAAAGACCCCAAGGCTCTTAACTGAGAATGTCGGGCATAATGCCTCGCCATCCAAGCTAGGCAGTCGGACCTCCCCACCCACCGGGTGGCCCAGCCACAGTATCTCTGTCTTTGCTGGATTCACCCTCAATCTACTGGCATGCAGCCAACCAGTAACGGCTTCAAGGCACTGTTGGAAACAAAAGACAACCTGGCAAAATGGCACTGCCTAATAGAGTCCTCCACCTTGTGCGACTGTGGAGCAGAACAGACAAGTCTGCATCTGTATGCTTGTCTGCAATGTCCTGCCTCATGTACAGAGGAAGGGTTGTTGGAGGCTACAGACAATGCCGTTGCTGTTGCCCATTTTTGGTCAAAAGATATTTAGCCACTTGTGCTCCTTCTAGTTTTATCAGTTTTATACTAAATTATACAATGCTTTTGATACAAAATAAATACCCCCCCAACCCTAACCCCAACTAGTAACCCTACTCCTATCCAAACCTCAACTCCCATCCCTCTTCCCCATTTTATTATTTTAATGGTGTGTGTGTTCCAATTTGTGCAAAATATATTTTGCATGAAATCCCTGTCTTTTCTCTTTGTGAAGCTAATTGCATACAGCTTGCCGAAGGGCCAACTGACAATCACAAACAATCCATCCAGTGTAACTTCTTTTACCAGCTTGTGCAACAAAATCACATGTTACAATGCGATCAATTCAAAGGAGGAGCACAAAAACATCCCATGAAATTGGTAAATTTTCTTCCAAAAACAACAGCAATAACCCTCTAGCAATTTACACCGAAGACAAACATTGCATGAGCTTAATGAACAGCGCTCTATTAGCAAAATAGTTTTTAAATGAATTTCTATTTTGCTCTGCAGCTAAAGGCAACATGGACAGGGAGTAAAAGAAGCAGGAGTGAAAAAACAGAGGAACATTATGGATCTGGCCTAATACCAACATTGAACAGGCAGAGCTTTCTTGCATTCGTATCGGATTTTAGCCTGAACGTCAACTGTGTTATCCAAAGTGCTGAGCTCTATCCGCTGATTGGTTGAGTACCTTCTGAAACCTGGAGTGGATTCACCACCCCTTTAACTTGGAAGTCACCAGCTCCCACTGCCAGAAGCTCTTTTGTAAATGCAATTCTTGATTCTGGAGTCAATCATATCCTGACATCTCTAGAGAATGAAAAACGTACGAACAAACTTGCTAAGGTACAAAACTTCCCATTCACTATTTTTGCATAACTATCAAGCAGCAAAAAGAGGACTTGCTTGCTTATTAGCTCTTCTGACGCAGACTCAGATGGGATACACCACTAAAAAAGAAGGCAGTCAAACTCCAATCTTTCTGGAAGTGTGGCCGAGGAAGCTGTGAAAGGCAAAGAGTTAAATGTCAATAAACCTCAATTCACTGCAGACATTCCTATGTACAGTAAGTGTGGATGGGATTTATTTATTTACTAGCTTGGGGACCCGGTGGTGCCCGGGTTATTTGAGGAAGGCATTGGGTGCCAAGGTTGGTTCCTATTAGATGTTTATGTGGCTTGCAGTGATCTCAGGAACTTAGTGAAGGTACTGGAAGTCCCATTGGCCATGGCCCATCCCCTTCCAAACAGCACCAGGATGTAGAGTGGGTCATGGGGGCTCTGTGTATCACATTTGGTCTTGATCATTCTTTGGATGAGGGTTGCAGCGGTCTCGGACGGTGAGTGAAGGTATTTCAAGTCCCATCATCTGTGGTCCATCCTCCTTGAAACAGCACCAGGGTGTAGAGTGGGTCAAGGGGGCTCTGTATTGTAGTTTGTAATTGTGGAGTTAGGTGAGGGTTGCGTTGTGAAGTGGGCCATTGGGCCCCTGTTTGGAAAATTTTGTCCTGATCTGTCACTGCTGTGGGATGCAGTGTCTAACTGCCTGAGGCCTTTCCTTTTTCCTTTGAGTCATCCTAGAATGTTGGAATGTGGTTGGCCAGTCGGAATCCTTTATGCAAATACCATTTTGGTGGCAACCAATCCCCTCTGTTTGGGCCACACCAACCCCCGACCTCTCCCCTCTGGCTTTGGAGCTCCCAGCAGCTTGAGGACAGCAGTGCCAAGCCTGGAGAAGCTGCTGGGAGTGTCGAAGCTGGGGGAGGGGGCGGGGCTTGGCTCCCGCCCCCCTCTGAGAAGCACCCCATCCTGGGATCGACCTCCTTTGGTCCCGGGATTGACTGGTCGATCGCGATTGACTTCCTGGGCAGCCCTGCTGTAAACCCTCCTGAGCCAGTTGGAAAGGACGGTATGCAAATCAAAATAATAAATAAATAAAAATAAATAAATAAACGTCTTTTGATTTCCTGGCTGCAGTCTGCATCTGCAATAGTTTTTGTGCCTAGAAATACAAAATCTGTCAATTTTGGGAGGATCCTCAAAAAATGGATCAGGGCCTCCACTAAAAGCCAGGACAGGAAACAGGGCAAGCTTTACCCCAAATGCACAAACCTACCTACTACATGTATTCACATCAGAGCATTGCTCTGAATGTTCCTGAATCTCAAAGCATGAAGTCTGTCTGTATGCCTTTTTTACATCACGAAACAGCACAGGTTCCTCTATGTGTGTGTGCGTATAACTTCTTTGCTCAATACAAAGACTAGAAAATGCTATAAAAAACCAGATTGAATTACTGAAGCATATAATAGGGCAAAAAACCCAGTGATAGAAAACAATTACTTATCATCCAGGGAGCAGATAATACCATACCAGGAGTTATTTCTCCTAATATTTTTTCAATCAGGCCGAATGAAATTGCAGTGCTATAAAGAATAGCTCCTGTTAAACAGTGACCCTAATGTTTCATCAGTATTAATCATATGGTGCATTGGCTGTCCATAACAGAGTGTTTTGTAAACATGTCCTCCCTTCAAATTTCCCTTCTGTTGATACCTGGTATTAGTTCACACAACCTCTGTTTTGGCAATCAGCAATGCATTCATTATATTCCAAAGAGATATTGACCCAGGCAACCCCTTTCCTCAAGCAATGAGATCTTCTCAGCAACGGATGAGAATATCATTCAGATTGATGGTTCTTAAGAAGATACCAAAATTTGCTTTTTCTTCCCACCAACAAGAACTTTGGCCAACGTAGTCCACACTCTGGTTACATCCCGTATAGACTACTGCAACACTCTCTGCATGGAGTTGCCTTTGAAGACTGTCTGGAAGCTTCTGCTGGTCCAACAGACGGCAGCCAGGTTACTAACAGGAGCGGCGCTCAGGGAACATACAACTCCTCTGTTGCACCAGCTCCACTGGCTGCCAGTCTGCTACTGGGCACAATTCAAAGTGCTGGCTTGAGCCTATAAATCCGTAAATGGTTCTGGCCCAACTTACCTGTCCAAACGCATCTTTCCTTATGAACCTCCTAGGGCTATAAGGTCATCTGAGGAGGTCCTGCTCTTGATCCCGCCTTCGTCTCAAGCATGGTTGGCGAGGATGAGAGACAGGGCCTTCTCAGTGGTGGCCCCTGGGCTATGGAATGCCCTCCCTGGGGATATTAGATCGGCCCCCTCTCTTTTAATATTTCGGAAGAAAGTTAAGACATGGCTCTTTGAGCAAGTGTTTTATATAGCGTAACAGATATAGGAAAATGGACTACTGGTCAAATGAAATTGGACAATGGTTTTAACAAGGATGATATATATTTTTATTGATTTTATCATGTTTTTATATTATCTTAATTGTTTTACTGTGTTTTATGCTCAATGTTTGACTGTAAACCGCCCTGAGTCGCCTAAGGGCTGAGAAGGGCAGTATACAAATTTAGCAAATAAATAAATAAATAAATAAAATAAGTGAATTGGGAACCAATTAGAAAAGATTCATTGACTCAAAGGTTATTTTACAAAAAAAAAAAAACCCTATTCAGACATTCCTAGAAAACCACAACTTCTATATGGAGTGATAGGGCAGGAAAAGTAGATGGAGGAGCCAAAAGAATGGTATACCTCAAAGCAACATTCTTGCACCAATCTTGTTTAACATTTTTACTAACGGTTAGCCACAACCACCACTCACAAAGAGCTTTGCCTGCCCACCCCCGAAAGAAGACACACGACAACAGTAGTTGGGTTTCCAATTGGGCAACATTTATTCAAATTGTTACCTATTTAATTGTCCTTAACCTTCACTTGAGGGGTGTCAGGAATTTGCTGAATCCAATTCAGGTAGCCGCCCTACCTGTGTGACGTTAAATTGCTGGCAGAAAACTATGCTCCTTGACAACTGGCCAAGGCAGCCTGTGAAAGGGAATGGGAGCGAGTTCTGGTCCCCCAGGTGTAGATCCCAATCTCTTCTAATTCCCGGCCATAACCGAACTTCCCCGATCAACTAGAACTTTGATTGAGTATTAACTGGATGGCCTCCACCCCCAAAGGGGGGGTGTCTTGAATGCCCACTGAAATCAGGGAGTTTCCCTATCTATTTTCCGCTAGGCCTATTTATAACCACCCCTCCCTCTAGCCCCTAAACAGTAAAGGGGGGTAGGCGAAAAAAACCCCTAACAGTGGGGGGAAAACTCCTCCCCAGCTCCTTTTTATGGGCAACCGGGCCGATACTGTTAATGGGCGGGAGTGGTGGGTCGCTGTCCTGGGAGAAGTGAGCCTCTGGGGCTGGCTTCCTGTGTATGAAGCCATGCCCCCAGCTGCAGGGAGGCTCCATCCGGTTCCTCCCCTTTTCACTCCCCCGAGGGAGGGATGGCAAAGCTCCTTCCTCCCAATATGCATTGGGGGAAGGTGGCCTTATATACACTGGTGACCTTGGCCTAACAACACAAGCAAAAGCCTTTGAAATAGTCGAGAACCAACTTATTAATGCCCTGAAAGATCTCTCCTGCTACTGTTATATTTATGCATTTATGCAATGCTTTTTGTCATAAAATAAAAATAAACATGATAAATGAAAATGTGTATGTGTGTATGTGGTAGAAGTGTCCCCTTACACAGAACGTCTCCCAACTCCACAACCAGGCTATAGTTCCAAGTGCTGAGAAGCCTCCAAAGGCATTCCCTCATCTGACATTGCAGGGTGGAGCGAGTGCCATGAACATGTAGCCCAAACACTACAGCCCACCACTGAAGGAATGCTTTCATTCCGGGAGAATTTCGTGTTTATTCTATCACAAGCAGGCATCCCAGGGTTCCTTGTGTGGAATTTGCATGCCTCCCTCTTCACCCTCTCCTGCCCTTTCCTATGGCACACAGCAAACACAGAGGAATTGATCAGCAACTGAACAGATTGGAGGGGACCAGGACCAAACTTGGCACAGAGAAGCCCCATGAACATACTGCAGGGGTTGGGGGGAAATGAGCTTGATTTTAGGAAGTGTAGTTCACCATTATCCAGAGAGCACTGAACCCAGTTGATGACAGATCTGAACCAAACTTGGCACACAGATCCAATATGGCCAACTGTAACTACTGGTTGGGTTTGGGGGTGTGATGAAGTCATATTTCTTTATTACAGGTTTTAAATATGGTTGATATTTTTATATATGTATATATGTTGAAGGGGCAAAAACTTAGCAAACCGTAAAGGGTTAACAGAGATATTAGCGTGCAGAACCTCCAAGGGGTTTCTGTTACTGTGGAAACAGGAGGCGGAGCCTGAAACTGGCCTTAGAATCTTTGGGAGTTGGCAGTAAAAGTTGGGAGTTGGCAGTAAAAGTTGGAGAGAGGGTGTGTGGAGAGTTAAAGAGTCCGTTTTAGCCAGCTGTCAGCCGGTTTAAAAAAAAGACTCTGACTCTACTCTGTGAGAGAGTAGGAGAAAAGCTGTGTTTTAACTGCTAGGAAAGCAGTTTAAAGGACAAGCAGTTAGTGTAAAGATTGCTGAGCTATTGGTTCTGGGAGTACAGCTATAAAGTATCAAGTTGTATCTCCATAGTTAGTGTATTGTAACCTTAAGATACGTGCCTCTAAGAAGATACTGTAACCACCTAAGCTTTGAACTCTGAAACCTCCACGCTTAGAACATTGTTTGAATAAACTTTGCAGTTCTTTAACAAAGATATCTCCCCGCGTAGTTCCTTCACACACAAGCCTCGAAAACAACTTCTTCCTAGTGGGTAGCCAAGTATAGTGAATGGTGTCAGTGAAAGTTAACAAATAGTGTCAGTGGGAGTTTGGGTTAGAGGGATACCCTGCCCTGACACAGTAATCGAAAGGTAAGTGGGAAAGCTGACCTGTGTGAATACTTATTACATTATATGGTGGCAGCAAGTGGAAATATAAAGAAGTTTTTATATAAGTTGGTGGTAAGGGTGGAATAAGAAAACTACTTGGCCACAGTTGAAAGTGAAATATAAAGAGTCCTTACAGGGGGCGATTGCCCTGGGAATTGTAGTTCACCCACATCATTATGTATTTTCTAATGGGAGCAATAAAAAAAACAAAATCACATCCTGGCTTTTCCCTAATAAATAGTGTTACTAATTAACTAAATGATATGACCTAACACTCTAAAACAGACAATGCCTTTTTCAAATAACCTGAGAACCACTGGGTACCCAAGCTAGTCCAAAATAAACAAAGTCTCAAACAATTTCCCCCCTGAGATGAAGGTCATCAAGAAAGGTCTTTTTTCCTTTCTGATTTGAAGTATTATCTTCTTGAATACATCATTGTCGCTTTATATATGCCTTTCCGTTTAGTTAATATAATTAAAATGAATGCTTGACATGTCGTTTCGGTGTGTTGTTGTGTTGTCCCTACAGACATTTCTGGAGAAAAGTAAGGAGGGGCATCTTGGCCTTTGATTCCAGAGGCAAGCTGACACTTAACCTTGTGAGAAGAATAGAAACAAGTGAAGGGCAGCACCGAGGGAGTCAAGTCGAATTACAGGCGCTCTCTGCAATTGCTCTTCTTAGGCAGAGCCTTCACCTTCTTGACACATTCCCAGCTGCTGGGAGCCCTCCTGCAGCAAGGCTCAAAGAGAAGATTATGAAAAATGAGGGGGAAAAGTGTAAACAGTTTCTCCTAGTTATTTCTACAGAAGAGGAACACATCCTATCTGCTGTATTAATTCAATTTAACATTGGACAGTGACCTACTCTCCTGGAAAAGCTACAACTGTCTTACTCTTCCCAACTCTCCTTCTCACAGCAGGTGTTTAAATGTATTCTGACTGGGTGTTTTCACTTTGAGTTAATTTAATTAAAACTTATTGTCACTCCAGAGTATAGTTGAGACATTAAATCAAGAAGATTTACCTGTGTATTGACCTCAAAATGTGAGTCAATGGCTCTTTAACCCAATGGGATTCCAAACTGGGGGGGTCTTCCAAGCTATATGTTGTATTCATAGAATCATAGAATCATAGAGTTGGAAGATACCTCATGGGCCATCCAGTCCAACCCACTGCCAAGAAACAGGAAAATTGCATTCAAAGCACCCGCGACAATTGGCCATTCAGGCATTAAATCAGGGGTGGGCAACCTACGGCCCACGGGCCTGATGCGGCCCAGCAGCTGAATCTGTCCGGCCCGGGGAGAAGGGCGTCGGGGGTGGGGCCAAGAGGAAGGGGTGCTGCTGCCACCATCCCATCGTGGGCTCTGTGGGTGTGTTTGGAGTGCCTGCCATCCCTGGAGGCAATCCGGGCCTGCAGAGGGAGCACTCAGCGACCTGCAGGGGCTCATCTCCCTGGTGACCTGGAAAACGTGATTGTCTTCCGGGTCGCCAGGGCGATCAGCCGCTTCAGCTCGCCGACTGCTCCCCCTGCAGGCCCAGATCGTCTCCAGGGATGGCAGGCACTCCATAGCAGGGTGATCAGCTGGGGAATGGCTGGGGGCGAGAGCGGGCGGAGGCCTGCAGCCTCTGATCACCTGCGGCCCTGCTCTCCTATGCTGCGGCGGCAGCTGGGTCCGCTTTGCCATCCTCTGGACTGGGTCCATTGGGCCATTCCATCTTGGTTCGCACCTTGTCTTCTTGAATTTAATTTAATTTTAGTGGTTTTTATTATTATTTTATAATAATTTTATAGTAATAATATAATAAATAATATAATATAATGTTATATTATATTATAATTTCAATATATTATAATGTCTATATATATACTATAATATAATAATTATGATATTAATACTAATAATATATGAATATTACTTGATATATTAATATGTTAATATTAATGATGTGTAATATATAGTAAATATAGTACATACATAAATAAATAATGTAGATTAGAATATAGTTCCGTTTTTAGGTGCGGCCCTCCATAATATTTTTTGGCTCTCGTGTGACCCCTTGGAAAAAATAATTGCCCACCCTTGCATTAAATGCTTGCCTTTTTATGATTGGAATCCGGTCTGAGTCCCTTTGGGGAGATAGGGTGGACTATAAAGTTGTTGTTATTGCTATTATTATTATTATTATTCAAAACACAAAAGATTAGTACACACCAAACAAGATCACTCTGCTGGCTGTTGTATTGGATCTTTTTTTTAAAAAAAAGTTGTATTGTTTTTAACTTTGATATGTTTTATTTGTGATTTTATTATTGTATCATGTGTAATAGCCTCTTGATGGGGCTTATTGTAAGCCGTCCTGAGTCCCCCTTTGGGGGTTGAGAAGTTGACAGGGTATAAATACGGTAAATAAATAATAATAAATAATCACACATCTGACACTTCCCAAGTGTCTAGGGCTGTGTGATGTATCAGAGAATAATGCATGCAGTACCTAGTAGGACGGCCTTTTGCAGCTGGCAGATGGTGATTTTGTCAGCGCTGATTGTTTTTAAGTGCAAGTCAAGGTCTTTAGGCACTGCACCCAGTGGGCTGATCACCACTGGAACCACCTTTACTGGCTTGTGTCAGAATTGTTGTTGTAGTAGTAGTAGTTGTTAGGGGTGGATATCTCTGGTCGTAATACTTTGATTTCAGTTAATTTTTCGTATTTGAAATTATTTTGACCCTATATCGACCCTCCTCATCCAACCCCGAAGTGACCTTTCTAAATCAAAACCGAGTCAGCCATTTACGTAAAGGGCACGTTATTAGGTCGTTTCTGCCCTTTCTTATGTTTAACCTGCCTTTGGTTGTCAACTGGCGAGAGGGGAGTGGAAGGCAGCATCTCCTCTCGCCAGATGACACCCAAACACAAGTTAAAGATAAGCCCCGTTTGGGTCTCAGCTGGCGAGAGGAGGGTGCCAGGCTGCCCCCTCCACCCTCCTGTCGCCATCTGACATGCGGGTTAAAGGGAATGCACGTTGGTTTCTGGGCTGGCAGAGGGGAAGGGTGGCCTAGCCTCCTTCGCCCCTGCAAGCTCAGAATCCAACACGGGTTAAATGGATCACGGTCCCTGTAACCCGGGTTGGTTTCTGGGCTGGCAGAGGGGAAGGGACGCGCCTCCCTTCGCCCCTGCGAGCTCAGAATCCAACCCGGGTTACAAGCCATCCACTCCTCCATTCCTTCCCCAGCAAGCTCAGAGGCATCCCGGGTTATATTTAACCCGTGATGCTTCTGAGCTTGCTGAAGGAATGGAGGAGTGGAAGGCTAAACCATCCACTCCTCCGTTCCTCCCCCGCAAACTCAGAGGCATCCCGGGTTATATTTAACCCGGGATGCTTCTGAGCTGGGGAGGGAGGGAGGGAGGGAAGAGTGGAGGGTTTGCCCTCCATTCTTCCCTCCCAGCTGGCATAAGGAATAATAACAAAAATGCATTATTAATTATTAATTATGTTTCAATCACAAAATTTATTTTAAATTTTTTTGGATTAATTTCTATAACTACCCAGTAACGGAAATCCCCCAAGTTTAGAATCATTTTTTACTGGATCAACCACCCCTAGTAGTTGTTGTTGTGGTCGTTGGAAGGCACCAAGTAAAAGGAGGAAAAACTTCTCATATATTGATGTTTGGAAAGGTAGTGGTCTACATTCACATCCATAAAAAACCTTGAAGGGAAGGAATTGAAACCTGAAAAGAAATGAGTGTCAATTATTTCTATAAATTAGCTTTATCCCTGAAAACAGATGAAAACCTCAATTTTGAGAAGAGTAGAACGACATAAATGCGTGCAGTTTCCATCTCTATCCATAGACCTACCAAAACCAGACTGTCTCCAATGGTAAAGATTTACTGCCCTGCCTTCTGGCAGGCCAAAATCCATCCATCATTCATGGCCATCCATTTTATTATTAATGCATCTAGTTACCGCTTAATGATTAATTTTTTCAAATTAATGTAACAACTGGGTCAATCTGGCTCTATAATTTATGGCTGCTTTCCCAAAGCACATTCCCTTGACCGCCTGTTGCTGATTTTTCATTTTGCAGATGAGTGATAGGTGCTCACCAATGAAACAAAATAAAAATGCAGGTTGCATATCTGGGTGCTCTAGATTGTATTCGTATTGATTTGCTGTGATGTTGTTTCAGTTTTCTATATTTCCTGGCTTTCTTTATTATTCAACAACAAAATTGTTTTATTTTTCTTTTGCTTAGAGATTACACAATATTTTTCACTTACAGATGTTTCAATCATGAACCATTGCTCCTTTTTCTTCTTCTTTGCTGCCTCTTAGAAATGTTAACATATTCAAAACATGGTTTTAAAATGTTTTTACATGTCAGGAAAACTTAATGAGAGGAATGACAGACTGAGAAGAATCTTCATAGTTCTTGTTCTATTCAAAATTCATTCAGGATTGTTATTATTTATTTATTTAAAAACTTTTATGCCCTGCCCTTCTCACCTCCGAAGAGGGACTCCGTCCGGCAAACAGCAAGTATTCAATGCTAACATTTAAAATCTAAAAACATCATAAATTTACAATAAAATTTACAAAAAAATACAATACAATAAATACATTTAAAAAGCCTTTCACCAAAGTAAAAAAAAAGTCCAACTTAACCCATATATTCGCGATCTCCTCCTTCATTCTGCGAAGGCCTCATTGCACAGCCACATTTTCACCCGTTTCCTAAAAGTCAGGAGGGAGGGAGGGGATCTAATTTCATTTGGGAGGACATCCACAGCCGGGGCCACCACAGAAAAGGCCCCATCCCTCGTCCCCACTAGACGCACCTGTGAAGGTGGTGGGACCGAGAGCAGGGCCTCTCCAGACGATCTTAGCACTCTTGACGGTTCATAGGGGAGAATACGTTCGGACGGGTAAACTGGGTTCCAGGCTCAGTGATGAGTCCAGGATCGCTCCCAGACTGCGAACCTGCACCTTCAGGGGGAGTGTAACCCCGTCAAGCACAGGCTGTAACCCTATGCCCTGTTCGGCCTTACGACTGACCAGGAGTAGCTCTGTCTTGTCTGGATTTAGTTTCAATCTGTTAGCCCTCATCCAGTCCGTTACAGCGGCCAAGTACCGGTTCAGGACTTGAACAGCCTTCTTAGTAGCAGGTGGGAAGGAGTGACAGAGATGGACATCATCTGCATACAGATGGCACCGTACCTCGAAACTCCGGATGATCTTCCCCAACGGCTTAATGTATACGTTGAACAACATAGGGGACATGGCAGTGTTTAGTGTTTAGTGCAGAAATCAAACATTTCTGCGTGGGAAACAGAATGTATTCTTTTCTGAATGAAAGTACTTACAAACCTAAAGTTCTGGTGGTGAAAACTAGGGGGCGCTGGTGCTTTGCTTCTACAGTGTTGCTAAATTTCTGGTGGTGAAAATTTCAGAACTCTAACAAAACATTCAAATTTTCATTATAAATGACAGTTCCTAATTGGTTCTGTCATAAATATCACCAATAATGAAACAATAATAAAATTTTGAAAGTTTTGTTAGAGTTCTGAAATTTTCACCACCAGAACTTTAGCAACACTGTAGAAGCAAAGCACCAGCGCCACCTAGTTTTCACCGCCAGAACTTTAGTTTTGTAAGTACTTTAGAACCATGGATTGCCCATGCCTATTGTCTACCATTCAAATCACATGTCATTCCAGATTAACATGGCATAAAAAAGACAGAGGATTAGGGCATGCAAGGTGAAATTATTACTGGCTCATTCCTGATCATTCTGACATGAAGGGTCCCATGCTTCTGGAGACTCCCCACCATCACCATTTGCCAAAAACTCTCTTGGCATTACTTTGTGAGTGAAGATTTTTAGGAAGGACTCATCCCATGCTTTTTACAAGTGCGTTGATGACTAAAAAGGCCAATCTGAGATAGGCAAGTTTGGTTGCAGAAAGCACAGAAGAAAGTCTCCTTGGGTGATGTTGTTTCCAGGTTGTGGTTCTTTCTGCGTTGTCGTTTCTCTTTGAGACCTGTTTGGCGTGTCTTCTCAAAAGAGGCCACAGCATTGTGGATAGTGCGTCTCCATGCCTCCAGATGTGAGGCCAGGGTAGACCATTGTTGGTGATCAATCTGTCCGAGCCTGAGATATTGTTTCAGGGAGTCCTTATATCTCTTTTGGGGGGCGCCTCTCTTGCGCTGATCCGTGGCGAGTTCACCATAGAGTAGTATCTTTGGGAGGCAGTGGTCCTCCATCCTAGAGACGTGCCCTGCCCAGCGCAGCTGTGTTCTCAATAGTGTAATGATGTCGATTATTGGTGTGTAAATGTTGTATAACATATGTTAAATGTATGTTGTTTTGTGTAGTTCAAAGGAATATTCTATGAATTGTTGATGTGGGTGAGACAGAAGGGAGGCTTGGCAGAAGCTCTGAAGAGCTGTCGCCGTAGCAGCCAGGGCCAGAGCCTTTTAGAATGTTCGAGTATGAATTTTACAGTTGGTAAAGAGCGGTTGGAAGCCAACTGCCATGAGAGGGAGGAGTTTGTTTTGAGTTAGTTGGTCTTAAGGACTGTAAGAGAACAGTTCAGTCTTTAGTTAGTCTTAAGGTCTGCAAGAGAGCAGTCCAGTTTTATGGGTGTAGAGACCCTAGTTAAAGATGGAAGAGTCCAGAGGTCTATAGAGGGTTAGTGGGAACCCTATAGTATAACCCCAGTTGTGTTTTGTGTAACAGAATAAGTTTGTGCCTCTGAGGAAGTATAAAACCAATCAAGATTTGTACCCATTTGTGTCATAATAAATTATTTACATCTTAAAAGAAAAACACCTCTGTTAGTTCTTTTATTGGTGGTGGCCCTCAAGGTCAGTGGTCAGACAGACAAATGGTGGCAGTGTGGTCAAGTGGTTACTGAGAAATTTAAAGTCTCTGCAATTCAATGGTTAGTGGGGAGATAGTCTACCCTGCCATAAGACAGAAGTTGCTGAGGTAACTTCAGGCCCCTTGCATTTAGGGTTAGCGGTATGGAGTCCGAAAGATTGTCCAGTCGGGGGCCGGTCAACAAGGGGTTGTCACAAATAGCATGGCCTCAATGCTGGTGATCCCTGCTTGCTCAAAGACAGCAACAAGATAGCAGAGAAAGGTATAGTCCTTGGATTTCATTCATGCAATGCTTTCTATCAGAAAATATATCTTCTTCCTATCTTCATTTTTAGTTCATGGAGACGAGCATGGGAGACAAACTTACTAGCATCAAATAGGCTGCAAACCAGGAATTTATGCCGAATATGCCCAGAAACAAACATTCAGTAAGCCCCATGACAAGATTGCCATACATCAGAGTTGTCTTGAAGATGCATAATAACAGCAACAAAACACAAATTCAAAAGGTTCATGGGATGGAGTCATGGTGGTAAAAATTGCATACTCACAGAAAACGGCAACTCTAATTTGAAGCTGAATACAGCCTGGATCCCAATAGTCCTTGCTTCTAAATCCAAATTCTCCTAAAGTATCTCTCTCTTTTTGCATTTTATTTATTATTAATTGAATGCACCAGAGCCAATGCTAAATACACCAGAAGAAAAGGAACACCATCTGCTTCATTTGTGCAAAAGAATACACCCAATGATGCCCATTCGGGAAGCTTTGCAAAGCTCAGCTAATCAGTGGCAACGCAGGAAGTTATCTCTTGTTATTTTGGTACTTTTTAAAATTGGTCGTTGCATTGACATTGAAAACAAGAACTTCTAATTCTATGTGTATGGGAGATCTTTTCTATTTTAACAAGCCTGCTCTGCATACTCACTAAAATCATAGCCTGGCCTCCTTTAGTGTTGCAAGTGTGTTTTTCCTCCAAATTCTGCTGTAAAATATGATGGTGGGTCAAAACGTTTTGCCTCCTGTGTCATAACAACATTATAAATGAACCTAAAACAGCAGAAGTTGCTACAGGTCATAGCCTGAACTATCCTCTACACCAGTGTTTCCCAACCGGTGTGCTGCGGCACACTAGTGTGCCGTGAGCGATCGTCAGGTGTGCCATGGGAAATTGGCACTCTTCCCCCTCCTAGCAGCTCTTTCTCCCTCTTTCCCTTCCCAAAGATACTCCCCAAGGTAAAGAAAGGGCTCTGCCGAATGCCAGAGCCAGGCCCTCCTTGAAGAAGCCTTCAGGAGCCTCGACTCAGCATGGCTCCAGCTCCCCCTCAGGGCTGCTTCAGCTTCCCGATGCTCCCAGGTTCGCTCACTGCCCAATTCACCAACATGGAGCTTCTGGCTTTGGCTGTTCTCGCAAGAAATCCAAGCCAACTCGAAAATGCCGACTCAATCACTTCCGCCCAGTGCTCTGCTTTTGCGGACGGAGGAGGGAGGCAGCAAAAGAGGCCACACAGATCTATGAAACGTATATGTGAGAACAGTCAAAGCTGGAAGCTCCACATCGGTGAATTGGGCAGTGAGCGAACCTGGGAGCATCGGGAGGCTGAAGCATACACAGGTTTGCAATAAACAAATTGAACCTCTCTGCTTGGAAATGTATTTTTTTTTACTATTTTACTGGATTTTTTGAGAGTTGCACCCCCCCCCCAAGGAACTGTTTATAACAGCTTCATCACATCCATAGTTAACTGAAAGCAAGTTTCACTCAGGGTGAAATTTTAGAACGGTTTGTAGAACAAGCCCTATGAGGAGCGGCTTGAAGAGCTGGGCATGTTTAGCCTGAAGAAGGCTGAGAGAAGACATGATAGCCATGTATAAGTATGTGAGAGGAAGTCATATATATGTTGTGTTCATCGAAACAGGCCCAGGTTTCACACTGAGTGTATAAATACATTTAAAAACATATTAACCATATATATTACTGTGTTCGAGTGTAATTTTGCGTCATTTTGGTTGGTGGTGTGCCCCAGGATTTTGTAAATGTAAAAAATCTGCCGCTGCTCAAAAAGGTTGAAAAACACTGCTCTACACGACTTTTTCTCAACCTGGGGGTCAGGACCCCTGGGGGTTCCAAGGGGGTGTTAGTGTGGTCGCCAAAGACCATCAGAAAACACTGTATTACTGCAACACACTCTACATGGGGTTGCCTTTGAAGACTGTTCAGAAACTCCTTCTACGTTCCACTTCGTAGTTTAAGATCCACTGGGGAGGCCTCGCAAACACTTCTGGTGGGGACAAGGGGCAGGGCCTTCTTGGTGGTGACCCCCCGCTTGTGAAATTTGCTCCCCAACAAGATTAGATCGGTGTCCTCTCTCCTTTCCTTTAGGAAAAAAACTGAAATCGTGGTTTTGGAACTTGGCTTTTGGCTAGCAGACACAACTGCACTTTGTACATTGAACTGGACCATATGATGATTGTTATGATAATGGAAACATCTATATAACTGCATAATTAATGTTATTGTTTTAATCTATTGTGTATTTATAAGTCTATATTGTTATTATACTGTGATATTCCGGCATCAAATTATTGCCAGTGTTAGCCGCTCTATGTCCCCCCCCCCTTGGGGGGGGGGGTTGAGAAGGGCAGAGTAGAAATGTTGTAAACAAACAAACAGTCCAGTAGCTGTGAATGAAATAAAAGTTAGAGCAATGGAGGCATTACTTTTTGACCCACCCTTACATTATGTACAGAGTGTACAATATTAATTCGTAGTTGTATGTTGTCTTCAATAGTTTGTGGTTAGAAAGTGTATTTGAATCATCTGTTTTTGTGCATTTCTTTCTTTCTTTTATTAAAGGTGCATCAAAGTCTTGAAATTTTTGCAAAGTACTGATTGTTATATTACACGGATGCTCCCTAGTGGCCAAAGTGAGGGAAAAAACCCAAATTTGTCTGTAATGTTTTTTTCTATGATTTTGTCAGCTTCTACTATGAGATACTGAATTTCTCAAGGCTAGTTACAAACACTTCCTAGGACATATCTAAATTCCATTACAGTTACACAATGGAGGATAATGTCACTTCCTTTGTCATGAAACCGTAGCTGTTTCAATTATTTCTATTGCTATGGGGTCTGGGGTCTCACATTGTTTGAGGGAGCTCTGGTTTAATGTCTCTCTATTTATGTTCATGGTATCATGGAATCACAGAATTGGAAGAGACCACAACTGCCATCCTGTCCAAACTCATTATGCCATGAGGGAATGCATATTTTCTTCATTTCTACTGCTCCTTTTTCCCAGCAAATGTTGCACCTCAGAACTTGGACAGCCCCCCTAGATCACACACACACAGGAAGATGCAATAAATGTTCTTTTATTTAGAATAAAGGGTAAGAATAGTCCAAAGAAGTAGAAATAAAGCAATCAAAAGTAATCCAATAGAGTTCTGTAGCTGATGAAAGCAATGAAAGCAAGGTCCCAAAACGAAGCAAACCGCTGCGGCCAGGCATGTAGCCAGGGGGGGGGGCTAAGGGGGCTTCACCCCCCCCCCCCCGAAATTCTCAGGTTGGTCCGCGAAAAGGCCTTACTGGTACATTATTTAAACTGTTATGTTTATTCATATCATGATCTGATCACCATGCTCATTATATTCCACATTAATGGGGTTATTGGGATAACAATACAAAAGGTTTGCTAGGGTAGACCCTCTTCCACCCAGTCTCAGCCCCCCGAACCAAAATCCTGGCTACGGCCCTGGCTGCGGCGGTCAAACGTGGCACTTGAAGCAAACCACAACGGCGGTCAACATGGGCTTGAGAACGAATCACTCCGACGGTTGGCTTGAACTTGGAGACTTGACAGCGAGATTTGATCAAGCTGAACATAGCTTCAGGTCTGATCAGAAGCCCAGGAGCGCAGACTAATAAGGAAGCTAGTCTCGATGAGCCCATCTCACCCCCTTCCTTAGATTCCACGATTTCCTAGAATCTCTGATGTTTGCCTTTCTATCAAACACCGGCTTGTTAGCAAGCCCAGTTGCACCACTATCAGAGTGAGAAACAGGAAACTCCTCTCCTCCGGAATGCTCATCTGGGTAGGGAGTAGAAACTCTCTCTTGGGAACCAAGGCCACCGGGCCTCTCATAGTCTGATGCAGAATCCTCTTCCATGGAATCCTCAGTATATTCATCTGCAGTCCTATATCCCTCTAGCCATTCATCATCCCATTCTAAACTCTCATTTGGAGACCCATACCCATCTGGCCATCCGTCATCTCCAAACTGCCCCTGATCAGCTGGGGCCCCCGGTGCCTGACTCTGATCACTGGGCTGACTAGGCTGGAACACCACAGTAAAAGAACACAAAAACAGTCTTCTTCATTGTGCTTCATTGTGCGGACTGTGGATTGGCTGAATATAGAATGGGGATTATGGGGGATTTTGATATGTAACTATTTTTAATCTGCTTCCTTGTAATTTTTTGCTATGTTGTTGTTCTATTCTTGTGTGCGGCATTGAATTATTTCCTTTGATTAGCCGCCCTGAGTCCCCCTTCGGGGGTAGAGAAGGGCGGGTTAGAAATGAAATAAATAAATAAATAATTTTTTTTCTTTCCAGTCTTTTTTTGTTATTAATGTGAGATTCTCCTCTTCTTTTTTCCCAACTTCAGACAATACTTCTTATCTTTATAGAACTTGTCTAGACTTGTCTACACCAGTGTTTCCCAACCAGTGTGCCGTGCACGATCAGCAGGTTTGCCGTGGGAAATTGGCACTCTTCCCCCTACTAGCAGCTCTTTCTCCATCTTTCCCTCCCCAAAGACCCTCCCCGAGGCAAAGGAAGCTCCATGTTGGTGAATTGTGCAGTGAGCGAACCTGGGAGCATTCACAGGTTTCCAAGAAACAAATTGAGCCTCTCCCCTTGGAAATGTTCATTTTTTTTTACTTTTTTACTGGATTTTTCAAGAGTTGCCTCCCCCCCCCAAAGGAACTGTTTATAACAGCATCATGATATCCATAGTTATCTGGAAGCAAGTTTCACTCAGGGTGAAATTTCACAAGGGTCTGGAGAACAAGCCCTATAAGGAGTGGCTTGAAGAGCTGGGCATGTTTAGCCTGAAGAAGAGAAGGCTGAGAGAAGACATGATAGTCATGTATGAGTATGTGAGAGGAAGTCATATCTATGTTGTGTTCATCGAAACAGGTCCAGGTTTTACACTGAGTGTATAAATACATTTAAAAACATATTAACTATATGTATTACTGAGTTAGAGTAATTTTGGTTGGTGGTGTGCCCCAGGATTTTGTAAATGTAAAAAGTGTGCCATGGCTCAAAAAAGGTTGAAAAGCACTGGTCTGCACAATGAAGAAGACCATAAGCACAGAACTTCATTTCTTCCTGACTTTTCTGATTTTCATCAACAATGGCTTCCAACTACAAGAAAGGAGATTCCATCTGAACGTTAGGAAGAACTTGACTGTGAGCGCTGTTCAGCAGTGGAACTCTCTGCCCCGGAGTGATGGAGGCTCCTTCTTTGGAAGCTTTTAAACAGAGGCTGGATGGCCATCTATCAGAGGTGCAATTTTCATGTTTCTTGGCAGAGGGTTGGACTGGATGGCCCATGAGGTGTCTTCCAACTCTATGATTTTATGATTCTATGAACTATGATCATAGATAGATAGATAGATAGATAGATAGAAGGCTTGTTTGATTAAAAATGGTTCAAAACTGGTTTCGGATGTAGGGGGCACTAGTGGTTCGGATCTAAAGTCAATTCCGATTTTCACAGAAAAAAAAGTTCGAAACTTTTCAAAACTTCCAAGACTTCCGAATGCTTCTTTAATGGTTCCAAAGTGTCATTTCCTGTTTCATTGGGTAGTCTTTACTTTGAAAGTAGTTGTTTTATTCCAGAAAGGGGGGGGGGGGAAGCAAATGGAAGAAATCCATCCACACTGGGTTAAACGGCTTTTCTCGCCCAGGACTGAAAAAGGGAACCAAAGGAAAGCCATCCAAACTGGGTTGAACAGAGGCTCTCGCCCAGGACTGACATGGGAGGAAAAGGGAACCGAAGGAAAGCCATCCAAACTGGGTTGAACAGCAGCTCTCGCCCAGGACTGACATGGGAGGAAAAGGGAACCGAAGGAAAGCCATCCAAACTGGGTGAAACAGTGGCTCTCACCCAGGACTGACGAAGGAGAAAAAGGGAACCAAAGGAAAGCCATCCAAACTGGGTTGAACAGAGGCTCTCACCCAGGACTGACATGGGAGGAAAAGGGAACCGAAGGAAAGCCATCCAAACTGGGTGAAACAGTGGCTCTCACCCAGGACTGACGAAGGAGAAAAAGGGAACCAAAGGAAAGCCATCCAAACTGGGTTGAACAGAGGCTCTCACCCAGGACTGACATGGGAGGAAAAAGGAACCAAAAGAAAGCCATCCAAACTGGGTGAAACAGTGGCTCTCACCCAGGACTGACATGGGAGGAAAAGGGAACCAAAGGAAAGCCATCCAAACTGGGTGAAACAGTGGCTCTCACCCAGGACTGACATGGGAGGAAAAGGGAACCAAAGGAAAGCCATCCAAACTGGGTGAAACAGTGGCTCTCACCCAGGACTGACATGGGAGGAAAAGGGAACCAAAGGAAAGCCATCCAAACTGGGTGAAACAGTGGCTCTCACCCAGGACTGACATGGGAGGAAAAAGGAACCAAAGGAAAGCCATCCAAACTGGGTGAAACAGTGGCTCTCACCCAGGACTGACGAAGGAGAAAAAGGGAACCAAAGGAAAGCCATCCAAACTGGGTGAAACAGTGGCTCTCACCCAGGACTGACAAAGGAGAAAAAGGGAACCAAAGGAAAGCCATCCAAACTGGGTGAAACAGTGGCTCTCACCCAGGACTGACGAAGGAGAAAAAGGGAACCAAAGGAAAGCCATCCAAACTGGGTTGAACAGTGGCTCTCACCCAGGACTGACATGGGAGGAAAAAGGAACCAAAAGAAAGCCATCCAAACTGGGTGAAACAGTGGCTCTCACCCAGGACTGACATGGGAGGAAAAGGGAACCAAAGGAAAGCCATCAAACTGGGTGAAACAGTGGCTCTCGCCCAGGACTGATGCGGGAGAGAAAGGGAACCTAAGGAAAGCCATCCAAACTGGGGGAAACAGATGCTCTCACCCAGGACTGACATGGGAGAAAAAGGGAACCAAAGGAAAGCCATCCAAACTGGGTGAAACAGTGGCTCTCACCCAGGACTGACATGGGAGGAAAAAGGAACCAAAGGAAAGCCATCCAAACTGGGTGAAACAGTGGCTCTCACCCAGGACTGACATGGGAGGAAAAGGGAACCAAAGGAAAGCCATCCAAACTGGGTGAAACAGTGGCTCTCACCCAGGACTGACGAAGGAGAAAAAGGGAACCAAAGGAAAGCCATCCAAACTGGGTTGAACAGAGGCTCTCACCCAGGACTGACATGGGAGGAAAAGGGAACCAAAGGAAAGCCATCCAAACTGGGTGAAACAGTGGCTCTCACCCAGGACTGACGAAGGAGAAAAAGGGAACCAAAGGAAAGCCATCCAAACTGGGTGGAACAGTGGCTCTCACCCAGGACTGACGAAGGAGAAAAAGGGAACCGAAGGAAAGCCATCCAAACTGGGTTAAAAACTGAATAATTTCCGACTCACTTATTGATTCGTACGAGAAATGGTAGAAAATGCTTTGAAATGAAGACTAAAGACTGTGTAAAACTACAGCTCCCAGGATTCAACAGCATTGAGCCGTGGCAGTGAAAGTGGTGTCAAGCTGTATACATCCTACAGTGTAGACGCACCCTTAGAACCAGAATGAAGGTGTTGTATGAGTGTCCTACATTTTGAAAGTTTGTACATATTGAAAGGGAGGTTGGAAATATTTGACTGACAGATCTTGGTTCCTCCCCCACTCCATTGTTATGACTCTAAAATTATTCCAAAGCTCAGCCGAGAACAGAAGAAATAAAATCAATTTGATGATAATGAATAGATGTGGGTATGGCCTTTCACCTTTTTAATTATGAAGTTTACCTTCTTTATACATAATGCAGCCATTTCTGTGTAATTTGCTTCCTGGGATCAGAATAAATGACTTCAAACAAGGAACTAAAGTGCATGATTAATTGCATTATGATGTTCAAACCGATTCAGTTGGGATGGGAGGTAAAAAGAGAAGAGAGGCAGGATAGTCAAAATAAAGCTTCAGAATAAGAAGAAATCCTGATTCATACTTAAAGTTACCAGCTGACAATATAAATGGATATTTTGAATATTTTTCCCACAAGGACTCCACGATCATTCTCACATGTACTGTCTTTGAGCCAAGCATTGTCTCCCATGTTGTCTCTTTGCATTTAATGTTTTCTGCCTAAGTGGAGTATCTTGCATTTGTCCCTGTTGAACTTCCTTTTGTTAGTTTTGGCCAATCATCTCCCTCATCTGTCAAGATTCTGCTCCTGTCTTCTGGAGTATTGGCTCTCCCTCCATTTGGTCTCATCTGCAAACTTGATGATCATGCCTTCTAACCCTTCATCTAAGTCCGTGATTTTCAACCAGTGTGCCGCGGAACACTAGTGTGCCGTGAGAGATCATCAGGTGTGCCGTGGGAAATTATTTTCAAACTTCATTCATATGCAGACTGCAGACTGCAGACTGCAGACTGGCCACTACACGGCGGAGGGCATTCTCTGTAGCTGCCCCAAGTCTCTGGAACGGCCTCCCGGAGGAGATCCGCGCCATCCGCGCTTTTCTGCCCTTCCGCAAGGCCTTGAAGACTTGGCTCTTTAGGAAGGCGTTCGGCCCTTAACTCAACCACACTGTGTGCCATGCCGCCTATGGCCCCCCCCAGATTCTTATCTTGTCCCCCCAGCCTTTGCTGAGGGCTAGTGTTTTTAATATGTTTTAACTGCTTTGATGTTTAATGTGTTTTAACTGTTTAATCTGTTTTATTACTCACGGTGTTTATGCTTCTTCTGTAAACCGCTCTGAGCTCCGGAGTGAGCGGTATACTAAATCGAAGTTAATAAATAAATAAATAAATATAAACTATAAGGCGCATGTGTCCCTTTAAGAAATAGAACCATAGCACTCTCGCATCACCTAAGAAGTGATGCGAGAGTGCTATGGTCACACCATCTTGGATTCGCTCAGACGCGGCTAAGTAAACAAAGTTAGACTTAGTGCTGCAGCTGCGCGTCAATTTGGGATCACAGCAAGACAAGCGAATGACAGTGATGGAGAAGTTTTTGAGAAGGGGAAATGCAAATGCCGAACAGGGCCCTGGGCAAAATTATCACACTGAGTGTATAAATACATTTTAAAACATATTAGCTATATGTATTACTGTGTTAGAGTGTCATTTTGTGTTATTTAGGTTGATGGTGTGCCCCAGGATTTTGTAAATGTAAAAAATGTGCCGCAGCTCAAAAAAGGTTGAAAATCATTGATCTAAGTCATTAATGAAGATCCTGAACAGGATCGGGCCCAGGACAGAACCATGCTGATGGCACTCTGCTTGTTCCTTCTTTCCAGGATGAAGAAAAAAAACATAGGGGAGAATCACCCATTGGGATGACTGGAAACAATTTCTGTTGTAGCAATCTATAGGGGAGAGCTCTTCTACACTCCCTCTCCACTATTGGGTAGAAAGATGGGAGTCCTGCAAACCACTTCTCCAGTCAAAGTTCTTTGCCTTTCCTCTTTATCATTGCTGATCAGGTCTTGTTTCCTGGGGGATCCTGGGAACACTCATTTCCTCTGCTCACTTAAAATTAAACACCAACTCCTATTGTCACAATAATATGCCTCAGTGAGTCACACTGCAATTGGGAGTCTACGCCTCTGTTGCCTACATTGTAATTCTTTTTTTTAATCCTCTCTGAAATCACTCTTGCCCACTGACATTATCTCGGAACAATTAGTTCTTTATTTAACACACTTTGTTCATTTTGGACTTTATAATCTTAGAAAACAACATTCGGAAGGGTTCTTTTGTAGCTCAGAAGAACAATTTGGGGAGGCGGGGAATGTATACAGGGCATAGGGTTACAGCCTGTGTTGGATGGAGTTTCTGACTTGGCCACAGTGGTCCATGCTCCTTCTGGTTTTGTATGACATCCCATATAGACAATTGCAATGCACTCTATCTCAGGCCCCTTTGAAGACTGTTCAGAAGCTTCAAATGGTCCAAGAAAGCAGCCAGGTTGCTAACGAGAGCAGAAGGACAGGCCCGGATTACCCATAAGGCCAGGCCATGGCCTATGGACACAGGCCTTCATTCATCAAGGACCAAAAAACTTCAAACAAAACTCAATGATTCTTTCCTCCTTCCCTGCAGAGTGGGGAGAGCGCTGTGAGGGGCAAAAGGAGAGAATGCACCCCCTACCTGCCCCACCCCCTTGTCAGGGAAGGCTTTGCTTACAGGCTTCTGCAGACAGGGAACTACTGGGCATGTGCTGGAGGTTTGCATGCATGTGCAGTTGCTCCTGCGCCAACTTCAGCTCTGGAGCAACTGCGCCAGTGGCCCCAACCTCCCTTCATGCCCAGAAGCTCGCGGAGGAGGAAGGAAGAGAAGTCCCCAAAAGCAGGCAGCTGCGGCGCTGTCTGGGAACACCCAGGGCCATTGGGCGCCCCATGAGGCAGGATGGCGCCCCTTCCCAGATGGCTCCCTGGCGGCATGCGCACTTGGCCTACCTTGTGGGATGGGCGGGGCTCCTGCCTCATCCTCCTCACACCCAAGGAAAGAGGGTGGGGTGAGGAGGAGAAGGCAGAGGGAATCCCTCCCAGAGGAGGAGGCTTCAGGCCTGCGGTGACGTCACTCCCTCTGACAAAGAAGAGCCCCGCCTCCTTTCTGCTCGCCGCCACAGGCCTTCCTCCCAGCCTTTCTTGGCAACCCATCAATCAAAGCTGCAGAATGGCACCTTCTGCCAATGGGGGCTCTCCATGGGTGGGGTGTGGTCATGGGTTGTGTTTCAATGGGAGGGCGGAAGGGGGGGGGTCTCTTCTTGGTGAAGCAGGAAAGCGGCGGGAGAGAGATGTAATGCCTGAGGCGGCTTCAGCGGTTGAGGGGAGGGAGGAAGGCGCCTGCTGCGTCTGGGCAGAACGAGTGGCCAAAACACCCGACGGGAGGGAGGCCGGGCGACATTGGGCCCAGCCTGTACAGGAGGGCTTGGCTGAGGTAGTAGGCCCTCCTGTCCGCCAGCCGGCTCGAGGATCCCAGATTGGTTTGGGGGCGTAATTTTAGAGTGTGGCCTAGGGTGCCAAAAGGGGTTAATCCAGGCCTGCTCAGGGAGCACACTACTCCTCTGTTGTGTCAACTCCACTGGCTGCCAATTTGCTATCGAGACAATTCAAAGTGCTGGGAGATGCATTTGGACATGTAAGCAGTGCTGGAACCATTTAAGGCTCTGTGTTGTTGTTTATTCGTTCAATCACTTCCGACTCTTTTGTGTTCTCCTGAACCAGCCCATGCCAGAGCTCCCGATTGACTGTGGCCACCCTCAGCTCCTTTACAGTCAACCCAGTCACTCCAAGGATAACATCCATCCATCTTGCCATTGGCCGGCCCCTCTTCCTTTTTCCTTCCTTTTTCCCCAGCATCATTTTCTTCTCCAAGCTTTCTCGTCTTCTCATTCTGTGGCCAAAGGACTTCATCTTTGCATCAAATATCCTTCCCTCCAATGAGCAGTCAGGCATTATAGGCTAAAGAAATGAGCTTCTAAAGTTTTCTCATTGGTGCCAATGGATTGAATCTTACCGGAACAGAAACGGCACCCCTCCTCCGGATTTTGGGAATTTCCTGGAAAACAGAATGGGGTGGGACATCCAAAAACAGAACCAAAAATTGTATGGTTTTTGGGTATTGTGCGCACTAGGTGTGGATACCCCCGGTTTAAAATACTTTGAAATCTGTTATTTTTCGTATTTGAAATTAATTTCAAAGTATATTGACCCTCGGGGCCTAATCCCGAAGCGGAATTTCTATATCGACTCCGGCACGGCCATTTTTGTATTGGGCACTTAATAGTTCAGATACGTTTTGCCCTCAGTTGAAGCATTTTTACCAATTGGCTAATGGAGACCAGGTGGTAGCATGAAGCCACCTGCTTCTCTTTAGCCAATCAGAGTCGAGTCCCCTTTTCCTTCTCTGACGCTCCTGCCCCTCCCCTGCCAAAGGAAATAAACCAGGGCAGCCAAGGCTTGGCTGCCCCGGTTTATTTCCTTTGGCAGGGGAGGGGGTGACACGATAAGCCTTGCCACGGTTTAGATATTAGCAGGGGGGGGGGGGGTGGGAGAGATGTGTCCATATCTCCTCCCCTGCTAACATCTATACTGTGCTAAGCCTTAGCGCGGTATAGATGTTAGCGGGGGGGTGAGATGCGTTAGCGGGGGGGTTAGATGCATCTCCCCACACAGGCACCTTCTTTCCCGGCTAAGAAATAACCCGACTCAAGCCTTGAGATGGATTATTTCTTAGCAGGAAAAGGAGGTGCCTGTGTGGGCCTCCTTTCCCTGTTTGGATTAATGTTTGGATTGATATTACATTAGAGTGTTTATCTTGGCCCCCCTCCCCTGTCTTCTCTGTATTCCACAGTGTTGTTCCATAAGTATTGTGTAATATCTTTATGATTGCATTGAATACCATATGCTTTGAGTATCAGAACATCGAATATATACATTTCTCTTAGATATTGAATGGTTTTTCTCATGATTAGATGTTTGGATTAATATTACATTAGAGTGTTTATCTTGGCCCCCCTCCCCTATCTTCTCTGTATTCCACAGTGTCAGTCCTGTTTTTCTGCTTTGCACATGCGCTGAAGCAGCAACGAATAATAACAAAAATTCGTTAGTAATAACGTTTCAATTATGAAATTTATCTTTAAAAATTCAGAATACTTTCTATAACGACCCAGCAAGGAAATCCTCCCCCAGGTGAGTTTAGAATCAATTTTTTTATGGATCAACCACCCCTAGTGCACACCCCTAGTGGCTGTAGTATTTTACCATGACTCTTTAAATCAAGTCTGAAGAGGTGTAATCTAGGCATTGTGGTCCACTGTGAAGTTTAAGGACCCCAATCAGAAAGGGAGATAGGAACCAACAGTCCATCTTAAATCACGTTGTAGATGCATGCTATGTCCATCATGGGAAGAAAAAGAAGAAAAATAACACAAAAGGCAGAACTGCTTAGAATAAAATAAGATTGCAAATTCAATTCAATGCTTCTTGCACACATTTTCAAGTGTGCATGATTCTTTATGTTTAATTACTTAAAGAATCTGGCGCACAAGTGTTTGCTTTCATGTGTTCTCTTCCAGTCATTTCAAATTCCATGTCTTTACAAGATTTAGGAATGCTAAAAGAGAGAGAAAGAGGCAGAGAGAGTACAGGACGGAGATATCAGGTGAGGAAATAAACATTTCTATATCCAAATCTATTTTAGGTGGCATATGTTGTCACAACCATTTTATGTCTGCCTCCCCAACAGACTAGGTTCTGTGATAAGAACAAAGTTTCATCGGGTCACAGGTTTCAGTTGTTGAAAAAGATGACAGAAGTGTGATTTCTCCACATTTGGATATCACCTGAAAAACTGACTTCCCTTATAACAATGTTTCTGAACCTGGGGGTCACAAGGGGATGTCAAAGGAGTCACCAAAGATGATCAACAAACACATATTTCTGATCGTCTTAGGAACTCCTTTGGCAGAGAAGGCTGAAGTTCTCTCCGCCTGTTCTTCTCTTCCTTTTTGGAAACAGGTGGCGAATCCTCATTGTTTGACTCCACAGTGCTTTCTGGATGTAAGTGAACTACAACTCCAACACTCAAGGTCAATGCACACCAAACCCTTATAGTATTTTCTGTTGGTCATGGAAGTTCTGTGTGCCAAGTTTGGTTCAATTCCATCATTGACAGAGTCCATAACGCTCTTTGATTGTAGGTGAACTATAAATCCCGGCAATTACAGCTCCCAAATTACAAAGTCAATCCCCCCAACCCAATGAGTATTCAAATGTGGGTATTGGGTATTTGTGCCAAATTTGGTCCAGTGAATGAAAATATATCCTGCATATCAGGTATTTACATTACTATTCATAACAGTAGCAAAATTACAGTTAGGAAGTAGCAACAAAAATAATGTTGAACTCCACCAACGATGGAATTGAACCAAACATTTTGAACTCCACCAATAATGGAGTTGAACCAAACATTTTGAACTCCACCAATGATGGAATTGAACCAAACATTTTGAACTCCACCAATGATGGAGTTGAACCAAACATTTTGAACTCCACCAATGATGGAATTGAACCAAACATTTTGAACTCCACCAATGATGGAATTGAACCAAACATTTTGAACTCCACCAACGATGGAATTGAACCAAACATTTTGAACTCCACCAATGATGGAATTGAACCAAACATTTTGAACTCCACCAATGATGGAATTGAACCAAACATTTTGAACTCCACCAATAATGGAGTTGAACCAAACATTTTGAACTCCACCAATGATGGAATTGAACCAAACATTTTGAACTCCACCAATGATGGAATTGAACTCAAATGATGGAATTGAACATTTTGAACTCCACCAATGATGGAATTGAACCAAACATTTTGAACTCCACCAATGATGGAATTGAACCAAACATTTTGAACTCCACCAATGATGGAATTGAACCAAACATTTTGAACTCCACCAATAATGGAGTTGAACCAAACATTTTGAACTCAAACAATGATTTGAACCAAATGATGGAGTTGAACCAAACATTTTGAACATTTTGAACTCCACCAATGATGGAATTGAACCAAACATTTTGAACTCCACCAAACTCCACCAATGATGGAATTGAACGATGGAATTTTGAACCAAACATTTTGAACTCCACCAATGATGGAATTGAACCAAACATTTTGAACTCCACCAATGATGGAATTGAACCAAACATTTTGAACTCCACCAATGATGGAATTGAACCAAACATTTTGAACTCCACCAATGATGGAAAACATTTTGAACTGAATTGAACCAAACATTTTGAACTCCACCAATGATGGAATTGAACATTTTGAACTCCACCAATAATGGAGTTGAACCAAACATTTTGAACTCCACCAATGATGGAATTGAACCAAACATTTTGAACTCCACCAATGATGGAATTGAACCAAACATTTTGAACTCCACCAATGATGGAATTGAACCAAACATTTTGAACTCCACCAATGATGGAATTGAGCCAAACATTTTGAACTCCACCAACGATGGAATTGAACCAAACATTTTGAACTCCACCAATGATGGAGTTGAACCAAACATTTTGAACTCCACCAATGATGGAATTGAACCAAACATTTTGAACTCCACCAATGATGGAATTGAACCAAACATTTTGAACTCCACCAATGATGGAATTGAACCAAACATTTTGAACTCCACCAATGATGGAATTGAACCAAACATTTTGAACTCCACCAACGATGGAATTGAACCAAACATTTTGAACTCCACCAACGATGGAATTGAACCAAACATTTTGAACTCCACCAACGATGGAATTGAACCAATCTTGTAAATATAAATCTTATGTAAATATCTGGCGTGCAGAATGTGTTTTTATTCACTGGACCAAATTTGGCACAAATACCAGATATTCCCAAATTTGAATACTGGTGGATTTGTGGGGGGGGGGGTTGATTTTGTCATTTTGGGAGTTGTAGTTGCCGGGAATTATAGCTAACCTACAACCAAAGAGCATTCTGAACTCCACCAACAATGGAATTGAACCAAAGTTGGCACATAGAACTCCCATGACCAACAGAAAATACTGGAAGGTTTTAGTGGGCATTGACCTTGAGTTTTGGAGTTGTAGTTCACCTACATCCATAGAGCACTGTGGACTCAAAGAATGATGGATCTGGACCAAACTTGGCACAAATACTCAATATGCCCAAATGTGAACCTTGGTGCATGGAATACTGTTGACTCTTCCAAATCAGAGCACCGCTACTGAACAAAGAGTTAATCTAATGGTGAATCCTTTGGGTCAAGGAGTAAGCTCTACTCAGAACTAAACATAGGATTTATGTCCTAGTTCATGTTGGATTCCCGGCCAAATAGTCTACCCTAACATCTAACTTGAATGTCTTATTATGTCATGGATTGAAGTTTTTGTCTGTTTTCTATCCCTCGCATTGTGGGACAAAGGCAAAGACACGTCTTCATCTTTTGTCCCCGAATGAATCAATCAATGTAAGAACTCTAGACAAAAGCTAAGAAATCAATTTTAATAGGAAGATAAAATGATTACTGAAGGTTTGTAGTCTATAAGGCACTAAAAGGAAAAGAATCCTCCCTCAATTATCCTAAGCAGTTTATAATTTAATCTCCTCTTATATGATGACTTACGGGAAATGGCTTCCCTCCCATTTACAGAAATACCACCTGCCAAAACAGACCATTTCCATACTTGCGTCCTGATAAAGAAGTAACAAAGATTGGCCCTGGTGATCCATTTAGTCAAGATGTTTAATATACACCCACAGGAAACTAAGTCATGTATCAAAAAGCAAAATAAATTGAATTAACACAAGGGGGAAATATTCGGAAGTGACAAGCTCTTTTGTCGTGGTTTTTGTTCTTCCCCTGAAATACATGTACAAGAAGATGAATATTGCTCATAAACAACCTCTATGGGGACTGAGCAGAAACCTTAAGCAAGGAAACATTAGCAACGTCAAAATGGTGAACGAATTGTACACATCAGTTTGTCTGCCTTGAAGCAGCTTTCTCTATACAAGTCTGGAAGTAGGAAGTAGAAGCATCCAATATGTGAAGGGGTGATGATGGAGGATGGGAACTCCAAATAGCCTGCTTATTATAATAATTAAAGAACTTGCATAAGTGTATGCATATCTCACAGATGTGGCTTTGAAGATATGTCCCCCAACCAGGGCCGTAGCCAGGATTTTGTTTCGGAGGGGGCTGAGTTTGGTTCGGGGGGGGGGGCTGAGACTGGGTGGAAGAGGGTCTACCCTAGCAAATCTTTTGTATTGTTATCCCAATAACCCCATTAATGTGGGATATAATGACCTGCCCCAACGCTTACTCTCTTTGCCCCCCCCCCCAAAAAAAACCCTTGGAAGCATTTGATTTGATTTGATTTATTGGATTTATTCGCCGCCACTCCCGGGCGGCTCGGGGCGGCTTACAGAATTTAAAATATACAGAACAACAGAGTACATAAGTTGTAAAACAACAGCAATAAAACATTTAAAAGAATTACATTAACACCAATATTGCTTCGACTAATATGTGTTAAACTGACTCAATCACAGAAAGCCTGCCGAAATAGCCAGGTCTTACAAGCTTTTCTAAAAGCCAAGAGATCACGGAGTGATCTGGCCTCCGGTGGCAGAGAATTCCAAAGGGTAGGGGCAATGATGGAGAATGCCCTTCTTCTCGTTGACGTGAGGCGGTAAGCTTTGGCGCTCGGAATCAAGAGTGGGTCTTGATCTTCGGATCTCATTGATCTCGTGGGACAGTATGGGGTCAGGCGGTCCCTCGGGTACACTGGCCCCATACCATACAAGGCCTTAAAGGTCAGAACTAACACTTTGAATGTGATCCGGCATTCAATGGGGAGCCAATGCAATTCCCGCAGCACAGGTGTAATACGGTGACTCACAGGCGTGCCTGTGAGCACGCGTGCTGCTGCGTTTTGCACTAGCTGAAGTTTCTGGTTCACCGACAAAGGAAGGCCGATGTAGAGGGCGTTACAGTAATCTAATCTTGACCGTCGCTTGGATCACCGTGGCCAGATCGCAGCGGGACAGGTAGGGGGCCAGCTTCCGAGCCTGGCAAAGATGGAAAAATGCGACTCGGCTGACCATGGAGACCTGGGTCTCCATGGAGAGCCGAGTGTCCAGATGGACTCCAAGGCTTTTTACCGAAGACAATGGGCATAAGGCCGCACCATGCAGAGTTGGAAGCTGGAGTTCCCCACCACCCGGATGACCTAGCCTTTGTAGACACCCTCAACATTGTCATTTCTGAGCAAGGAAATGAACAGGAATGCATTCAGCTATTATTTATTTATTTATTTATTTATTTATTTATTTGCGATATTTATGGCCCACCTTTCTCAGCCATACAGCGACTCAAGGAGGGTTACAGATTGGCACATTACGATGCCAGGCATTCATAAAAGTGTCATTAAAAACAATCAACATTACAATATAAAACATATATAAGAACTGTTAAAACATATAATCATAAAGATAAAGATGCGATAACAAACCTCTTAACAGTAGCAAGATTGCTTATAGCAAGGAATTGAAAAAAGAAATAAATGTACAAATAGAGGAATGGTACAAGGAAGTGTGGAAATTGGCAATAAATGACAAGTTAACATGTATATTAAAAGTAAAAAGAGGTATATGGAAACAAAGTGTTTTTGATGAGGTATGGAGAAAATTCATCGAAAAAGGACTAAATAAGAAAGAAGGCAAGCTACCTCCAAAAGAAGAAATGAAATTTTGGACAAATGATATGTAAAAGCTATGGCTTGGGAAGGGAGGAGGGGAGCACAGTGGTGAGGGATACAAAAATGTATATAAAAAATAATGGCAGATGCCAAAGATTTAAGTATTGTATTGTAGTTAGTAATGAACAATATGAATCTGCTGTAAATAGACATTGTATAATAATTTTGTTGACAATAATAAAAAACTTTAAAAAAATAAAAAAATAAAGACTTAAAAAAAAGAACTGTTAAAACATATAATCATCAGTGTCATCCTGTTAAAAATGTTATTTGGCCAATCCATATTCAGCATTTATAGTTCCGTGTTATCTACTCTGTTGCATTCCCAAAAGCTTGCTTAAAGATCCAGGTCTTTACTTTTTTTCTGGAAAGTCAGGAAGGAGGGGGCCGATCTAATAACCCTGGGGAGGAAGTTCCATAGCTGGGGGCTCACCACTGAGAAGGCTCTGTCCTTTGTCTCTGCCAATTGCACTTGCGAGGCAGGCAGGATTGAGAGCAGGGCCTCCCCAGATGATCTTAAGGTCCTAGATCAGGGATGGGCAATTACTGGCCCTCCAGGTGTTTTGGACTTCAACTCCCAGAAATCCCAGCCAGTTTACCAGCTGTTAGGATTTCTGGGAGTTGAAGTCCAAAACACCTGGAGGGCCAGTAATTGCCCACCCCTGTTAGATGGTCCTTAAGGAGATGCTCGGACAGGAAAGCTGGGCCGGAATCGTTTAGGGCTTTATAGGCTAAAGCCAGCACTTTGAATTGTGCCCGGTAGCAATTTGGCGGCCAGTGGAGCTGACGCAACAGAGGAGTAGTGTGTTCCCTGTAGTGCTGCTCCTGTTAGTAAATTGGCTGCCACCCATTGGACCATCTGAAGATTCCGAACAGTCTTCAAAGGCAACCCCACATAAAGTGCATTGCAGTAATCTATTTGGGATGTAACTAGAGCGTGGACCACTGTGGCCAAGTCAGACTTCCCAAGGTATGGGTGCAGCTGGCGCACAAGTTCTAACTGTGCAAATGCTCCCCGGTCACTGCCAAAACTTGGGGTTCCAAGCTCAGCGATGAGTTCAGGATCACACCCAAGCTGCAAACCTGGGGAGAGTAACCCCATCCAACACAGGCTTTTATTTACTTGGTCTTGGATGCACTGCAAGGGTGTCATTTACACAGTATTCCCAGGAAATGATAGATGGCTATATTGGTTGGAAGGGAGGAACATTGGTTGTTATATGTTTGGAACGGAATCGTAACCTCCATAGTAACCAAAAGAGAGCAGTTGCAATGGCATGACATTGATACCTGCAATCATAATTCTCCAACACAATGCTAGTCAAAGTCTTACTTGTTATACCCTTCAAGAGAAACTAGAATAGCATGAATACTTTATTTATCTGAGACAAGGCATACATGATTGAAACTAGCATTTGTAATTGAATTTCCGTTATAAATATATCTGGAGTGCTTACCAAGCACATGGCTAATGAATGTGCGGCAAACTCACATTTATGAAAAGGGCATTGTGAAATTGAGTCTCCGGAGTTGACAGGGGTGAGTACACATTACATACGGGAAAATCACTATTAATTTGGATTACATTAGGAAACCATTAATGAAGGAACGCTCCTTCAGTTTTAATACAGCTCTGTTGCCTAGTTTCAAGGGAATTTCAGTGCAATCTGAACTTCACATAATGTCTCTCCCATAAATGTTTGTTTGAAAATGTTAGCTTATTGCACTTTAGGGAGACACACAAGTGCTGTCTCTTTTATGGACTGGATTGAAGGTTAAAGGTAAAGCTATAAAATAAAGGCTTTCTGAGTGATTTTCCATTTGCTCTGCAAATGAGCTACGGCACATCTCCTTTCTTATGTAGTTACTCCAATCCTCTGTAATCTAGGTGCATTGAATGGCAATGACTGTGATGGTAAAAGATGATGGAAATTTTCACCTGAGTTGAGAAAAGCTGAAATGTTCCGTAATTCAAAATGTTCAAAAAAATACAACAAACCGATCTCAAAGAAAGATGTATACAATTTAGGCCAAACTCTAGCCAACAAAGAAAGTAGCAAAGAACAAGTCATAATGGTATGGCTATTTGGAGAGCAGCAAAAGCTGCCTCTTCTTTTCTACTTTTGCATTTGAAAAATAATAACTAGGGAGTTTTTGACATGCACAAGATCATCCCTTCAACCAGAGATTGACTTGTGATCATATATATCAGTGTTTTTCAACCTTTTTTGAGCTGCGGCACATTTTTTACATTTACAAAACCCTGAGGCACACCACCAACCAAAATGACACAAAATGACACTCTAACACAGTAATACATATAGTTAATATGTTTTTAAATGTATTTATACACTCAGTGTGAAACCTGGGCTTGTTTCGATGAACACAACATAGATATCCTGGCATAAATGGCAGAAAGACACACACGAAGGTCTTGCTCAACAGCCGCAATCAAAGAGCATTCTGAACTCCACCAATGATGGAATGGAATCAAACTTCCCACACAGAACTTCCATAACCAAGAGAAAATACTATAAGAGTTTGGTGGACCTTGAGTTTTGGAGTTGTAGTTCACCTATATCCAGAGGGCACTGTGGAGAGGAGGGAGGAAGACGTGGGGCGAGTCTGCACAGTACCACCCGCACGAGTCACGTCTTCCTCCCTCCCCCCTCCCGCAGAAGCGGCAGCGTGAGCAAAGCGAGACAAAGCAAGCAAGAGCGAGGCTGGGAAGAACGGAGCCCAAATGGAGAAGAAAAAGTGTTCGGCAGGAGGAGGAAGAAAGGGTATTGGAGGTTCCAATTTCCCATGGCACACCTGATGATCGCCCACGGCACACTGGTTGGGAAACACTGATATATATGTATTCTAGATGCCCGCAAAGCCAAACATTGCACAAGAGTATAATGGAAAGGACCTTATGTCAGTGTTTTTCAACCTTTTTTGAGCCGCGGCACATATTTTACATTTACAAAATCCTGGGGCACACCACCAACCAAAATGTTACAAAATGACACTTTAACATAGTAATTCATATAGTTAATATGTTTTTAAATGTATTTATACACTCAGTGTGAAACCTGAGCCTGTTTCGATGAACACAACATAGATATCCTGGCAGGAATGGCAGAAAGACACACACGAAGGTCTTGCGCAACAGCTGTCAGTTGCTCTGTGTGTTCTTATGCATCAGGAAGGAAGGAAGGAAGGAAGGAAGGAAGGAAGGAAGGAAGGAAGGAAGGAAGGAAGGAAGGAAGGAAGGAAGGGAAGAGAGAAGGAAGAATGGAACCAAAGAGCAAAGAAAGGGAGGAAAGAAACAGATAGAGAAGGAAGAAAGAAAAGGGGAAAGAAGATGGAAAAGAAAAAGAAGGAAGGAAGGAAGGAAGGAAGGAAGGAAGGAAGGAAGGAAGGAAAGAGGGAGGGAAGGAGAGAAAGAGGGAGGGAAGGTTGGCCACAGCAACGCGTGGTGGGTACAGCTAATAAATTTATACAGCATATATATATGTGTGTGTGTGTGTGTGTGTGTGTGAATGGTGGGAGTTGTAGGCCAAAACACCTGGAGGGAGGGCCCAAGTTGGCCCACGCCTGCCTGAAGTTAGCAAACCCTGTTAGTTTTCGGCCCCTGCTTAAAGGTGCCTCAACCCTGTGTCCCGAACGCCCCTTGACCCGCCTTGGCTGAGTGCAAGGGAACCACGGGAGTGGTAGTTTGACACCATCCTGAGCCTCCCCAAACTACAAATCCCGGGATTCCCCAGCCTTGAGCCCTGGAAGACCAAGGGATGCCTCACTGCATGAATGCTACGGTGTAGATCCGACCCCAGGCAGCTGGGGGACCCGGGGAAGTCCCATCCTAGGATCCTCTCTCTCTCCACGCGGCTCTTTCCGCCTGATGCAGTCCCTGCCTTTTGACTCAAACCCTTCCGAGGCCAAGGAAGGAGCGGAGGGGAGGAGGAAGCCCAAGAAGGCAAGTGGTGAGTAGAGGCTGTGCAAGGGACCGAGCCCCGACTAGGGCTTCCCGGTAGGACAGGAGGGCTCTCTCTCTCTCTCTCTCTCTCTTCTATCTCCAATTTCCCACAGCATACCTGTTGTAGTTGAGCAAGCTGAGCCTGTAGTTGCTACAGGTAGTAACAGGGAGGAGGATACTTTGTCGGACATGTCACTTGAAGAGGGAAGTTTGGGCAGAATTACTGCAGCTGGGAGGAAGAGAGCTGCAAGTGTTGTGAGTT
This sequence comes from Anolis apletophallus, assembly GCA_030556195.1. Taxonomy (NCBI): domain Eukaryota; kingdom Metazoa; phylum Chordata; class Lepidosauria; order Squamata; family Anolidae; genus Anolis; species Anolis apletophallus. The sequence goes on from JARBWK010000016.1 coordinate 9,736,842, forward strand.
TGGAAGGTGCAGAACAAAGGAGAAAGGTCCGACAAATACTTAGGGAGCCTACTAGTGATGACACTTTTGAGGGGTTTGAAGCAGAGTTAACCTCAGAAGAGAGTGATACAGAGCTGGACTCAGCGTAGGTGCAGGATGTCAGGAATGTGTTAAATGCTGAGTCCAGCGAAAGCTCATTTTTGGCTTTTCAAGTGATCCTGATTGGCCTAGTGGGAATGTTGAGTCGGATTGGGGTCCTTTAACTGTTCAGCAAAGGTGGGAGGATTGGAGGAACACACCCAGGGCTGCAGCTGTGGGGACTGAGGCAGATTTGGGTGGGGAGTCTGATGACTCTGAGTTGTAAGGGTATAAAAGTAAGGTCTGGGGATTTGGGACTCTGCGGTCGGCCAAGGTGTTGCTGGTGGGTTGCTAGTTCCTGTATCTGGTGCTTTTGATTCTTCGTGTCTTAGTTCCTGTTTCCCAGCGAGCTGTGAGTATTGGGCTGTTTTCATGTTGGATTCTGGGGGAGCTGCTATGGCAGCTCTAGCTGACACTGTTGTTTGTTGGGGGGTTGGGGCTTTAATGTGTGTTTTTATGTTTAGTGACTACCACGTTTCGTTTGATCATTTCCTGTGTTGCTGTGAGTGCCAGTCTCTTTTTGGTATTGTATAATGGGTGAAAGGGGGTTGCTGTGGGTTGCGGGGGCTTTGATGTGTTTGTTTGTATACTTAGCTCCTGGAATTTGAGAAGCACTCCTCCTTTCCTTCTCGGACGGATCTTCGCATTACACAGACTTTGAGCCGGGATAAAGACCAAAGACTACGAAAGACGGACGTCTTCTCTCTTTTGTTTATAGGCTTATTTTGTAGGGAACTGTTCCCTAGACCTTTGTGCCCCTTCTAAAGTCTCCCCAAGTCTCAGGGGGTTTTGTTGTTCATTGCTGGTAGCTAATATCTATCTATATGGCATTCAGAAAAAAAGTGAAATCTTGGTTATGGAACCAAGCGTTTGCACATTAGCACGATACGGCACTTTAGATTGGATTGAAATGGCAAACTGGTGGACAAGACCCAATGCTTCAATTATGGATGGAATACTGTTTTAACTGATTTGAATATATATGATGTCTTTTAATGTTAATTGTATTTTAATGAATTTTAATGCCAGCCGTAATTTAATTTATTTAATTTTAACTGTTTTAGGATTTTTATTATATGTATGCTGTGTTGGCATCGAATTGTTGCCGTTGTTAGGCCGCTCTGAGTCCCCCCTCGGGGGCTGAGAAGAAGCGGGGTAGAAATGGTGGAAATAAATAAGAAAAAAATAATATCCTATCTGTCTATTTATTTGTTCATTCCAACTTATAATTGATTATAATAATAAAGTAATAACATTAATATTATAACTGCTTGTCCCCATGACAGTTAAAGGTGTGTGTGTGTGTGTGTGTGTGTGTGTGTGTGTAGAGGTAAAGGTTTTCCCTGACATTAAGTATAATTGTGTCCCACTCTGGGAGTTAGTGCTCTACATTCAGAGTTTTGGAGTAAGGTGTTATCTGTACGCAGATGTCGTCCAGATCTGTTACTCCTTCCCACCTGTCACTAAGGAGGCTGTCCAGACTTTGAACTGGTGCTTGGCTGCTGTGTTGAACTGGATGAGGACTAGCAAATTAAAACTTAATCCAGACAAGACAGAGGTCCTCCTGGTCAGTCGAAAGGCCAAACAGGGCATAGGGTTACAGCCTGTGTTGGATAGGGTTACACTCCCCCTGAAGACGCAGGTTCGCAGCTTGGGAGTGATCCTGGACTCATCGCTGAGCCTGGAACCCCAGGTCTCGGCGGTGGCCAGGGGAGCTTTTGCACAGTCATGAAAGATAACTATGTGGAACAATGGAAAAAAATGAAAGAAGAATTAGAACAATGGAAAAGACTCAATCTTTCCCTTTTGGGAAGAATTTCCGCTGTAAAGATGAATCTGCTGCCAAAAATGTTGTATTTATTTCAGAATCTGCCGATAATAAGAAATATGAAGATTTTTAATGATTGGAGAAAGGACCTGACTAATTTCATATGGAAGAATAAGAAACCAAGAATTAAGTATAATATAATGACTACACATAAAGAAAAAGGAGGCTTTGGCCTACCTGATTTCAAATTATATTATGAAGCATGCGCTTTGGTATGGGTGAAAGATTGGGTGCTACTATCTAAAAGCTCAACATTAACTCTGGAAGGCTTTGACTTGCGAAAAGGATGGCACTCATACCTGTGGTATGAAGGGGCCAAAATTGAAAAAAAACTTTGGGAATCATTTCATTAGATCTGCATTGCTGAAAATCTGGTTAAAATATAAAGATTATATGTATACTAAGACACCACTATGGCTGTCACCCCTAGAAGCCAATCAAAGAAGGTTATTAGGATGGACCGAGTGGCCAAAATATCAGGACATTTTGACGACAATAGGAGGAATAGTAACGATGAAGACACATGAAGATATTGCTAAAATACACCGTAATGTGCTATGGCTACACTACTTCCAAATGAGAGAAAGTTTTAATAAAGATAAGGTTAAAGGATTTAGTGCCTCGGAAGGACCATGGGACAAAATTCTTAAGAATGAAAAGAAAAATATATCTAAAATATATTCTATGCTTTTGGATTGGGCTACAGAGGAGGAAGTAATTAAACAATCAATGGTAAAATGGGCTCGAAATATTGGGAGACCCATCCAATTAAGGGAGTGGGAAAGGTTGTGGACAAAACAGCTTAAAATTACATACGCGACTGACTTTAAAGAAAACTGGTTAAAAATGATACACCGATGGTACATTACACCCAAGAAATTAAATATAATGTACAAAAATATAGACAATAAGTGTTGGAAATGTGACAAACAAGAAGGTACCTTTTTCCACATGTGGTGGACCTGCCCTAAAACTAATGAATATTGGAAACTTATTCACAAGGAGTGTAAGAAAATCCTACAGGTGGAGTTCCAAATGAAACCAGAGTTATACCTGTTAGGTATATGGGACAATGAAATATTTATCAATGAGAATACAGAAAAACTCTTTGTCTTCCTATCAACAGCTGCCCGGATAGTATTTGCAAGAACTTGGAAAACAAATTTGTTACCAACAAAGGATCAATGGATAGAAAAGATACTTGAGATCAAAGACATGGATGAACTTACATTTTGGCTGAGACAGAATAACGGTAAAGGAAATATTAGAACAGACTGGTTACAAGTTGCTGAGTACATCAAGATAAATGACTAAATTAGAGACTAAGATAAATAAGGTGATAAAAGGGACTATCACGACTTATGAATAAGGGCATTTGGGATGCTCCTGATTAATAGATTTGTTATAAATAATTTATGCTAATGGTATGGAAGGAAGGCAGAAGTCACCTTGTGTTTTTAACCCCCCTTTTATGTTTACTTCCCCTGATCCCCCCATGTGTGTTTACCTTCCCTTATCCACTTGTTCTGTGTAGAAAATATGAAACCTTTAATAAAAATTCTTTATGAAAAAAAAAAAGATTCATGCGCCAGCTGCGCCCGTTACTTTGGGAAGTCTGATCTAGCTATGGTCGTCTACGCTCTGGTCACATCCTGAATAGATTACTGCAATGCACTCTATGTGGGGCTGCCTTTGAAGACAGTTTGGAAATTACAATTAGTCCAATGTGTGGCAGCCAGATTATTAACCAGAGCTACATACAGGGAGCAACCCCCCCCCCCCCGTTGTGTCAGCTCCACTGGCTGCCTGTCCATTTCCGAGATCAAAGTGCCTTTAAAGCTGTATACGGTTCTGGCCCAGCTTACTTGTCCGAACGCATCTGCCGCTACGTCCCACCTCGTAATTTAAGATCATCCGGGGAGGCCCTGCGCTCACTCCCGCCAACTTCTCAAACGCGGTTGGTGGGGACGAGAGAGAGGGCCTTCTCAGTGGTGGCTCCCCGTCTGTGGAATGCATTTCCAAGTGACATACGATCAACACCATCCCTCCTGGCATTCAGGAAAAAAGTGAAATCTTGGCTGTGGGACCAGGCGTTTGCACATTAGCACAATGCAGCACTTTGGACTGGATTTGTAACAGCAAGTTGATGGATATGGCTCAATGCTTCTGTTATGGACGAAATACTGTTTTTAACTTAAGATAATGTTTATGATGCATTAATGTTAATTATATTTTAATGTGTTTTAATGCTGTATGTTTTTGGTTTTATATTGTATTTATTATGTTGGCATCGAATTGTGCCTTTTGTTAGGCCGCTCTTCGTTCCCGCTCGGGGGTAGAGAAGAGCGGGGTAGAGATGTTGGAAATAAATAAATAATAAATAACTCCATTTCTAAGCCGAAGAGCTGGCATTGTCCATAGATGCCTCCAAGGTCATGTGGCCAGCATGTCTACATGGAGCAACGTTAGCTTCCCGCCGGAGCAGTATCTATCGATCTACTCACATTTGCATGATTTTGAACTGCTAGTTTGGCAGAAGCTGGGGCTAACAGTGGGAGCTCACACTGCTCCCTGGATTCAAACTGTTGACCTTTCGATGAGCAAATTTAGCAGCTCACCAGTTTAACCTGTTGCACAACCAGGGGCTCCCAAAAAATGGACCATGCCCCTCACCGAAAGCCGGGATAAAAAAAAACGGGTCAAGATTTACCCAGAATGCACAAACCTATTGGCTAACATTTCAGTTGAGAGGTTCATAGTGTCAGAAATCATTCCTGCCCTAATAAGAGTCCTGACATGTAAGGAATGCATTTTCAGTAAAAAGATACGGCTTGGGAGTAAAGGCCAATGGCTGGAAACCAAAGCAATAAAAGGAGATGGCAGTCTTCTGTGTTTGGGCATAAGTGTGGGAGGAATCCATGCAGTAAATAAACAAAGTGCATTCATTTCTCACATGCTCGCTCTTACTCCTGTACACAGAGAAAAACTTCCCTAAAGCAACTTTTAAAAAAACCCTTACTAATAAAACTCAAACTCTACAAATCAAATTGTCAGGAACTTCAGCTTCAGCATCTGCTATGAAATTTGGTGGACAAAACCCACTATTGTCTTGGAACTAACAGACGCCCTTTTCTCTGTTGACACATATGATGCAGACAGGAAAGAAGGGTGACCTCAGCGTGACCAGAAATTGATGGACATTTATTATTTTAGGACTTATCCTTAGAATGATTTTTAAAGGGTCTTCAGATTTTCCTATGACCTCCGTCTCCTAAATAATAGGTGTTCTGGTAGTTAACTGATGAGCGGCATTGGCTTCAGAGTACACAATATGTACCAGAACATGTTATCAATGACAATCATTTTAAAGTAAAGAATAGCAAGGAATTGATTTTTGGCAGGAGTGTATTGGTAACCAGAATGACAGAAGCTTTAAATGAAAGGTTGATTTATACCAGGGCTGCCCAACTGGCGGCCCGGGGGCCGTATACGGCCCCCCAGCCCCTTCCCCATGGCCCCCTAAGCTTTTTAATAAAAAATAAAAAATGAAAAATAAAATTAAAAAATTAAAAAAAAATACCTACTTCCGGGTTCGGAGCAAGTATCGCGAGAATACGCAATCCACACAGGATTTCGCTGTCAACGCGAGATCACGCTGGCGTTGACAGCGAAATCCCGTGTGGATTGCGTATTCTCGCGATACTCTTCGGCTACTCTACTACTGGATCGCTGAGGCCCACAGACGCGATTAGGACTTTCTTCGACTCAGTCGGTCGTCGCCTCTCTCGTCGTCCGGGTACTCCTGGATCCTGCGCGTTTGGAAAAAGTAGGCCGAAGCAGGGGCTCCTCATTCCCCCCCCCCCATCTCCCCTCATGTATTAAATATAAAATTAAATATATTTAAAGTTGAAATAAGGGGTATTAAATAAAAATAAGGGGGAGGGAGGATGTAATTAAATATATTTAATATTAAATAAAAATAAGGGGGAGAGGGGAGGATGGAATTAAATATATTTAATATTAAATAAAAATAAGGGAGGAGGATGGAATTAAATATATTTAATATTAAATAAAAATAAGGGGAGAGGGGATGATGGAATTAAATATATTTAATATTAAATAAAAATAAGGGGAGAGGGGAGGATGGAATTAAATATATTTAATATTAAATTAAAATAAGGGGAGAGGGGAGGATGGAATTAAATATATTTAATATTTAATAAAAATAAGGGGGAGGGGAGGATGGAATTAAATATATTTAATATTAAATAAAAATAAGGGGGAGGGGAGGATGGAATTAAATATATTTAATATTAAATAAAAATAAGGGGAGAGGGGACGATGGAATTAAATATATTTAATATTAAATTAAAATAAGGGGAAAGGGGACGATGGAATTAAATATATTTAATATTAAATTAAAATAAGGGGAGAGGGGAGGATGGAATTAAATATATTTAATATTAAATTAAAATAAGGGGAGAGGGCGCCGGGGAGAGGGCGGAGACGGGGGTGGGGAGGGGGTGGGGGCAGACCCTACGGCCCCCCAGGTCATCAGTGACCGGAATTCAGGCCCCTGGGCCGGTAGAAGTTGGACAGCCCTGATTTATACTAAGATTCATTAACAATCAGAGATGTCCAATATCTTCATTTACTCGCATTCTTCATTGGTATTATTGGCGTACTCCAGAACTTGGACTTGTCCTTTGTTCTTGGAGACAGGCAACCCATAATCCCATGTCCAGAACTATTATGCTCCTGTTATGGACAAAATACTGTTTTTAACTTAAGAGTATGTGTATGATGTGTTAATATTAATTGTATTTTAATGTGTTTTAATGCTGTATGTTTTTGGTTTTATATTGTATTTATTATGTTGGCATCAAATTGTGCCTTTTGTTAGGCCACTCTGAGTCCCCCCTCAGGGGTTGAGAAGAGTGGGGTAGAAAGGTTGGAAATAATAATAATAATAATAATAATATAAGAAGACTCACCAAGGGCCCATGTTAAACTGCATTACATGGTCAATACAGACCAATATAATGCAATTTCAACCACTAAACTGCATTACATGAATCTACACTAGTGGTTCCCAAGCTTTTTTTGACCAGAGACCACTTGACCAGGGACTACTTTGACCAGGGACCACTCTGACCAGTTAACATTTTGACCAGGGACCACCTTGACCAGGGACCACTCTAACCAGCAATCACTTGGAGTAGGGACCACTTTGATCAAGGACCACTTTGACCAGGGACCACCTTGACCAGGGACCACTTGGACCAGGAACCATTTAGACCAGGGACCACTTTGACCAGGGACCACTTAGACCAGGGACCACTTGGACCAGGGACCACTTGGACTAGGGACCACTTAGACCAGGGACCACTTGGACCAGGGACCACTTAGACCAAGGACCATCTTGACCAGGGACCACTTTGAACAGGGACCACTTGGACCAGGAACCACTTTGACCTGGGACCACTTTGACCAAGGACCACTTGGACCAGGGACCACCTTGACCAGGGACCACTTGACCAGGGGCCACCTTGACCGGGGATCACCTTGACCAGGGACCACTTTGACCAGAGACCACATTGACCAGGGACCACTTGGACCAGGGATCACTTAGACCAGGGGCCACCTTGAACAGGGACCACTTGGACCAGGGACCACTTTGACCAGAGACCACTTTGACCAAGGACCACTTAGACCAGGGACCACCTTGAACAGGGACCACTTGGACCAGGGACCACTTAGACCAGGGGCCACCTTGAACAGGGACCACTTGGACTAGGGACCACTTTGACCAGGGACCACTTGGACCAGGGACCACTTGGACCAAGGACCACTTGGACCAGGGACCACTTAGATCAAGGACCATCTTGACCAGGGACCACCTTGACCAGGGACCACTTGACCAGGGGCCACAATGTGGCCGCAGACCATATTTTTGTTCTTGTGAACCACTGGTGGTCCATGGGCCCCAGGCTGGGAAGTACTGCTCTATACTGTTTCAAACTGCATTATATGGCAGTGTAGATAAGGCCCAAGGCTAAACTACATCCAAAGTGTTTCACAGAAAAAGGAAAAATAATGGATTTATCTGATATTATTAATGAACTTGCACTATGGTAAAGTAAAGCATTTGGCAAGTTTATGTATTGTGCTGATGAGGCAAAACACTGGGGGGGGGGGGCAATGGGATCAAATGTTACATTCTCCCTTGCATCATTTAATTCTTCAGCTGCAGCATCCCATTAAGCAAACTGATTTTTCATTGCACTATTCTTTGGTTCACATGAACGCTAGGTTTATACCACATATGTGATTTTTCATTAGTATTATTATTATTATTATTATTAATTCATACTTGATTGGCCACTCTTCCCAAAAGGCTTGGGGCAGCTCACAGCATATATAAACAGTCAGGTAGAAAACAATGATTAAAATGAGGTTAAAAACACATCTAAAAATACAATAAAAACACGAAGCCATATGCTAAGCAAGGTGATGTACATCAAGACAGATGGGCAACTGAGGCAACATATAACAGTGCCTGCAGTTCATCCTACTCCAAACGCTTGCCAAAAAAGCAGGGTCTTCACCGCTTTTCGGAAGGAGAGGACGTTCCGCATGGCACATCCGTCAGCGGGCAGCCAGTTCCAGAGTGTTGGGGCTATTATGGAAAAGGCTTGCCGGTGGATTGTCGTCAGGTGGTACATTTTAGGCGAAGGGATAACCAAGAGGTTCTACTCCTCGGAGTGCAGCGATCTGGTGGGATAGTACGGGATGAGGCGGTCCCTCAGGTACACTGGCCATGTAAGGCCTTAAAAGTTAGAACTAACACTTTGAAGGTGATCCGGCATTCTACTGGCAGCCAGTGCAGTTTGCGCAGAATGGGCGTGATGTGAACGTTCAACGCACTCCACGTGAGGAGGCGGGCTGCAGCATTCTGCACCAGCTTGAGTTTCCGGATCACCCACAAAGGAAGGCCAATGTACAGAGCATTACAGTAGTCCAGTCTGGAGATGACCGTAGCTTGGATCACTGTGGCCAGGTCGCAACGGGACAGATAGGGGGCCAGCTTCCTTGCCTGGCGAAGATGGAAAAATGCCACTCTGCTGAGGGCGGAGACATGTGCCTCCATCGACAGCAGAGGGTCCAGGGTCACCCCAAGGCTCTTAACAGAAGACGACGGACATAGTGCCACGCCGTCCAGGTTCGGAAGCTGGACATCCCTACCACTTGGGCGCCACAGCCACATGATCTCCGTCTTAGCTGGATTCACCTTCAACCTACTGGCTCACAGCCATCCAGTGACGGCCTCAAGGCAGCAATGGAAATTATCGGGTACAGATTCGGCCCGGCCATCTATTCTCAGAATGAGCTGGGTTTCATCAGCGTACTAATGTCATCCCAGTCCGAAGCTGCGCACCAGCTGGGCAAGTGGTCGCATGTAGATGTTAAATAACAGAGTGGAGAGAATTGCCCCCTGAGGGACCCCACAATGAAGTGGGAAGCCCTCAGAAACAACCTCGCCCCTCCTCACTCGCTGCAAACGGTTCCGGAGGAAGGAGGACACCCAATTAAGGGCAATCCCCCTAACCCCGGCCCCAGCAAGGCGGTGGGTCAATACATCGTAATTGACAGTGTCAAACGCTGCTGTAAGGTCCAATAGCACAAGAAGCGCCGACCCGCATTGGTCCAGCTGGCAACGCAACTCTTCTGAGATGGAGACCAGGACCGTCTCTGTCCCATGCCCTGGACGGAAGTCGGACTGGAAGGGGTCTAGCCAGGTTGCATCATCTAGGAATGACTGCAGCTGCTCCATTGCTGCCCTCTCAACCACCTCTCATTGTGTTCTTTGTGTCAGTTGCATGGAAAGGAAAAACCCAATGGGCAAAGGAGGGTGAACAAACACATGCATGCCAGCTGATAGGATTATATACATCCCACTAACCATGGTGCTTTAATATTTACAATGTGTATAAAAGAGGAATTTCCTTTATCATTTCAGATAAGCGTATAAATAACTGCTTTCAAAGAGCCCCACAGGAGAGATCTCGCCTTTGGTTGTATTCCATCAAAAGATGGAATCAAACGATAAGTCAATCTTTAAAAATAATTAGCCCTCTACATATGTTTTTGGCTTTTCTAATAGCTGATAACTCTCTTTTCTGGTCTATAGGCAAAGAAACCTGAAGGCTGTCACCACCAAATCTACCCTCATTTACATTTCCATATAATGCAGTTTGATCCAGGTAGACCAGCGTTTCTCAAGCTGGGGGTTGGGACCCCTGAGGGGTTGCAAGGGGGTGTCAGAGGGGTTGCCAAAGACCATAAGAAAACACAGTATTTTCTGTTGGTCATGGGGGTTCTGTGTGGGAAGTTTGGCCCAATTCTATCATTCAATGGGTTCAGAATGCCCTTTAATTGTAGGTGAACTATAAATCCCAGTAACTACAACTCCCAAATATCAAGATCTATTTTCCCCAAACTTCACCACTGTTCACATTTGGGCATATTGAGTATTTGTGCCAAGTTTGGTCCAGATCCATCTTTGTTTGAGTCCACAGTACTCTCTGGATGTAGAGGAACTACAACTCCAAAACTCAAGGTCAATGCCCACTAAACCTTTCCAGTATTTTCTGTTGGTCATGGGAGTTCTATGTGCCAACTTTGGTTCAATTCCATTGTTGGTGGAGTTCAGAATGCTCTTTGATTGTAGGTTAACTATCATTCCCAGCAACTACAACTCCCAAATGACAAAATCAATACCCCCCACCCCCACCCCCACCCAACCCACCAGTATTCAAATTTGGGAATATCTGGTATTTGTGCCAAATTTAGTCCAGTGAATAAAAACACATTTTGCGTGTCAGATATTTACATAAGATGTATATTTACATATTTACATACATCTTGCTTCCAGTGTCATCAGTTGGGATCCACCCCCTCCAGCACCAACCACTACTCTGAGATCAGAGTGAAGAGAAGGGCCTGGAAGGCAGTTCCATCTCGCCTGGTGCACTGTGCTTATAATATAATATAATATAATATAATATAATATAATATAATATAATATAATATAATATAATATAATATAATATAATATAATATAATATAATATAATATAATATAATATAATATAATATAATATAATATAATATAATATAATAAATATATATTGATAATATTATAATGTAATACAATATAATACTACTAATATGATATTATAATTATATCTTTTATATTACATGTGAAATGACTAATAATATTACAGTATAATGTAACAGTAAAATGTAATATATAATGTTAATATTGTGCTATGGCAATAATATAATATATTGTATTTACATTTTACTTGTAAGCCACTCTGAGTCCCCTTCGGGGTGAGAAGGGCGGGATATAAATGTCGTAAATAAATAAATAAATTCATAACAGTAGCAAAATTACAGTTATGAAGAAGCAATGAAAATAATGTTATGGTTGGGGATCACCATCACAACATGAGGAACTATATTAAGGGGTCTAAGCATTAGGAAGGTTATAGAAGGGTAGCCTGTGGAAAGTTCCCCCCATAATGAGCTGGAAGGGGATGCTTTCTTAATCCCATTGTTGATGTCCAAGTTCCCTTGGAGGAAAAAAGAAAAGGCTCCCAGGGGGAAGGGGAGCCTTGTATGTTCCCCATTGCCACCAATGTCCCAAAAAGAGACATTTTTTTTCGGATGCTGAATGAAACCTTCCATTCGGCAGCACACCCATTTTCAGGTGGCACTGGAAAACAAAAGGGGGGCTTCCGGTACCTGGCAAGTGGAAATGGATAGTGATTCACCCAAAATGTTTAAGTTTTGTGTACATATAGTTGTGGAAAACGCTGACCCACAAGATAGCCAAATATGCTGAAATGGAAGGGGTAAAGCAGATACCAAGTTGTTCAATTCTGGAACCAATATGAACACATCTGATTCAATCATGAGATTATATTCATTAGTTCAAACTGGCCTGATTTAAACCAATCGACTGCATAGTCCAACATGCCCGGATTACTCATAGGGGCGCAAGCCGGGGGGGCAGATCACGGACCAAAAAAACCTGGTCTGCGCCCCTCTTTCCTCCTTTCTCATGCCCCTCCTTGCTCCTTCTCCCGGCAAAGTCTCTGCTCCGTCCCTTCCGTCTCTCGCTCTCTCTTGTATTCTCTCTTGCACGCACACGCGCTCTCTCTCTCTCTCTCCCGCACACTCTCTCTCCCGCTCTCTCTCTCGTGTGAGCTCTCTCTCGTGCGCTCTCTCGTGCTCTCTCTCTCTCTCGCTCTCTCTCTCTTGCTCTCGCGTGCACGCTCCCTCTCTCGTGCGCATGCTCTCTCTCGCGCTCTTGCTCGCTCAATTGCGTGTGCGCGCTCTCTCTCTCGCGCTCTTTCTCGCATGCTCTCTCACTCTCGCTCTCTCCTGCGTGCCTTTGGGGCGAGTTTGGACCCGCTGCGCTCTCCCCAAGCCTCCCGACTCCTGAGGAGACCTTCAGAGCACAGCGGAGCTTTCCAGCCGGTGGGAATGGGGACCTTGGAGGTGATGGGAGGTTGGCTTAAAGGGGGCGTAATTCCAAAGTGTGGCCTAGGGCGCAAAAAAGTGCTAATCCGGGCCTGTAGTCCAGTTGTGTATTAGGCTACCTTCTTTTCCTCAACCTAATGTAGAGCGTGAATTGATGTCTACAGCTACAGAGCAGCCTATGTTTGACATCTCTATTTCAATGCTTTAGTTATTTCAAACAACAATAGTTGTCATGCATGTCTTTGTGTTGTTTCCCAAAGCCTGATAAAACATCTCCTGGGATTGGATTCCCCCAATATAAAATATGCTCACGTAGTAAGACTTTTGCTTTGATGGCTTGAAATTGGTGTCGGCTTTTTGAATCTTTTGTCACACATTACGTTCTAAATGCGTCTTATGTTTGCTGCAGCCAACGGGATGGGCCAAGTGATAAATGATGCTCATATTCTCTGTCACTCATCCTAATTGCTTTACACTCAAAAGGTGCCAGGGTTACGGCTGTACGCCGGCACATGGAAAACACCATGTTTTGTAACGTGGTGTTGTTTATACGTTTCAATTATGTTCCTTTAGATAAAGCAAGCACTGCAGAAAATATGTATAATGATTCTGTTCCCGTGTCCATTTATAGCTTTTGACACCACTAAAGCTTGGAAGATTTTGAGTGACTGTCATTGAGTATGTAAATAAACATTAGAAAGGGAGTTTTGCAGAGGACTTCTGCTTTGATGGGGCTTCAAAGCAGCTTCTCGCTGAATACCGAAGTAGCCTGCTTTCTGAAATAACCACTTGGCATGTTGTCTTCTGTGCAGAGTCATTGTTCTATATCCTACCACGTTTCCATATCAGCACAATAGAGTTTCCTTTTTTCTATATATTGGTTGCCGAGGTTTGGTAACACTGAGTTGCCATTTTGTTTGGTTCACTTTCCCAAGTTAATACAAAGAATCATTTATGGTCTTGCTCTTCTGAATTTTGGGAAGAAAAGGAGTTCAAAATTTGTTTATTGGTGGAATCTATATAAATAAAAAATGTAATGTTCGTTTGTGGGGTTAACATAACTCAAAAACCACTGGACGAATTGCCGCCAAATTTGGCCTCAAGACACCTACTAACCCAACAAGTGACCATCACTCAAAAAATTTATTTTGTCATTTGGAACTTGCAGTTGCTGGGATTTATAGTTAACCTACAATCAAAGAGCATTCTGAATTCCACCAGTGGTAGGATTGAACCAAATTTGGCACACAGAACGCCCATGATCAATAGAAAATACTGGAAGGGTTTGGTGGGCACTGACCTTGAGTTTTGGAGTTGATGATCACTTACATCCAGAGAGCACTAGAGATACAAACAATGATGGATTTGGACCAAACTTGGCATGAATACTCAATATGCCCAAATGTGAACACTAGTGGAGTTGGGCAAGAATAGATTTTGACATTTGGGAGTTGTAGTTGCTGGGATTTATAGTTCACCTAAAATCAAAGAGCATTCTGAACCCTACCAATGATAGAATTGGGACAAAATTCCCACACAGAACCCCCATGGCTGTCACACCCCAGCATGATCCCCAACCTGTTTCCTTGGTCAAGCCAGACCACAGCCATGTTAATTCATTGAGGCCTGCTAGGCCAAAAGGCAAGCCGTGGCCAGGCCGTGTTTGCAAAGACTCTCGGGTCATTCCTTGTTCAAGGCTAAGTAAAGATCATCTCCCTCTCGGCCCGAAAAACGGAGAAGAAACAACTCCCTTCTCCTTCCCAGGTGCCTCTGCTAATTGGAATCACATACTATTCCCATGTGAAAGGCCTAAAGAGAGACCAGCTGGGATCTGTTTTGGGAACTGACTTTCGACGCAGTTGCATCGAAGGAATCAAAGCTTTGAGACCTATAAAGATTCAGTTTCAGAGACCATGGGTATCTTTCGTCAACTTTGCATTTTCCAAGCCAAGCTTCACGGAACCTTGTCTGGCCGCTGGGCCTGTTAAGAACTTTGTTGCCAAGAACTTTGTTTGCCAAGCTTTGAGCCAAGTATTCGCCTTTCTTGGTTTTAACCCGTTTGGGGCAAGAATATTCTCTTTGCTTTGTTCCTGCATATACCAAAGGACTATAAACTTGTATCCTGCCTCCTTGGACAATTGCTGCTATCTATTGATGCTTTAAACATCTCTAGACTATAATCCTAGCCTCTTTACTATATATCTATATTCTAAATAAAGCATTTTAAACGTGGCCAGTGTCAAGCGGATTACTGAGGGGTCTTCCAGGTCCTTGGGTCGTGACAATGGCCAACATAAAATGCTGTGCTTTCTGATAGTCTTTGGCAACTCCCTATGACACCCCATTGCGACCCCTCCCCCCGGGTCCTGACCCTCAGGTTGAGAAACACTGAGTTAAAGTTTCTTAGTCCACCTCCTCTCCATACGCTAAAGTACATAGGTGCATTTTAAGGAGTTTCTGAAAGGAGAGGAGGGTGTGGGCCATTTTTACTTCTTTAGGGAGGAAGTTCCAGAGATGGGAAGCAATCACGGAGAAGACCTCCTCTCTCCAAATGAGCTTTTGCTGGAGGTGGGACCGAGTGGAGGTCCTCCTCCATTGACCGCAGTGCACAGGATAGTCTGTATAGGGAGATGTGATTAGATAAATAGCCTGGACATGGACTGTAAGAAAACACAGTTCCACTTTGTATGCAACTTAAGACATTCACCTAAAATGTCTCATGGCATTGTGATAAATGAGTGCTTAGGGAATTTGTGATTCTGGAAGACATACGGACTGGTTGCTCAATACTCACCTAACCTGGGATGTCCTGGAATTTGAACAAAATGGTTGTTTCCCTCCTTGAAGAAAGACACATAGAGAGGGATTCTGGCTGTTCAGGCTCCTTTACTATTCAGCAAACTGGCATTTGGAAGAAGGATTATTCAGTGCACTTGAATTTCTTTGACTTTTTTTTTCCATTTTCCATCTGGAAGAACATTGCAAAATGAGCTGCAAATGTTGAGTCTGGAAATGGCATATAATAGCAAATGCTGAAGTTAAGATGTACAGCCACGAGTTCCTCAACAGGTCAGTGCGGTGACATATATTAAATACCTATTTGCAGAGAGATTCAGTCTATCATTTGATGCTGGAAGCTGCACAGGAGCCTCTATTAAAACTAGAGTTCTCTTGAAGCAGAACACCGCTGAGATAAAACGCCCAAATAAAGATCAAATGCCTAAATAAAAACTGGAGCCAAAAAACAAAGATTACAAAATATTCCCATTTCCTTTGACTTTCCCTCTGCTGAAAAGAAAAGTTCTCCAACCTGAGCCAACTTACTATGTGTTAGATATGAGTATGACAATCTATATATACGAATATCTATCTATGTCTATGTATATAATAAAAGTCAGTGTTTGCGGCGGTGCAGTGGTGCAGAGGGAGGAATATGTGCCAGTGTTTCGATTGGTTGCCACTGTGGGATTATTTGCATAAAGGACACTGATTGGCCAGCCTCAGAACTCCGACACTCTAAGGCACCAGATTATTTGCATAAAGGACTCTGATTGGCCAGCCTCAGAACTCCAACACTCTAAGGCACCAGACAGAGGGCACTGGTTGCCACTGAGAGACGATTTGCTAAAAGGACTCTGATTGGCCAGCAAAACAGAATGCACCTGCATCCTTATGTTAGCCAAATGACAGTTTTTTTCAGTTGGAAATGGAATGTTCATTATCTGGTAGGTGAGAAGGTGCCAAGGACTAAGCGAAAGCGTTTTGATAGGTTGCTTCTATCGGATTATTTGCATAAAGAACTCTGATTGGCCATCCACATTCTAACATTCTAAGGTGACACAGAGGGAAAAGGAAAGGCCTCAGGCAGTCAGACACTGCGGCACACAGCAGTGACGGATCAGGACCAAACTTGCCCACTTCACAACGCAACTCTCACCCAATTAGCACTCAGAGCCCCTTTGACCCACTCTACACCCTGGTGCTGTTTCAAGGAGGATGGACCACAGATGATGGGACTTGAAATACCTTCACTCACCTTCCGAGTGAATGCAACCCTCATCCAAAGAACGATCAAGACCAAATGTGACACACAGAGCCCCCATGACCCACTCTACATCCTGCTGCTGTTTGGAGGGGGAAGGACCATGGCCGATGGGACTTGCAGTATCTTCACTAAGTTCCTGAGACCACTGTAAGCCACATTAACATCTAATAAGGAACAACCTTGGCACACAATGCCTTCCTCAAATAACCCGGGCACCGCTGGGTCCCCAAGCTAGTATATATATAAATGCTCTGTTCGTTTTGAGTGACATCATAACTCAAAAACCGCTGGACTAATTGCCATCAAATTTGTCCACAAGACACCAACTAACCCAAGGAGTGACCATCACTAAAAAAAATTCATTTGGGAGTTGCAGTTGCTGGGATTTATAGTTAACCTACAATCAAAGAGCATTCTGAACTCTGCAGGTGTTTTTCTATCTTTTTATTTTACTCAGTTTTGCTCTGAAAAAAAATCTCAGTGTGTATCTGAGCAAATCCATGCATGCACATCTGCACCGGCTCATCCATGGCTTTGACATATGTCCCAAAGGCAGGGCGTTCCACATCTTGCAGAGCTCATGCATTTATACTAATTCGGAACAACTGCCAGCAGACAAACCAATTTCCGCTTCCTTTGTCATGTTTCGGAATAAGCACCGCAAACCATTATTTCGATTCTTTCAGCCTCCCTTGACGGCTTCATGGTGGAGAAGGCTGTTTGCAGAGAGTTGCCTTTCCCTGCTTGGTAAACTGAATGGGAAATATTGTTCATTCAGGCACTCACTAAGCGACTGAGTAAAGAACAGCAGTAGCTTATGGCAGGAAGTGTTAGTAACAAGTGCTGACAGCAGAAGAAGGAAAAGCCGACTGCACATATTTCAGGCTACTTAATAATTCGATGACCTCTGATCTTCAAGTATTTTTATTTTTTAACTACCTTGGATGTTGAGGAACATCTTCCCTGCTCATCCTTTTTGATCCGTGTTTCTCAATGGGAGGGTTGGGGTCGGGGGGGTTACAAGGGGGTTTCAGAGGGGTCACCAAAGACCAGCTCAAAGGAGGATATGCAAGCAAAATCAATAACAACTGTATAGTTTCCAAATGAGTTTATAAAAAAAGTGGCAAATAGCCAAAAAGCCGAAGTCGGCTGTAAGTGAACACCACAAATAGTGCAACAGCGATTCCTGTGGTGTAACAATATGTGGTATGCGTCTTTCTTTCTCTGCTCTATATTGTTGTTGTATATTATTTAAATCTGCAATTGCTATATTTAATGTGTATCGCATCTATGCTATTAATTTGTTGCCTATTATTGCCAGTTACATTCATCTTTATGCATTATAATCTGTTACTTGGTTGCTTTATGATGGATATTGCTATTCCTATACTCCATTTGGATTAGCCATATTGTTACTTATTAGTCCTCCTTTTACCATAAATTTCAGGTTGTTCCAGCCATGTCCTGATTTTCAACACCTAGAGGTCTTCCATCACTACGGCCTTGAAAAAGACCCATATTAGGGTCGAAACGAGAGGCGGATCTTGCGTCCATACGGCTCCTCGTCGGTCTTGTTTGTTTATTGTTTTGCCATCGGGCATTTGGATTATAAATACACTCGGTTGAGTGTCCTCATTTGAATGATTCAGCATTTTGCCCTTGGCAGTATATCTTTTGGGCCCTGGAACTCTTACATATGGACATGAACTTTGGTTGATATTATTGACATTTATTTGAACTTATTGTTACACTACAGGAATCGCTGTTGCACTATTTGTGGTGTTCACTTACAGCCGACTTTGGCTTTTTGGCTATTTGCCACTTTCTTTATAAACTCATTTGGAAACTATACAGTTGTTATTGATTTTGCTTGCATATCCTCCATTGATCCTGCTTTCAGCAACCGCCCCGTTTCTTGCAGTCAGGGTCACCAAAGACCATCATAAAACATATATATCTGATGGTCTTAGGAACCCCTCTGGCAGAAAAGGCTGAAGATCTCTGTCTGTCCTTCACTTCCTTTTTGGAAATAGATGGCAAATCCTCCCACCAAAAGCCCTCCCTCCTCCAATGTATGGCCAGTCTCTCAGCCAAGGGTGAGGGCTGTTTCTGGGAACCCAAGCTAATAAGGCAGGGATGCCCACACTTTTTCAGCAAGTCAAAAAGTCAAAAAGATTTACCTGCTGCGCTCCCGGTCCTCCGCCGCGAGCGCGCTCCCGCCACCGCCTTCTGCCCACGCGGGGCTTATTTTGCCAAAATTAGGCTTTAGTGGGCGGCCCCTGGTGCTCGTCACTTGACACGGTGTGGTGACGTGACTGCCCATTGGTTGCTCCTGGGGGGGGGGGGGACCCAGGTGAAGGCATGTGCAGGGATAGGATGCGAGGCGGAGGGAGGGAGGGAGTGTGTGTGAGAGAGAGGGAGAAGGCCTCGCTGGAGGAGGATGGTCCCCGCGGTGGGGCTGCAGCCGACAAGACAGGGCGGAGCGTGAGGCGGGGCTCCGTCCAGGCTTCACTCACCGGCGTCGAGGGCGCGCTCTTCAGCTGCAGCCCCACTGCAGGAACCATCCTCCTCCGGTGAGGCCTTCTCTCTCACACATACACACACACTCACTCACTCCCCCTCGCATCCTATCCCTGCACGCACCTTCGCCTTGCTCCTGCTCCCCCCCAGGAGCAAACAATGGGCAGTCATGTTACCATACCGTGTCAAGTGACGAGCACCAGGGCCTGCCCACTAAAGCCTCATTTTGGCGAAATAAGCCCTGCGCAAGCGGATGGTGGCGGCAGCAGCACCCGCAGGGTGCGCATGCACAGAAGTGCCCCATCCGGCTGCGAGCTACCTCAAATGGACTTGGAATCGACTAGTTGATCACGATCAACTTCCTGAGCACCCCTGTAATAAGGGAAAGCAGGTGTGTTTGGCACAGGCAGTGTGGAATGCATGTGCAGGTGTGAGAGAGCATGCAAAGTTTGACCCAATTCTATGGTTGGTGAGGTTCAGAATGCTCTTTGATTGTAGGTGAACTATACATTCCAGCAACTACAACTCCCAAATGTCAAAGTCTATTTCCCCCAAACTCCACCAGGGTTCACATTTGGGGATATTGAATATTTGTGCCAAGTTTAGTCCAGATCCACCATTGCTTGAGTCCAGAGTGCTCTCTGGATGTAGGTGAACTAACACTCCAAAACTCAAGGTTAATGCCCACCAAACAGAATATTTTCTGTTGGTCATGGCAAATCTGAGTGTTAAGTTTGGTTCGATTGGTGGGGTTCAGAATGCTCTTTGATTGTAGGTGAACTATAACTCCCAGCAACTACAACTCCCAACTCCCCACCCCCTTCCCCCCAATTTGGGCGTATTGGGTATTTGTGCCAAATCTGGTCCAGTGAATGAAAATACATCCTGCATATCAGAATATTTCATGACAATTCATAACAGTAGCAACATGACCATTATGAAGTAGCAATGAAAATAATTTTATGGTTGGGGTCACCACAACATGAGGAACTGGATTAAGGGGTCACGGCGTTAGGATGGTTGAGAACCACTGCTCTTGATAGTCTGGTCAAAGCATTTGTTATGTATTAAAAGGGATGCTATATCATCCATGCTGCTAATCTGTTTGTTTACAGTTTGCTCTTGGGCAGGTTTTCCCCCTCCTTTAATAAAGAACAGCTCACACATAGTAGAAATCGTTGTGCTCTCCTGCCTTTAAATATATTTCAAACAGTAATTCCAGCTCTTGTTTTCTCATAGCCACTGGCACATAGCATTATTTAACACAGCAGCACACAAATAGATTTCGCTTTTGTTTGTTTTTGTCTAGGAACTGTATTAAGAAGACAAAGTGTTGCTGTATGTATTTGTTTGTATGAAATCAAAGAAGGTGGAAACTATTTGTCACTGCTCGTGGCAAAGGGCCAGACAGCCCCTTTTCTCCCTTTTCTCTCTTTTCTTCATATCACTAGCGGTGGAAACTTATTTAAACACTGAAGATGCCTTCCATCACACCAGGGAAAAAAACCAGACTAGCATAGGGAGCATACAATATGGTATTTGGGGTCAGGAACTTATGGGTGTCATTGGTAAAGTAGCAAGAGTAAGAACAGACCATGGAACTCTGAGTACAAAGAGTTCAAGTTGACGGTGGAGAACATTGGCTACCAGATGCTGATGAAGATGGGCTGGAAGGAAGGGGACAGCTTGGGGAGCGATGGACAGGGCATCAAAGCTCCCGTCAACACTGGAGTGACTGCTGTAGATGGTGCTGGTTTTGGGATCAATCGCCCAGCCGACTTGAGTAAGGAGGACGATGAATACGAGGCCTTCCGCAAGAGGATGATGCTGGCCTATAGGTTCTGGCCCAACCCACTGAACAATCCCCGGCGTCCATACTACTGATTCGGTTTTGCGTTGATCCCTCCAATGAAGCTGTGGTTTGTTTGTTAACTGTGATAATGATCCACCTGATCTTTTGCTTTGAAATTCCCTCTGTTTATTGTTTTTTAGGATCTGATCCGGTTAGCTTCCCGGCTACAAAACGTAGACTCAGAAAAAGGGTTCAAAGAAGAACCCAAAACCCTTAAAATACAGGAACTTTTTTTCATCTGTTTCCCTACAAAGTTCATCTCTATGAGAGTATAGACATCAAGGGCAGACCCCAAAGACAACACAAGTAGTAGCCCACCCCCACCCCCATTTTGAGGCTCAAAATCCAGGTTTTCACCCAGAGAAAACCCAAAGTGGATCCAATCCCCGCTGAAGCCGCGCGCCATTCGTTTCAACCCAAATTGTACCATTCTTCCCCGTATATTTCGAAGGGGTTGTTTTTTTTTTGCATGTATTTGCTTGTTTGTTTTGCGGGGGGGGGGGGGTTGTTTCAACGAACGATGGTTAGGTTTAATGCTTTTTGGCTTTGGATAAACTCATTAATAAAGATAATAGAAACAAGCTGGGGAAAAAAAAGAACAGACCACGGAACAACAGACTGGTTCCCGATTGGGAAAGGAGAACATCAAGGTTGTACCCCCACCCTACATATTCAACTTGTATGCAGAACGCATCATGCAATGTATGGGGCTAGATGAATCCAAGGCTGGAGTTAAAATTGCTGGAAGAAACATTAACAACCTTATTTATTTATTTATTTCCAACATTTCTACGCCGCTCTTCTCAACCCCTGAGGGGGGACTCAGAGCGGCCTAACAAAAGGCACAGTTCGATGCCAACATAATAAAATACAATATAAAACCAAAAGCATACAGCATTAAAATGCATTAAAATACAATTAACATTAATACATCATACACATTCTCTTAAGTTAAGACAGTATCTCATCCATTACAGGAGCATTGAGCCATATCCATCAACTTGCCATTACAAATCCAGTCCAAAGTGCTGCATTGTGCTAATGTGCAAACGCCTGGTCCCACAGCCAAGATTTCACTTTTTTCCTGAATGCCAGGAGGGATGGGGTTGATCGTATGTCGCTTGGAAGCGCGTTCCACAGACGGGGAGCCACCACCAAGAAGGCCCTCTCTCGTCCCCACCAACCCCATTTGAGAAGCTGGCCAGAGCGAGAGCAGGGCCTCCCCAGATGATCTTTAATTACGAGGTGGGATGTAGGGGCTGATGCGTTCGGACAAGTAAGCTGGGCCAGAACCATATAGAGCTTTAAAGGTCAAAACCAGCAATTTGAATTGAGCTTGGAAATGGACAGGCAGCCAGTGGAGCTGACACAACAGGGGGGTGGTATGCTTCCTGTATGTAGCTCCAGTTAGTAGTCTGGCTGCCACCCGTTGGACTAGTTATAATTTCCGAACTGTCTTCAAAGGTAGCCCCACGTAGAGTGCGTTGCAGTAATCTATTCGGGATGTGATCAGAGCGTGGATGACCGTAGCCAGATTAGACTTCCCAATGTACGGACGCGGCTGGCGCATGAGTCTTAACTGTGCAAAAGCTCCCCTGGCCACCGCCGAGACCTGGGGTACCAGGCTCAGCGATGAGTCCAGGATCACTCCCAAGCTGCGAACCTGCGTCTTCAGGGGGAGTGCAACCCCATCCTACACAGGCTGTAACCCTATGCCCTGTTCGTCCTTTCGACTGACCAGGAGGACCTCTGTCTTGTCTGGATTAAGTTTCAATTTGCTAGCCCTCATCCTTAGATATGCAGATGATACCACTTTGATGGCCAAAAGCAGGGAGGAGTTGAGGAGCCTTCTAACCAAGGAGAAAGTAGAAAGGGCAAAAGCTGTGTTGCAGGTAAACATTTTAAAAAACAAGATTTTGGCAACCAGAACGATTGATAACTGGCAAATAGAGGGAGAAAAGGTGGAGGCAGTGACAGACTTTATATTTCTAGGTGAAAATATTATTTATTTATTTTATTTACTATATTTTTGTACCGCCCCTCTCAGCCTGAAGGCGATTTGAGGCGGTGTACACATGGCAAGAACTGTCAGATTATTGCATTTTGAATAGCAATTCATGAGTCAGCACAAGATATATTTTCGCAGTTTGAGATGACCTGCAGTGTGACATGTTTGACACCAGATGGCGCTGTCTCAAGACTGCTAAATGGAACCTTGAGGAATTTCCGTTACAAAGTGACAGTTGGGATTTGACAGTTGGGATTGAATATCTGTGAGGAAAGGATGTTTAGAAAGGTAGCTGTGATGGCTGTTGTTTTTCGATGTTTTGCCAGTTATTGTTAAATACAATTCAATACAAAGTTATATATTTACCTTGTGAATTGAATGAGAGTTTCATTATTCACTCGAACAGAGACTGGAGTTTTAGGGCCGATGGGGAATTAAACTTCTATATTTCTGTTGCCTATCCGCTGTGACATAAATACTCGACGCCGAAGAAGAACTGCCCACAGATAAAATATATCAGCAATTAATAAAACAACCATATAAAACACAAATTTAGCAATTAAAAATTTAAAAAACACAATCGCAGCGTCTCATTATTAAAATCAATTTCCATTGCGTCGTCATCGTTCCTTAGGTCTCAATTTAGGTAATTACGCTTCATCTGCAAATGCCTGCTCAAACAGCCTGGTCTTAACTTTCTTGCAAAATGTCAAGAGGGAGGGGGCAGATCTGATGTCACTAGGAAGAGCGTTCCAAAGCCAAGGGGCCACCACTGAGAAGGCCCTGTCTCTCGTCCCCGCCAATCACGCCTGCGAAGAGGGCGGGATCGGGAGCAGGGCCACTCCAGATGATCTTAAACATCTCGGAGGTTCATAGGGAAAGATTACTGCAGATGCAGACTGCAGCCAGGAAATCAGAAGACGTTTCCTTCTTGGGAGGACAGCAATGAGCAATCTTGATAAAATAGTGAAGGGTAGAGACATCACACGGGCAACAAAGATCCGCATAGTTAAGGCAAAGAGACTCCCCATAGTAACCTATGGATGTGAGAGCTGGACTATAAGGAAGGCTGAGTGAAGGAAGAGAGATGCTGCTGGAGGAAAAGTCTGAGAGTGCCTTAGACCGCAAGAAGATCCAATCAGTCCATGCTTCAGGAAATAAAGCCCGACTGCTCATTGGAGGGCAGGATATCAGATGCAAAGATGAAGTAGTTTGGCCATATCATAAGAAGACAGGAAAGCTTAGAGAACAGAATGATGCTGGGGAAAATGGAAGGAAAAAGGAAGAGGGGCTGATCAAGGGAAAGATAGGTAGATGGCATCATTGAAGTGACTGGCTTGACTTTGAAGGGACTGGGGGTGGCCACAGCTGACAGGAAGGTCTGGCGTGGGCAGGTCCAGGAGGTCAGGAAGAATTAGAAGTGACTGAACAAATAAACAACAACAGGTAAAGGTAAAGGTTTCCCCTGATAATTTCAGTGCTGAGTCCAGAAGTGTGTGTAACCCTGTTGAGCAGATTGCCACCCTATACCCTAATCCAGTGTTTCCCAACCGCTGTGACGCGGCACAGTAGTGTGCCGTGACAGACCTCCTGCTGTGCCGTGAAAAAAGCTCTCTGCCCCCCTTCCTTCTCCTTTCCTCCTCCCGAACTCCTGTTGCTTGGGGGAGGAGGAGGAAGGGCCGGGCGGCGGCAAAGAAAAAGAAGAAGGGGCCAGGCCGCCGCCTCCTTTGGCCGTTTCCCCAGCCAGCCTCCAATCCGCCATGACTCCCGCCATGACTCCCCCCCCCACGCTCGCTGAAGCCACGTGGAGGAGGAGCCCTGCCCACTGAAGCCCATCCACTGCACATGCTCCTCCTCCTCCACGCGGCTATAGCGAGCGAGGGGCGGGAGTCATGGCGGACAGCAGCGGCGCCGGGGACGGGGGCCATGACTCCCGCCCCTTGCTTGCACTGCCCCCTCAAGGTTGGAGAAGCTGTGGGAGAGCTGAAGCCGGGGGAGGGGGAGGGGCATGGCGTGGCTTGGCTCCTCCCCCTCCTCAGCTTCGGCACTCCCAGCAGCTGCTCCCAGCAGGCCACCATCCCCCAGCCGTTCTTTACTGTGTTAGAGTGTCATTTTGTGTCATTTTGCTTAGTGGTGTGCCCCTGGATTTTTTTAATGTTAAAAGTGTGCCGTGGCTCAAAAAAGGTTGGGAAACACTGCCCTAATCGGCCTCGCAACTGACCAGGAGGACCTCTGTCTCTAAGGATTAGGCTTCAGTTTGTTAGCCCTCATCCAGTCCATCACAGCAGCCAGGCTGTGGTGTCCCAGCCTAGTTTGGTGTTCCAGCCTAGTGGTTAGAGACAGGCACCGGGGGTCCCAGCCTCCCCGGATCAGAATGGGGATGATGGGTGGCCAGATGGATATGGGTCTGCAAATGATGATAGCGATGAGTTCATGGACGCCAGGTCTGAAGTAGATGGCGAGAGGCCTAGCGACCTTGATTCTCACGAGAGCTTCTCCACTCCTTTGCCAGATGAGCATTCCGGGGAATGGGAGGATTCAGTTCCTCAGGACGATAGTACTGCACCTGGGGCCGCTAATAAGATGGAATTTGACAGGAAGGCCAGCATCCGATCCTATCCGAAAGATTGGAGCCTGAGAAAGGGGGCGCGTTGGGCACACAGGAAATAGTTTCTTTTATTAGATTGTGCCTGGGTGATTCTAGTCAGACCTGAAGATATGTTTAGTTTGGAACGGATTATCGTTCATGTCTCCAAGTTCACGGAACCACCGGAGAGGTTTGTCTCAAGTTTCACATTGACCGCAAGGAGCAGTTGGCCTTGTTTACGGACTTTTGCCTTGTTTACAGACTTTTGCCTTTTTTACGGACTTTTGCCTTCGTTGGGATTTCAGTCAATTGAGCTTGCAGCTCGAGAACTTTATTGGACTATTTTTGGATTTGATTTGATTGCTTTATTCTTACATCTTTGGACTATCCTTTATTCTAAATAAAAGTACATTTATTGCATCTGCCTGGTGTGTGTGATCTAGGGGGAACTGCCATCGTTCTGAGGTGCAACAAGACAGTAGTCCAGATCAAAAGTGAAACATTTGCTCTTCAAAGGAGATCTCAGAAAAAGAAATGGAGAAAGCACTTGTTTGTGCACTGCTAGCAATGACCTTGTAAACCCATTAATTAACTCTGAACCTTTTGGAATTTTGTACTTCTCAATTTTTCTAACGTGTCATTCTCAAGTCCCTGCCCTAGCATTTATATTCGCACTTCCAAACAGTTTGATTGAGTTTCTTTTAACATGCTACCTGTTCAAATGAGATGGATGAACTAATTAATAAAAAAGAAGGACGAAAGGGGCTTTAGTGGAAATGACATTGAATTTCACTTGGGGGATTTCACCAATTCATCCGAACTTCATAATTATCCCAGGCTCTTCTATTAATCTGGACTTAGTTTCCTCAAAAATGATTGTCAAAAATGATTCAAAGATCCATTCCCCACACAAATCCTTTTTTAAAATTAAAAATAACACCATATTATCTTAGACACACAAATTGAGTTAGCTGATACTCTTGTTAATGTAGAGCAGTGTTTCTCAACCTTCCTCATGCTGTGACCCCTGAATACAGTTCTTCATGTTGTGGTGACCCCCCCCCAACCATAACATTATTTTCGTTGCTACTTCATAACTGTAATTTTGCTACTGTTATGAATCATCATGTAAATATCTGATATACGGGAAGTATTTTCATTTACTGGACCAAACTTGGCACAAATATCTAAAATGCCCAAATTTGAATACTGGTCGGCTTTTTTTTTTTTTAAGGGGGCTTGTTGATTTTGTCATTTGGGAGTTTTAGTTGCTGGGATTTATAGTTAACCTACAATCAAAGAGCATTCTGAACTCCACCAATGATGGATTTGAACCAAACTTGACACACAGGACTCCCATGACCAACAGAAAACACTAGAAGGGTCTGGTGGGCATTGACCTTGAGTTTTGGAGTTGTAGTTCACCTACATCCAGAGAGCACTGTGGACTCAAACAAGGATGGATCTGGACCACACTTGGCACTAATATACTCAACATGCCCATATGTGAACTCAGATGGAGTTTGGGGAAAATAGACCTTGACATTTGGGAGTTACAGTTTCAGTTACAGAACTCCACCAGCGATGGAATTGAACTAAACTTGGCACACACAAATAAAAAACCATGACCAAAAAGAGTTTGGTGAGTGTTGACCTTGAGTTTTGGAGTTGTAGTTCACCTACATCCAGAGAGCACTGTGGACTCAAACAATGAAGGATCTGGACCAAACTTGGCACAAATACTGCATATGCCCAAATATGAACACAGATAGAATTTGAGGGAAATAGACCTTGACATTTGGGAGTTATTGTTACTTGGATTAATAGTTCATCTACAATCAAAAAGTATTCGAAACCCCCTCAATGATAGAATTGGACCAAACTTCCCACACAGAACTCCCATGACCAACAGAAAATACTGTATTTTTAGTGGTCTCTGGAGACCCTTCTGACACCCCCACATGACCCCCTCCAACCCGGAGACCCAATCCCCAGGTTGAACAATGCTTCCTTAAGGCCATTCAGTCCAACTTCCTTCACCAGGTCAAGAAAACATAATCAAAGCCCTCCTGACAAAGAGCCATCCAGCCATAGATATAGATAGATATACATGATTCACACATACAGAGATATAGTATCATAGATTTGAAAGGGACCCTTAAAGAAGGACAATTATATGTTGCATGTTCCAGAGTAGGCAAACCGGACAATCTCTACATCAACACTGACCAAGAAACAAGAAGAAATACTGTTTACCCACAATCATAAAGAAATTACATATAGAGTAATAGCACGTGGTAACAACCGCTGTGCTTGCAATCAGAAGGTTGCATGTTCGATTCCCGGGCTGGTCTGGACAGCCAGCTGTGAGTCCTGTTCACTGTTCACCCAACAGTTCGAAAACAGCCCAGCTGTGAATAGAAGAACTGGGAACCGCTAAGCAGGGAAGGATTTTTTACAAGAAAGGACTTTACGACGCCTGAATAAAAAGAAAGATCGGCTGTTGGAAGGTGGAATGCGGAAACAGAGGCTCTCCGTCATGAGGATGAAGCAACAGCACCCCCTTGTGATGTAATGACGTAATGGAGCAACCGTAATGACGCAGCCAGAAGAAAAAATCCTTCTAAATTGTACTTGTATTGTAATTGTATGTAAACCGGCAGGGATTGTCTGCCATATGTGTAATGTAATCCTCTCTGAGTCCCCTTCAGGGTGAGAAGAGTGGAATATAAATAAAGTGTATTATTATTATTAGAAACCAACATTTTCGCATTACTTTATTTTCTAGATCACCAGACTGGACCATAGTAACACATGGCAAGGGATGGCTAGTGATATATAAATGTGTGTGTGTGTGTGTGTGTTTATATATATATATATATATATATATATATATATATATATCCTCTCCATTGGCGCCCCCTTGCATTGGGGGAGAGGCTTGCGTACCCTAATGAAGTTGTGAGCTATACTGGCGGTGGCATAATATTCACCGGTAGGGTCTCCCATGCCAGTCAGGTCACAACCGAAGGGTCTGACAAAGAACGCCAATGGGCAGGATTGGCTCTCTAGCCTTTTGGCAACCATCCTAAGAGAAGGAAAACTCTAATTTCAAACCTGGGCAGATGGTGCTCGTCTAACTCTGTAAGGTCAACCATCTAAGAGAAGGAAACTCGAACCAAACCTATGACCTGAGGACCTCGCTGCCACTGTCCAAGCTTGCTAGGCCCCGGCAGACGAACCTTTGGTTTAAAGGATGAGGCCAGGTCTGTGCACACTGCGCTCCACCAGAAAAATCCATTGCACAGGTTCGAACGACACAATCAACTTCCGTCAATGCGCTTGTAAAAAGCGTGGGATGAGTCCTTCCTAAGAATTTTCGATCGCGAAGTAATGCTGATATATATATATATATATATATATATATATATATGTGTGTGTGTGTGTGTGTGTGTGTGTATATGTGTAAATATATGTGTGTGTGCATGCATGTGTATGATATATACATATACCGTATATCAACATCAGTCATGTTTGTAGTACCTTCCTATTGTTTGGTATTATTGTCCTTTTATATTAATAAACAAAGTATATCTACAATAGAAAAAGACCTCTGATGGTCTCAAAGGTGGCAGTCAAATGGATCATGAAAGCATGGAGTTTTTGTAAGAGAGAAGGAAAGAAGAGAAATAGAATCAGGTAGAATAGGTGTCATTTGTAATTTGTTATTTACCTATAATTTTCTGTCTAATTACGCTTCCCATCCCTGGGCACATTCTCCCATTAATAATACTTCCTCCCCTAAGAGAAATATGGTGAATCCTTCACTCCTATTTTCCTTCCCATAAATATGGTGGATAATTTCAAGAGGTGGCCTTAGGGGTTCCACATGTTCCTAGTCAGAGCAAGTTTCCATGGTGATCAAGAAAAAAATTAAGTCTCTGCGGATTGATGACTTTCAGAACCCACAAAACTTTTTTTAAATCCTCATTTTTCTGTTTCCTCTCATCATAACTCAGTCTTGTGATTTGTCATATTTGGCTATGCCACATTAGCTCATGACAGAAATGCAGCGGATGTGTAGAGCGGAGCTGAGGAGTGCCTGAGAGCCCTCTTTGGTGCCCTTGAAATGACACACGGCTACCTGCATTTCCAGGTGGATAATTAGCAGATTAAATACAAAAACCACTTCACCTGCAGGACAGTTGATCCCAGTGGATTTCCTGAATGAGATTCTCCATTTTTATTCAAGAGTGCTTTCTGCTGTATTGGAAGAGAAATAAACCAAGGTAGGCTGTGACGATCTCGGTCACCTAAATTGACAAATTTGACACTCCCGGTAGTCTGCCACCAACCTAATGGGTCATTAGGATTTACTCTTAATTAACACTCTAAATAAATGAAGTGTCTGTAGCGTTTGGCCTTACAACAACCCACCACCAAGAATGTAAACTGAGGAGACCGAAAGATGACTGAGGCTTCTTTTAAAAGTTAATAATAAAAGTATTTATTAACTACAAACGAGGCTATTAAATAGGCACAGATCGTATTCGTTCTACTGAGAGGCAACTGGCGTACGGTTACGACAATGATAGACTAAGAACAGTGTGATGGTTGCAAGATCAATATATATGTGCTAGAGCGTAGAGGTTACTTATTAAAAGGCTATTATTACTTCTTCAGATGGTACGTTCAGTTCCACAGACAATACTAGGACTTGTCTCCCAACTAATAGTTCCACTAGATGGTTGTTGTACTAAACTTCTGGAACATCTAATCACATAGATCGTTCCCTGAGTCTGGCTTCTCCTGGGTTACTCGTAACCCACACATTCTTAGAGTCCAACTACCTGTCACTCTATCTCCAGAGATGACCAGGTAAACCCAACTGCCTATCACAAGAACAGTCCCACTGGCACTCTTCCACAAGCGTTCCCACTAGAATGACTACTGGCCCTAAGGGCGGTCAGAACTGAGTCGTGACTCCCACTAGTCCAGCCTATTCATACGTGGTGAATTGCTTAGGACAGACTGTCAGTCTCTGTTGCCAAGGCTCTGGTGATACTCCCCCAGAAACCTTGCTCAAGACTGCCTCAGGCGTAGATGCCGAATCTACAGCCTGACTCTAAACAGCAGAGGCTGGAGATGTGCGTCTACACAGCCTCACTCTAAACTCCAAACTTCCAGACTGAAACATTCTCTGACAGGACTTCTACTCTGCCAGCTCCAACTCCTCCCCCTCTACTCTAGCCAATCACAGCCTCTACACTGTAGCTAGGCACAAGCCTGCAAGGCCACGCCCCCTGGCTCTGGGTCCCGTCCCTTAATGGTTGCTGGCTGCAGCCACCTCTCCAAGATGGATGCCAGCCCGACCAAAACAGGATTTCTAAACCCCTTCTAAGCAGGCCTCGGCCCTGCTTAAGGCAGGTGAGTTTTTACATAGGCTAACTACTAGGAGAAACCCAATGTCAAAGGAAAGATGTCAACGGTGTATTCAGGCCCCATCTACACTGCCATATAATCCAGTTTCTGAACTCAGATTATCTTCTTTGAACTGGATTCTATGGTAATGTAGACCCATATAATCCAGTTCAAAGCAAATAATCTGGATTCTGAAACTGGATTACATGGTAGTGTAGATCCAGCCTCGGTCTAGGAAATCCTTAATTCTCAGTTTGAGTGTGCGATGGATCTTTACTGTTGTGTGCATTCAAGTTGAAGGAAATCTTGATAAGGAGAAGACCTGGTTATGGCTCATGAATGGAATCATGAAGAAGGAGACAGAAAAAGGCCTGATTCTTGCAGCCCAGGAGCAAGCCATCAGAACAAATGCAATTACGGCCAGGATTGAAAAATCCGCTGATGACCCAAAATGCAGACTGTGCAAGGAAGCTGATGAAGCCATTGATCTGTGGTGTTTCAGCCTGGTGTTCATGTGCATGCTAGGGATGATGGGATTGTTAATGTGAATGCTGATGATGAAAATGCTGTTAATATAAATGCTGATGATGAGAACACTGAACTGCAAAGTGAACTTTCAGATGAGGCTTGTCTTCCTGAGAATAGGCAAATTCCCAGGGCTGTATTAGTTGAGCAGGAGTCTGAAGGCCTTCAGACGGATACCGGAACACCTGGCAATTTTAATGAGTTTACACTCAATCATAGAGATAACATTCTAGAATCTCGGCAAGCACCCAGTCTACAACTTAGTGGTCGTTTGGGAAACCAAAACTAATTTGTCCTTATTAGAGCTTGCTTGGGAAATTGTCTTTAGATTACAAGCTTCATTCAGAATACTATGCCAAGCTATTCTTGTCTCCAAGTACTTGATTTTTGCCTAGGCCTCCGTGCATGTTTTGCTTCCAAAGCTGCCTTGTATCATGTATGGGATTTGCATCAAGCCTTCTATCTATTTTTGTCTATTGGATTTTGGGACTAATTGAACTGTGTAATTTTACCTTGGATATATTCTACAATTTATCTTCTTTTAACCCTTTTGTTGGACACTATATTTGATTCAATAAAAGCCTACTTATTCAGAGACTGTTGTGTGTGTGACTAGGTGGGGTGCTCCTTGTCTGAAGTGCAACATGATCATAACTTCAGCTGCTGCAAGAAAATAGCACAGATGGACTACAAACAGAGGCACAACTGTGTGGCCCAAATGATTCACTGGAACTTATGTCACAAGTACCACCTGCCAGTAGTAAAGAACTGGTAAAGGGATCATAAACCTGCAAGGGTCATGGAAAATGAACACGCAAAAATACTGTGGGACTTTTGAATCCAGACTGACAAAGTTTTGGAACACAAGACTCCGGACATCACGATTGCGGAAAAGACAAAAGTTTGGATTATTTATGTCGCCATACCAGGTGACAGCCGCATTGAGGAAAAACAAGAGGAAAAGCTTAGCCATTATCAAGATCTCAACATCAAACTGCAAGGGTTCTGGCATAAACCAGTACAGGTGGTCCCAGTGGTCATTGGCATACTGGGTGCCATGCCAAAAGATCTCAGCTGGCATTTGGAAACAATAAACATCGAAGTGGCGCAGTTGGCTAAGTGTCAGCTGCATAAGATCTCTCTGACCTGTAGGTCATGAGTTTGAGGCCTACCTGGGTCCTTGGTGGGTGCCCGACCTGTGATTTTGTAGCCTAGCTGTCGCTCTTGTCTTCTGCCCAAAAGACAGTTCATTTGTCAAGTAGGAGATGAAATAATAATTAAGTGGGGAGGCAAATCTTGACTGATTGACTGGGGTCATAAAGAACTCCGGGAATCGCTGAAAGGAATGCGGAAGAACAACAAGGGAAGCTGGAAAATGCTGAGAGAGCTGAGGAGTGCATCAGCTCCCCCTGGTGGCCAGAAGTTTGTCAAAAGAACAGTAGATAAAACTAACTGCCATCAATTCACAGGTGCCAAGTCAGCTTCATATGCGTCCATACAGCCTACTCATGATCAAAGGCCTGTCTGAACATCCATGTTTTCAGGTTGGAATGGAAGTATTGAAGGGTTGGGGTTTATCTAATCTCTTTTGGGATGATATTCCAGAGCCGGGAGACCACCAGAGGGAAGGCCCTCTCTCTCATCCCACACCAACCGCTCTTGAGATGGTGGTGGGACCGAGAGGAGGGCCTCCCCTGTTGATCTCAGAGCCCGTGCCAGTTCAGTTTCGAAGATAGGTTGGACCCGAAAGATTCATGTGAATGAATTTCGAAGATAATGATATGAGATCCAGGGGGTTGTAGCTTTATAAGATCTTTAGCCCATGAAAAAGTGTTGTTGCCTCTCCAAATTATGAATCCCAGGATACCATAGTGCTGAGCCATGACAGTTAAAGTTGTATCAAGCTGCATTAATTCTACACATGTGGTAGTTTTTCAAGCTATATCTTCATGAATTCCATTTTTTGGGTTTGCTTCTTTGCATCTGGAATTATCCATTTTAATAGATGTTCAATCATCAAAGCAGATCCACGTTGACCACAGACATTGTACACTGCTCTATTTCTACATAGGCCTCATTTATACTGCCACATAATGCAATTTGAAACTGCATTGTATGATCAGTGTACACTCATATAATGCAATTCAGTGCAGTTAAACACACATGCAACAATCATGCTTCAAGTATGCACAAATATAGGCAATAGTCATACTAGAGATAAAATCCACATAAAATCCGGTTTCTTCCTCCTGCAGAATTCTGGAAGTTGTAGTTTAGGGAGGAGCCTTTAACAGCTTCACTAAACTACAAACCCCAGAATTCTGCAACAACTGGATTTAAAGTGGATTCATTCTCTAGTGCAGTGTTTTTCAACATTTTTTGAGCCACGGCACATTTTTTGCATTTAAAAAATCCTGGAGCACACCACCAACCAAAATGACACAAAATGACACTCTAACACAGTAATACATATAGTTAATATGTTTTAAAATGTATGTATATACTCAGTGTAAAACCAGAACCTGTTTCGATGAACACAACATAGATATCCCGGCAGGAATGGCAGAAAGACATAAACTTCCCACACAGAACTCCCATAACCAAGAGAAAATGCTATAAGAGTTTGGTGGGCATTGACCTTGAGTTTTACTTCACCAAATCCAGAGAGCACTGTGGACCCAAACAATGTTGGATCAAGTCCAAACTTGGCATGAATACTTAATATGCCCAAATGTGAACACAGATGGAGTTTGGGGAAAATAGACCTTGACATTTGGGAGTTACAGTTTCTGGGATTTATAGTTAACACACAATCAAAGAGCATCCTGAACTCTTGCAACAATTGAATTGAACCAAACTTTTGAACTCTCATTACCAACAAAAAGTACTGAAAGGGTTTGACCTTGAGTTTGGAAGTTGTAGTTCACCTACAACCAGAGAGCAATGTGGACTCAAACAATGTTATGTTATGTTGTTGTTTGTTTTCTATCCAGAATCACAATGTTGGAAGGAGGCTCACCACTTTATGGTCCCTAAAACAGGCATGGGAAAACTTCGGCCCTCTGGGTGCTTTGGACTTCAACTCCCACCATTCCTAACAGCCTGAGTCCCTTTCCTGCTTAAGTGGCTGAAGGGGAAAAAGGAAAAGGGCCTGAGGCTGCTAGGAATGGTGGGAGTTGGAGTCCAAAACACCTGGAAGGTCCAAGTTTGCCCATGCCAGCTTTCGACAGAGACCTCTTCCTCCCCCTTCGCACCTTTTCTTCCCCCTCCTGCCGAACACGTACTTTTTCTTCTACACTGCCACTTCTGCCACCATTTTGATCCAAGGGGGCAGCGTGAGCGTGTTCAGGAGGGAAGGGGGTGGGAGGAAGACGTGACCCGTGCGGGCGCTACTGCGCAGACTCACCCCAGAGCAAAGCGAGGCAAAGCAAGCAGAGCGAGGCTGGGAAGAAGGGAGCCTGAGTGGAGAAGAAAAATTGTTTGGCAGGAGGGGGAAGAAAGGGTATTGGAGGTTCCAATTTCCCACTGCACACCTGATGATCGCTCATGGCACACTAGTGTGCCACGGCACACTGGTTGGGAAACACTGCTCTAGTGTGATGAAATATATAGTTCTAGTTGTTTAAGTGAGTTTTGTTAGTTTAAGGGAGAATTTTGTTCATTTAGGGGAGGCTATGCAGTGAACAATGTAATAACGATGATAAATATTTAATTGAGCCATATAATTTATACACAAAATAATTGTTAAATATGTATGCAATAACACTGACTCAGAGAAGTTCCCATTTCATTAATTAGTTGGAATGTATACAGTAATCCCAAATAAGAAGAGTGAAGGCTTTAATTATATTTTCATAATTTGTTAATAAGAGTGTTCTGCTCTTTTTTTTCATGGATTGCGCCGAAGGCTCACAATTTTGGTGTGAATGTTGTAATTTGGGGTGGAAGCAGCACATTCCAAATATATTTGCAGAAACACACTTCATTTCCAAGCATGTGTGGCTGAATTTACACTGCCATGGGATGCATTATATGGTCTACACCAGTGATTCTCAACCTTCCTAATGCCGCGATCCATCAATTCAGTTCCTCATATTGTGGTGACCCCCAACCATAACATTATTTTAATTGCTACTTCATAATTGTAATTTTGCGACTGTAATGAATCGTCATGGAAATATCTGATAGGCAGGATGTATTTTCATTCATTGAATCAAATTTGGCACAAATTCCCCTATGCCGTCACACCAGACGCTTTTAAGAATAAACTACGATGTGCTTCCTTCATGCCTGGAGAACTGCAGGGTGCCTACTTGAGGAGCTTAGGGGTCCAGCAACCAAAAACCACTCCAGGTTAAAGATAAACAACAAAACAGGTTTATTCAATAACAAAGTCTTTAAAGGACTTGACACAAAGCTTAACGGTTGCAAAAATACAGAACAAGGGTAAGATGAAAATTCCCTGGCAATCTTGCTTCTATCTTGGGCTGCTGAGACTGAAACTGCGAAGTCTCCCCTTGCGCCTTTCAAATTGCAAGGAAATCCGAAGATATTTCTTACCCTGACCCTAGGTTGCTAAATAGAAGGAGCTACGCCTTTTCTATCTATGCCCAGAGTCAGTTCAAAGGTGAACCGATGCTGAAATGGCAGTCAGATAACTAAAAATATACAACAAGGCAGTTCAAACTGCAGCAGGGTATCACTAGCTTATCTAACGCCAGCATAGCAGGTTGAAAACAAGCGGTCAAGCAATCGGTCAGTCAGTACTCACGATGGCCTATACACAGCTAGCCTGGCTGGCCAAGCACATCTGAGCCCTTCTCCTGCCTGAGAAGGGCTGGACTAAAGACCCAAGATGGAGGACTGGTGCCTAGGAAGAAAGGCGGCATTTCCAACTCAAAGGGATACCTTTGCAGCCAATGGCTGTAAAGTCTCACCAAACTGGTTGAAAAGCCTTACAAACACCAGCCACCAGGGTGCAACTGAGTTTGCATTAGCCCTGGAAAGATGGCAAAGGATGCTAAGGAAAATGCAAGTAAATCCTGTCTGGTGACGGAATAACCCCATACAACCAACTTTGAATACTGATTTTATCATTTGGGATTTATATTTCACCAAACAATGAGCATTCTGAACTTCACCAATTATGGAATTGAACCAAATTTGCCACACGGAACTCCCATGACCAACAGAAAATACTGGAAGGGTTTGGTGGGCATTGCGATTTATAGTTCACTGGGAGCCCCCAGTGGTGCAGTGAGTTAAAGTGCTGAGCTGCTGAACTTGCTGACTGAAAGGTCACATATCAATTCCGGGGAGTGGCGTGAGCAGTTCCATGCAAATCTGATAAATCACCAGCTTGGTGCCAACCGATGCAGTTCGAAAAAGTTTCATGCAAAACATGCAAAAATGGAATAGACCAGGCAGGAAGGTAACTGTGCCTCAATGTGAGTCAAAACCTGCCAGTCCACATGGCCTTGGTCCACCACCTCTGTCTATGGGCAATGTTGGCTCTTTGGCTTAGCAATGGAGATGAGCACCAACCCCCAGAATCGGACACGCCTGGACTTAATGTGAGGTGAAAACCAATAATCAAAGAGCACTCTGATTCCAGCCACAAATTTTCTTGGGGGAAGTTGGTATCACTGCCATGTAGCGAGAGGTCAATGGAAGTGAATGAGCAGTGCCAGTCGGCAGTAGCTCACCAACTGGCATTGTGGTGAAGGTTAGAAATTAGCGTCCTCATTCCGTTTCTCTCCAAGTGCAAAGTTTGTGCAGTAATGCGCAACCTAAATGCTAAGGGCATGGTAGTCATTGTGATTCATCTTAAAATCATTTTCATGTATGGAGAGGACATAATGTCAAGACAGCATGTGACAAAATGCGAGCCAACAATGCTAAGAATGCCAAGTAACCAGCTCATCTTTGAACACCAAAAGGGACTGAGTTGCTAGGAACTTGGATCAGCAGATTTTTCTCTTTTTCATTTTGTGAATGATATTGCGAGACCATGAATTAACTTCTCAGAGCCATCCAAAACAAACGTCATGGGATGCTGATGGCAGTGATTTTCAACCTTGTTTGAGCCGCGGCACATTTTTTACATTTACAAAATCCTGGGGCACACCACCAACCAAAATGACACAAAATGACACTCTAACACAGTAATATATATAGTTAATATGTTTTTAAATGTATTTATACACTCACTTAGTGTGAAACCTGGGCCTGTTTCGATGAATGGAAGGGTGTTTCCTTTGGAGATGGCGTTTAAGCTTGCTTGGCACCAAGGCGCTATCGGACAGCTTCTCACCACACCCCAAGCACAGCGGAGTCGGTGCCGTCGCATCCCCAGTGAAAGTGAATCCAAATGAAAGATAGCTTTCGCTGTATTGCCTCGAGCTCACCGTCTTTTCTTTTTTCTTTCGTCCACCACTCATATTAGGGCCTTCATCTGTGTCATAATTTTGTCCAGGGCCCTGTTCGGCATTTGCATTTTCCCTTCTTAAAAACTTCTCCATCACTGTCACTCGCTTGTCTTGCTGTGATCCCAAATTGCCACTGTCACTTGACGCGCAGCTGCAGCACGAACTCTAACTTTGTTTACTTAGCCGCGTCTGAGTGAATCTAAGATGGTGTGACCATAGCACACTCGCATCACTTCTTAGGTGATGCGAGAGTGTTATGGTTCCATTTCTTAAAGGGACAGACGCGCCTAATAGTTTATATATGAATGAAGTTTGAAAATAATTTCCCATGGCACACCTGATGATCTCTCACAGCACACTAGTGTTCCACGGCACACTGGTTGAAAATCATGGACATAGGCAACCAAAACTTGTCCTGCGGATGACAAAACGTATTGAACTGAATGGTGCTTCTGTTGAGTAATAATGTAATACCTATGCTACAATCCATGGGATGTATTCTTTCTTTGTATTAAAAAACTAGCTTGGGGACCCGGCGGTGCCCGGGTCATTTGAGAAGTGCAGCAGGATGTAGAGTGTGTCATGGGGGCTCTGTGTGGCAAGTTTGGTCTTGATCCATCATTATTGGGAGTTGCAGTGGTATCATGAAATTACTGAAGGTAGTGAAAATCCCATCATCTCTGGTCCACCCTCCCCCAAAGTGTAGTAGGATGTAGATTGGGTCATGGGGGCTCTTTGTGCTAAGTTTGGTCTGTATTGGTGAATGGATGAGGGTTGCATTGTTTTTAGGAAGTGAGTGAAGGTACTTCAAGTCCCATCATCCGTGCTCCGTCTCACACAAAACAGCACCAGGATGTAGAGTGGGTCATGAGGGCTCTGTGTGCCAGGTTTGGTGTTGATCAGTCATTGGATTAGGTTTGTAGCAGGCTTGAAAGTGAGGGAAGGTACTGCAAGTCCCATCATCCATGTTCTGGCCCCCTCCAAAGTTCAGTAGGATGTAGAGTGGGTCATGAGGGCTCTGTGTGCCAGGTTTGGTGTTGATCAGTCATTGGATTAGGTGTGTAGCAGGCTTGGAAAGTGAGGGAAGGTACTGCAAGTCCCATCATCCATGTTCTGGCCCCCTCCAAACTTCAGTAGTATGTAGAGTGGGTCACTGGGGCTCTGTGTGCCAAGTGTGGTATTTATCAGTGTTTGTTGGGGGCCACAGTGGTCTGTGGGAACAGAGGGATGTGAAAGTACTACAAATCCCATCATCCATTGTCAGTCCTCCCCCAAACCTCACCTGAACGTGAAGGCAGTCATAGGGGTTATGTATGCCAAGTTTGGTCTCAATCAGTGGTTGGATGAGGGTTGCAGCGGACTTGGGAAGTGAGTAGAGGTACTTCAAGTCCCATCATCCATGGTCCACCCTCCACCAAACTGCACCAGGACATAGAGTGGGTCATGGGGGCTGTGTGTGCTAAGTGTGGTCTGTATTGGTCCTTTTTGGTGGCCTCAGTGGTCTGTGGGAACCAAAGTGTTTGAAAGTACTACAAATCCCATAATCCATGGGTCATGTCCTCCGAACCGCACCAAGACGTAAAGGGGGTAGGGGGCAGGTGTACCAAGGTCGGTGCAGGTCCATCACCCGCGCTGGTCGCTGTGGCCTGTGAAAGTGGCTGCCACATATCCGCCCTTCTGCCCTCCCGCCCTCCCGCCCTCCCGCCCTCCGCATACACACATACATACAAACATTCCACTTTATAAAGGTATACAGATACAGATATCTTGTAACCTTACTTTCCAGATAACCCTCATATTTTACAAGACGTTTAGACTTCTCTGCCAAAGAGTGTTGATGCCTCACCAAACTACAACTTCCATGGCATTGAGCCAAGGCAGTTAAAGTGATATAAAACTGCATTAATTCTACAGTGTAGATGTACAGTGAGAAACGGCTGCAGTTTTCCAGATTCAGATGTCTCCCCTAAAAAGAATGAACAGAACCGATTTCTGCCAGTTTTTAAGAAACAACCTACTGATATCAATCTGCTTTTTAATCAGTCTCTGTTGTACTCTTTTTAAAGGAGGTGCCGTGTGGTCTTAATTATGGTATTATTTTGTGAAGCTTGATGCTTTCTCTTCTTATCTTTTGTCCTGCCGAAAGGCACGATTGTACGCTGAAAGATTGGATGTAAATCAGAATTTTTAAAAAGAAAAAATAATAATTTTGCACTATAGTTTATACGAGGGTGGGTCAATAAGTCCATAACTTTTTGAATGAAACACAGGTTTTTGGATAAAAAAAAACATTTTATTTTTCAACGTAGTCTCCTTTGAGCTCTATACACTTTGTTCAACGTTTCTCCAATTTTTTAATCCCTTCCAAAAAATAAGATTTGTCATGGTTATCAAAATAGGTATTTGGTTGTGAGATGATTTCATTGTTGGAGTCAAATCTCTTTCCACCGAGCCATTTCTTCAGGTTTGGAAACAAGAAATAGTCACTCGGGGCTAAATCCAGATAATAGGGCAGATGAGGGAGCAATTCATATCCCAATTCATGGATTGTTGCCATGGCAACTGCACATGTGTGCACCCTTGCATTTTCCTGGTGCAAAAGAACTTTTTTCTTGGCCAAATGCTGTCAGGTTTTTTTCAAATCCTCATTAAATCAACCCAATAAGTTGGCATAATATTCGCCATTGATTGTTTTACCCTTTTGAAGGTAGTCAATGTGGATTATACCGCGTGTATCCCAAGAAATGGTCACCATGACTTTATTGGCTGACAAACCCACCTTGGCCTTCCTTGGCACTGATTCACCCCAAGAAACCCACTATTTTGACTGCTGTTTGGTCTCTGGTGTGTTGTGGTGGATCCACATTTCGTCCACGGTCATGAAACGGCACAAACACTCATCCATATTGCAGTTGAACAACTACAAACATTCCTGTGAAATTGTCACACGATTGCATTTGTGGTCAATTGTGAGCAAACGCAGCACCCATCTTGCGGAAAGCTTTCTCATACCCAAGTGATCATTTCAAATTGAAACCACTGAGCTATGTGAGATGCCTATGGCTTCCACAATCTCTCGCACGTTCAATCTCCGAGCAGCCACACCATCACATGAAAATATTCAAATGTTTCGGGTGTAAAGACCTCAACTGGGTGACCAGAATGTTCGGCATCTTCTGTGCTTGGTCCTCCTCATGCAGTGCACGGGCCACAATGAAATTCAGTAAACCACTTTTTACCATTGAAATTGATGGTGCAGAGTCCCCATAGTATTTATCAAGCTTAGCCTTGGTTTGAGTGATGGTTTTTTCACGCAAAAAAAACCTTCATGAGCACGCAAAATTCACTTTTTCCCATTTCCCCCTCAAATCACAAGGTAGTCAGCTATCAATGGCTGTCAAACACAAACTAAATGACGCAGCTTGTTCAAATTTTGACAGGAGTCAACTGACAGATGCCTGTTGACAGGAGCAGTGTTGCCCTTTCAGTTAAGAGGCGGGAAATTCAAAAAGTCACGGACTTATTGACCCACCCTCGTAACTCTTAATGAATAGATTCCATAAGCACTTGAAGGCAAATGATGGTCATTGGCTTTACCTTGCAGCTGTGAAAGCCATGCACCAATTGAGGAATTTCTGAAAACATACTTCTTCTTGTTGTCATGATTCTGCTGCCAAATTCCATTCAATAAAGTAAAATGTTTTCCGGGGAATTTGTAAGCAGCTGGCATGCTTTTCAGGGAAGTTTTTCTTTGTTGTTGTTGAAAGGCTTTCTTTTAAATGAGGGAATGATGCTTGAAAATGAGTTGTGAGGCTTTCTTGGCATGGAGTTTAATTTCTACCAACTTAGGGAAAGTTGCAAGCAGGAAAGAAGCCATTTCAGGGTTCACAAACGGGACAATATTCAACAGAGCTCCTTCCACCTTCTGTTCCGCTGCCTTGCATACCAATGAGAGTGCGCTCATTCTCCGTCTTGAACTGTGACTCTGGCAAGATGTGCATAATTCCAATATGCCGAGGAGGATTTTCGCCCCTCTTTTTGCTCCATTTTTTTTTGAAGGAAGGGGGGGAAAAACAGAGAAACAACGGCATAGTTTTGACCTGTGGTCAAGTCCTCTCTTTGGCTGGAATTACTCCTCTGCTGCAAAATGACGTCTCCAAAGAGGAATGTGGAGGAAGGAGAGGAAAAAACAAAGATTAGCACATTGTGTAGGCTTCATCCAATGGAGAACTTAGATTGCTTTGTTTTATTGGTCTCAGCGCCAGTTTGCAATTAATGTCCTTGTTCATCTGTGATGTCACTCTGGTAAATGTGGGTTTAATTCATTCATAAAACTGATCTCATACAAAACCAAAAAGAGAGAGAAGGTCTTATTGAGGTGGCAGAATTCAAACTGAATATACTCACATTTTCAGTCATCACATATGTCAGTGTTTTTCAACCTTTTTTGAGCCGCAGCATATTTTTTACATTTACAAAATCCCGGGGCACACCACCAACCAAAATGACACTCTAACACAGTAATACATATAGTTAAGACGTTTTAAAATGTATTTATACACTCAGTGTGAAACCTGGGCCTGTTTTGATGAATACAACATATATATGACTTCCTCTCACATACTTATACATGGCTATCATGTCTTCTCTCAGCCTTCTCTTTTTCAGGCTAAACATGCCCAGCTCTTCAAGCCGCTCCTCATAGGGCTTGTTCTCCAGATCCTTGTGAAATTTCACCCTGAGTGAAACTTGCTTCCAGTTAACTATGGATATCATGATGCTGTTATAAACAGTTCCTTGGGGGAGGGGGAGGCAACTCTCAAAAAATCCAGTAAAATCGTTTTTAAAAAAACATTTCCAAGCGGAGAGGCTCAATTTGTTTCTTGGAAACCTGTGAGTGGGTAGTCTATACGTTTCATAGATCTGTGTGACCTCTTTTGCTGCCGCCCTCCTTCCTCCGCAAAAGCAGAGGACTGGGCGGAAGTGATTGAGTTGGCGTTTTCGCGTTGGCTTGGATTTCTCGCAAGAACAGGCGAAGCCGGAAGCTCCACGTCGGTGATTTGGGCAATGAACGAACCTGGGAGCATTGGGAGGCTGAAGCAGCCCTGAGTGGGAGCTGGAGCCATGGTGAGTCAAGGCTCCTGAGTTTTGGAATTGTAGTTCACCTATATCCAGAGAGTATTGTGGACTCAAAAAATGATAGATCTGGACCAAACTTGGCATGAATACAAATATGCCCAAATGTGAACACTGGTGGAGTTTGGGGAAAATACTGAGATTTGGGAGTTGTAATTGCTGGGGTTTATAGGTCACCTACAATCAAATGTGGCACAGCTGGCTGGGTGTCAGCTGCATAAGATCTCTACTGACCTGAAGGTCATGAGTTTGAGGCCTGCTCAGGTCGAGGTGGGCTCT
This sequence comes from Anolis apletophallus, assembly GCA_030556195.1. NCBI lineage: Eukaryota > Metazoa > Chordata > Lepidosauria > Squamata > Anolidae > Anolis > Anolis apletophallus. The sequence continues at coordinate 9,780,138 of JARBWK010000016.1, forward strand.
TAACCTATTGTGTAGCCTGTTGTCGACCTTTGCAACCCGAAAGACAGTTGCATCTGTCAAGTAGGAAATTAAGGTACCACTTAGTGGGGAGGCTAAATTTAACTAATTTACGAGGCCATAAAAAAAGATCTCCAGAAAACACGCTGAGGAATAAAGGAGTGCGACAGCTCCCCCTGGTGGCCAGATGTTAAATTGCCTCTGCCTGTCTTGTGTGTTTGTGTGTCTAAATGTAATGTGTACACTGTAATCCGCCCTGAGTCCCTCCGGGGTGAGAAGGGCGGAATATAAATGAAGTAAATAAATAAATAAATAAATCGAAGAGCATTCTGAAGCCCACCAATAGAATTGGGCCAAACTCCCCACCCACAACTCCCATGCTTTGAAGGGACTTGCTGGTGTGAGCCTCTCTCCAACCTCATGTGCTCTCCCTCACCCGCATATGCACACCATGATGCCATGCATGGAGCACGCATGTTCTCCCCACTTGGCTGAGAGCCAACTGAGGCTGGCCAACCATAGCAGCAGAGGGGCTTTTGATGGGAGGATTCACTGTCTGTTTCCAAAAAGGAAGAGAAGGAGAGGCAGAGATATCTTCAGCCTTTTCTGCCAAAGGGATTCCTTTTAAAAAAAGTCTTTATTATGGTTTTCACAGATTTAAAAGAAACATATAACACATCACAGAAACGAGATAGGGAAAGGGGAGTGGGAAAGGAATGGGAACAGGGGGAACGTGGAAGGGTGGGGAAGGAAAGTTGGGGAAGGGTGTGCAAGGAAAAACTTAACATAGGGGAATGGAGAATAATATAGACATATTAGACTTTACAACTTGTGGTTAAACTATCAATCTTTGTCCACCACTTTTCAGATTGTCTATTTGTGCCTACAGAGAGATATACAAACGTAAAATTCAATGGTCATATTGGTATATTAACAGTGCTTGGTTTCTTATATATATATATATATACATATCTATTAACCCTTACTCTCACGTATAGTTATGTGCGCATAATGATTGTTCAATCCAATCTAATGTACTTGGTTCTTTCTATCTAATGATTCCAGTTAAGTATTAAATCAGTCTTATGTTCCCTACTAAAATAATTCTGGACAATTGACCAGTCAATCTTTCTTGTGGAGTCTTTTTCAGTTGTTTTTAACGCTTCGGTCAACCACTCCATCTGAATGGTTTCTGTCACTTTATATAACCATTCCTCTTTCCTCGGTTCGCTGGCAGACTTCCAATACCTGGCATAGACCAGTTTGGCTGCGGTAGTTAGAACTAAGTATATTCGTTTTTCGTTGGTATCGAGATTTGGATCCATTATCCTAATAGGAGTGATTCTGGCTTCCTCTCCATTGTTTTCATGAAAATTTTGCCTAATTCAATATTTATCAGTTTCCAATATTTTTCTGCTTTCAGGCACAACCACCATAAGTGGAAGAAGGTTCCATTCCGAGATCCACAGTTCCAACATTCAGTTTTTGTATTTTTATAGATTTTTGCCAATTTTTCCGGGGCAAGGTACCATCTATATATGATTTTTATCCAATTTTCCTTATAACTATAGCAGACTGAAGAGTTTATATATTTTTTTACAGATGGTTTTCCAAGTATTCCAATTAATATTGTATCCAATATTTCGAGACCATTTTTTCATATAATCTTCTGTTTTTCGCTCCTTTTGGCATAACAAACTATAGATCTTTCCGACTCCGGCCCTAATAGAACCCTCTCTAACTCACTGTAGTCGTCCTCAAATCCCCTTTTTGTATCTAGTTTAAACTTTCCCCCTATTTGATAGAAAGGAAGCCAGTTTAACTCCTTACCTTCTAATAATAGTTGTTCTTTACTTTTCAGAGTATATCTTAGCCCATTCCAGTACATCAGATCCTTATAGGTATACCATTTGGTATCATCCAATTGCCTTATTCGGAATGCCTCTACTGGTGATAACCAGGTGGGAGTTTCTGAGTGGACTTTTTACTATATTTATTCCAAATCCTAATCAATAAGTCTCTAATATAGTGATTTTTAAAATTCTTATCCATTGGTACTTTATTATAGCCCAAGTATCCATGAAATCCGAATTTGAGATCATGGCCTTCTAAATTTAGTAATCTGTTTTCTGCCAAAGGGATTCCTAAGACAATCAGAAATATGTTTTCTGGTGGTCTTTGGCAGCCCCTTTGAAATCACTTCGCACACCTTTAATACAAAGTCATTGTGTCTAGAATTGCACTGCCCAATATTGTTCAAGATGATCACATAATGTCATATTCCGGTTTGGAAGGCAGAATAGAAAGACAGCAAGAACTGCTGTGGGAGGCTACCGTGTTTCCCCGAAAGTATGACACCCCCGATTGTAAGACGTATTGGGGGTGTCAGAGGGGTGGCTTATAAGCCGTGCCCGAAAGTAAGACGTACCTCGGGCGGCATGGCGTGGCTGGCTTGGCTGGGCCCGGAATCCTCCTCCTCTTCCTCCTCTTCTTTCCAGCGGCGCCTTCCATCCTCCTCTTCCTCCCAGCAGCGCCTTCTCCCTCTCGCCGGATCCGCCCCTTCCCTTCAGTGAAGGGAAGAGGGGCGGCGAGCGCCGCCGAGAGGGAGAAGCGGCGCCGGAAGTCCCCGCCCGCACGGCGGCTCAGGCATCTTTCCCGCCGCCCCGCGCTCACATCCTGCGCTCCAAGCGGGAACCGGGCGGCGACAAAAAGCGCCTGAGTCGCCCTGGGGCGGGACTTCCGCGCGTGCCTTCTCCCTCTCGCCGGATCCGCCCCTCCCTTCACTGAAGGGAAGAGGGGCGAGCCGCCGCCGGCGGAGGGAGAGGCGCCGCCGATCCCGTCATGGCGGCAGGCGCTTTCGCCGCCCGGCTCGCCCGCCACGCGCGGCGGGGCGAGCGAGGCGGCGGCGGCGCCTGGCCCGCCATCGGCGGGACTTCAGCGGCGCCTTCTCCCTCTCGCCGGATCCGCCCCCTCCCTTCAGTGAGGTAAGTGCCGCCCGAGGTAAGTCTTACCGTACTTTCGCCTTACTTTCGGGGTCCCGTCGGCTAATGTAAGCCGTACCCCGAAAGTAAGCCGTAGTGGGGATTTTGGGGGTCAAAGAAAGTAAGACGCTGTCTTACTTTCGGGAAACACGGTAGTAGCTATATTTATGAATAAAGTTGTAATGTTTTTATAACACTTATGGGGTGCCACGATAAACATTTTTAATGATCTTTGCATTAATCATACCATTAATATGAAAACCCATCCTTCAGAACGGAAGTAGAAGAGCATCAAACATAAATAAACTGGGGGGGGATACTAACACCTGAAACAGATTGGGAAAAGTTCATGGTATGTAAGAGGAGAAAAGCCCCAAAATGACGGCAATGAAAACAGAAGAAGAACATTGTGGGAATCTAAATTAAGGGGGGAAATGGTTGGGCTTTACCCCAACATAGCCTATTAAAGGAAATGTCTGGAAGCAGACTAGAGGGATTTAAGCTTGCTGAAATAAAATAAAATTCGTCTCATGGGTGGAGTTGAATGGCATCACGTCTTCCTTGTATTTCAAACAGCCACAAATGTGCTGATTTTGCACAAACAAAATGAAAACAACTGATCATATTGATGCCCCTTAGACTGCAATACTAAGGAGACTCATCTAAGCAGAAACGTTTCCGTGTTAGGACCCTAAGTCTCACTGTAAATGAGTGTCTATTGATACAATCGTGATCTGTTCACTTGGCCCTTGGAGGACTATTTTTAGAGCTTTATATTTTAATCAGTGGTGCCAAACGGAAGAGACAGTTGAGAGATACTCCCTTCCAAATGAATCTGCATATTTTTTTGTCTGGGGTTTGATTCAAGTCAGTTAGACCACATTGTTATCTGTGCAAAACATATGACAGATTAATATTTGTTTTAAAGTTCTACAGCAGCATTTCTCAACTGAGGGTCTGTTGGTAATGTACGTTCTGTGTGGGATGTTTGTCCCAATTCTATCGTTGGTGGGGTTCATAATGCTCTTTAATTGTGGGTGAACTATAAATCCCAGCAACTACAACTACAACTCCCAAATGTCAAGGTCTATTTTCCCAAACTCCACCAGTGTTAGTATTTGGGCATATTGAGTATCCGGCCAAGTTTGGTCCAGATCCATCATTGTTTGAGTGCACAGTACTTTCTGGATGTAGGTGAACTGCAACTCCCAAACTTATGGTCAATGCCCACCAAATCCTTCCAGTATTTTCTGTTGGTCATGGGAGTTCTGTGTGCCAAGTTTGGTTCAATTCCATCATTGGAATGCACTTTGATTGTAGGTGAACTATAAATCCCAGCAACTACAACTCCCAAATGACCAAATCAATCCCTCCCAACCCCACCAGTATTCAAATTTGGGCATATTGGATATTTGTGTCAAATTTGGCCCCGTGAATGAAAATACACCCTGCATATCAGATATTTACATGACGATTCATAACAGTCGCAAAATTACAGTTATGAAGTAGCAACGAAATTTTTTTTTGGTTGGGTATCGCGACAACATGAGAAACTGTATTATGGGGTTAAGGCATCAAGAAGGTTGAGAACCATTGGCACAGAACATATTGAGTCCATTGAATGTCCCTGTAAATATATCAGTATCAAAATGTAAGAGTTAAGTCTTCAAGGGGTGTAGCATTCAGAAACAAGGGACCTTTCACTATCTGGACATTCCTAGCATGCCAATAGTAGGAAGCAAGCCCTCGTATCACCCTGCAGTGACTATTTGAAATGTGGCCAAAGGAAACCCAATGGAACAAATTATTGGGATATTCTTGCTGTAAAGAGCACACACTGTGAGTTCATTATTTGCTAAAAACTGTAAAAGGAAACAGTGTCATGGAACGCAAGTCGTGGACCCAAAGGGATATTCTCATATCTGTTGGCCTCCAGACAGACAACAAAAACATTCTTGTCCCTTGCAATTTCTGCAGCAGTGGTATTTTTTTATGAGGTCTTATTACACAATGATAATCACACAACCCACAAAGGAAATCTGTTCTGGAAATGGGATAAACTCTGAAGAAACAAGCTCTTCTGGGTTTAAGTAGGAATTTTCTAGCTACAAATACATTTATCTTACAGCAATTCAGTTGCTGCAAGACTCCAATGGAAGTGGCACCATATCGGAAATTCATATATGCCAGTGTTTCTCAATCTGGGGGTCAGGACCCCAGGGGGGGAGGGGTCACGAGAGGGTGTCAGAGAAGTCATCAAAGACCATCAGAAAACACAGTGTTTTCTGTTGGTCATGGGGGTTCAGTGTTGGAAGTTGGGCCCAATTTTCTCATTGGTGGGGTTCAGAATGCTCTTTGATTGTAGGTGAAGTATAAATCCCAGCAACTACAACTCCCAAATGTCAAGGTCTATTTTTCCCAAACTCCACCAGTGTTCACATTTGGGCATATAGTGTATACAAGTGTTTCTCAACCTCAGGGTCAGGACCCCTGGGGGAGTAGCCAGGGCAGCTTCCGATGGGTCACCAAAGACCATCAGAAAGCACATATTTCTGATGGTCTTAGGTGTTTCTCAATCTGGGCGTCAGGTCCCCGGGGGTCACGAGGGGTGTCAGAGAAGTCACCAAAGACCATCAGAAAACACAGTGTTTTCTGATGTTCATGGGGGTTCTGTGTTGGAAGTTGGGTCCAATTCTCTCTTTGGTGGGGTTCAGAATGCTCTTTGATTGTAGGTGAAGTATAAATCCCAGCAACTACAACTCCCAAATGTCAAGGTCTATTTTTCCCAAACTCCACCAGTGTTCACATTTGGGCATATTGTGTATACAAGTGTTTCTCAACCTCAGGGTCAGGACCCCTGGGGGGGGGGGTAGCCAGGGGGCTTCAGAGGGGTCACCAAAGACCATCAGAAAACACATATTTCTGATGGTCTTAGGAACCCCTTTGGCAGAAAAGGCTGAAGATCTCTCCACCTGTCCTTCTCTTCCTTTTTTGCGTTGGTGAACCACATCTCTCCGAATTCAAAAACAGCCTCCCCCAACCCTACCAGTATTCACTGTTGACCATGTAGGTACTGTGCCAAGTTTGGTTGAGATCCATTGTGGGCTTGGTTCAAAGTGCTCTTTGATTGTAGGTGGACTATAAATATCAGCAGTCGTAGCAGATTTCCTATGAGGCCGATGAAGTGGTAGTCCTTTCTCAGGAGGAGGCAATGGTTTACAGCAGTAATTTTCAACCTTTCTTGAGCCGCGGCACATTTTTTACATTTTCAAAATCCTGGGGCACACCACCAATCAAAATGACACAAAATTACACTCTAACACAGTAATACATATAGTTAATATGTTTTTAAATGTATTTATACACTCACTTAGTGTGAAACCTGGGACTGTTTTGATGAACACAAAATAGATATCCTGGCAGGATTGGTAGAAAGACACACATGAAGCTCTTGCTCAACAGCTGTCAGTCTCTCTCTGTTTTTAGTTTTTAGCTCTAACTTTGTTTACTTAGCAGCGTCTGAGCGAATCCAAAATGGCACGACCCTAGCACTCTTGCATCACTTCTTAAGTAACGCGAGAGTGCTATGGTTCCATATCTTAAAGGGACAGATGCACCTTATAGTTTATATATGAATGAAGTTCAAAATAATTTCCCACGGCACACCTGATGATCTCTCACGGCACACTAGTGTTCCGCGGCACACTAGTTGAAAATCACTGGTTTACAGTATCATAAGCAGTTGACAGATCTCTGTAGACAGCTTCTGTGATCTGCTGCCTTACAAAGCCATCTTCTATGTGCCGAGTCAGATTCAGCACTCGTGATGTGCAGCTTTTGCCTTTCCTGAAGCCAGCTTGCTGTGGAATCAGACATGGGTCTAATTTTTCCATAATTCTATTCAAAATAAGTCTCGCCAGAACTTTGTAAAGATGGCACAACAAGGCGATTGGTCTATAGCTTTTTGGACCATTACAGTCTTTGCCTGTTTTCAAGATGGCTATGATTCTTGCTTTCCTCCAGATTTTGGGGATCCGACAGGATGCTGTGCAGTTGTTCATTGGCTGTAGCAGCCAGCACCTTGATTTTGGATCAAAGTTCTTAATTTGTTCCGTCCGTAGATCATCCAGGCCATTTTTACATTTATTGAAAGCCGTGTCCAATTCAGTAAATGTAAAAAATGACAGTTATGAAGTAGCATATATAGAGCAACAGATACATACATACAGTACATAGTTATGAAGTTGCAAGGAAAATAATTTTATGATGGGGGGCGCCACAATTATTTATTTATTTATTTATTTACTTTGCTTCTAGACCGCCCCTCTTAGCCTGAAGGCGACTCGAAGCGGTGTACAAATGGCAAGAACTGCCCAAGACAAACATATCAACAATTATCAACACAATTCCATCATATACAAATTAGCACTTAACGTTAAAAACACAATATCAACTCTCAGGATGCTTTCCTGACATTATTAAATATCTCATTATTAAATCGGTTTCCAATTGCATCGTCGTCGTTCCGTAGGTCTCAATTTGGTAATCATACTACATCTGCAAATGCCCGGTCTTAACCTTCTTGTGGAATGTCAGGAGGGAGGGGGCTGAGCTGATGTCATAAGGAAGGTCGTTCCAAAGCTGAGGAGCCACCACTGAAAAGACCCTGTCTCTTGTCCCCACCAATCGCGCCTGCAAAGCAGGCGGGACCGAGAGCAGGGCCTCTCCGGATGATCTTAAGCATCTTGAAGGTTTGTAGGTGAAGATGCGTTCAGACATGTAAGTTGGACCAGAACCATTAAGGGCTTTAAAGGCTAAAGCCAGCACTTTGAATTGTGCCCGGTAGCAAACTGGTAGCCAGTGGAGCTGGCGCAACAGAGGTGTTATGCGCTCCTTGAGTGCCGCTCCTGTTATCAACCTGGCTGCTGTCTGTTGGACCAGTTGAAGCTTCCGAACAGTCTTCAAAGGCAGTCCCACGTAGAGGGCATTGCAGTAATCTATACAGGGGACAGAGTTCTCTACAGAGTTCATAAAAAATGAACATGAGGAATTGTAATAACGGGTTGCAGCATTAGGAAGGTTGAGAAACACTGATATAAACACTGATATATGCTGTCATAAATTGGGAAACACTGATATATATGCTGTCATAAATTGGAGGGAGGAGAGGAAGAAGGAAGGAAGGACAGAGATTGGTTTGCATCCACTCTGCTTTAAAGGGAAATGGAGGGTTGTGTTTCAACCAATTACCATGGAAACAAACACAGCCATAGCAGATCAGTGGCTAGTGTGAAAAAAGAAGAAGAAGAAACAACTCCATTATAGCAGTGTTGGAATTGCTCTGATTTCCAATATACTTCAATGAGCGCCAGGGGTATACTATGCTAGGAAGCAGGAGAGAAAGATACTACATTTTCACATCTCTGTCAGAGACAAGGGACGAAGCTTCTTTCTAAATATATAAAGCAAAATGGGAAGAAGTAGAAATAATGACCCCCTATGAGATAGATCCCTGGTCTACATACTGCAAGATATGGGGAGAAGTGGCAGAATTATCTCTATTAGAGCAAACTGTAGGTGACACTTACTGGTTTGAGTGCTTTTTCTGTTTTGCCTTTAATAAAAGTAGTTTGATAACTACCATTGCGGAGTGAAAGCTTCTGCCTTCCCCCTCACCTCCTGTGCTGGCTTTCTGGTTGTAAGATATTTGGGTGTGATAGAAGCATTGAGAAACATGATTATTCAACTGCAATCTGTTATGTTTGGGGGTCACTACAACATGAGGAACTGTATTAAGGGGTCGAGGCATTAGAAAGGTTGAGAATCACTGATCTATATAACACAGTACACAGGAAATGGTATGTTATTGTTATTATAGAAACATCAAATGTGCTGTAATATAGTCAGTTTTTTATATACAACACTCAAATACACAAATTAAACTTATCACTATTGTAGGTAAATATATGTATTTACAGAAATGAGAGACATAAATCTCCTCTTAGTAAAGACAATTTAGAGGTCCATTGTATTGACAGGATCTGCCTACTGTCTAGTAGTGTTTTTCAACCTTTTTTGAGCCTCGGCACATTTTTTACATTTACAAAATCCTGGAGCACACCACCAACCAAAATAACACAAAATGACACTCTAACACAGTAATACATATAGTTACTAGGCATGAGAAAAATGAAACGGAAATTAAAAGGATTCGTAAGAGATTCGTATGTAATGGGACTTTTGAGGTTTTACGTATCGCTGCCGCGATCCCGGAAGTAGACTTCCTTTTACGGTCCTTGAGGCCAACAATTTGCGTTATGATCGTAAGAAATTCTTAAGTATTAATTAATTAATTATTGTACTCCTCACTTCTCCCTGTCTTCTCCCCTCATTTCCTTCCCGCCTTCATTCAGCTTCTTCTTTTTCCCGCATTTCTATGGGGAACTGGAAGTGACGCTGCTGCTAGGTAGGCTAGGCAATGCATTCTGGAAAGTGTAGTCCTCCAGGCTTCCCCCTTCTCTTCCCCATTGCTCTGCCATGCCCCATCGCAGGGGCCAGCTTCAGCCCTCCAGGTACGTGTTTTGGACTTCAACTCCCACCATTCCTCACAGCCTCAGGCCTCTTCCTTTTCCTCTCAGCCTGGGCAAACTTGGGCCCTCGCTCCCTCAGGATCGGGGCTAAAGAGAGCCAGAGAGGCATGCGGGGGGCCTTTCTCCTCCTCTCTCGCCAATGGCAGGCTGGTGAGAGAGGAGGAGAAAGGCCCCCGTGCCCCTCTCTGCCTCTCTCTAGTCTCGATCCAAGCATCAGGGCTAGAGACAGGCGAGGGGGGTGAGCGAGGGCCTCCTCCTCCTCTCTCGCCAATGGCAGGCTGGCGAGAGAGGAGAAAGGCCCCCTCGCCCCTCTCTGCCTCTCTCTAGCCTCGATCCATGCATCGGGGCTAGAGAGAGGCGAGGGGGGTGAGCGAGGGCCTCCTCTTCCTCTCTCGCCAATGACAGGCTGGCGAGAGAGGAGGAGAAAGGCCCCCGTGCCCCTCTCTGCCTCTCTCTGGCCTCGATCCATGCATCGGGGCTAGAGAGAGCGCGGGGGTGAGCGAGGGCCTCCTCCTCCTCTCTCGCCAATGACAGGCTGGCGAGAGAGGAGGAGAAAGGCCCCCGCGCCCCTCTCTGCCTCTCTCTAGCCTCGATCCATGCATCGGGGCTAGAGAGAGGCGAGGGGGGTGAGCGAGGGCGCCGGCGAGCGCGGGGGGGAAAGAGGGGCGAAGGAGGAGGCAATCAGCTGATTGCCTCCTCCTTCGCCCCTCCTCTTTCCCCCCGCCCTCGCCCGGATCCCAGTTTGGCCCAATTCTGTCATTGGTGGAGTTCAGAATGCTCTTTGATTGAAGGTGAACTATAAATCCCAGCAACTACAACTCCCAAATGTCAAGGTCTATTTTCCCCAAACTCCATCTGCGTTCACATTTGGGCATATTGAGTATTCATGCCAAGTTTGGTCCTGATCCAGGATTGTTTGGGTTCAGAGTTACCTCCCCTAAATCACTGTCAATTCCTCCCAAACCCCTCCAGTATTTTCTGTGGGTCATGGGGGTTCTGTGTGCCAAGTTTGGTCCAGGTCTGTCATTCATGGGGTCTCAGCTGTGGAAGTCAGAGCTGGATTCGTCGAAGGTACTGCAAATCCCATCATCCGTTGTCCATCCTCCCCCAAACATATTGTTTTTGTGATTAATCCCTATGCTTTAACTTTTGTCAATTTGTAACAATGAAAATACATCCTGCATATTAGATATTTGCATTAGAATTCATAAGAGTAACAAAATTATGAAGTAGCAACGAAAATATGGATGGGGGTCACCACAACATGAGGAACCACTGCATTAATACATATCTCTCTCTCTGCATTACTTCACGAACGAAGATTCAGGAAGGACACATCCCACGCTTTTTACAAGCGCGCTGATGACTAAAGAGGCCAATCTGAGATAGGCAAGTTCAGTTGCAGAAAGCACAGCAGAAAGTCTATATATTATACATATATCTTTCTGTTTAATTGCTATTAGGGAAATAAAACGTGAACAAAGGAAGGAAGGAGACAAAGGAAGAAGTAGAGAAGAGGGGAGGGGAGGAAGGAAAGAGAAAAGAAGGGATGGGGAACCAAAGAGCAAAGGAAGGAATGAAAGAAGAGGGTAGAGAAGGAAGAAAGGAGGAAAGGGGAAATAATAAGGGGGAATCGTACTTCACTTTCACAATTGTCCTGAGAGCAAGTAGCTACTACCTCTTATATTTATGTTATACATGTACAGCTCCACTTAATTGCACTGCAGAGGTGAAGGGAATGTTCCCCCTTGATTTTTAACTGTTTCCCTGCTTTTCAGACTTTAGAACCAATTTAGAATTTCGTTAATACTTACGTTACATTTTAGAACTTTTTGCAAAATTTTTGTAAGTCTTTAATATACTAATCAAAAAAAATCCCCCCCCCCATTTGATTTTAGAATCGTGATTTTTGGGTTCTAAACCATGCCTGATAGTTACTATGTTTTTAAATGTATTTATACACTCAGTGTGAAACCTGGGCCTGTTTCGATGAATACAACAGTATGGTTTTGGCCACAAAACATACTAATACTAACCCAAGGAGGGACCATCAGTCAAAAAACTGATTTTGTCATTTCGGAGTTGTAGTTGCTGGGAGTTATAGTTCACCTACAATCAAAGAGCATCCTGAACTCTTGCAACAATGGAATTGAACCAAACTTGGCTTATTGAACTCTCATTACCAACAGAAAGTACTGAAAGGGTTTGCTTGGGAATTGACCTTGAGTTTGGAAGTTGTAGTTCACCTACACCCAGAGAGCACTGTGGACTCAAACAATGTTATGTTATGTTGTTGTTTGTTTTCTATCCAGAATCACAATGTTGGAAGGAGGCTCACCACTTTCAGGTCCCTAAAACAGACATGGGAAAACTTCAGCCCTCTGGGTGCTTTGGACTTCAACTCCCACCATTCCTAACAGCCTGAGGCCCTTTCCTGCTTAAGTGGCTAAGTGGAAAAAAGGAAAAGAGCCTGAGCCTGCTAGGAATGGTGGGAGTTGGAGTCCAAAACACCTGGAAGGTCCAAGTTTGTCCATGCCAGCTTTCGACAGAGACGTCTTCCTCCCCCTTTGCGCCCTTTCTTCCCCCTCCTGCCGAACACTTACTTTTTCTTCTCCAGTTGGGCTCCCTTCTTCCCAGCCTCGCTCTGCTCGCTTTGCCTCGCTTTGCTCACGCTGCCCCTTCTGCCACCATTTTGATCCAAGGGGGCAGCGTGAGCGTGTTCAGGAGGAGAGGGGGGAGAGAGGAAGACATGGGGCGAGTCTGCGCAGTAGTGAGGCAAAGCGAGCAGAGCGAGGCTGGGACGAAGGGAGCCCAAGTGGAGACGAAAAAGTGTTCGGCAGGAGGGGGAAGAAAGGGTATTGGAGGTTCCAATTTCCCACAGCACACCTGATGATCACTCACGGCACACTAGTGTGCCGCGGCACACTGGTTGGGGAACACTGATGTAGTTTCTAACAGCAAGGGAATAAACAACCAATTGTGTGTGTGTGTGGTTAAGTTCTGTTTCGACCGAAAGACAAACCTCTTGATGAATAAACTCCTGAGGTATATGCGAGAAAGCCCTTCCACTTTCTACTGTTCTCTTTAGTTCATAAAAGCGGAAGAGATAAGAATCTGAATTAGCATGTTTTTCTCATTCTAACGGCAGAAACTCTTCAACATTGTAGACATTTTGTTGAGCATAATGTCACTGGATTTACATTCAGTGCTACCTGGAGATTTGTTTTGAAAATGTTATGTGTACAGCCTTGGAAGATTGTAATGTGAATCATATTGATTTGTCCCAGCTAATCAATGGGAGGTGTTGTTCCTTTGTATTGTTTAGCAAAACCACATATTTTTTTGGGTGCAAAACCTCTTTCCCTGTAGCTATCTAGGCTTTTCCTTGTGCGAGTCTGCCATGTGTTTTGCTCAACAAATAAATAAATAAATAAATAAATAAATAAATAAATAAATAAACAGAAACAGAAAGTTATGCCTGTTTGTTAGCTTTACAAAACAAACAAACAAACCATGAGTCATTTCCAATGTTCAAAGCAATATCGTGTTTCAATGCATCATCTTCATCATCTTTATGGACTTTTGCATGGGAAAAATTGACCATCCCTGTTTTACCATATGAGCTCCAACCCAGTTGATTCTGCTGCCAGTCAAGCTGTCAGATCCTGCTAGGCTGACCTTTCTACTTCACTTCATGCCATAACGAGTTTCCTTCAGAATATACCCCATCAAATTTTTCCCTAGCTTCCCACTACTACCAACATCATAGCGTAACTCCTTGCCTTTTGCATGAGGATATTGTTGGGCAAGTGGGCATATTAACGAAAGACCCTCTCCATAAATGCACAGCGGAGTAACTTATCAGCAGCAGCATGACCCAGCACTAGTAGCCAAAAGTGATAAAAAGAAGAAAAACACAGAGAACAATGTTATCTCTTCCATAGGATGCTTTTCTTTATAGCAAAATAATATGGTTACACTGTTAGCAAGAACAAGGTTTCCATAGTACAAGCAAAGTTTATGTATTTTATTTATTTACAGTATTTATATTCCGCCCTTCTCACCCCGCAGGGGACTCAGGGCGGATTACAATGTACATCCCGGCATTACTTTGCGAACAAAGATTCTTAGGAAGGACTCATCCCACGCTTTTTACAAGCGCATTGATGACTAAAAAGGCCAATCTGAGATAGGCAAGTTCAGTTGCAGAAAGCACAGCAGAAAGTCTCCTTGGGTGACGTTGTTTCGAAGTTGCGGTTCTTTCTGCGTTGTCGTTTCTCTTCGAGACCCATCCAGCGCGTCTTCTCAAAAGAGGCCGCAGCATTGTGGATTGATACAGTGAGTGAACTCGAGACTCCGTGGCCGCTCGATGGGCCCACTCTCAACCGGTTCCACCTACTGGACGTAGAGGCTGTCGATAGGATCATGACTGCAGCTGGACCGACCACTTGCTCCCTCGACCCGTGCCCTTCCTGGCTAGTTAAACCTTGCTGGGAAGGGTTACGTGGCCCCCTGTTGAAGATAGTTAACCACTCCCTTGAGCAAGGGGTGTTTCCAGGGGGATTGAAAGAGGCGATGGTGAGCCCGCTTCTGAAGAAACCGGAGTTAGACCATTCGTTTCCTCCAGTTATCGCCCAGTGTCAAATTTACCCTTCCTGGGCAAGGTGATTGGGAGGGCAGTAGTGGGCCAGCTGCAGCAGTTCCTAAATGACACAGCCGGATTAGATCCCTACCAGTCCGGCTTCCGTATTGGGCATGGGGAAGAGACTGTGTTGGTCGCCATCACAGGCCAGCTCCGCTGCCAACTGGATCAAGGGGATCAGCGCTGCTTGTGTTATTAGATCTCACGGCAGCTTTTGATACAGTAGGCCATGCATTGGAACTGGAAAAGGTACAGAAAAGGGCAACAAGAATGATCCAAGGGATGGAGCGGCTCCCTTATGAAACCAGGTTGCAACGCCTTGGTCTTTTCAGCCTTGAAAGACGGCGTTTAAGAGGTGACTTGATCGAAGTGTATAAAATCATGCATGGGATAGAAAAGGTGAATAAAGAAAAACTGTTTTCTTTGTCACAAAACACTAGGACTAGAGGGCACTCCCTGAAGCTCCAAGGTAGGAAAATTAGGACTAACAAAGGGAAATATTTCTTCACCCAGAGGGTCATTGGGTTATGGAACTCACTTCCAGAAGAGGTTGTGACAGCTGTCAGCCTGGACAACTTCAAGGCAGGATTAGACAGATTCATGGATACCAAGTGTATCGGTAGTTACTGAAAAGGACATTCAAGTGCCACCTCGGGTTGGTTGAGGTAGGCAGGATTTCCCTGGGTACTGGTTGTGGGGGTCGGGGAGCAGGTCAGGGTTTTTGCCCCTCCCTTCTGCTCGAGATCCCCGTGTACAACTGGTGGGCCACTGTGTGATACAGAATGCTGGACTAGATGGGCTGAGGTCCGATTCAGCATGGCTCTTCTTATGTTCTTATGTTCTTATTGTTTTTTTAAAAAAGTGTTTTTATTGAGTTTTCCAACTTTAAAAATGACAAATACTAACATAAAACAAAAAGACAAATAACAAATAATAACATAAAACAACAAAACTCCTTGTCAAAGGTGCTTTCACATTCACCTTGACAACATACAATTCTTTGGTACTTCCTTTCCCTCAGTCATTGCTGAATCGTTTCCCTTTCTGATGATGCAAAACATTATTGGGCTTCTTCATTTTTCAGTCAAAATTTGCCTCCTCACTTAATGTGGTACCTTTAGCTCCTACTTGACAGATGCAACTGTTTTTCGGGCTGCAAAGGTCGACAGCAGGCTACACTTAAAGGTCGAGCACCCACCTCGACCTGGGCAGGCCTTGAACTCATGACCTACTGGTCAGAGAGATCTTATGCAGCTGACACTTAGCCAGTTGCACCACATTCCCGGTGCCTTTTCCTTTATGGCAGGGAGTTGGACTAGATGACCCATGTGGTCTCTTCCAACTCTATTATACTCATCCTTAGCTTTTATCTTTTGGACAGATGTGGACAATTGTATAGGAACCAATGTTCAACCCATCTTATCTCCATCATGAGTTAAACATCCCTACCACCACCTAGTCAAAAATGTATCAAAATACCTTGTTTTTCTTGGGGTTTCTAAACATGGAGATCTATGGCCCTTTTCTGCCCTTTTTGTAATCTGGGTTAGAGTGTGTTACTGTCTTGCCAGTAAATGTTGCAAACATCAGCTCAACAAGTCAGAAGTGGGTAAGGTATTATTATTTTTGCAGAGTAAGATGAATCTGAAAAATAATTGAATGAGTCCAAAAACAAAAATAATAATACATTACCCATTTCTGACTTGTTGATCTGATGTGGTCCATAGATCTCCTCCAGGAGAGCTGGATACTCTTTGGGCTGTTTGTGGCCCTTGAACCCCAATTTTGTGACCCCTGGTATCCCAACCATCCATACTCAAGTTATAGATAGCTCTTTGAGCATTTCATGGGGAACCCCCCCCACCCTATGGACGGTTGGGATACCAGGGGTCTCAAAATTGGGGTTCAAGGGCCACAAACAGCCCAAAGACTGTCCACCTCGCCTTTTTGGCATAGCTTCTAAATTAAGACCTAAATTGCATTATTTAACATAAACCTATTAAATCAGTTACAGAACGGTAACTCAACACATAGCCATTGGCAATTCTCATTGATTTAAAAGGAATCCTCTAGTTAGGAGTATCAATAAGATTCAGGCCATAGGATTTGTGTGGTGTGCAAAAAAAAGAAGAATAGATTATTATCTGCACTTGGGAAAAAGAGCTTTTTTGATCTAGATGGATTGGAAACTATAATCTGTATCTAATACAAAGGTATTATATCCAATTCATAGCCCAGAGCCCATCTAACGCCATAGTATTATCTTTGACGTTTCTACTGGCCAGTGGCTGGATTGAAATCATAATCGCATTTAGACATGTCATTATTAAGTTTGGAAAGCTTTAACATTTCCCATCTTTTTCCTATTTAATTTGATTTTTGTCTACAAAGCCGTTAATGACATCCTTTCTCCATTAAGGAAATTGTCTTTAGTATTGGGATAATATGATATGCAGTTGAAAGATAAAGAGTTTTAGCATCTCTTTTTTCTGTTTTATTATAGTTCCCAGAAGGCCAGTTTTAATGGCTTAGCTATCACATCAACATCCTGGTACACAACCACCTCTCTATGTTGTTGAGCTATCTGAGTTTCCAAAGCCGGTAGTGCTTTATTCGTTACCAGATTGGCACCATTCTGGTAACGAAGAGGTGCCAAGCTGCATTAATTACTAGGGGTGGTTGATCCATAAAAAAAATTGATTCTAAACTCGGTCAGGGTGTGTGTGTTCAGATTTTGATTAATTATAGAAATTATTACAAATTTTTTAAAATAAATTTCGTGATTGAAACCTTATTAATAACAAATTTTTGTTATTATTCGTTATGCAAGCTGGCTTGTCATCCACCTCTCCCTTCCTTCCCTGGCTCACATCCATTCCTGACAAAACATAGGGTGAGCTACGGAAAGCTACTCAAAGAACAAGGGTCTAGTCAAACACAAGAGAATAACAAGTAGCACATCAAGAGCAGCATCAAATCACAACTGTGCACACACAAAGTTGTATTGCATCATCTTAAAGTTTCATACATTGTACACAATATCTGTAAAATACATAATATTAACACATTAAGCATCAATTTTCTGAATAGATGGCAATTATTATAAATACACACTCCACTATCATTGGGGTAAAGATAAATCATATATGAGGTAAAGCCAATAACATATGCAATTAATTATATACAGGATTCATAGGACACGATGAAAAAACTCACAACCCATGTAAATATTAAAGTTTAAAGTAGTCCTGGATAGATGGTATAGGAAAACAAATTGTAAATCAGGTGGCGAAACTGAAGATAATCTACAGGGAATACCTGTAATATTGTCCAAAGGCGCAGAGGAGAAATCGCTGGCGGAACTACAGGTCCCAGGAAGCTTTGCGATGGAGCGGATGCTGTGTGGACCGGGAATGGAAGGGCAAATGCAGAAGTTTGCCTTGCAGGCAAAAATGGCTCATAGCAAATATGTTTGTAAATCCTATATGTAATTCTTATAGGGCTCCTGGATCCGCGATCTCTAAATAATCACAATTAGCGCCAACAAACGAAATGGAGAAGTCGCTGTCTAAGGACTACTGTTTCCAGGATGCAAAGCGGGAACATTATTTCCGGTTTCCTGCAATGGAGGAAAGAGAACAGGAAACTATCCAGGCTGTATCCCAAGTTGAAAATTAGTAAAGAACCACAAGGGGTAAAGGTGGCTATCAGGCACCAGAATGCTGATGATGGTCAACAGATGTGAAAAGCACCGTGTCCCGTCTGACGGAACCAAAGTTCCAGCCCGCATACCAGACCAATCGATGCCAGAAAAATGGATCCAATCATGGATCCATTTTTCTGGCATCGATTGGTTGGGTCTGCGGCTGTTTTTTGGGAGAAGGCTTTCCCCCACATTAGCTACTGGTTCCAGGAAGCCAGAAGTATGATGTCTGTAAGTCACCCTGATAAGCAATTTTTGAGGAGATTGATATTCCTGTTATAAGAAGCTCTCAGCTGGCAAGGGGAGAAGGGAGGCTGCTGCTGCCTCCAGTCTCCTCTCGCCAGCTGAGAACTGAGAGGGAGAAATACGACCTAATTAGAAAAAAAATAGAAAAATGGCAGCCCCCAGGTTCGGTATAGAAATAACACTTCCGGGTTGGGCCCCCAGGGTCAAAAAACTTTGAAATTGATTTCAAATACAAAAAATAATGGATTTCAAAGTATTTGAAACCGGAGATATACACCCCTATTAATTACACAGTGTAAATGCTAGACTTGTGCGCAGAACTGTTTTCCTTTGTTTCATTAGTTCTTTCGTTACTTTCATTACCTTCGGGAGCATGTAATGGGAAGCCCTCTCCTGGTACAAAAATCAGCTCGACACTAAAACAAGCAGGAGCCTATCCCGGCTCCTTACCTGCTTTTCATGAGAGCAGCATCTTTGCCTTGGATACAGAGAGTGTGTGTGACTTGCCAGATGCCTCCTTGACTTGGAAAGTGGGTGTGGCATGCAGCAGGCCCAGAAAGCATGTGCGAGTGTCGGCAGCTAAGCGCCTCCTCTAGAGTAAGAAACAGGTAAGAAGCCTCCTTAAAGCACACACTCCTGCCTGCAGCTGAACACCTCTCCTCTAGGGTAGAAACAAATAAGAAGCCTCCTTAAAGCACATGCCTGCCTGCAGCTGGGCACCCCTCCTCTAGATTACAAACAGGTAAGAAGCCTCCTTAAAGCACACACACCTGCCTCCAGCTGATCACCCCTCCTCTAGAGTACGAACAGGTAAGAAGCCTCCTTAAAGCACACACTCTTGCCTGCAGCTGGGTATGTCTCCTCTAGAGTACAAACAGGTAAAGAAAGCCTCCCTGCCTGCAGCTGAACACCTCTCCTCTAGCCTGCAAATAAGAAGCCTCCTTAAAGCACATGCCTGCCTGCAGCTGGGCACCCCTCCTCTAGATTACAAACAGGTAAGAAGCCTCCTTAAAGCACACACACCTGCCTCCAGCTGATCACCCCTCCTCTAGAGTACAAACAGGTAAGAAGCCTCCTTAAAGCACACATTCCTGCCTGCACCTGAGCACCTCTCCTCTAGAGTACAAACAGGTAAGAAGCCTCCTTAAAGCACACACTCTTGCCTGCAGCTGGGCATGTCTCCTCTAGAGTACAAACAGGTAAGAAGCCTCCTTAAAGCACACATGCCTGCCTGCAGCTGAGCACCTCTCCTCTAGAGTAGAAACAGGTAAGAAGCCTCCTTAAAGCATTCATGTAGGTTTTACTGTATCTCAATCGGGGTCAATATCAATTATGTTGTGCATAGAATTGGGTCCTTTATCATCATAAGAATCTTGTAAATGGACTGGACCGAAAGGCAGCGACTGTTTATGAACTGGAGCTCTGGGATTTGAGGCAACTTATACTTGTTTTTTTAAAAAGCATTAAAATGTAATCACAGCTATCAATAACATATAAAACAACGTAAAGCATACAGTTAAAAAAGTAGAATCCATCTAGAAAACAATGCAGGTGAAGACTGTTCTTTCTGCAAAATGTCCAGGTCCTGAATGACTGTTGCAATAATGATGATAGAAAATGTGGTCTCCTTCCAATGGAAGGAGAGCAAGGAGAGGTCAGGTTAGTCTTCCTAGGAAAGGAGTTTCAAAGCCGAACGACTTCCACTTATCACACCGTTAAAGCAATAACTGGACTTTCAATATCTCTCAAAGGTCACACTGAAATTTAGGTAAAGGCTCACCGCAGACCTAATGATTCTGGAAAATGGTTCCTTGGAGTAAAAAAGAATCAGGCCTAAGTGCATCAGGTGACAATATTTACTGCTCTACTGGTTAGAGGATGCTGAATAACAGCCAAAAGTTCAGATCAAGGTTAAAAGGTATCAAAATATGTTACTGGCTGTGTTTCAACCAAGCAGGGCAGGCAGAGCAATGACAAATCTTAGAAGTGTACCAGTGAGCTCCCATAGCCAAGTGGGGATTTGGACCTTGGTCTCCAGAGTTATACTCCAATGCTCAAACCACGACCCATAGCAGACAATGCAATTTATTAATTAGATAAATGAAAAAAATATGTGAGCAATAGGGGTGGTTGATCCATTAAAAAATTGATTCTAAACTCATGTGGGGGGGGGGATTTCCCTTGCTGGGTCATTATAGAAATTATTTAATAAATTTCATAATTGAAACGTAATTACTAACGAATTTTCATTTTTATTCATTACGCCAGCTGGGAGGCTAAAATGGAGGGCTTGCTCTCCACTCTTCCCTCCCTCCCCCCCAGGTCAGAAGCATCTCGGATTAAATTTCATCCAAGATGCCTCTCAGCTGGGAAGGCAGGGAGGCTAGAGTGGAGGGCAGGGAGGGAAGAGTGGATGGCAAGCCACTCCCTCCCCCTCAGAAGCATCCTGGGTTAAATATAACCCGGGATGCTTCTGAGCTGGCATGGGCAGTCATCCACTCTTCCCTCCCTCCCCCTCCACCTCAGAAGCATCCCGGGTTAAATGCTTCTGAGCTGGCACTGGCAGGGAGGGAAGAGTGGATGGCAAGCCACTCCCTCCACCTCAGAGGCATACCGGGTTATATTTAACCCGGTATGTCTTGAGCTTGCGCCGGGGGGACGGAGGAGTGGGATGGCATCCCAGTCCTCCGTTCCTTCCCCAGCCAGGAAGATCAGAGGCATACCGGGTTATATTTAACCTGGTATGTCTCTGAGCTTGCGGGGGGGACACTGAGGAGTGGGATGGCATCCCAGTCCTCCGTTCCTTCCCCAGCCAGGAAGATCAGAGGCACTGGCAGGGAGGGAAGAGTGGATGGCAAGCCACTCCTCCACCTCAGAGGCATACCGGGTTATATTTAACCCGGTATGTCTTGAGCTTGCGCCGGGGGACGGAGGAGTGGGATGGCATCCCAGTCCTCCGTTCCTTCCCCAGGAAGATCAGGGCATACCGGGTTATGTTTAACCTGGTATGTCTCTGAGCTCTGAGGAGTGGGATGGCATCCCAGTCCTCCGTTCCTTCCCCAGCCAGGAAGATCAGAGGCATATCGGGTTATATTTAACCCGATATGTCTCTGAGCTTGCGGGGGGGGGGGGAACAGAGATGTGGGATGGCATCCCAGTCCTCCATTCCTTCCCCAGCCAGGAAGATCAGAGTCATTCCGGGGTATATTTAACTGGGTATGACTCTGAGCTTGCAGGGGAGGGGGGAACGGAGGAGTGGGATGGCATCCCAGTCCTCCATTCCTTCCCCAGCCAGGAAGATCAGAGGCATACCGTGTTATATTTGTAGCCATCCCAGTCCTCTGTTCCTTCCCCAGCCAGGAGCGGACGCCCCTCCTCCCCTCCCAAGATGTTAACCCTTGGTGCGGATTGGATCTTGGGAGGGAAGCAGGAGCGGACGCCCCTCCTCCCCTCCCAAGATGTAAACCATGCCAAGCCTTGGCGCGGTTTAGATCCTGGCAGGAGAGGAGGAGCGGACAGGGCCCTGCTTGGGAATAAAGCGCCCGCCTCAGCTCTCAGCTCGCGAGAGGAGAAAGGCGGGTGCTACTGCCCTCCAGTCTCCTCTCACGAGTTGAGAACTGAGGAGGGGGGAAAAACGACCTAATAACGTGACCTTTAGAAAAAATGGCGATCCCGGGTTCAGTTTTGAAACTTCTCTTCTGAGTTGGACCCCGAGGGTCGATATCAGGTAGAAATAATTTCAAATATGAAAAATAACAGATTTCAAAGTATTTTAAATCGGAGATATCCACCCCTAGTAGGCAACATATGTAGATAATCCTAACCTTGATCCTTTCCATGTCCCTATATCCCTCCCTGACTTTATTGGAGAAGTTCCTGTATATGCCTAAGTTTTGCCTTTTACTTTTTCAGCTGAGAGAAAAGCCGTCTCATAAAGTTCAGCAAAAGCACCTCACTCTCTTCTTTGACTCAACAAGATCTTTGAACTTCAGAGCTAATTATTAGACAGTGAGAATCCCATGACAGCAGGAACCAGGCTTTGACTTTGGACACAGAAGTGCCTTTTCTTGCCTGTTTTCTGGATGATCAGGATTTGAGAGATACTTCAGGGAAGCCTTCGACAACACATACATGAGGGAAGCTTACATCTACCAAAAATACACCATCTACAATTTTTAATGGATTGGCAGAAGGCCACTCTGACATCATTTTGGAAACAAGCAGATAGAGCTGTGTAGGGTTCAGCACATTGGACAGCTCCCATGATATATTTCATTCTTACCAGGTGCCTCCTGTAAAAACCCAGCATGGAGTCATCATCCTGAAGCAATCGAGCAGCTGGTTGCATTCACATGCTGCCAATCCTTCTCTACATGATCCAAGAAAGCTAGTGTGACTATCAAAATGTCCTCCTTGCCAGGCATCAGCAAACCTATAAGATAGGTTTGAATTGAGTTGTTAGGGAAGAATTAACTTAATGATCTGACTTGGCCAAAAATGGGCCAATTTGGGACCTCGGAGGACTGCATACCTTCTACGGTTGTGCAATCCCGGTAAACCTTTACCCATTTTGTGTGGGGCCCCAATCTGTCTTTTGGGCAGCCTGTCGACATCAGGAGGATAGATACCTGTTTTCGCTCTGGGGTGACGAAAGATCCGTTTTCTATCAGCCCATTATGGGTTGGGGGTTCTTAAGCTCCCCTTCCTATCATTTTAGGCATTTAAGATGTTTCTACTCTAGAGGAGAGGGGCTTGGCTGTAGGTAGGCACATGTGCTTTATCTCTCAGGCCTATTTATTTATCTATTTACTTTATTTATATTTTATAGACCAAGTTGAATGTGGTTTTAATGGCAGTGTGGTTTTTATGTATTTCTGTTTTTAAGTATTTTAATATGCTGTTTCAAGATGTTTTAATTTAGCATTGAATTTTGCCTCCCTCCATGGAGGTGAGAAGGTCGGGGTACAAAATTTTAAAATAAATAAATAAATAAACTTCCCACACAGAACCCCCATGACCAACAGAAAATACTGTGTTTTCT
Organism: Anolis apletophallus; assembly: GCA_030556195.1. NCBI lineage: Eukaryota > Metazoa > Chordata > Lepidosauria > Squamata > Anolidae > Anolis > Anolis apletophallus. Next base: position 9,803,338 of record JARBWK010000016.1, read on the forward strand.
GATGTCTTTGACAACCCCTCTGATACCCCCTCGCAACCCCTCAGGGGTCCTGAAATGTTCATTCTGGGTTGTCATTTATCAGTAGCTATTTTAGGAGAGCAAAATTTATTTATTTATTTATTTATTTACTTCATTTATATTCCGCTCTTCTCACCCTGAAGGAGACTCAGAGCGGATTACAGGTACACATAATTAGCAGACAATCCCTGCCGTTTCCACACACAACATATAGACGAACAGAGGCAAACTCTGGCCACCAGGGGGAGCTGACGCACTCCTCATCTTTCAGCATTCCCAGCATCCCTTGTTGTTCCTTCCGCATTCTTCGAGTTCTTTAATGGCCTCATAATTCAGTCCAAATTTGCCTCCCCACTTAATGTGGTACCTTTATCTCCTACTTGACAGATGCAACTGTCTTTCGGGCTGCAAAGGTCAACAGCAGGCTACACTTAAAGGTCGAGCACCCACCTCGACCCGGGCAGGCCTCAAACTCATGACTTACTGGTCAGAGAGATCATATGCAGCTGACACTTAGCCAGCTGCGCCACATTCCCGGTGCATTCCCAGAAATATCACTCCGTTCAGGAAATCTGGCATATAAAGTTTAACCTTCCCTAAACTCTAATATGCAATACATTCAAACTTTTATAGTATCCAAAAACTACCCAAATATTCATTCATGAGAGTTAAATGAGCATGTCAGGTATAGCCTATCCTAAATCCTTTATCCACCTTGGCATGCTCATTTGTATGTAATGTTGCTAAAGATGAAGGGGGGGGGGGGGGAACCAGGCAAAGAAGGTCAGCAACAAACAGCAATAAAGGGCCTGAAATTCATTCGGATGAGATGCTAACATGTTTAATTAATTACATTGGCAAGAGCTCACCTCTGCAATTATCTTGTTTAGCCTTGATGGTTGCTGTTCCCTGGAATTAAGCTTTCCAAATGCGCCTGACCTTGTGCGATGTTAAAGGCTGTTGTGTACCAAACAGATGGGCCTTTGCTAATTAAGCTTGACTCTGTTTCTGATGGAGCCGTCTTATTAATGGTTTCTCAGTTTCCAGAGTCTCCGTTCAGCTGGACTTGAGGACTTTGCTTGTGCTTTGGATGCCGTCTGAAAAGATTATAAGGAATGCAGAGAATTTTTCCTCAAACCTGCTTGTTTAAACCAATGGTCCTCCAAGTATTTTAGACTTCAGTTTCCAGAAGCCACAGCCAGGGCCTTCTCAGTGTTGGCTCCTCCTTTGTGGAACTCCCCCCAGCAGCAGTTAGATCAGCCCCTCCCTGACCTTAAGGAAGAGATAAAAGACACGGCTCTGGGATCAGGCCTTCAGAAAAGAACCATAACACAATAGATGAACTGGGATTGTATGCAATGAGTACTGGAATGACCTGGATTAAGATTGCAGATAGAGTGGGGTTGTTTTTTTTAGTGATTGTAATGTTTTAAAAGGTTTTAATGCAATTTAACTTTGTTTTTAATTTATTTTAAATGTTTTAATTGCATTTTGTTATTAAGACATTGATTTATTGCCTATCTGTAAGCTGCCTTGAGTCCCCTTTGGGGTAGAGAAAGGTGGGATATAAATATATATCTCTCGGCATTACTTTGCGAACGAAGATTCTTAGGAATTTATTATTTATTTATTTCCAGTGTTTATACCCCGCTACTTCTCAACCCCCGAGGGGGGACTCAGTGCGGCCTAACAGACGGCAACAATTCGATGCCAAACAATACATAGTAAAACACAGTTAAAATTAAAATACATTAAAATACACCTAGAATTCAATACATTAAAATACAGTTAATATTAAAAACATCATATACATTCATCACCATTAAAACAATGTTCCATCCAAAGTCTTAGATCTTAACCACCCATTTGCCAACTGACCAGTCTAAAGTGCCGTGTTGTGCTAGGGTGCAAACGCTTGGTCCCAAAGCCAGGATTTCACTCTTTTTCTGAATGTTAGGAGGGATGAAGCTGATCGAATATCAATAGGGAGTGCGTTCCACAGACGGGGGGCCACCACCGAGAAGGCCCTCCCTCTCGTCCCCGCCAACCGCATTTGAGAGGTTGGCGGGAGCGAGAGCAGGGCCCCCCGGATGATCTTAAATTACGAGGTGGGACATAGAGGCCGATGCGTTCGGACAAGTAAGCTGGGCCAGAACCGTATAGAGCTTTAAAGGTCAAAACCAGCACTTTGAATTGAGCTCGGAATTGGACAGGCAGGACTCATCCCAAGCTTCTTACAAGCGTGTTGATGACTAAAAAGGCCAATCTGAGATAGGCAAGTTCAGTTGCAGAAAGCACCGCAGAAAGTCTCCTTGGGTGATGTTGTTTCCAAGTTGCGGTTCTTTCTGCGTTGTCATTTCTCTTCGAGAGGCTTGAAGTGGGTTGCAAAATGGGTTCCTTGGAAAAGGATTTACAGTCACTTGCCTCTGAACTTTGCAGGGTGACGGTCTCTCTTAAGTTCCAGATTCTCTTTGCTTCTCAAAAGGTCCTCTGGCACACGAAGTCCTTGGTCCCCAACGAAATACAGTCTCTATTGAAGGGCTGGCCCTTCCTCTTACTGAATTTCTTGGTTTGAGAGCGTTGAAAGTCTGTACATAAACCGAAGTGCCTTGTCTGAGCCTAGCTCCAGACTTAGGCCAGCTTCGTCCATGTGCTTTGGTGGAAAAGAAAGAGGAGGAGACATGCAGTCCCTTAAATAGACTAAAAAATGGGGGTGGGGTTGAAGGCATATCACCAGGTAAAAGCCTTTGAAGTAGTTGACCCTAAGTCAGTGTTTCTCATCCAGTGTGCCGGGGCACACTAGTGTGCCATGAGCGACCATCAGGTGTGCCGTGGGAAATTGGAACCTTGGGGGGGGGGGGGGGAGTCTAGTGTGTTGAAGTATAAAAACCCTAAGAAACCTACCTCGATAAAGGCACAAAATTACAAACACACCCCTCCCCACCCGTTGTCTACTTGGTCTCTCCCTCTCCATGCATTGGGAAGGCCCGCCTCCCTTTCCCCAAGTAGAGACCTCCTCTTGCCTCCTGGGGGTTCTGTGTGGGAGGTTGGCCCAGTTTTATCATTGGTGGGGTTCAGAATGCTCTTTGATTGTAGGGGAACTATAAATCTCAGCAACTACAACTCCCAAATATTAAGGTCTATTTCCCCTGAACTGCATCTGCGTTCATATTTGGGCATATTGAGTATTCATGCCAAGTTTGGTCCAGATCCAACATTGTTTGAGTCCACAGTGCTCTCTGGATATAGGTGAACTACAACTCCAAAACCCAAGGTCAATGCCCACCAAACTCTTATAGCATTTTCTCTTGGTTCTGGGAGTTCTGTGTGGGAAGTTTGTGTCTTTCTGCCATTCCTGCCAGGATATCTATGTTGTGTTCATCGAAACAGCCTCAGGTTTCACACTGAGTATATAAATACATTTAAAAACATATTAACTATCTGTATTACTGTGTTAGAGTGTCATTTTGTGTCATTTTGGTTGGTGGTGTGCCCCAGGATTTTGCAAATGTAAAAAGTGTGCCGCGGCTCAAAAAAGGTTGGGAAACACTGCCCTAAGTGATCACATGATAAGGCCAAAGGTCACATGACCCCAGACCGCATGGCAAAATCAGAGAACCAAGAGAAAACAAAGAACTAATACAGGTAAATGGAAAATCCCAAACACAGATAAACACAGCCCCTCTTGGGGCGGCACTAACAGCATTTTTAATAAATGATAAAACTTTTTCCAGCAGCTACGTATTGCGATTGTTTCATGGTAGCAACCTTATTGTGTTTGGCAGATTTGCAAAGAGTCACCCCAATTTTAGGGTCGGGATTCAAACGGAACAGATTCATTTTGTGAGTGGGTGGAGAGGGGGGATTTCTATGGAAAATTGTCATTTGCTTGAGCTATTGTCCCATTTAATGAAAAACTGTGGTTCCAAACCCATGGAAAGTTGGAAAGTTATTTCCATATCAGATTAAATAGTTTTAACTGGGGGAATGCGATGCATGGAGCTGCGATTTCTTGCTAAGAGGCACGAGGCCCTATTAACGCTTTTCTTCCACTGCTGAATAATTTCACATTAGTTAGATACCCTCATTTCAGATTTCTCTCACAATGGGGAAAAGAAACATTCTGCTAATGACTGCCTTGCTTCATTTATCAAGATCGACGTCCTCCTCAAGACATCCTTCACCGACAATGTAATTCAGCGGAATTCAGGCTGACTCGATGTCCCTTTCTGAAGGATAATGTTGTGAAGCAAAGAGAAAACCATCTCTCTTCACAGGCTGCATATTAAAGATAATGCAGTGTATAGGATTGCTTTTTATAGACTTTTATCACTCAAAAGAGGAGGGGGGGGGGGAGAAGAAGCGTCTGTCCTAATTTCTTTTCCCATTTTCATGCATACTTCAAACCCAATGTGCAAAGTCAAGGACCAAGAGCTGGAAGGCAAGCTGCCAGCAAGAAGTGTGAGACAAAAGTGAAAAGGATAACTCTAACTTTTGCTCCCTTTTTTAGACTGGGCAGAATGTGGATTGAGATCTGGAGATTAAATCTGGTTCTGAAAACCATTGTAAATCATTTCTGGCATAAACAGTGACAAAATTATTATGATTATGTGGAGAGGCCCTGCTCTCGGTCCCGCCTTCTTCGCAGGCGCGACTGGCGGGGACGAGAGACAGGGCCTTTTCAGTGGTGGCTCCTCGGCTTTGGAACGCCCTCCTTAAAGACATCAGATCGGCCCCCTCTCTCCTGACATTTCGCAAGAAAGTCAAGACCTGGTTATTTGAGCAGGCATTTGTTGATGAAATATAAGGCTTAATTGAATATAAGGAATGACGACGATGTGATGGAAACTGATTTCAACATGACGCTGAGGCAGCAATTGTATGTTTTTAATTGTTAATTAAACATGGGGGGGGGTTGACTTGTTGCTCTGTTGTATTGAGGGCAGAGATTGCCTGTGTAAACCGTCCCGAGTCGCCTTCGGGCTGAGAGGGGCGGTATAAAAACGTGACAAATAAATAAATATGTATTTATATACATTTCCACCCTACCTTTCTCAAGGAGGTGGGACTGAGAGCAGGGCCTCCCCAGATGATCTTCAACTCTGTGGTGGTTCATAGAGGGAGATAAGTTTGGACAGATAAGTAACCCAACTTACTTGTCCGAACACATACAAAAATTGATTCTAAACTCGTGGGGGGGGGGATTTCCATTGCTGGGTCGTTATAGAAATTATTCCGAAAAATTTTAAGTAAATTTCGTAATTGAAACGTAATTAATAACAAATTTTCATTATTATTCGTAATGCCAGCTGGGAGGGAAGAATGGAGGACAAGCCCTGCACTCTTCCCTCCCCCCCCCACCTCAGAAGCATTGGGATTAAATTTAACGTGGGATGGCTCTGAGGTGCGGGGAAAGGAAGTGTGTGTGGCTGCAAGGCACATGCACACACTTTCCTTCCCCCCGCCCCCTCAGTGCTATCCCGCATTATATTTAACATGGAATGGCTCTGAGGTGTGGGGAAAGTGTGGAGGCGAGTCCACACCTCCTTCTCTGCTCTGGAATAAAGCGGGAAAACTCTTGTTGTCTCGCTTTATTCCCAAGCAGGGAAGGAGGTGTGGACTTGCCTCCCCACCCTTGCTTCCCTGCTTGCTTGGGAATAAAGCGGGACAACAAGACTATATTTCTATCTTTTGCCCCGCTTTTCATTTTCGCAAGCAAGCAGGGAAGCAAGGAAGGGTGGGGCCTTGCCCCCACCCTTGCTTCCCTGCTTGCTTGGGAATAAAGCGAGATAATAAGGGTTGCCCCGCTTTATTCGCAAGCAAGCAGAGAAGCAAGGAAGGGAAGGAAGCCCCCACCCCTCCTTCCCTGCTTGGGAATAAAGCGCCCGCTTCAGCTGTCAGCTGGCGAGAGGAGAAAGGCGGGTGCTGCTGCCCTCCAGTCTCCTCTCACGAGTTAAGAACGGAGAGGGGAAAAACTGAACTAATAACATGACCTTTACAAAAAAATGGCAATCCCGGTTCGGTTTTGAAACTTCACTTCCGGGTTGGACACCAAGGGTCGATATAAGGTCAAAATAATTTCAAATGCGAATTATTAATGGATTTCAAAGTATTTTAATTGGCGATATCCACCCCTAATAGATAGATAGATAGATAGATAGATAGATAGATAGATTGATTGATTGATAACCCGCTATGTCACTGGGGGCCCCTATGAAATTGCTAGTGGTCTTCAAAAATTGTTCAGTTTTCTAACTTCATCACATTAGAGAGAGAAATCCACTTAAAAACTGTTTTCTGCCTCCTGCTGAATTCTCGGTTTGTAGTTTAGGAGCATTTAAAAGCCTCAAAAAACTACATACCCCAGAATTCTGCAGGAGGCAGAAACTGGATTGTAAGTGGATTTCTCTCTCTAGTGTGATGAAGTAGTAAGACTAATTTGTGGCAGGCAGAACACTGCTAGAATTATTTATTGCTTCCTTCATGGAAAAAAAACAAATTAGTGAATTAATTCTCCAGGACTGACTCGGTATAAGCCAGATATATATGGTGCCACGTCTGCTTGTACACAACATATGCGTAAAAACTTTGGTAATTTGGAAAAAAGGGAAGATTAAGAAAAGATGTTTTGCAAATGCACATGAGGATCCTATTTGGACTGTATTCTAAACTTTGCCGTCTTTCCTCCCCCTTTGTGTGTGTGGGGGTGTGCGGCTTGCAAAATAAAACCTTTGCATTTGATTTCCCCAAAGGCATAACTCAATTGATTCTGAGCAGATTCGCTTAAATCATTTGCCGGCACCCTAAGAAAGACCGGCTTGGGTTGCTTCAAAAAAATGCCTCCAATTGATTCTCTCTGGGTCAGTTACTAATGGACTGGAGGAAATGAGAGTCTTTGCAGAAGGAAGGGGAATTCTCTAAGCTTCTTATCGAGGCCAAGAGGATCACAATATACAAGATGATGGGAAACCTGTTTAAAGTGAGTGAAATATTAAATGCAAAGGGGAACTGATGAGGAAGACATGAACCACCTTTGACACCTTACGTGCCATTGCTAGAACTTCTGATTTTATAATAGCTTGGGTCCAATTGCTAATGTAGATTTGTGCCTCTGGAGACAAGAATCTCAATCTGGGACCAAAATGCAACATTTTCAGTGATTGCAGCTTGTTCTTCCCACCCCCAATTTAGGGGAAGGGTTATACTTCAATGGCTGAGCCATATAGTTCAATGGCTCTGCGCCACACCCCTAATTCATACTGCATAGAGATGGGAGATCATTAAAATATAATTATGTTTTTAATGATATAGTCACCTTTAATTTTATTGTTAAATGAAAATGAGCCACATTGGCCATCTAACAAAGGGACTGGTGGTGGGAAACCATTTAAGTGGTGGCTTGGATTAGGACAATGGAAACCTTGAAGGCGCAGGTTCGCAGTTTGGGAGTGATCCTGGACTCATCGCTGGGCCTGGAGCCCAAGGTCTCGGCGGTGGCTGGGAGAGCTTTTGCACAGTTAAAGTTTGTGCACCAGCTGCGCCCGTTCCTTGGGAAGTCTGACTTGGCCACGGTAGTCCATGCTCTGGTTACATCTCAAATAGACTACTGCGACGTGCTCTACGTGGGGTTGCCTCTGAAGACTGCTCGGAAACTCCAATTAGTCCAACGCTCGGCAGCCAGGTTACTAACAGGAGTGGGGTACAGGAAGCATACAACTCCCTTGTTGCGCCAGCTCCATTGGCTGCCAATTAGTTTCCGGGCACAATTCAAAGTGCTGGTTTTAACCTACAAAACCCTATACGGTTCCGGCCCAGTTTACTTGTCCGAACGAATTCTCCTTTATGAACCATCAAGGACATTAAGATCCTCCAGAGAGGCCCTGCTCTCGATCCTGCTAGCTTCACAAGCACGGCTGGTGGGGACGAGAGACAGGGCCTTCTCTGTGGTCACCCCTCGGCTGTGGAACTCTCTACCAAGTGATGCTAGATCTGCCCCCTCTCTGTTGTCCTTTAGGAGGCTGGTGAAGACCTGGATGTGGAACCAAGCCTTCCCAGAATAGGCCGAGATTGGCTATTGTCTGAATGTATGACCACGTTTACAGATTGAGTGGAATTATTTTAGTGGCAATGTGGTTTTATGCTGGGATTTTTTATGTATTTTAATATGTTGTTATAGTTGTTTTTAAACTGTATAGCATTGAATTTTTGCTGTAATGCCGGTCTGAGTCCCTCGATAGAGGTGAGAAGGTCAGAGTACAAAAGTTTTAAATAAATAAATAAATAAATAAATATTGTGGAAACGTATAGAGCAGCATTTCTCAACATGAGGGTCGGAACCCCAGGGAGGGTCATGAGGGGGTGTCAGAGCAGTTGCTAAAGACTATAGAAAACACATTATTTTCTGTTGGTCATAGTGTTTTGTGTTGGAACTTTGGCCCAATTCTGTCCTTGGTGGGATTCAGAATGCTCTTTGATTGTACATGAACTATAAATACCAGCAACTACAACCCCCAAATGTAAAGGCCTATTTTTCCTCAAACTCCACCAGTGTTCACATTTGGGCATCTTGAGGATTCATGCCAAGTTTGGTCCAGATCCATCATTGTTTGTGTCCACAGTGCTCTCTGGATGTAGGTGAACTACAACGCCAAAGCTCAAGGCCAATGACCACCAAACTCTTCCAGTATTTTCTGTTGGTCATGGGAGTCCTGTGTGCCAAGTTTGGTTCAATCCCATTGTTGGTGGAGTTCAGAATACTCTTTGATTGTTGGTGGGTTTTTTGGGGCTTTGTACTGTTTTTATACTATATGCGAAATGTTTTTAATAGTATTTATGACTGTTTTAATTGCTTTTTAATTGTTGTGGCATCGAATTGTTACTGACTGTTAACCGCCTTGAGTCGCCTCCGGGCTGAGAAAGTCGGTATGCAAATATGGCAAATAAATAAATCCCAGCAACTACAACTTCCAAATGACAAAATCAACACACACACACACAAACACACACACACAAGCCCACCAGTATTCCAATGTGTGTGTACTGGGTATTTGTGCCAAATTTGGTTGAGTGTGTGTGTGTCAGGAGTGACTTGAGAAACTGCAAGTTGCTTCTGGTGTGAGAGAATTGGCCGTCTGCAAGGACGTTGCACAGGGGATGTCCAGATGTTTTGATGTTTTACCATCCTTGTGGGAGGCTTCTCTCATATCCCCGCATGGGAAGCTGGAGCAGGCAGAGGTAACTCATCCACGCTCTCCCCAGATTCAAATCTGAGACCTGTCGGTCTTCAGTCTTGCTGGCACAAGGGTTTAACCCACTGCACCACCGGGGGCTCCATTTGGGTCGAGTGAATGAAAATACATCCTGCATATCAGATATTTACATTACAATTCATAACAGTAGCAAAATTATAAAGTAGCAATGAAAATAATCTTAAGATTGGGGGTCACCACCACATGAAGAACTGCATTAGGAAGGTTGAGAACCATTGCTTTAAGTGGTGGCTTGGAGTAGAACAGTGGAAACCTTGCAGAATCAGATAGAGTATATACACTCCATTAAAGTTGGTAATGTGTGGGTAGAAAAGTTAAGTATGTTTTCACCCATGTGGAGAAGGTCTGAAGGACTCTGAGGGACGTGTGCCATTTTGCTGAGTGCTCTGATCCATGCCAGAGATTTTGCAAGCCAGCCCATTTTGATTTATGACATTGAGGCTATCAGTGTGGCAGTTTATTGATTCTGACCTGATGGAAATGAAATTGTTTTCAACACAAGTGCTTGGGTGGAACAATCAACATAGGTTTTCCCACAGTTCCTCTAAGGTACAGTATACAGCTGGCCATGAGAATGAAAATTTGGTCCACAAGCCTCCTCCCTCTTTATTTACTTATTTTATTTTATTTATTTGAATTATTCTCCTTTTGCACAGCATGACACTCCTTCCCTGTCACTGACCATGGCATATGTTCTGTATCAGAAACTAGAGTTGATGTGGTCTAACCAATGCAATTTTCTGAATCAGCACCCCAGACTGAATCTAAAGTTGACAAAAACTGATTCATAACCCTTTTGGTACTAATGTTGGAGAGTGCTCCCTGGTCAAAGTGGTACCTGGTCAATGTGGTCTGTAAGGACTCACCTGCCTTAAGCAGGGTAGAGGCCTGCTTAGAAGGGGTTTAGAAATCCTGTTTTGGTTGTGCTGGCATCCATCTTGGAGAGGTGGCTGCAGCCAGCAACCATTAAGGGAAGGGAAGCCAGAGCAAGGGGGCGTGGCCTTGCAGGCTTGTGCCTAGTTACAGTGTAGAGGCTGTGATTGGTTTAGAGTATAGAGGGGGAGGAGTTGGAGCTGGCAGAGTAGAAAGTCCTGTCAGAGAATGTTTCAGTCTGGAGTTTTGTTTTTAGAGCGAGGCTGTGCAGACGCACATCTCCAGCCTCTGCTGTTTAGAGTCAGGCTGTAGATTCGGCATCTACACCTGAGGCAGTCTTGAGCAAGGTTTCTGGGGGAGTATCACCAGAGCCTTGGCAATAGAGACTGACAGTCTGTCCTAAGCAATTCACCACATAGGAATAGGCTGGACTAGTGGGAGTCACGACTCAGTTCTGACCGCCCTTAGGGCCAGTAGTCATTCTAGTGGGAACGCTTGTGGAAGAGTGCCATTTAGAACTGTTCTTGTGATAGGCAGTTGGGTTACCTAGTCATCTCTGGAGATAGAGTGACAGGTAGTTGGACTCTTAGACTGTGTGGGTTACGAGTAACCCAGTAGTAGCCAGACTCAGGGAACGATCTATGGGATTAGATGTTCCAGAACTTTAGAACAACAACCATCTAGTGGAACTATTAGTTGGGAGTTGGGAGACAAGTCCTAGTACTGTCTGTGGAACTGAACGTACCATCTCAAGAAGAATTAATAGCCTTTTTAATTAAGTAACCTCTACGCTCTAGCACATATATATTGATCTTGTAACCATCATGCCATCTGAAGTTTATCATTGCTGTAACCGTACGCTAGTTGCCTCTTAGTAGAACCAATACGATCTGTGCCTATTTGATAGCCTCGTTGTAATTAATAAATACTTTTATTATTAACTTTAAAAGAAGCCTCCGTCATCTTTCGGTCTCCTCAGTTTACATTCTTGGTGGTGGGTGGTTGTAAAGGCCAAACGCTACAGACACTTCATTTTAATTAGAAGTAAATCCTAATGACCCATTAGGTTGGTGGCAGACTACCGGGAGTGTCAATTAGTCAATTTTGGTGACCGAGATCGTCACATGGTCCCTGGTCAAAAAGGGGTTGGGAACCACTGGTTTCATGTACGTGTTCTGTGATCCGCTCTAAGTCCCCTTTGGGATGAGAAGGGCGGTGTTCCGTCTTCCAGACACTTGTTTTGTGTTGCTCCCAGTTTTGGATGGCAGCTTCCTTTTGCATTTTCCTTTGGGGTTGCCATAGACCCACTGGCACTCTGTTAGTTAATCATTTACAGGTTTGCAGCCAGTTTTGCAAAGCTTGCTGCTAGAGTCTTGCAAAATGTATCCCTTTGGTTTGGGGTCCACCCCTTTTTTCCCTGGGGATGAGTTCTCCATTTTGAGATCTCTCTTCAGTCTTCTCCAGGCTAGAGAATGACTCAGATGTGCCTTGGTCAAGCTAGGTCAGCTTAGACAGGCCATTGTAAGTACTAGGGTCTTCTAACTACCTTAACTTTGTGTTGTTGTAGTGTAGATAGTTAGCTAATTTTCCTTGCTATAGTCCTGTACTATCCTGCTGTATTTTTGGGGCTATCTGGCTGCAACCTTCACTAGTTTTGCCTATAAAACTGACTTTGTGCTTAGATAGGGGAAGATCCGTTCTTCCTAAATAGCCAGCCAGAGTCAGGATAGGGAATATCCCCGGATTTCCTTATCATAGGCGGTAGCAAAGTGGGATTTTTCAATCTTTATCCCAGCAACCGAGTATAAAGAAAGGAGCAAGCCTTGTGTGTTCTGTTTTTGTAACCATTAAGATTTGAACCAAGTATACTTTGCTTGAATAAAATTTGTGTCTGCTGTTCAACTTTAATTTGTGTCTGCTGAAGTGGTTTTTTTGGGTTTTTGGGACCCCTGAGCTTCGAAAAGAAGACACCTGCAGCCCCCCAGGTTATAGAGAGAGGCACATTAAAATTATAATTTTAAGTGCCTGGGCGTGACGGCACAGGCGGAATAGAAATGCTGTAAATAAATAAGTAAATAAAACAAACTAACTCTAAACGTTCCCAAAAATCAGTGGATGAATGAAATGTCCTGAAACTTGAGAGGAGGGGGTACAGTGGTAAAGGGTTTTTGGGGGTGGGGTGGAAGGGGGTGTTACAATTGTAGCAAGTTTCATCACAATACCTCTAAAAATGAGGGAGAAAGGAGCCCCAGAAGCCTCCCCACTTGGACAATTACATAACAAAATAATAACAAAGATTTTGTTACTTCATAATAGTTACGATATTGTGACAAAAATTTAATATGAAGATTTGAAAAATGTGAATTTAATAAGATGTGTGGGAATCAATGAGTTGAATGGAAGGATGTGTGGATTCAGTTAATAATTTTGGGAGCACCAGTAAAAGACCAAGGCCTGCAATGACCAGCTGGCTACCTGCTTGCTGGACTGTAAATAAAAGTTGCTAATAAGAACTGAAAAGTAAACTGTGATAAGAACTGAGCAGTAATAAGATAAATGTTTACAATGTTAAGAAGGAAGTCAACTGTAGCAACCCAGCCTCCAGTTCAGCCCGGGGGGGGGGTCCGGTGCCGCCCCGGGGGTCCCAATTGCCTTGGATCCGATTGCTGCGGATACAGATGGAGGGGATGAAGGGGCTGCTGGGCCTGCATCTCCTACAGACAATTTGCAATGGGACGACACCTGGCCCGAGGCTTATTCGGACGAAGAAGGTCAGGCTGACTCAGACTCTGATAACGCTTATGAAAGACTGGGAGGGCATGGTTCCCAGGAACGTATCTGGGAACCAGCGGGGGATGAGCTGATGGAAACCGAAGGGGAGGAAGCTTCTCAGGAAGATAGCGAGCCAGCTGCGGCTCGGCCGGGAAGGTGTTTTGATCGCAGGAAAAGCATCGAGTCCAATCGCAAGGAATGGAGATGAAGCCTAGAGCGGCGCTGGTCTCACAAAGGGGGGGGGATTAAGTATACGTTCCCTGGGAACAGTTCCTCAGTTGGTCGGCCACTTCTGATCTGAAGGGAGTGAAGCGACCAGGATCCATGAAGCCATAGTCTGGCTTGCCTTGTCAAGAAGTTACCTTGGGCCTTGTATTTTTGGGACATCGTCCTGCCTTGGATTTCCTACAGATTACTTGCCTTGTTTGATTTGCTTTGTTTTTACGAACTTTGCTTTGAGAGATTCCCTGCTTTTGTTTTATGGACTATTATTGCTAATCACCTTGGACTATTTGATGCTTACTACTTTGGACATTTTACCTTTTCACCTGTTTCTACTTATTCAATAAATAGTTAATTGATTATTGTCTCTGTGTGTGTGATTAAGGGGCCGGGACAAGACCCAGCATTGTGACATCAACACAAGGCTAACACCAATCAAGAAGAATCAACTGAGTTGGAGCCAGGATGGAAGACGTCTATCATTCATTTACAACTTTGGAACTACATCAGCAGAATATTCCTATCAAAGACTCAGTCTAATAATGCTCAAATTGTGACAGACCTGAGGAGTCTGGTTCACCCACAATGCTCTGCTCCATGGGAAGGAGAGTAATGGTGTATTCGGACTTGCAAGGGAGCGGTCTGGTCACTTTGGGGCTTCTTTCTCGAGGGAAGAGGAAGAAGTGTGCTTTTGGAGCCTTGGATTTTGTGCAGGGAGTCAGGTTATGCTGTAAGAAAAACAGAGGCCTGATCCTTGGCATTGTGCGAATGGAAAGGAAACATTTTGGAGTTTTGAAGTTATGGAAGGTTTGGAACTATGTGTTGGCAGGCTGCAGGGAAGCAGAGTCTGGCCTAACAGGTGCTTCTCTAAGGAGGGAGAAAAGGATATAATAATATCTGGATGCATGAGGATGAATGCATGTACATGTGTGTGAATGTTGAGTGAAAATGTAATTCCCCTTTGTTTGTTAGTCCAATGTAAGTTATTGTACATTCAATATAGTTGCATAGAACAGTGTTTCCCAATCTTTTTTTTTTCGTTTTTAAAAGAGCTTTATTGAAGAAAGTGCATAACAAAAAGAATGAAAGCATGAAAGGAAAATTACAAAGACATATACCCCCCCATCCCCTCCCCCCACATTGAACAATCCAACAGACAAATTAACATCAATACACCAGTACGACATCTACAATACACCACAATTAAAAGAGATGTTGACTTCTCATCTCGAATAAGGATATTCCTGTTTGGCCCATTTGGTGGAGAGAATACAAAGGAATTATCAGAGCTTAGATGCTTAGCCCCTTAAGATTTACAAGTTTCTTCACTTTCATAAATTCAACAAAAGGGGCCCAAGTTTTATCAAAAGAATTAGTGGGATTGTCTCTAAGCAAATAAGTGAGCTTGTCTAGTTCCGCAATTTCAAGTACTTTTGTTAGCCACTCTTCGACATTGGGTATTTCCGGCCTCTTCCAGTATCTGGCTAAAACAATTCTTGCTGCCGCGGTTAAATATGTGAGTAGCTTTTCTGTTTCCTTATTGATTTGTGGTCCTGAAATGTTCAACAAATAAAATTCTGGTTTGTTTGAGACAGTCATTTTTAACATATCTTGGGTCACATTATTAACCGAGTTCCAATATTTCTTAACCTTACTGCAGGTCCACCATTGGTGAAAAAAAGTGCCCCGTTCTTGAGGACATTTCCAGCAAAGATCGTTATTGTTTTTTGATATTTTAGAAAGTTGGCACGGGGTTATATACTACCTGTAAACCATCTTGTACATATTTTCTTTTAAGTAGTATGAATAGGTGTATTTCTGTTTAATTTTCCATATTTTTTCCCATTCTTCCTTGGGGATATTTTTGCCTAAATTGGCTGACCATTTGGATATATACTCATTTACGGGGTTTTTTTCCTCATCTGTCTTGAGCAAGAATTTGTACACTAGACTTACTGTTTTGTTTTTAGATTTGAGCCAGAGTTTCTCGCCTCTTGGCTCAATCCACT
The DNA here is from genome assembly GCA_030556195.1 of Anolis apletophallus. NCBI lineage: Eukaryota > Metazoa > Chordata > Lepidosauria > Squamata > Anolidae > Anolis > Anolis apletophallus. Next base: position 9,818,501 of record JARBWK010000016.1, read on the forward strand.
CCCAGCCGATTTGCTTATCGGTCTCAAATCTTTTATTAATTTGATGGTAGTGAAGCCAATTCAGTTTATATTGTCTAATTTCTTTATCGTGATATCACCTCCACCTTTTTCAATAATATTCTTATAAATTAATCTATGTTCATCTTCATTTCGTTTTATCTTAAAGGCCTCACTTGGGGAAGTCCAGAGTGGGATTTTGGTATACAGAATTTTTTTGAAATTGTTCCATACTCTAAGGAGTGAAGATCTAATAACATGATTATTGAACCCTTTATCTTGTTTTATTTTGTCGTATATTAAGTAGCCGTGCCAGCCAAATTTTAGGCCGTCACCTTCTATATTAAGTAGTTCTTTGTTTTGTAGCTCCACCCAGTATTTTAGACCCTCTATACAATTAGCCTCGTAATATTTAATCAGATTTGGCATTCCCAGGCCTCCATTTTCTCTTCCTATTTGAAGAGCCTTTAACTTTATTCTTGCCTTTTTGCCTTGCCAAATAAATTTGGCCAGTTCAGCTTGCCATTTTTTCAACATATAGTTGTTTTTTAAGATTGGGAGCATTTGATAAAGAAAATTAATCTTTGGGAATATTTTCAGTTTGATTGTGGAAATTCTTCCAAGAAGAGATAACTTATGAGTTTTCCATTTCTTCAGGTCATTTTTTATATCTGTCCAGACTTTTTATATCTGTCCAGACCTACACAAGGCCAGAGCCACCCACTGGGAGTCCCAATGGCCTCGCCCCTCAAAGTCTGCATCGTGGGCTCAGGAAACTGGGGATCTGCTGTGGCTAAAATAATAGGCAAAAATGTAAAGACGATGCAGAAATTTGCTTCTACGGTGAAGATGTGGGTTTTTGAAGAAACCGTTAATGGAAGAAAATTGACAGATATCATAAATAATGACCATGAGAATGTAAAATATCTCCCTGGTTACAAGCTACCAGAAAATGTGGTTGCTATTCCAAACCTGAAAGAAGCTGTACAAGATGCAGACTTGCTGGTTTTTGTTATTCCTCACCAGTTTATTCATAAAATCTGTGATGACATCACTGGACGTGTAGCCAAGAAAGCTGTTGGTATAACTCTCATTAAGGGAATAGACGAAGGTCCAGAGGGACTCAGACTTATTTCAGACATAATCCGAGAGAAAATGGGAATAGACATTAGTGTGCTCATGGGTGCTAACATTGCCAATGAGGTAGCTGCGGAGAAGTTCTGTGAGACTACAATAGGTTGTAAAATTTTGGAGAATGGAGTCCTCTTCAAAGAACTTCTTCAGACTCCAAATTTCCGAATAACTGTGGTAGACGATGCTGATACAGTTGAGCTCTTAAGAATATAGTAGCAGTGGGAGCTGGCTTTTGCGATGGCCTTCAGTGTGGTGATAACACCAAAGCTGCTGTCATTAGACTTGGACTCATGGAAATGATTGCATTTGCAAAGATCTTCTGCAAGGGACAGGTGTCTACAGCCACCTTTCTGGAAAGCTGTGGGATTGCAGATCTCATTACAACATGTTATGGTGGCCGCAACCGGAGAGTGGCCGAAGCATTTGTGAAAACTGGGAAGTCTATTGAAGAATTGGAACAGGAAATGCTGAACGGGCAAAAGCTACAAGGACCACAGACATCTGCAGAGGTGTATCGTATCCTGCAACAGAAAGAACTAGTGGAGAAGTTTCCGCTGTTTGCTGCTGTCTATCAAATCTGTTATGAAGGAAGACCTGTCCAAGAGATGATCTCCTGTCTCCAGAGTCATCCACAGCATATATAAAACATACTTTACCATTGTCACAGCTCCTGACCTCTCATGTCCATATGTGGATTCAAATGGGTGTAATTTCATTAAGCTATTTCATGAAATGGTCGTTAACAATATGAATGTCTCTGGCCTTGTGTAGGTCATTTTTACTAAGTGTAATAGTGAAACTCTTAAGATGCTGCGTATAATTTCATTGACTAAAATTCAAGAGGCTTCTATATGTACAATGCAGGAGTTAAACAATCCATACATGTATATCTCTTCATACTAGGAGAGATGCTTAATGTTTTTTGTTACTTTCATTCTCTTCATTTATGGAAGTCACCAGTAATTATGAAACGACCTTTGGGAAGGTTTCCTCTTCTTTTATGGCAGGGTTAGGCAGGAATTACTTTTCCAGATGTACTTCAGTTCCCATGAGGCCCATGTTGTATGGCTAATGGCTTTGACGTTATGGCAATTGTAGTCTAGCCACATCCGGAGGGCCTCAGCCTCCCCCATCCCTGGTTGACGGGAATGGGATATGCTTTGAGGTGTCTCGAGGCTGTTTGCTGAAAAGCACTAAATGTCTATAGAGCACCCCCAGCTCCTCACCTATGATGAAGTGAGCTAAAAGACATTATAATGAGAATCAATTTGATAGCATTTACTTGGTGAAAGTGGGGCACTTTGATCGTTGTACATTATAAACTTTAAATATATTTTATGGGGAGAAATTTAAGTGGGTGCAATATCCTTTTTAGGGGAATACAATTGGCAGTAGCATCTATTCTCACCTGTTTGGCACTTCTTGAGCTTGGTGGTGGTTTTCCTCCATTTTCTCTTAGTGAGCCTCATTAGTAAATGGAGGATATTTATAAACATACATTTGGTGCTTAGCACCACACATTCGAAGCAAGAGAATAGGCAATGAGCCAAGTACAGATAGAAAATAGTTTGCCCTCCGGGTGTCTTGAGCTGCAATTCCCACAATTCCTTGCCATTGGCTATGCTTGCACAGGCTTCTGGGAGTTGAAGTCCCAGACCTCTGGAGGGGCAAAGGTTCTATAATACAGGAGGTTGGAAGGGCTGTGTGAATGCTCTGATTCAGCAGCTCATTGCCATCTTGGCCCATATTTGAGGATACTCTAATCTGGTCTTGTGTGACATGTTTGAAATGTGTCAGAAACTACTAGTAAATTATGTTGAGGGTGCAGAATAATGTTTTTCTACTTATTTAGTTATTTGTCGGCTCCACAAACTTCATTAGGGAATAACCTCCCTATCCTCTCTTATACCTTACTGCCAGAGGAAGATTCCTACATAGAAGTCTTGTCTGTTTTGTCTGTCCACCAACTGTGTGGTTCTGATCCACAGACTTGCAGTTCTAGGATCCAGCAATTTCAGCACTCGGGTAGTTAGGTTGCTGTCAGAAATACACCAATTTCTGCTCAGATTATCAGGCACCAAGGAATGTGTTGGGAATTCCCACTAACATAGGGGTAAAACATGTGTGGCCTCCACATGTTGAATTGTAACTCCCATCAATCCTAGCCAACACAGCAAGTTGTTAGGGATTATAGGAACTGTGGTCCAGCAAAATCTGAATGATCACATGTTCCCATCCCTGCATTAGCACATGATTGTATCTTTCAATGAATGTCACCTTTGTGACTCACTATTTGAGTGCCTGCTGCTGTGCCTACAGCCAACCTGATGTACCTTTTAGAAATCTATATCAAATTACACACATCATCAACTAAATAACACAACCTCAATCCCCTTGCTTCCTTTCATGCCACACTTTGGCAAACAGGTACTAGAAACTCTTCACGCAGGCCATTCTCAACTGCGTATCCCGTTACCTACCTATCTAAACCTAAACCAGGGAACAATAACTGCCACAAAACCTGACCTCCTGGCCAATTCTAACCAAGCCATCACTCACGTGGGAAAAGAAACATCCACCCTGAGCGACACATACACAAAGCTAACTCTTATTCCACCTAACACTAAAGAAAAGGAAAGTCACCAACCCCCTCAATTAGCACATGAAACAAAACTCTTCTCTCAACCCCGCATTCCTCTGCCGTTTCTCTCTCAGGAAGCCTGGGTTCCAAAACAACCGACTGGGCCTTCTCCAAGGCAAAGGTGCCTTCTTCCATTTTAGCAGGACACTCTCCAGCATCTTCAACCACCCACTCGATTCCACTCGGTAAGGCAGCCCCTGCAACTGTTTTAGCCCCACTTTCTGCTCCAGACATGCTCCATGCCTCCGGCTGGACCTCCTCCATCTCCGGAGCATCATCATAACGACCTTCCTCTTCTGCTGGGAAACATGTGTGTGAATGTTGAGTGAAAATGTAATTCCCCTTTGTTTGTTAGTCCAATGTAAGTTATTGTACATTCAATATAGTTGCATAGAACAGTGTTTCCCAATCTTTTTTGAACTGCGGCACACTTTTAACATTAGAATAAAATCCGGGGGCACACCACCAACCAAAATGACACAAAATGACACTCTAACACAGTAAAGAATGGCTGGGGATGGTGGCCTGCTGGGAGCAGCTGCTGGGAGTGCCGAAGCCAGGGGGGGAGGAGGAACCAGGCCATGCCATGCCCCACCCCTCCCTCAGCTTCAGCTCTCCCACAGCTTCTCCAGCCTTGAGGGGGCAGTGCCAAGCCAGCGGTGGCAGAGCCAGCACAATGTTGGCTTGGCACCTTCCCCTCAAGGCTGGAGAAGCTGTGGGAGAGCTGAAGCCGAGGGGAGGGGGCGGAGCCAGGCTGCACCATGCCCCACCCACTCCCCCAGCTTCAGCTCTTCCACAGCTTCTCCAGCCTTGAGGGGACAATGCGAGTGAGGGGCAGGAGTCATGGCCCCCGTCCCCGGCGCCGCTCTCCGTCATGACTCCCGCCCCTCGCTCGCTGAAGCCACGTGGAGGAGGAGGAGCATGAGCAGTGGATGGGCTTCAGTGGGTGGGGCTCCTCCTCCGCACAGCTTCAGCAAGCGAGGAGTGGGAGTCATGGCAGGAGTCATGGTGGGTTGGAGGCTGGCTGGGGAAACGGCCGAAGGAGGCAGCTCCCCGGCCCCTTCTTCTTTTTCTTTGCCACCGCCCGGCCCTTCTTCTACCTCCCGCAAGCAGCAGGAGTTCTGCAGGAGGAGGGGGGAAGGAAGGGGGGGAGAACTTTTCTCATGGCACAGCAGGAGGTCCGTCACGGCACACTACTGTGCCGCGTCTCAGCGGTTGGGAAACACTGCCATAGAATATGTATGTCTGTATGTCTAATGTCATTCTTTGTGTAAAAGTTCTGTAATCTGATATACCCTCTCACACTGGAAATTGCAATAAAAGAACTTATGCTTTAAAATTATTGAAAAGTCATTCATGACATATGGACTCCTTATAATAATTTAGAAACACTTCAAAATTAATAATGATTATTTAATTTTTTTTGTTGATTGCACACCCCTACTAATTGCATTTTATAAGCAGATACTTATAATTTCAGTCCTATACACTTGACTGGATATAAGTTTTTCGAAACGCCATGGATCCTGCTTTTAAGTAGACGTGTACAGATGTGTATTGTAAGCATCATCTTTGATTCCCCCCCTTCTCCCCCCTGTAATGAGAAAGCTAGTCTTTGCATTAGCAGCAATCGATTTGTTTTATAATAGAATTTCGGTTTGATTGCATCACTGGAAATCACTTTTTGTTTGTTTATTTTCCAAAGACTCGGAGACGATGCCTCAATTGCCACCCTTCGAAAAACAGCCATCGGTTCTGCAGCCTGTGCATCATTTAGAATTATGAACACTATTTTTCACATACTATGCTCAGAGCTGAGTTTGTTGATGAAATAAAAAAACAAGGAAAGAAAATAATCTGTATAACCAATGGTTAGGTACACTTTACTGGGTAGTATTTGAAATCATCTTTAAGATGTCTTACCTTTTGGGAATAATTTTCTAAGATCAGCTCAAATCAAAATTTGGGAAAAATACAAAGGCAGATTTTATCAGAAAACACCACAATGGGTATCACCATTAGAAGCAATACAAAGACGATAATTAGTTTGGGAAAAATGGCCAATCTACAAAGAATTATTGCATAAACAAAATGGTCAATATATTTTTAAATAGTAAGGAGAAATTAAGAACTTACACAAGAATGTTTCATGGTCCAATATATGACAATAAAGATAAAATGATAGGTTTTTTGGAAAAAAGATTCCATTTGGTATAACTTATTATTAGCTGAGAAGAACAAAAATTACCAAAAAAGCAGTACATGTGAAAAAGATCTTGGAGTCCTCATGGACAATAAGTTAAACATGAGCCAATAAGGTGATGCTGCAGCTTAAAAAGCCAGTGGGATTTTGGCCTGCATCAATAGGAGTATAGTGTCTAGTAGACATGGTTTAGAACCCAAAAATGGCGATTCTTAAATCAAATGGGGGGGGGGGGGTTAGATTAGTATATCAAAGACTTACAAAAAAAATTCCAAAAATTTCTAAAATGTAACTTAAGTACTAACGAAATTGTTAGTAATTCGTATGCCAGAGCATGCGCATTCCAGATGGTTTTGGCCTACAACTCCCAGAAATCCTAACAGCTGGTAAATTGGCTGGGATTTCTGGGAGTTGTAGGCCAAAACTTGAATAAACCACACTGAATTCTAGATGGGACTCTCCAAATAGGAAGGAGGGAGGGAAGGAGGGAGGGAGGGGGTATTCTATTCTTGGAAGCAGCAAAAAAAAGGAGGAGGAGCCCCCCCCCCCTCGCTCCTCGCTGCCTCTCTCTCACCCCGATCCTGAGGGAGCGAGGGCCCAAGTTTGCCCAGGCTGAGAGGAAAAGGAAGAGGCCTGAGGCTGTGAGGAATGGTGGGAGTTGAAGTCCAAAACACGTACCTGGAGGGCTGAAGCTGGCCCCTGCAATGGGGCAAGGCAGAGCAACGGGGAAGAGAAGGAGGGGGGGAAGCCTGGAGAGAGAGGAGGAGAAGCACGCGCACGCGCGCGTGTGTGTGTGAAGCTGGCCCTGCGATGGGCCATGGCAACAGAGCAATGGGGGAGAGAAGGAGGGGGAGAAGCATCTGAGGGAGCGCAGGAAGAGAAAGGAGGAGGAGGAGAAGCACGCGCACGCGCGCGTGTGTGTGTGAAGCTGGCCCCTGCGATGGGCCATGGCAACAGAGCAATGGGGGAGAGAAGGAGGGAGAGAAGCATCTGAGAGAGCGAGGAGAGAGAGGAGGAGAAGCACGTGCCCTGGTGTGGTGTGAAGCTGGCCCCTGCGATGGGCCATGGCAACAGAGCAATGGGGGAGAGAAGGAGGGGGGGAGAAGCATCTGAGGGAGCGCAGGAAGAGAAAGGAGGAGAAGCGCGTGCGTGTGTGTGTGTGAAGCTGGCCCCTGCGATGGGCCATGGCAACAGAGCCATGGGGAAGAGAAGGGGGGGAGAAGCATCTGAGAGAGCGCAGGGAGAGAGGAGGAGAAGAAGCGCATGTGTGTGTGTGAAGCTGGCCCCTGCGATGGGCCATGGCAACAGAGCAATGGGGAAGAGAAGGAGGGGGAGAAGCATCTGAGAGAGCGCAGGGAGAGAGAGGAGGAGAAGCGCGCGCGCGTGTGTGTGTGTGTGTGAAGCTGGCCCCTGCGATGGGCCATGGCAGCAGAGCAACGGGGAAGAGAAGGAGGGTGGGAGAAGCATCTGAGAGAGCGCAGGGAGAGAGAGGAGGAGAAGCGCGCATGTGTGTGTGTGTGTGAAGCTGGCCCCTGCGATGGGGCATGGCAGCAGAGCAACAGGGAAGAGAAGGAGGGGGGGGGAAGCGTGGAGGACTACACTTTCCAGAATGCATTGCCTGCCTACCTAGCAGCAGCGTCACTTCCAGTTCCCCATAGAAATGCGGGAAAAAGAAGAAGCTGAATGAAGGCGGGAAGGAAATGAGGGGGAGAAGACAGGGAGAAGTGAGTAGGTAGTACAATAATTATTAATTAGTAATTAATAATTTATTACGATCCTATCGCAAATTGTTGGCCTCAAGGACCGTAAAAGGAAGTCCACTTCCTGGTTGCCGTTCCAGGTGCGGAAATACTCAAAAGTAGCATTTCTTACGAATTTCTTACGAAACGCATCATTTTCATAACTCTTTTCTCATGCCTAGTGTCTAGATCAGACTTGGGCATCTTAAGCACCACGGGCCGGATACAGCCCGCTGGCTGATTCTGACCGGCCCGGGGAGAAGGGTGTCCGGGGTGGGGCTATTTCTGCAAGAGGAAGGCTGCCGCTGCCACCATCCCATCGCGGGCTGTGGGGCCTGCGTCGGCAGACAGCCCGCCGCTCCGGAGAACGATCGGAGGAGTGGCGACTTTGGAGTGCCTGCCATCCCGGAAGGCTATCTAGGCCTGCAGCGGGAGCAGTCGGCGACCTGCGGCAGCTGATCACCCTGGCGACCCAGAAGACTTGATCGTCTTCTGGGTCGCCAGGGTGATCAGCTGCCGCAGGTCGCCGACTGCTCCTGCTGCAGGCCCGGATCGCCTCCCGGGATGGCAGGCACTCCAAAGCCGGGATGGCAGGCACTCCATGGCAGGGCGATCAGCCGATCAGGAATGCCTCTGATGGAACGGCTGGGGGCGAGAGCGGGCGGTGGCCTGCAGTCTCCGATTGTCTGCTGCTCTGCTCTGGCCTGCTGCTGCGGCAGCTGGGTCCGCTTTGTCATCCTCTGGGCTGGGTCCATTGGGCCATTCCATCTTGAGATCCTTCCTCTCTTGAGGATGTCAGCCTCCATCTTGGTTCGCACCTTGTCTTCTTGAATTTCATTTTATTTTATTTTAGTGGTTTTTATTATTTTGTTATAATAATTTTATTATAATAATATAATAAATAATATAATATAATGGTATATTATAATTTCAATATATTATAATGCCTATATATATACTATAATATAATAATTATGATATTAATACTAATAATATATGAATATTTCTTGATATATTAATATGTTAATATTAATGATGTGTAATATATAGTAAATAAATAAATAAGATTAGTATATAGTTCAGCCTTAAGTGCGGCCCTCCATAATATTTTTGGCTCTCGTGTGGCCCCTTGGAAAAAAATAATTGTCCACCCCTGGTCTAGATCCATGGAAGTCCTGCTACCCCTGTATTCTGCCTTGGTTAGACCACACCTGAAATACTGTGTCCAATTTTGGGCACCACAATTGAAGGGAGATGTTGACAAGCTGGAATGTGTCTAGAGGAGGGCAACTAAAATTATCAAGGGTCTGGAGAACAAGCCCTGTGAGGAGTGGCTTAAGGAGCTGGGCATGTTTAGCCTGCAGAATAGAAGGCTGAGAGGAGACATGATAGTCATGTATAAGTATGTAAGAGGAAGTCATAGGAAGGAAGGAGCAAGAATTTTTCCCAGGAACTGCCTTCTTTCACCAGTTTTCTATTATTATTATTGTTGTTGTTGTTATTCAAAAAGGTGTCTTGCCTTGTTTCCTTTGATGCCAGTAGCCAAACCTGATTTGGGGGGAAAGAAGAAAGAGTCTTCTCACCTATATGTGTACTTTCAGTGGAAGCCTATGATGGCAGGCACTAAAAACATGTTTGCAGAATAACCGTGTTCAATAATATGATCTCTTGTTTGGCTGGAGGCAAATACATGTTTTGCATAATCTCATTGCTTCTGCAGTTACATTTTGCCTCCCAGCTGGCTTTAAAATATCAACCCATCCTATTTGCTTTCATGGATGCAGCAACCACTATGTTAAAAAAGCATATATGTAAAAAAAGAAAATAAAAAAAGAATCAACGTTGGTGGCAGAGATAACCTAGTTCTTTGCTCACTGCCTTCCAGCTGGCTTTGTGATTTAATGGCATGCTGCCTATGCATTGAATATTTACATTAAATTTATTTTTATTTTTAAAAGAAGGAAGAAGCATGTATTTCGAAATTGCTCCTATTAAATAAGAAAGACGGGACAGGGGTGCAGTGCATCTTATAGAATCATTGGATCATAGGGTTGGAAGACACTCTATCCCAGTGTTTCCCAACCAGTGTGCCCTGGCACACTACTGTGCCGTGAGCAATCATCAGGTGTGCCGTGGGAAATTGGACCCTCCAATACCCTTTCTTCCCCCTCCTGCTGAACACTTTTTCTTCTCCACTCGGGCTCCCTTCTTCCCAGTCTCGCTCTGCTCGCTTTGCCGCGCTTTGCTTTTGGGGCGAGTCAGCGCAGTAGCGCCCGCACGGGTCATGCCTTCCTCCCTCCCCCCTCCACCCCTGAGCACGCTCACGCTGCCCCCTCGGATCAAAATGGCAGCAGAAGCGGCAGTGTAGAAGAAAAAGTAAGTGTTCGGCAGGAGGGCGAAGAAAGGGCGCAAAGGGGGAGGAAGAGGTCTCTGTCGAAACCTGGCATGGGCAAACTTGGACCTTCCAGGTGTTTTGGACTCCAACTCCCAACATTCCTAGCAGCCTCAGGCCTTTTTCCTTTCCCCCCTCAGCCATTTAAGCAAGAAAGGGCCTCAGGCCATTAGGAATGCTGGGAGTTGAAGTCCAAAGCACCCAGAGGGCTGAAGTTTTCCCATGCCTGTTTTAGGGACCTTAAAGTGGTGAGCCTCCTTCCAACATTGTGATTCTGGATAGAAAACAAACAACAACATAACATAACATTGTTTGAGTCCACAGTGCTCTCTGGGTGTAGGTGAACTACAACTTCCAAACTCAAGGTCAATTCCCAAGCAAACCCTTTCAGTACTTTCTGTTGGTAATGAGAGTTCAATGTGCCATTGTTCAATTCCATTGTTGCAAGAGTTCAGGATGCTCTTTGATTGTGTGTTAACTATAAATCCCAGAAACTGTAACTCCCAAATGTCAAGGTCTATTTTCCCCAGACTCCATCTGTGTTCACATTTGGGCATATTGAGTATTCATGCCAAGTTTGGTCCTGATCCAACATTGTTTCAGTCTACAGTGCTTTCTGGATATAGGTGAACTACAACTCTAAAACCCAAGGTCAATGCCCACCAAACTCTTATAGTATTTTCTCTTGGTTTTGGGAGTTCTGTGTGGGAAGTTTGTGTCTTTCTGCCATTCCTGCCAGGATATCTATGTTGTGTTCATTGAAACAGGTCCAGGTTTCATACTGAGTGTATAAATACATTTAAAAACATATTAACTCTATGTATTACTGTGTTAGAGTGTCATTTTGTGTCATTTTGGTTGGTGGTGTGCCCCAGGATTTTGTAAATGTAAAAAGTGTGCCGCGGCTCAAAATAGGTTGAAAATCACTGCTCTATCCAGGCAAACCCCCTGCCAAGCAGAGAATTCACAATCAAAGCACCCCCAACGTATGGCCATCCAACCTCTGTTTAAAGGCCTCCAAAAAAGTGGGCCTTCACTACACTCTGAACCTCGGCGTCCCACTACTTAAGCTCTTCCTAATATTCAAGTGGAATTTCCTTTACTGTAATTTGAACCATCCCTGTTGGAGTTTAATGCCACCAACATTGTTGACCATGGAATGGTTCTATAGCAGTGGTTCCCAACCTGTGGGCTGTGGACCACCAGTGGTCTGCAAAAACTGAAACATGGCTCACGGCCTCACTATTACTACACCGTTGCAACAAGAGCGACTGGTCTTGCACAACCCTCTTATAGTGCCAAGGCTTATTCACTAGGGGTGGTTGATCCATCAAAATGGTTTCTAAACTCGCGTGTGGGGGGGGGGGATTGTCCTCGGTGGTTTAATATAGAAATTTATCCCAAAAATTTCCGTAATATTTCGTTATTGAAATGTAATTATTAACTAAAATTCGTTATTATTTCCTGTTAGTTCTCACCAGGGAAGGAGGTGGGGAGGGCATCCACACCTCCTTTCCCTGCTAAGGAATAAAGCAGGACAAAGCCTCGGCACCTCATTTCCCTGACAAGGAATAAAACGAGACAAAGTCTAAACACTCACTTTGCAGCGGATTGCCTTCCCCTGCATTGGATCCAACACAGGGGGACCCAATCTGCTGCAAAGTGAGTCTAAACACTCACTTTGGAGCGGATTGCCTTCCCCTGCGTTGGATCCAACACAGGGGGACCCAATTCACTGCAAAGTGAGTCTAAACACTCACTTTGGAGCGGATTGCCTTCCCCTGCGTTGGATCCAACACAAGGGAACCCAATCTGCTGCAAATTGAGTCTAAACACTCACTTTGGAGCGGATTGCCTTCCCCTGCGTTAGATCCAACACAGGGGGACCCAATTCACTGCAAAGTGAGTCTAAACACTCACTTTGGAGCGGATTGCCTTCCCCTGTGTTAAAAGGAATGTGGGTTGGATTCTGAGCTGGCAGGGGCAAAGAGAGCCGATGCCTCCCTTCCCCTCTGCCAGCCCAGAAACCAACGTGCGTTCCCTTTAACCCGCAGCTCAGATGGTGACAGGAAGGTGCAGGGGGCAGCCTGGCACCCTCCTCTCACCAGCCGAGACCCAAACAGAGGTTTTTTTAACCTCTGTTTGTGTGTCATCTGGTGAGAGGAGATGCTGCCTTCCACTCCCCTCTCGCCAGCTGACAACCAAAGGTGGAAACGACCTAATAACGCGCCCTTTACATATAATGGCTGACCCGGTTTCGATTTAGAAAGGTCACTTCCTGGTTGGACGACGAGGGTCAATATAGAGTCGTAATAATTTCAAATATGAAAAATTAACGAATATCAATGTATTACGGCCAGAGATATCCACCCCTATAATTCACTATGGTTTTCTGTGGGCGAGCAGATGGTGCCTACTGGATAGCATATGTTCTGTATCAGAAACTAGAGCTGATGTGGTCTGTCCAATGCAATTTTCTGAATCAGAACTCCAAGTAACCAAACTGAATCTAAAGTTGACCAAAAACTGATTCATAACCTTTGGTTCTAATGTTGGAGAATGGTCCCTGGTCAAGTGGTCCCTGGTCAAAGATTGGGAACCACTGTTCTATAAACATTCAGAAGATGACAGGTGCTTCAAGTAGTTTCCACAGATCTTCCACCAATTCCTAAAAAGATCCTCAATTCCTAGCCTATCCTTTGTATCTGGAAACAACTAATTGCTTGAATGAAACTAACTTGTCATTGAGCCATTTAGGACCGGGTTGCAGCGCAGCTGGTTGGGAGCCAACTGCATTAAGATCACTACTGACCAAGAGGTCATGAGTTCAAAGCGAGCCCAGGTTGGAGTGAGCTTCCGACCATTTGTGTAGCTTGCTATCGACCTTTGCAGCCGGAAAGACAGTCAAGTGGGAAATGTAGGTACCGCTTCTGCGGGGAGGCTAATTTAACTAATTTATGATGCCAGAAAATAACCTCTCGAATTGTGTTCGGAAGCTAATTTGAGTATATATGGGGCAGGTGTACGGTGTGGTCAAGGGGGTCCCTCCCTCCGGGCTCACCTTGATGTGCTCCTTGCCGACCAGCCAGGGCCGATGGGCCAGGATCTTGTTGATCTCGCTGAGCTTCCGGAGCTTCAGGGGGATGTAGTCCAGGCCCCGGAGCCAGAGGGGGTTGCCCCCCAAACACAGGAACTGCAGGACGTGGAGGTTGTCCAGGTAGCGGCAGCGGTGTCGGGCAGCGGCCTGGAGAGCCGGACACAGGAGCGGTCAGTGAGAGACCCCCCAAAATGCCATCATTTCCACACACCCAGAGTCACAAGCTACAACTCCCATTATTTCGTAGCATTCAGCCAAGGCACTTAAAGTGGTCTCAAACTGCATTCATTCTACACTGCAGATGCATTCTGAGCCATATAGGGCAGGCATGGGCAAACTTCGGCCCTCCAGGCATTTTGGACTACTACAACAACAACATAATAATCATAATAATAATCCTTATTTATATCCCGCTACCAGGGGCGGTCTAAGGTAATTTTAAATGGTAAGCAAACATTATTTTGCCCCCCCCCCCAAAAAACATTATTTTGGTGTGTGTCCCCCCCACGCATGCCCAGAAGCTCCTGTGCGCAGGCGCAGAAGCCTGTAAACACAGCACTCCCTATTCGGCACACAGGGAGGTTTGCTACGGTGCGGCGTTGGAGCGCACAAGGCCCAAAAGTGGAACATCGGCCGGACGCTGTCTGGCGGGCGGGGAAATGCGCCCTTTACCCAGATGGTGCCCCACGCAGTGGCATCCTTTGCCTACCGGTAGGACCACCCGTGACTGAATGAATAAACAATACAACAAATCGAAATATGATTGAAGGAACTAGTTGTTTCTCCTGCATGTTAGCCCTATCTTCAGATGTGTCCTCTTATCCTCTGCAAAAGTGCCACAAACATTAATAGTACTGTGACAAATTTTATATTGATGGTGGCCCTTTCATCCCTGCCTATTCTCCTTAAATATACTGATGTGGCCTAGAGGTTGTGGAATTCTTCAGGCCCAGAGACTGGAAATGTCATTGGATTATTTATACTTCAAACACCTTTTCCATTTTAATCAGAAGTCAAATGTAAACAGAATGAAAGATCGGCATTAGAAAAAGATTTGCTTAATTAAAATTTGAATATTTGAACAACTTGGCTGCTTTTCAGAGTTGGATAAACCCATCTGTCTGTTACCTACTATTTAATATTTATGCTAACTAACTTCACAACTTGAAATGTTTCTTCCTTTTGCCCTTCATAGGACTGCTCTCTGCATCAATGGAAGAATTTAGGAAATGATTTCCATTGCTAAGGGGTTTTTTTCCCATTTGGAGAATGGCAAAGGGTTGTTGAGAAGTTATAGGAGCTCACCAACTGAAGTAGGGGGAGTTGCTAAGAACTAGCACACACTAAAGGCAAAACGAATCCAGACAATCTACTACACCATATATATGAAAAATAATCAAACAGCAACCGTATGTATTTTACCGCAATGTAGTAAAAGTCGTAAATAGTAGGGTTGTTGCAAAGTTCATCTAATAAAGTTCAAAGTCCATAGGTCCAGTAAATATAAATTCAATACCTCTCACAAGTCACTTATTATCAGTCATAAATCCATGTGTTGGTCAATATATATAATCCGATGTAAGGTGGAATCGGTAAAGCAGCAATCCATAAATTCTTCGCTACTCAAAATAGCTAATCCAATGTTCCCAGTAGCAGAGTGATCCAAGTCGAAATAATGCGAAGGGAAAATAGTCCACACATCCGGTCACGTAGATAAATCAAACAGAATATTTATTATTATTTTTTTACTTTTGTAATTTTTTTAAAAAAATATTTTTATTGTTTTATCATTATCAACACAATATTATACAATGTCTATTTACAGCAGATTCATGTTATTCATTTCTAGGTACAATACTTCAATCTTTAGCATCTGCCATTATGTTTTTCTTATACATTTTTGTATCCCTCCCCGCTGTGCTCCCCTCCCCCCTCCCCAAGCCATTGCTTTTACATATCATTCGTCCAAAATTTCATTTCTTCTTGTGGAGGTAACCTTCCTTCTTCCTTTTCTTCTTTTCTAATCCTTTTTCAATAAATTTTCTCCATACCTCATAAAAATCACTTTGTTTCCATATACCTCTTTTTACTTTTAATATACATGTTAACTTGTCATTTATTGCCAGTTTCCATACTTCCTTGTACCATTCCTCTATTTGTATATTTATTTCTTTTTTCCAATTCCTTGCTATAAGCAGTCTTGCTATTGTTAATAGGTTTGTTATCGCATCTTTATCCTTTTTTCCAATTGTATACTATTATATAATGATAATAAAGCTATACTAGGACTTCTTTCTATTTTAATATTCATTATATCTTCTATTTCTTTAAATATTTTTGCCCAAAATTTGCTTACATATTTACATTGCCACCACATATGTATGTATGTTCCTGTTTCTTGGCATCCTCTCCAACAGTTTTTCGAGTAGTTTTTATTTATATTTGCCATTCTTACTGGTGTAAGGTACCATTTCCATATTAATTTATAATAATTTTCTTTAATCCTTATTGATAAATTTTTAAGATGTCTTTGTCTCCACAATTGTTGCCACTCTGTTTCCTTTATTTTTATCCCTAAGTCTTCTTCCCAGATCTCCTTAAGGGTGTGATTTGTTGTTTTTCCTTCCTTTATTTCAATTATTATCTTATATATTTTACTAGTTATTCCTTTCAAGTTTTCGTGCTCTTCTACATCCCTCCCATTTTGTATTATTTGTTCAAATTGGTTAACCTTACTTCCTTTTTTATTATTTTAGCCAATTTTTAAACCATTGTTCTAATTGTATACAATGGAACCATGTCAATTTTATTTCTCTAAATTCTTCCATAATCATTTCCTTCTTCGTTCCTACTTTTATCCAATCCCCCATTTTATCTTAAAAAAATTCCCTTAACTTTTTGTTTTAAATTCTTTGGAAATTTCTTTTCCATTACAATTGGGGTTATTACTGATCCATCCGTTATTAACATTCTCCTGTATTTATTCCATACTTCTAATATATTACTCAACATTGGATTTCTAATTTCCCTAATTTCTTTCCTCGTGAATTGTTTAAAAAAATATATTCCATATTTCTTCTTCCACTTTTCCTGAGTAATTTCTTAGCCATTCTACCCCATCTTTTTAATCATTCCTTCTATAACCAGTCTCAATCTACTCGCTTCATAATATTTTTTAATGTTAGGGAGTGCTAAACCTCCTTCTTTTTATGATTTATACCATAACTGTTTGTTTAGTCTATTTCTTTTACTACCATTGCAATATTTATTTATCATTTGTTGCCATCTGTTTAGTCCTTCCTCTGTAATTTGCAGTGGCAGCATTCTAAATATGAAGTTTATCTTTGGGAGTATTTTCATTTTTACTAATGCTATCTTTCCAAACCAAGATAGATGTATACTGTCGTACTCTGTTAATTTTTTTTGAACCTCTTTTCTCAATGCTACTACATTTACCTCTTCCATTTCTTTTAAATCTTTTGTTATTATTACTCCAAGGTATTTTAATTTGTTCTTTAATCTAATTCCCATTTTTCTTTGTTCTGTAAAATCTTTTTCTTCTTTCTTTGTATAATTAAGTAGCATCATTTCTGACTTATTCCAATTAACTTGTAGACCCGTTGATTCCCCAAATTTCTCTAGATGTTCCTTTACTTTATCCATTTTACCTACTATATTTTCAATAAATAACAATGTATCATCTGCGAATAAGCTCACCTTCTGCTTTTCCTTTATTCCTACCCCTTCTAAGTTTTTATCATTCCTAATGGCATTTGCAAATAGTTCTATCACCATCGCAAACAGAATTGGTGATAGAGGGCATCCTTGTCTTGTCCCCCTTGTCACTTTTATTTCTTTTGTCACCCCATCATTTATATTTACGACTGCTGAATTTCTTGAATAATATTGTTCTAGTAAACCTTTTATTCTACTTCCCATTCCAAATTTGTTCATAATCTTGCTTAAAGCCCGCCATTCCACACAACCAAAAGCTTTAAATATATCTAATGATAATATCCCTACTTTTAAATTCTTCTCTTGAACCACACAAATTTTATTTAGTACTTTCCCTATCAAGTTTGACATTTGTCTTCCTTTTACAAACCCACATTGGTCTTTTTTTATATATACTTATACATACATTTGTTCATTCTATTGGCTATTATAGCAGATAGAATCTTCGCATCTTGGTTAACTAGTGATATGGGCCTATATGACAGAATATTTATAATCCTCATGTGTAGTGATATGCTGAACGTCGAGACAGGCTGACGAGGGCATTCATACCTAAGGACCCTTCTCCCGTTTTGACCCTGCTGGGTCTTGATCAAGGCAATTCGACATCAGCGTGGATCCTCCCGTATCGTAGATTACCACAGGCGGTACATATAGTTAATACAAACAATCATCTGCAAAGAGGTAAAGTACGCGCCTCAATGCTGTATGAATAGTGAATGCTACTATTTACGACTTTTACTACATTGGGGTACGGTACATATGGTTACTCTTTTATTATTTATCATATATATGGTGTAGTAGATAGTCTGGATTCATTTTGCCTTTAGTGTGTGCAAGTTATAGAAGCTACCATGGAGGAAGAAGGTTGCAAATGACATTTACCATCAGTGGGTGAACATCGATTCCCTTGGGAATCTGGAATTTCTGGAGAGGAACATTCCTCTTTGCTGCCATACCCTTGGGAAATGTATTTTGTTGTGTGTATTTTATTGTGAGGTAAATGTTTGTTGTTTAATTTTTTTTGCTGTATTGTATCTTTGGGCTTGGCCTCATGTTAGCCACGCTGGGTCCCCTTCGGAGAGATGGTGGCGGGTTATAAATAAAGATGATGATGATGATTATTATTATTAAATGAATAAAATAGCAAAATAGTGACAGATACAGCTCTTTATAGTCTTAAAGGCACAGACAAGTAATTTAACCTTTTTCACTTTTTTTCATGTCAGGAGAGACTTGAGAAATTGCAAGTTGCTTCTGGTGTGAGAAAATTGGCCATTTCCCAGGGAATGCCTGGGTATTTGATGTCTCACCATCCTTGTGGGAGGCTTCCCTCATGTCCCGCATGGGGAGCTGCAGCTGACAGAAGGAGCTCATCCATGCTCTCCCCAGATTCAAACCTCCGATCTGCCGACACAAGGGTTTAACCCACTGCACCACCAGGGGCCTTCCTGTTATGAAATTGGGGAGTTTTCAAAATCTATTTGCATTTTAGCATTCATGCGAAAGAAGGTAGAGGATAGATGGATAGATCAGTGTTTTTCAACCTTTTTTGAGCCGCGGCACACTGGGGCACACCACCAACCAAAATGAGACAAAATGACACTCTAACACAGTAATACATATAGTTAATATGTTTTTAAATGTATTTATACACTCAGTGTGAAACCTGGGCCTGTTTCGATGAACACAACATAGATATCGTGGCAGGAATGGCAGAAAGACGCAAACTTCCCACACAGAACTCCAATAACCAAGAGAAAGTACTGAAAGGGTTTGCTTGGGAGTTGACCTTGAGTTTGGAAGTTGTAGTTCACCTACACCCAGAGAGCACTGTGGACTCAAACAATGTTATGTTGTGTTGTTGTTTGTTTTCTATCCAGAATCAATGTTGGAAGGAGGCTCACCACTTTAATGTACCTAAAACAGGCATGGGAAAACTTCGGCCCTCTGGGTGCTTTGGACTTCAACTCCCACCATTCCTAACAGCCTGAGGCCCTTTCCTGCTTAAGTGGCTGAGGGGGAGGAAAAGGGCCTGAGGCTGCTAGGAATGGTAAGAGTTGGAGTCCAAAACACCTGGAAGGTCCAAGTTTGCCCATGCCAGCTTTCGACAGAGACCTCTTCCTCCCTCTTCCCCTTCGCTCCGTTTCTTCCCCCTTCTGCCAAACGCTTACTTTTTCTTCTACACTGCCGCTTCTGCTGCCATTTTGATCCGAGGGGGCAGCGTGAACGTGTTCAGGGGGGAGGGGGAGGGAGGAAGATGTGACCCGTGTGGGCGATACTGCGCAGACTTGCCCCAGAGGAAAGCGAGGCAAAGTGAGCAGAGCGAGGCTGGGAAGAAGGGAGCCCGAGTGGAGAAGAAAAGGTGTTTGGCAGGAGGGGGAAGAAAGGGTATTGGAGGTTCCAATTTCCCACGGCACACCTGATGAATGCTCGCGGCACACTATTCTGCCATGGCACACTGGTTGGGAAACACTGGGATAGGTAATGTGTGGTTTTCTGGGCAAAACAAAATTATGTTTTCAAAGACTATTTGCAGTTGGAGACTTATTCTGTGCAGAATAACATACTTGTCTGAGAAGATTTATGCTAGGCATCTTTGTCCTCCCAGTGAATCGCAATAACTGGGAGGACAAAGATGCCTAGCATTAGTCTTCACAGACAAAGACCACTTCATCGGATACATCTGATGATGTGGAGTGTGTTCAACAACGTAATAATATTCATAGAAATAGTCCTATTAGTCTGTAATTTTATACAAAAAATAACAAAGCAATTCAGGAATGTACTTGAGACTAATCATTAGGAAGACATTTCTAGCAGAAACTTTCACACATTGGATAAAGTGGACTGTGTCCATGAAGGTTTTTCATGGAAATATCCTCTTTCTAGCTGGCCTCAAAGATTGATGCACATAGGATGCATATTTATTTATGCATTATTAGACTCTCTCGTATTATCTGGTAAGAAGAAATGTCTATAATAAGCTTTTGTGGATTCAGTCCACATCTTTAGATGCATCTGATGAAGTGGTCTTTGCTGAATATTTCTTTTCTGCTTAATCTAGAAAGGTATAACAATTCTAATTTAGCCAAGACCTTCACTCATTTTAGTAAGGACACCCTTTTGTCTCAAAGGGAATGACTTGGGAGTGTGTTCCGGTATTACAAAGGTTCATATTGCAACACAGAGTTTCTTTTTACATTGTATTCATCCTGAAGAGATATTCCAGTAAACAAGAGAATGAGGTAAACCAGTGTTTTTCAACGGCACATTTTTTACATTTACAAAATCCTGGGGCACACCACCAACCAAAATGACACAAAATTACACTCTAACACAGTAATACATATAGTTAATATGTTTTTAAATGTATTTATACACTCAGTGTGAATCCTGGGCCTGTTTCAATGAACACAACATATATATGACTTCCTCTCACATATTTATACATGGCTATCATGTCTTCTCTCAGCCTTCTCTTCTTCAGGCTAAACATGCCCACCTCTTCAAGCCGCTCCTCATAGAGCTTGTTCTCCAGACCTTTGTGAAATTTCACCCTGAGTGAAACTTGCTTCCAGTTAACTATGGATGTCATGAAGCTGTTATAAAAGTTCCGGGGGACTCTTGAAAAATCCAGTAAAATAGTAAAAAAAAACATTTCCAAGTGGAGAGGCTCAATTTCTTTCTTGGAAACCTGTGAGGGGGCTGCTAGGAGGGGAGAGAGTGCCAATTTCCCACGGCACAGCTGATGATCGCTCACGGCACACTAGTGTGCCACGGTACACTGGTTGGGAAACACTGAGGTAAACAACTGCTTTTATGTGCCAGCATGCATTAGACTTGTGCATTTGGGGTAAACCATGATCCATATCAGTATCATTTTGGAGGGGGCCCTGATCTGTGTCTCCCAAATTCAGGAGGGAAGATAACTGTTTTCAATCTGTGGTTCTGAAAGTTTTGTTTTCTATCCAGCCCATTATTGGGGGAGGGGGGCTTCCCAGACTCCCCTTCCCATCATTTTAAGCATTTAAGCTGTTTCAACTCTAGAGGAGAAGTGCTGCAGGCAGGCGTGCATGCCTTCTTTCCCCGGGCCTGTGGCAGGCCACATATTCTTCCCAAGGCATTTAAAGGACACTGCTTAAAGCTGTCTACTCTAGAGGAGAGATGTTGCAAGCAGGTGCATGTGCTTTAAGGGTGCTTTAAAGCTGTTTCTACTCTAGAGAGGTGCTGCAGGCAGACGTGCGTGCTTTAAGGAGGCTTCTTATCTGCTTCTACTCTAGAGGTGTTGGAGTTCAGCCTGTGATTGTGTTTAAGGATCAGGGTTCTTTGGATGTTGGGAATGATGACAATGAGGTTCATGTAGGTAATGGTGTTTCCAATGATGAAGTGGCTATTGATGCAGAGAATGGCCAGGAGATCCCTGTTCAAAGTGTAAACCTTGGATTTTCAGTTAATACCATTCTGACCATTGGCTATACAAAAGCCAAAGAAAACATACGACAGCATATCTGGGACACAGAGCTACCTAAATGCAGCCTCTACTCTTCCAATCTTCAAAGATAATGGAAGGGCGCTGCATCCTGCAGAGTACTTAGGCAACCTAACCATCCCTAAACATAGGAAGGCGTTCTCTTTGGCTAAATTCAATGTACTCCCTTCTGCTGTATTGGAGGGAAGATACAACAAAGTACCATACAATGAATGCCTATGTCCCTGTGAGGCGGAGGCAGTGGAAACTGTGGAGCACGTTTTGTTGTATTGCTCTTTTTACCGTGACCTTCGTAAACATTTTATAAATCCAATTTTAGAAAGTCTACCAGGGATATCTGTAAGGTTTTATATTGATTATCTCTTGTTTGATCAACACCCCTAACAGTCACTGTGAGGGTATCCAGCTTCTGTGCAGCAGCAATAGCTTGTCGGCGCAAGATGCTGTCACAGTCTTAGAAAGTTTTAATATTTACTGCAGTTTTACCATTGTCATTTTATCATTTAAATGTTTAATACCGTTTTAACTATCATTTTTAATATTGGGTTTTAAACTTTGCCTGTGTGTACGCTGATGTTTGTACATTTGTGTACATGTATGTGTACCCTGATGTTTGTACAGCCTGATGTTCGTACATTTTTTATGCTGGTCATTGACCGTAATAAATCTTGTATGTATGTATGTATGTATGTATGTATGTTCAAAGTGTAGTTTCTGATGAGAATGTTCCTGAAGGGTTTGGGGATGATGGTGTGTTCTCTGAATTGCTACCAGTGAATTCCCATGATTTGGAGCCTGAGAATAACTTGACACCTGGGCCAGCTGCAGAAGTTAATGAGCCAATAGATAGACAGGATGTTATTACTCAAAATAGGAAAGCAAACCACTCACTTAGGTGTTCTGCCAGGCTCAAAGAAAGAATGATAAGGGGTTCAAGGCTAAAACAAACCCCATTTCTGGCCGCTTGGGACATAGCATAATTAGGGGATAAAAGTGCCAAGTACAGAATCTGTAGTCAGATGAAGCATCATTTGGAATCTAGTTAAGATGTCTTTGCTGTTCCTTGGAAGCCTAGCTTTGGATAGATTCATGTGTTAAGTACCTTTGATTCATGTTTCCAGTTCTTGGATTTTACTATAGAAGGTTCTGCCTTTGTTTTTCAAGAACTTTGATGGACTAATTTCTTGGGATATTTGTTCCAGCTTATCTTTCTACCTAATTGGATTTACCTACTCTTTTAAAGTGTTTTTACTACTACTGCTTTTTGAATATCTTCAATAAATGGATTGCATTTCTACCCAGCTGTGTGGTGTTTAAAGTCAGAGGGCTTTCTTGGTCAGGAGTGCAACAAGAGGAGAGAAGCTACAGGAAGACATGCACGCTTTCTCTCCCAGGCCTGCACCATGCACTCTTTCCAATGCATTTAAAAGAGGCTTCCCCACTTCCAGGTAAGAAAGAGTGATCACCGCCCAGAGCTATCCTCCCAAGGCTTCCTGTGACGCCCCCTAGAGGGACTGTATTGATCTGTGTTAAGATTATCATTTACCTGTATTGAGTTTTTGTTCTGCTTCACCATGTGCTTCTCGATCATGTGATCTTTTGCCTTATCATGTGGTCACTTGGGGATGAGCTACATCCTGTCCCTTACCTGGTGACCTGCCTTCAACCCCACCCCCCTTTTCGGAATCTATTTAAGGGGCCGCATGGCACTCCCACTTCCTCTTTGCCAAGCAACATCAGGACAATCAAGGCCTCTAAGCCAGGCGGCTGCAAAGGGCAACCGCTTTTACCTGCTGATTTTCCCACGTCTTTAACCAAAACCTCCAGGATAAAGGAAGATCTGTCTTCATCAGAGGCTGGGATTTTGGGGGCCTTGCTACAGGAATTCGTTTGCCTGCAGGCCAGAAGACAGCGGAATGCCTTGGATTCACTAGAGGTACCATCACATTGCTTTCAGGCTTTGTGATAGACTCCCTTTCTTACAAGGACTCTGAAACCAACTCAAGCCTTTGAACCATCAGTTTAGTTGATTGTATACCAATAAATCCTGTTTTAGTTCACCCCATCCTGAGTTTCACACTCTTTTTATAGAGATTCAGGACTTTCTTGTATGTGGGAAAATCTTAATTCTGTCCCCAGGGTCAAAGCTTGTTTGTCCTATCTCTAAAGTCTCTTTTTGGGCCCTGGGAAGACAGAAGACTTCCTTTAAAAACCTCTCTTTATTCCTTGCACACTTCAATTTCCTTTCTGCTTTGGGTTTAATGCTTCCCTACAGCTGTTTCTCTGCTCTAGAGGAGAGGTACTAACTGGTAGTAGTTTTCAGTGAATGGCGGTGTTATTTTTGTTTGCTGAAATTAATAAAGATTAAACTGTGATGCAGAAAAGCAGAGGAGAAGCCAAGATGGCCTCCTGCTTGTTTTTGTTCCGGACAGGTTTTCATACCGGAAGGGGCCTTACCATTACATGCTCCCAAAGGTACCAAAGGAAAACAGATCTGTGCACAAGTCTAGCATGCTTCATAGAAAAAAAAATGTGCAAACTCTCTTGAGATCTCAGCCAGTGAGAAAAACAAAATAAGAAAAGAGTAAGTCAAATATTCAAACTCTGAAGACACATTCGGAAGAATTATAGAAGTGAAACTCTTATGACTCATCAATGTTATGACCTTAATGTGGTATGGGATTTAATTTGGGCATCAACCAGATTCCTTTCCCAAATCCTTAATCTGAAACGATCTCTACCCTAGATAAAGACTCCCATGACTACCTGTTTTCTGCTAACAAAAGAGCCAGCCAGCTTTGCCCGGATCAAGATTGTTCACAGTCTGTAAGAGGAAATCAAAAGGAAGAATGTAACCGTTCAGTTTTTCTCATTTCCTGCGAGCCTAAAGCCTGCTCTGGGTGAAATTTAACACCATCATATCATGTGATGAGTCCCGTTGGAGAATCTAAAGACACTTCATTATATGTCTGGGACCTCATGATGAGACAGACTATGTGATGTCCGACATCCGGATTATAATCCTGTGGGTGACTTTTTGCACATCTAAATACAGACGTCACAGAACATTTTTATTCAATGTATAATATCTGTACTCAATTCAAATTTGCAGAATCAGATTTGTGTATGTGTGCTGTGGCATTGTGCTTGTGCAGGCATGAAGACATATTATATGTAGGCGCATTGCTCCTTTGATGTGGATAATGGATATGATTGAATGGAGATTCACAATTTTCCCATTTGCTGACAGATGTTAAGGAAAACACCTCAATACTTCTTGCAGTGCAAAAACTGCAAGAAGTGGGGCTGTGGTGGTGCAATGGGTTGCCATGATGACCATGGGTCTGACTCAAGTAATATCTGGCCCCACACATCAGGCGGGACACACATTGGACCTTGTTTTCATTGTGGACGGTGGGACAGTCAGAGTGGAAGCAGGCCTGGATTACCCATAGGGCCACCCTAGGCCATGGCCTAGGGTGGCACCTTTTGGGGGGCAGCAGGTCCGGACCCCCCAAGAAAGTTTTTTAAAAATTCAAAAAATCCCCCCCAAAATAAAAAAAATAGAAAGGGTGCATGCGTGCAGCGGCGTAAGCGCCATCCACGGCTGGCCCCCCCTTTAGCTATGCTCTCCTCGGCTCTGCCCCCGACCTTGGCTCCACCCCACCCCCAGCTCCGCCCCCGCCTCCTCGCGCGCCCACTCTGTTTCCCTGCCTTTCTTGTCCGGCTCACGCGTCTCAGTCTCTCTGTGTGTTTGTGTTTCCCTGCCTCTCTCTCTTGCACATGCTCCTCCCTCCCTCGGCTCACGCCCCCCCCAGCCTGTGTTGCCTTGCTTCTCGTGCAGGGGCGGAGCCGGGGGCGGGGCGGAGCCGGGGGCGGGGCGGAGCCGGGGGCGGGGGCAGACTCAGAGCCTTTGGCCTAGGGTGCCAAAAGGGCCTGATCCGGGCCTGAGTGGAAGAGCAAAACATTCTTCCATTGTCATGGTCTGACCATCATTTGATCTGTTTAAAATTGGCCTTGACCTCTAACCTCCACAGGAGTGGTGGACCCATTAAGATGGTCTGCCCCAGGAGACTTACGGATCCGGAAGGACACCTGAGGTCTCTTGGGGATCTTCCTGTCCTGGAGACTGATGATCCTGTCGACGCCCTGGATGATCGCTATAATAGCAAGTTGGCCAGAGTGATTGACACGTAGAGTCACACCAACTCCTTGGTTCACAGAGGAGCTGGCAGTGATGAAACGCTGGAGGAGGGGTCTAGAGTGCATCTGGAGGAAGTCTCATGACGTATCTGACCAAGCGCGAGCTAAAGCCACTATTAAGGCTTATTCTGCAGCTTTGCGAGCAGCCAGGAAAGTATTCTTGACTGCCTGCATAGTGTCTGCAGCAAGACTATCGGAGTTGTTTCGGATCGTTGTATAAGGGATATCCGGAAAGTAAGATTACAAGGCACATAGCTCTTATAGGGAATTTTCATGGGGGAAGTTGGTATCACTGCTGTGTAGTAGGAAACCAGTGGAAGTGAACGAGCAGTGCCAGTTGTCAGTAGCTCATCGACTGGTGTTGCGGTGAAGGTTAGAGATGAGCGTCCTCATTCCGTTCCCCTCCAAGTGCGAAGTTCGCACTGTAATACGCGACATAAATGCTAAGGGCATGAATGCCGCTGCGATCCATTGCAAAATCATTTCAACTTATGGAGAGGACATAATGTCAAGACAGCATGTGACAAAATGGATATGGAATATATTGTGAGACCTTGAAGAAACTTCACAGAGCCATCCAAAACAAATGTCCTGGAATGCCGATGGTGGGCGTCTGTCTCCTTCATGACAATGCATGTCCGCACACCGCTCATGTAACACAAGAGTTGTTGACTTCATTTGGTTGGGATATTTTAACCCACCTCTCTCACAGTCCCAATCTCGCACCCAGTGACTATCATCTGTTCACTAAATTGAAGGAAAACCTGGGTGAAAATTACAAGAAACTACAAGAAAGGAGATTCCATCTGAACAGGAGGAAGAACTTCCTGACTGTGAGAGCTGTTCAGCAGTGGAACTCTCTGCCTCAGAGTGTGGTGGAGGCTCCTTCTTTGGAGGCTTTTAAACAGAGGCTGGATGGTCATCTGTCAGGGATGTTTTGAATGCAATTTTCCTGCTTCTTGGCAGAATGGGGTTGGACTGGATGGCCCACGAGGTCTCTTCCAACTCTGTGATTCTATGAAAATCAAAGTGACAAACTGACTGAAAAAGGCACAGGGAGACTTCTATGATACATGTATAAAAAAACTCATCCCACATATGACAAAATGCATTGAACGGAGTGGTGACTGTGTAGAGAAATAATGTAATACCTATGCTACAATGCATGTAAATTTTATTAAAATACTAGCTTGGGGACCCGGCCCTGCCTGGGTTATTTGAGAAAGGCACTGTGTGCCAAGGTTGGTCCTTATCAGTTGTTTATTTGGCTCGCAGTGGTCTAAGGAAGTGAGTGAAGGTACTTCAAGTCCCATCATCCATGGTCCATCCTCCTCCAAATTGCACCAGGATGTAGAGTGGGTCATGGGGGTTCTGTGTGCCAAATTTGGTCTTGATCAGTTATTAGATGAGGGTCGCAGCAGTCTTGGGAAGTGAGTGGAGGTACTTCAAGTCCCATCATCTGTGGTCCATGCTCCTGGATACTGCAGCAAGATGTAGAATGAGTCATGGGGGCTCTGTGTCCCAAGATTGGTCTTGAGAAGTCATTGGATGAGGTTGGCAGCGGTCCTGTGAAGTGAGTGGAGGTACTAAAATCCCATCATCCATGGTCCATCCTCCTCCAAACTGCACCAGGATGTAGAGTGGGTCATGGGGGCTCTGTGTGCCTAGTTTGGTCTGCATTGGTCATTGGATGAGGGTCGCAGTGGTTTCAGTAAGTGAGTGAAGGTACTGCAAGACCCATTATCCATGGTCCATCTCCCTTGGAACTGCAGCAGGATGTAGAGTGGGTCACTCTGTGTAGCAAGTTTGGGCCTGGTCTGTGATTTGTAGGGGCTGCAGTGGTCTGTGGGAAGTGAATTGTGTGAAGGTACTGCAAATCCCATCATTTCTGGCCCATCCTTCCCTAAACTGCACCAGGATGTAAAGTGGGTCATGGGGGGTTTGTGTGCCAAGTTTGGTTCTGATCCATCATTGGTGTGGGCCACAGTGCTGTAAGGAAGTGAGTTTAAGTACTGCAAGTCCTGTCATCCATGGTCCATCCTCCCTCAAACTGCACCAGGATGTAGAGTGGGTCTTGGGGGTTCTGTGTGCCAAGTTTGGTCTTGTTCCGTCATTGTTGGGGCCGCAAAGTGTTTTGGCCTTAAACTCCCACCATGTGTGACTGCCTCAGGGCTTTTCCTTTCCCCCCTCTGCCACTTTAGAGTGTCGGAATGTTGGTGGTGCTGGCCAATCAGAGGCGTTATGTAAATAATCCCACAGTGGCAACCAATCAGAAAGCTGGCACATATCCACAAACACACAAACACACATACATACATACAAACAAACATTCTTTTTTATTATATATAGAGAAGAGATATCCGTTCTTTGTATTTTAAAAAATCTTGTAACCTTGCTTTCCAAATATCTCTCCTATTATTGTGTTATATTCTGCAGAATGTTTCATGTTCGGTCCAACTCAGTTGCATTGTTGATGGTCTTGTAAGATTGTTCTGGTGGTTGGCTTCCTTCGTCCTTCAGCTTTTGGCTGATTCCCTTCACCCCCAGATTTTATGTTGTGCCACTACACCTGGCTCGTGTTCCTCAGCTCCATTTTGCATTTCACCTATGACACATCTCTCCATAACGGCATTTCAGTTAATGCTGGAGATGGCCCTGTCTACCCTGTGCAGCAATTTAAGCTGTGAGAGGAGGGAAAAAAGCATAACAGAGCCTTTTTGGAGACCTCAGGAAAACCTGAGCAATGATTCGACTCAAGCTCATTATGGCATAGTGAGATTTGAAGGATCTGTCACATCGGATTTGGCTGGTGTGGGTAGTAACATGTCAAAGTTAATAGGTAACGGGGAAGCTGGCACAATTCCTGCTTGCATTATTACATCTGGGCGCCTGGCAAGATCACATCTCCCCATTAAGCAAAGAGTTTCCACGGACTCTGGATAGAGGTGCTGGAAATTATTAATCAAGGACTGGGAAATATAGTCCCTATGGATCCAGTCACTGTTGGAAAAGGGCTTTCAACTGGGCCATGGAAAGTTGTGGAAGCATTCCCTGTTCTTGGCTTTGAGGATATATTTCAGGGCTTCAAAGGGGCACCCTCTCCCCATAAAAAGACCAGGCTCATATAAAGCAGTTGAACGGCATTGAACGGGCATTATGTAAGTGTATTATTTATTTATTTATTTTCAACATTTCTACCCCGCTCTTCTCAACCCCCGAGGGGGGGACTCAGAGCGGCCTAACAAAAGGCACAACTCGATGCCCACACAGTAAAATACAATATAAAAACCAAAAACATTCAGCATTAAAATACATTAAAATACAATTAACACATCACACACATTCACTTAAGTTAAAAACAGTGTTCCGTCCATAACAGGGGCATTGAGCCATCTCCATCAACTTGCCCTTACAAATCCAGTCCAAAGTGCTGCATTGTGCTAATGCGCAAACGCCTGGTCCCACAGCCAGGACTTCATTCCTTTCCTGAATGGCAAGAGGGGTGTGGTTGATTGTATGTCACTTGGGAGCGCGTTCCACAGATGGGGAGCCACCACCGAGAAGGCCCTCTCTCTTGTCCCCACCAACAGCGTTTGAGAAGTTAGCGAGAGCGAGAGCAGGGCCTCCCTGGACGATCTTAAATTACGAGGTGGGATGTAGGGGCTGATGTGGTCGGACAAGTAAGCTGGGCCAGAACCGTATAGAGCTTTAAAGGTCAAAACCAGCACTTTGAATTGAGCTTGGAAGTGGACAGGCAGCCAGTGGAGTTGACACAACAGGGGGGTGGTATGCTCCCTGTATGTAGCTCCAGTTAGTAATCTGGCTGCCGCCCGTTGGACTAGTTGCAATTTCCGAACTGTCTTCAAAGGCAGTGCCATGTAGGGTGCGTTGCAGTAATCTATTCAGGATGTGATCAGAGCGTGGACGACCGTAGCCAGATCAGACTTCCCACACTGGCCATATAGTGCAGTTTCAAACTGCATTATATGACGGTCTAGTTTGGGTCAGAAGACAACAAAACTATCCTTCCAGCCTTCTGTTTATTCTCTCTCCTTATTGCCTCTACCCTTTTACAAAATGAATGTCATGTGTCATTATACTGCTGCTCATCTCAGCATTTTGGGATATGTATTTCAATAATAATAATAATAACAATAACAATAACAACACATTATTTGTATTCCACCCTATCTCCCCAAGGAGACTCAGGGGAGATCACAGTACACATACACGGCAAACATTCAATGCCATTTTGGATAGACAGGACAGAGGCAGACAGAACAGAAAGTTGTGTTGTGTGGACATCCAGGTTTTTGGTGCCTTGGAGGCTGTGCTTGTATCTAGCCACTAGGGCTGGATAGCTCCGGTTTTAAATTCTATGAAATTGGTTTAATTTAGTTAATAAAGTTAATTTCATAGCTTTTTTGACCCACGTGGCCTAACCCGGAAGTGTAATTTCTAAACCGAACCTGGGGGCTGCCATTTTTCTTAATTTTTGTAATTAGGTCGTATTTTCCCCTGTCAGTTCTCAGCAACAGCCTCCCTTCTCTGCTCTCGCCAGCTGAGAGCTTCTTATAACAGGAATATCAATCCCCTCAAAAATTGCTTCTCACGTCACTTACAGACATCATACTCCTGCACTTCTGGCTTCTTGGAACCTGTAGCTAAAGCGGGGAAAAGCTTCCTCCCAAAAAAACAGCCGCAGACCTGAGCAATCGATGCCAGAAAAATGGATCCATGATAGGATCCATTTTTCTGGCTTCGATTGCGCGGTTCTGCGGCCTGGAACTTTGATTCCGTCAGACGGGACACGGTGCTGTTGACCATCATCAGCATCCTGGTGCCTGATAGCCACCTTTACTCCTTGTGGTTCTTTACTGTTTGCCTAATTTTCAACTTGGGATACAGCCTGGATAGTTTTCTGTCCTCTTTCCTCCATTGCGGGAAACCAGAAATCATATTCCTGCTTTGCATCCGGGGAACAGTAGTCCTTAGACGGCGACTTCTCCGTTTCCTTGTGGGGGCGTTAATTGTGATTATTTAGAGATCGCGGATCCAGGAGCCCTATAAGAATCCAGGAGCCCTATAAGAATATAGGATTTACAAACATATTTGCTGTGAGCCATTTTTGACCGCAAGGTGAACTTCTGCATTTGCCCTTCCATTCCCGGTCCACACAGCTCCATCGCAAAGCTTCCTGGGACCTGTAGTTCCGTTCGCGATTTTTTCCTCTGTGCCTTTGGACAATATTACAGGTATTCCCTGTGGATTATCTTCAGTGATAGTGGAGTGTGTATTTATAATAATTGGCATCCATTCAGAAATTGAAGCTTAATGTGTTAATATGATGTATTTTTTACAGATATTGTGTACAATGTATGAAACTTTAAGATGATGCAATACAACTTTGTGTGTGCACAGTTGTGATTTGATGCTGCTCTTGATGTGCTACTTGTTATTCTCTTGTGTTTGACTAGACCCTTGTTCTTTGAGTAGCTTTCCGTAGCTCACCCTGTGTTTTGTCAGGAGTAGATGCAAGCCAGGGAAGGAAGGGAGAGGTGGATGACCAGCCAGCTGGCATAACGAATAATAACAAAAAATTGTTATTAATAATGTTTCAATCATGAAATGTATTTTAAAAAATTGTAATAATTTCTATAACTAATCAAAATCTGAATCCCCCCCCCCCCCCGACTGAGTTTAGAATCAATTTTTTTATGGATCAACCACCCCTACTAGCCACAGTGGGGTGCTGTCGCTCACTCCTCTATGACAAAGAGCCATCAGGGCTTCTTCCTTTTTTTTTTGGTTGCCAGGCATTTTCTGATCTTTTACTTTATGGTGTCGTAAAATACCTCCCCTCGTTGTTTTAGCGGTACCTAATTTCTCGACTTACAGCTCAAGCTGTTTTTGAACTGCTTAGGTCAACAGTAAGCTGGGCTAACAGTGCAGAGCTCATGTCGACCTGAAGCTTCGAACTGGCAATCTTTTGGTTGGTAGAGCTTATCAATGCTGGTGATTTACCAGCTGTGCTAAAGCCTGGCCCATTTCAAGGAGAAAGCATTGAAGAAATTTCTAGGACTCAGGGAACCCCTGCATGAAAAATGAATAAACCTAGAGCTCCAAAGCAAAATGGCTCAGATACTAGATCAGCTCCTCCTGATCTAGAACCTCAGCCTGATTATGCTTCAATCTTGACTTACTGCTGCAAATGATGGGTGTCTTGTAGGCATGGTTTCGAACCCAAAAATGGCGATTCTAAAATCAAATGGGGGGGGGGGATTTTTTTTTGATTAGTAAATGAAAGACTTACAAAAAAAAATCCAAAAATTTCTAAAATGTAACTTAATTACTAACGAAATTCGTTAGTAGTTCGTATGCCAGCACATGCGCATTCAGATGGTTTTGGCCTACAACTCCCAGAAATCCTAACAGCTGGTAAATTGGCTGGGATTTCTGGGACTTGTAGGCCAAAACTTGAATAAATCACACTGAATTCTAGATGGGACTCTCCAAATAGGAAGGAGGGAGGGAAGGAGGGAGGGAGGGAGCGGGTATTCTATTCTTGGAAGCAGCAAAAGAAAAGGAGGAGGAGCCCCCCCCTCGCTCCTCGCTGCCTCTCTCTCACCCTGATCCCGAGGGAGCGAGGGCCCAAGTTTGCCCAGGCTGGTCATATACCTACATTCCATGCACATGCAATAATACAGCAGTAATAACAATGGGTATAAGAAGAGGTAAAATTCAATCCGAAGTATTCTGACTGGTCCCTCCTCATGCGGTGCAAACGGGCTCTTCTCTGTGAGCCTGGGAAAAGCCAGCGTTTTCTGCTTGGGTACACACACATACATATTCTTTGGGGGGGATTTGCTGCATGATCTTCTCTGTGAGCCCGGATTCTGCAGCAAATCCCCCCAAGAATATGTATGTGTGTGCACCCAAGCAGAAAACGCTGGCTTTTCCCGGGCTAATAGAGAAGAGCCCGTTTGCACTGCATGAGGCAGGGACCAGTCAGAATACTTCGGTTTGAATTTTACCTCTTGTTATTGTTATTACTGCTGTATTATTGCATGTGCATGGAATGTAGGTATGACCAGTTGGATTACTTATAATATTAGGCACTTACAGTAGCATTCATTCTATTACACATTAGGTTGGTTTCTCACCCCAATACTCTTTGATGCTTTAGATCCTGGCTGGCAGGAGAGGCAGGGAAGCCTGGAAAAAATGTAAACAGAGAGGATTACTCAGTAAATCCACAAAGGAGGGCCCTTCATCCAAAGTGCCCTCCTTTGCAGATTTACTTCTGAGTAATCCTCTCTGTTTACATTTTTTCCGGGCTTCCAGCCGAAAGAAGGAGCGAGTTTAGGGCTTGCCTTGCCATAATACTTATTGGCAAGGGAGGCGGGAGGGTGGTGAGAGAGAAGGAGGGTGCCCCCCCCCTTACGACCTAATAACGACACTTAAGAAAATCCTGGCCCCGGTTCTATAAAGAAAGTCCACTTCCTGGTTGGCGTCCAGGTGCGGAAATACTCAAAAGTAGCATTTCTTACTAATTTCTTACGAATCATTTCATTTTCATAACTTTTTCTCATGCCAAGTGTCTTGGCTGTTGAGGCAAAAAATTTCATCCAAAATGGTATTGAATGTTTGCCGTGTATGTGTACTGCGATCTCCCCTGAGTCTTCATTAGGAGAGAATGCCTTTAGAACATGGCCATATAGTTCGGAAAAACCTACAACAATGCAGTGATTCCGGCCATGAAAGCCTTCGACAATACATTAATTTTCATCCAATTCTTACCGGTGATCTCCAGTGTGAGTCTTGTTGCAATTACTACTCTGTACACTAACACTGGAAAAGAAAACTCAAATGGAAAATAGAAATTTGGTTGCATCTACAC
This sequence comes from Anolis apletophallus, assembly GCA_030556195.1. NCBI lineage: Eukaryota > Metazoa > Chordata > Lepidosauria > Squamata > Anolidae > Anolis > Anolis apletophallus. Next base: position 9,852,034 of record JARBWK010000016.1, read on the forward strand.
TGTAAATCTAATGCAGTTTGATGGTTCAGTGCAATGGAATCTTGAAAGTTGTTATTTTAACAAGGTCTTTACTCTTCTCTGTACAAGAGTGCTGGTGCCTTACCAAACTACAAATCCCATGATTGCAGAGCTGTTAAAATGTTGTCAAACTGCATTAATTCTACAGTGCAGATGTGCCTGGAGTATTAACATCCCAACACACTTTGCAGAAGTGACTCAGACCCTTTCTGCTTTCCCAGGCGACTCTGTAGCCTAACACAGTGTTTCCCAACCTTTTTTGAGCTGCAGCACATTTTTTACATTTACAAAATCCTGGGGCACACCGCCAACCAAAATGACACAAAATGACACTCTAACACAGTAATACATATTGGTAATATGTTTTAAAATGTATTTATACACTCAGTGTTAAACCTGGGCCTGTTTCGATGAACACAACATAGATATCCTGGCAGGAATGGCAGAAAGACAGAAAGACACACACGAAGGTCTTGCTAAACAGCTATTCATTTGTGGGATTAACATAACTCAAAAACGACTGGACAAATAGCTGCCAAATTTGGCCACAAAACATACTAATACTAACCCAAGGAGGGACCATCAGTCAACAAATTGATTTTGTCATTTGGGAGTTGTAGTTGCTGGGAGTTATAGTTCACCCGCAATCAAAGAGCACTCTGAACTCCACCAATGATGGAACTAAACCAAATGTGGCACACAGGACTCCATGGCTAATAGAAAACACTAGAAGGGTTTGGTGGGCATTGACCTTGAGTTTGGGAGTTGTAGTTCACCAACATCCAGAGAGCACTGTGGACTCAAACAATGTTGGATCAGGACCAAACTTGGCACAAATACTGAATATGCCCAAATGCGAACACTGGTGGAGTTTGGGGAAAATAGATCTTGAAAATTGGGAATTGTAGTTGCTGGAAGAGAAGGGAGGGGGGAGAGAGTGAGGCAGAAGAGAAGGGAAGGGGGAGCACGCGAGGCGGAAGAGAAGGGTGAGAGAGAGCGAGGCCGAAGAGAAGGGAGGGGTGAGAGAGAGCGAGGCAGAAGAGAAGGGAGGGGGAGCGCGTGAGGCGGAAGAGAAGGGAGGGGTGAGAGAAAGCGAGGCAGAGAAGGGAGGGGTGAGAGAGAGCGAGGCAGAAGAGAAGGGAGGGGGAGCGCGTGAGGTGGAAAGGAAGGGAGGAGGAGGAGAGCGAAGGCATGCTCTGCGGCAGCGGCGCTTGCTCCTGGCCTCCTCCTCTTCTCCCCCCTCCCTTCCCCTCCGTTGACTGCTCTGCTTGCCTGCCTGCCTGCCTGCCTGCCTGCCTGCCTGCCTGCCTGCCTGCCTGCCTGCCTGCCTGCCTGCCTGCCTGCCCTTATGCGGGCCGGTTAGAATCGGCCGGCAGGCCATGAAATGCCCAGTTCTGGTATTGGAGGTTCCAATTTCCCACGGCACACCTGATTATCCCTCACAGCACACTAGTGTGCCACGGCACACTAGTTGGGAAACACTGGCTTAACACTTTAAACAAATGCTTATGAAATTGCTAGTATGAAACAGAAACAAAATTACTAATATGAAACAGGAAGAAACCATGAAAATGAACAAAATCTGGCTACTAGTATTAAAAACAACTCTAAAATCTAAACAGTAAATTAAGAAAAACATTCAAAAGCAGGGGAATTCCAGACAAGAAACAATTAGGGACAGCTGATCACCTCTCAACAAAGGATTCCCCCAGGCAGTAAGAAGCCAGACCTTGAAACTGCTAGGCCAATTAAAGCATTCCCACCTACTTCAAACAGACAAGAGTTCTTTCTCCCAACCAGGACATAACACAGATACATAAACCCAATTTTCCTAGATTTCAACAGACCTCACAACCTCTGAGGATGCCTGCCATAGATGCAGGTGAAACGTCAGGAGATAATGCTTCTGGAACATGGCCATACAGCCCGTACATTGGGAAGTCTGACTTGGCCACGGTGGTCCACGCTCTGGTTACATCCCGTATAGATTACTGCAACACTCTCTACGTGGGGTTGCCTTTGAAGACTGTTTGGAAGCTGCAACTAGTCCAACGGACAGCAGCCAGGTTGATAACAGGAGCAGCATTCAGAGAGCGTACAACTCCCCTGTTCTGCCAGCTCCACTGGCTGCCAGTTTGCTACCGGGCACAATTCAAAGTGCTGGCTTTAGCCTTTAAAGCCCTAAATGGTTTGGGTCCAACTTACCTGTCCGAACGCATCTCTCCCTGTGAACCATCAAGATGTTTAAGATCATCTGGAGAGGCCCTGCTCTCAGTCCCGCCTTCTTCGCAGGCGCGACTGGTGAGTATGAGAGACAGGGCCTTTTCAGTGGTGGCTCCTCGGCTTTGGAACACCCTCCCTAGAGACATCAGATTGGCCCCCTCCCTCCTGACATTTCACAAGAAAGTCAAGACCTGGCTGTTTGAGCAGGCATTTGCTGATGAAATGTAATGGTTTAATTAGATATATGGAATGACGACGATGTGACGGAAAGTGATTTCAACATGACACTGAGACTGCAATTGTATGTTTTTAAATGTTAATTTGTTGTTATATGGGTTTTTTTGGGTTGTTTGCTTGTGTTGTATTGGAGGGCAGAGACTGCCTTGTGTAAACCGTCCTGAGTCGCCTTCGGGCTGAGAGGGGCGGTATAGAAATGTGACAAATAAATAAATAAATGAAAAACTCACAACAATCCACTGAAACAGAAATATTGAAAGAAACTCTTACCTGGCTTTCAATCCATTTTTGTAGGCTTCCAAGGCGAAGCAATCACAGGAAAAGGTATACATGGAGAAGCACTTTCTAGAGCTAATGCTTTCTATTCACTGTTCAGTTTATATTTTTATTTACCTTTTTATTTTTTATTTTTTTCAGACAAGTGACTATATTTGCTGTTCTTTCTCCGCTGCTATTCATCTCACTCTGAAAGTGCAATTAGGTGTTGGGCTTTTCTTGAGTCTTGTAAGTGCCACAAAAATCTTTTATTGACCTTTCTGGAAGAGGAACCCACCGTGGGTTTAGTGAGCGATAAATCTTGGGGTGGAAAGATGCCAGGTTTAATCTTCGCTCTAATCAATTAAGCTCCCAGGTTGAAATGATGAAGACTCTCCACGGATGGAAGTTCGCACAGAGCCGTTTCTTTCTTCTCTTTTCTCCCCCATTCAACCGACTTAATTGGCAAAGCTCATCTGAACCTGAAGTTCACAGCTTCAGGTATCAGGTGGCTGCAGTGGTGGAGTTGCATATTTGAATGCTCCTTCAGGCGTATCAACAAATAAATGTATTAAGAATGGCATTCTTTATTGCAGTAACATATTCGTAAATTGGAATGAAGGATCCATGGTAGGTGTGCTGTCGCACCCGTGCTATGGATACCTTGTGAGAAGGCAAGGACGTGGTCTATCTTCCCTGGGGGGTTGCTTTCTTGACTCCCTCTAAAGGTCAGGGCTCCAAGAACCAAACTGGACACATTAGTTAACTCAAACACTTTATTGTCCATAACATGAGTTAACTTCACTCAGGCACATTGCTTTAGTTTCCCAAAATAATAACTGATGATGTAATTTCCAAAATAAGGTGTATTGGTCCAAGAAGCTATAGCCGGAGGTCCTGTGGCTGGGTTGCCCCGGGGGGGGGGGGGGGAGTTCCGGCTGCCAATAATGGACGGTGAGGTGGTTAGCCCGTCACCTCTGGTGAAAAGCCTGGGGGTCCAATTGGACCCTCTGCTGACGATAAAGGCTCAGGTCTCCATCGTGAGCAGAGCAGCGTTTTTCCATCTGCGCCAGGCAAAGCAGCTGGCGCCCTACCTTTCCGGTGACGACCTGGCCACGGTAATCCAGGCCACGGTCATCTCGATACTGGACTACTGTAATGCCCTTTACATTGGCCTTCCTTTGGCAGTAATCCGGAAACGTAAGTTGGTGCAAAACGCTGCGGCTCAACTGCTGGCTGGACTGACACTGTCGTGCCACATCACACCAGTCCTACAGCGCTTGCACTGGCTCCCTATCAAGTACCGGATTGTCTTCAAAGTGCTGGTGCTAACCTTTAAGGCCTTGCATGGTCTGGGGCCAGTGTATCTGAAGGACTGCCTTTCCCTGCACATTCCCCAGAGACCACTACGATCCATGGATCATAACCTATTAGAGGTTCCATCACTTAAGACCTGCTGCCTGTCATCGACGTGGCAGCGCACTTTTTCTGTTGCAGCGCCTACCCTCTGGAACGCCCTCCCGGGCGAGGCACGAGCAATAACAGATTTACAGGCTTTTCGGAGGGCCTGTAAGACCAACCTGTTCCGCCAGGCGTTCAATCTCTAAACTGTAATCCCTACTCTGGTCTTAATCTGTTTTTATTCTGTTTTATTATGTTTTTAGTATATTGTGTTGTGTTGTTCACTGCTGTGAACCATCCTGAGCCTTTTCGGGAAGGGTGGTATAGAAGTTGAAATAATAAATAAATAAATAAATAAAATAGCCGAAAGGCTTTCTGAGTCTTTTCTCTTCCAATGGCTTTGAGGTAGGGATACTTGCAGCCCAGTCAGATGGCAGAACCCAGTCACAAAATCTTTCTCTGGAGGCCAAGTGACTGGTTTGGAGGCGCTTGGAACTCCTCGGAGTTACTCAGCCTTCGGATATGCTGAGCCTTCTGCTTGAATTCCAAGGAAATCACACTGGTATTGAAAGGTGGCCTGACCAAGGGCTTGGTCTGGCAAACCCTCTAAACATGTCCTTTCAGGATGGGTCCTGGTAATCTCTGAGGTGTAAAAGTAGCTTGCACCCCAGATCCCTGGAAAAGGGGTGAAACACACTCAACTGGGCTATGCTAACAATGATTGACAGGTACTGAGGACCAATCAATGCAACTAAACCTCTTGCAAACTATGCAGACTACAAAGACACACTTTAAAAATACAAAACTTTAAAAACTCAAACTTTTCCATGCAGGTGGTGCTCACTGCGCCGTCACAAGGGCTCTGGGTCTTCACTACACAATGAAGACATCTTCCCTTGCACTTTTCTGCTCTGCTGCTGAGTATGCATTCTCAGTGTGGAAACACATCTCACCATGCTAAAAAAGTATATGTGGCTCTTAATGAGATATGTTGTATATCCACAGGACGTCTACACCTTATACCACTGTTTAGCTGGTATTGTACCACCTGACATCCGCCGGGAAGCAGCACCCAATAATGAAAGGACCAAGGCAGTGATATCTCCGGCCCATCCCATTTGGATATCAGCCAGCACACCAATGCCTTCAATCCTGACAGACACAAAAAGCCATGACTTGAGGTTCCGGGTTTTATGCTGCCACTTTTGGACTCTCACTTGCTGAGGTGTTCCTGCAAGTATCGGTGTAGATCTTAGGAAACTATTTCTTGATACCATTGCCCACCTCCCCCATTGCTGCCAAGGATCCAGGCCTGGATTATCCATAAGGCCACCCTAGGCCATGGCCTAGGGGCGCAAGCCAAGGGGGGGCGCAGTTTACACAGACCAAAAAAAATTGTAACAAAACCGCAACTCTCTCTCTCTCAGGGGAGGGCGGAGGGAGAGCGCTGCGAGGGGGAAGGGGAGGAGGGAATGGCGCCCCCCCTCGCCATCACCCCGCCCCCTTGTCAAGGAAGGAGGGCACGAGGAGGAGGAGGAGGGAAGCCCCTGGGGCCACTGACAGGCATGCGCGGCACCCAGGAACATTGCGGAGGAGGCAGAGGCACTCGCGCCCTCCTGCTACGCATGCCCGGCAGTGGCCCCGAGGGCAGGAATTCCCTCTGCCTCCTCGCGCCCTCCTTCCTTGAGTCAAGGAAGGAGGGCGTGCGGCACCGCGAGGAGGAGGAGGAGAAGGGAAGCCCTGGAGCCGCTGCCGGCCCCAGTGGCGAGGCTTCCTTCCACCTCCTTGCGCCCTCCTTCCTTGACTCAAGGAAGGAGGGCGCGTGGCGTCACGAGGAGGCGGAGGGATGCCCTGCCCTCGGTGCCGCTGCCAGCCCCGGTGGCAGGGTTTCCCTCCACCTCCTCACGCCCTCCTTCATTGACTCAAGGAAGGAGGGTGCACGGCACCGTGAGGAGGAGGAGGCAGAGGGAAGACCCACCCCCGGTGCCACTGCTGGCCCCGATGGCGGACCTTCCCTCTGCCTCCTTGCACCCTCCTTCCTTGACTCAAGGAAGGAGGGTGTGCGGCGACACAAGAAGGAGGAGATGGGGGTGCAGAAGAGGTTGGTTTTGGGTGCGTAATTCCAAAGTGTGGCCTAGGGCGCCAAAAGGGGTTAATCTGGGCCTGCAAGGAGCCGCATCTAACGAAAATGGCTATCTGGCAGCGGCTCCGCGCCCATTTATGGGAGGCGTGCAAAAACAGATATGGGGATCTACCAGTATTTGGCCAGCAGAAACGGAGCAAGATTCAGTTGAAATGCACAAGCCTAGTTTTCACATACCTACTTCCAAAGTAACACATCTTTAGCACAGTCTTTCTCAAGTTTTCTGTAGTTCAAAATTAAATGTGCATGCATACAAACAACAAATAGTGTGTTTGCCGAGGTGGGCTCATCACGTCATGTTGAGGTGATTACAGATGCCACAAGTTGTCATTACAGTGTAAGATGTGTCTAAGAAAATATCTAGAATTGAAATGTCATCTGTCCAACTGGGTTCTCTTCAAGGTGGGTTTTGCTTATTGATTCTCCACATAGGTGATAATTATGCACAATGTAACATGGATATAGGATGCTGTTGAGTCAATCAACCCTTGGAAAATGATGTTCAATTTTAAATATTTCTTGATTGCATCTCTCCTGTCTACACAAGCCCACACATCTGCATGCTCCTTGGAAATGAATAGTTGTCAAAAGAACAAAACATGTATTATCTGTGCTCTACACTGACTTACCCATTGCTGAATAAAATAACAAAGAGCATCTCTGAATTGCGTGACAGTTTCAAAAAAAATCGCATCAGAAGGATTGAATGGGGATGAAAAACATAATGCTATGCTTGAAGAAGAAGTGAAGCCATTATTTCCACTGAAAAGATCGTAATGATGTGCACGGAAAGGAGAAGTTTAGCTGAGCAGGAAGCAGGGAAAGAACGCTGGAAACTTTGGGAGTCGAAAAATGTTTCTTAGGAAGTTCATGAAGCAGACTCCAAATTACTGATGTCCTTATATACCCACATGGTTTAGAACCCAAAAATAGGAAATCGGAAATCTAATTGGGGGTTGATTAGTAATAGGAAGACTTACAAAAAAATTCCAAAAATCTCTAAAATGTAACTTAATTACTAACGAAATTCGTTAGTAGTTCGTATGCCAGCGCATGCGCATTCCAGATGGTTTTGGGCTACAACTCCCAGAAATCCTAACAGCTGGTAAATTGGCTGGGATTTCTGGGAGTTGTAGGCCAAAACTTGAATAAATCACACTGAATTCTAGATGGGACTCTCCAAATAGGAAGGAGGGAGGGAAGGAGGGAGGGAGGGGGTATTCTATTCTTGGAAGCAGCAAAAGAAAAGGAGGAGGAGCCCCCCCCCCCGGCTCCTCGCTGCCTCTCTCTCACCCCGATCCCGAGGGAGCGAGGGCCCAAGTTTGCCCAGGCTGGTCATATACCTACATTCCATGCACATGCAATAATACAGCAGTAATAACCATGGGTTTAAGTAGAGGTAAAATTCAAACCGAAGTATTCTGACTGGTCCCTGCCTCATGCGGTGCAAATGGGCTCTTCTCTGTGAGCCCGGGAAAAGCCAGCGTTTTCTGCTTGGTGCACACACATACATATTCTTTGGGGGATTTGCTGCAGAATCTTCTCTATGAGCCCTGGATTCTGCAGCAAATCCCCCCCAAGAATATGTATGTGTGTGCTCCCAAGCAGCAAACGCTGGCTTTTCCCCGCTAATTTCCCGGCTAATAAGAGAAGAGCCCGTTTGCACCGCATGAGGAGAGACCAGTCAGAATACTTCGGTTTGAATTTTACCTCTTGTTATTGTTATTACTGCTGTATTATTGCATGTGCATGGAATGTAGGTATGGCCAGTTGGATTACTTATAATATTAGGCACTTACAGTAGCATTCATTCTATTATACATTGGGTTGGTTTCTCACCCCAATACTCTTTGATACTTTAGATCCTGGCAGGCAGGAGAGGCAGGGAAGCCTGGAAATAATGTAAACAGAGAGGTTTACTCAGAAGTAAATCCACAAAGGAGGGCCCTTCATCCAAAGTGCCCTCCTTTGCAGATTTACTTCTGAGTAAACCTCTCTGTTTACATTTTTTCCGGGCTTCCAGCCGAAAGAAGGAGCGAGTTTAGGGCTTGCCTTGCCATAATACTTATTGGCAAGGGAGGCGGGAGGGTGCTGAGAGAGAAGGAGGGTGCCCCCCCCCCTTACGACATAATAATGACACTTAAGAAAATCCTGGCCCCCGAAGTTCAAAAAAGAAAGTCCACTTCCTGGTTGGCGTTCCAGGTGCGGAAATACGCGAAAGTAGCATTTCTTACGAATTTCTTACGAAACGAATCATTTTCATAACTTTTTTATCATGCCTAATACCCACATATATGCATACATATTACAGATATACTGCTCATCAACTTATTTATTTATTTATTTGCCATGCTTCTATACCGCCTTTCTCAGCCCAAAGGCGACTCGAGGCAGTGAACAAGCGGCAACAAGTGCCCATATACAATACATCACAAGATAAAAACAGTCATATAAAAACATATAAAATTAACAGTTTAAAACTACAAATTACAAATCTCAGCTGCACAATCTTAAAATCGAATTCCATTTCGTTGTCATAGTAATCCTTGATCTCAATTAAAGTTCGTCTGCGAATGCTTGCTCGAAAAGCCAAGTCTTGACTTTCTTATGAAATGTCAGGAGGGAGGGGGCCGATCTGATGTCACTAGGAAGGGAATTCCAAAGTCGAGGAGCCACCACTGAAAAGGCCCTGTCTCTCATCCCCGCCAAGTGCGCCTGCAAAGCAGGCTGGACCGAGAGCAGGGTCTCTCCAGATGATCTTAAGCATCTTGATGGTTCATAGGGAGAGATGCGTTCGGACAGGTAAGTTGGACCAGAACAGTTTAGAGCTTTAAAGGTCAAAACCAGCACTTTGAATTGTACCCGGTAGCAAACTGGTAGCCAGTGGAGCTGGCACAACAAGGGAGTTGTACGCTCCCTGAGTGCCGCTCCTGTTATCAACCTGGCTGCTGTCCGTTGGACCAATTGAAGCTTCCGAGCAGTCTTCAAAGGTAGCCCCATGTAGAGAGCGTTGCAGTAATCTATACGGGATGTAACCAGAGCATGGACTACCGCAGCCAAGTCAGACTTCCCAAGGTATGGGCACAGCTGGTGCACAAGTTTTGATTGTGCAAATGCTCCCCTGGTCACCTTCGAAACCTGGGGTTCCAGGCTCAGCGATGAATCCAGGATCATACCCAGACTGCGAACTTGCGTCTTCAGGGGGAGTGTAACCCCCTGAACTTGCTCTGTGTAGATGATGATTATGATGATTTTCAATACTCTTAGAATAGTGTTTCTCAACCTGGGGGTTGAGACCCCTGGGGAGGTCACAAGGGGGGTGTCAGAAACCACAGTATTTTGTATAGTCATGGGATTCTGTGTGCAACTATAACTCCCGAATGTTAAGGTCTATATTCCCCAAACTCCACCAGTGTTCACATTTGGGCATATTGAATATTCATGCCAAGTTTGGTCCAGATCCATCATTGCTTTCTGAATATAGGTGAACTACAATTCCAAAACTCAAGGTCAATTCCCATCAAGCCATTCCAGTATTTTCTGTTGGTCATGAGGGTTCTGTGTGCCAAGTTTGGTGCAATTCCATCATTGGTGGAGTGCAGATTGCTCTATGATTTTTAGGTGAACTATAAATACTAGCAACTACAACTCCCAAATGTCAAGTCTATTTTCCTAAAACTTCACCAGCGTTCACATTTGGGCATATTGAGTATGTGTGCTAAGTTTGGTCCAGATCCATCATTGTTTGAGTCCATAGTGCTCTTTGCCTGCCCATCCCCGAAATAACGAGACCACACAAGTAAGTTTGGGTTCAAATTTGGGCAACTTTTATTTAAATGTTACCTATTTAATTTGGTCTTAACCTAAACTAATAGGTGTCAAGAACCTGGTGAACAAAGCCCTCAGCTAACTGGGGCGAAAACCTAGTTTCTCTGGTAACCCAAAACCGGGCAACTCTTAAGGAAAATGGACAGAAGTCTTTTCGAACATGTCGATATCAGACTCTGCCATTCCTGGGTCATCAAATCATACCTCACCAATTATCTAACTTTCCGGTGAGTGTTTTTGCAAATGACCCATCCCCCTAAATGGTGGGGGACCTTGTGTGAACACAAACTTTGTATTTTCCTATCTATTTTCCGCTAACCTATTTATATAAACCCACCATACTATCTAACCCCTAAAAGGTATAGCAAAAAACCTTCCCAGAACATGAGAAGGGAAAAATTCCTCATCCGGTTCCGTGGCAACCATACTATACTGTCAAATGGGTGGGTGTGGTGGGCCGAAGCTCAGGTCCGAATGAGGACCTAAAGGGCTGACCAGCCCTGTGCTGACCACGCCCCCCATTCTCTCCTTCGGGGGAGGCAAACTGCTCTCTTCCCCCAACTACATTGGTAGAAGAAAGTCTTTTGGATGTAAGTGAACTACAACTCCCAAACTCAAGATCTATGCCTACAAAACTACAACTCGCAAATGACAAAATCAATCCCCCACCACCCCCAACCCCAGTATTCAAATTTGGGCATGTTGGGTATTTGTGCCAAATTTGGTCCAGTGGATGAAAATATATCCTGCATATCAGATATTTACATTACAATTCAAAACAGAAGCAAAATTATAGTTTCGAAGTAGAACTAACAATAAAATTATGGTCAGGGGTCACCACAACATGAGGAACTGGATTAAGGGGTCACAGTGTTGAGAACTACTGTTTTAGATGATAGAGTTCAGCACTTTGACTTTCAGCGCCTTCACAGTTTATAACTAAAATCTGGAATGGATTTGCTATCCTTCTGATATCACTAAGACTCTAAACTATCTAGCCCGTGAGCTGCTTTTTGCTGACAATGCTGCCCTTGTTGCCCATTCAGAAGCAGCCCTGCAGCACCTCACATCCTGCTTTGCAACAGCTGCAAAGCAGGGCCTGAAGAAAACGGAAATCCTCCACTAGCCCACACCACAGGAAGAACACCATCATCCTCACATCAGCATAGGCAAATCTGTGCTTAAGTCTGTTCAGGAGTTCACCTACCTGGGAAGCATCATCTCTTCAGACACCAAGATTGATAAAGAGATAGGTCACAGATTAGCAAAGGCATATAGTGCATTTGGAAGGCTTCACAAAAGAGTCTGGAGCAACAAGCACCTGAGGCAAAGCACCAAAATCAGTGTGTACAGAGCTATCGTACTGTCTATTCTCCTCTATGGGTCTGAAACATGGGTCACCTATCGCCAACACCTATGACTCCTCGAACGCTTTCATCAGCGCTGTCTTCGCACAATCCTAAATATATACTGGACCAACTATGTGACTAATGTTGCTGTCCTTGAGCAAGCAGGGATCGCCAGTGTTGAGGCCATGCTATTGAGAACACAGCTGTGCTGGGCAGGGCACGTCTCTAGGATGGAGGACCACCGCCTCCCAAAGATACTACTCTATGGTGCAGAACGCGACTAGATCATTCCACATAACATCTCTCCTGCGCAAGCTGCACTGGTTGCCAATTGAATTCCGGGTCTCCTTCAAAGTGTTAGTCTTGACTTTTAAGGCCTTATATGGTTTGGGGCCAGTGTATTTGAGGGAGCGTCTTACCCCATATGTACCCAGAAGATCACTGCGTTCAGAGGGCCTTAACATGCTCGAGGTCCCAGGACTGAAAACCTGCAGGCTGTGTAGCACACAGCAGAGGGCGTTCTCGGTAGCTGCCCCGGTACTATAGAACTTGCTGCCGGCCGAGACGCGAGCCCTGTGGGACCTGATGGCCTTCCACAGGTCATGTAAGACCTGGCTGTTCAGGCAGGCATTTGGCCCGACCGGTGCTTAAACGGCCAACCCCTAGCCGTGCTGCTACTGCTATTCGAATTGCTATCTTAACTACTGTGTAACTGACCATGACTGTCATGGTATTTTAGAGTGTTTTTAGGGTGTTTTTAGATGTTTTATTGGATGTGTTTTTATCTCGATGTATTTGTATATATGCTTGGAAACCGCCCTGAGCCTCGGGGAGGGCGGGTTAGCAAGTTGAAATAATAAATAAATAAATAAATAAATAAATAAACTTGCCACAGGTCAGCGCAAGAGAGGCACCCCCAAAAAAGAGATATAAGGACTCCCTGAAACAACATCTCAGGCTCGGCCAGATTGATCACCAACAATGGTTCACCCTGGCCTCACATCAGGAGGCATGGAGACGCACTATCCACAATGCTGTGGCCTCTTTCAAGAAGACACGCCGAATGGGTCTCGAAGAGAAACGACAACGCAGAAAGAACCGCAAGTTGGAAACAACATCACCCAAGGAGACATTCTGCTGTGCTTTCTGCAACCAAACTTGCCTATCTCAGATTGGCCTTTTTAGTCATCAACGCGCTTGTAAAAAGCATGGGATGAGTCCTTCCTAAGGATCTTCGTTCGCGAAGTAATGCCGAGAGAGAGATATCGAATCTGGCAGGTGTCATAACCATAGCAATAAAATCTGTTTTTCAAGTGTAAAACTTGATCAGTTCATATTCATCATACCCAGATAGTCTATTCTTGCATATGGGATTGATGTGTACAGTATATGTTTAAAACACAGATGTCTTTTCTACCCTTTTGGGGAAAAGCCAGAGAAAGCTTCCTTTAGCATTCTGAATGGTGCAACCTCAATGAGATCCGAGCTGAAATATGTGACTATTGAATTATGAATGCGTGAATATTCCAGTATAAATTAACTTTTGGGGAACTCATCTGTTGAGATGTGCCATGCTTATAAGCCTATGACAAGCTTAATTAACATCAGTGGAGAACATGAAAGAAGCAGGAATTAGGTCAGAAGGAAAGTGGTTTGAAGAAACCATCCCAACTTCACATTGCCGTGCCAATGGCTTTGTGTCTCTGTATGTGTGTGTGTTTTCTTTTGTTTCTACGGATAGGAGGTTGTCTGTGTTTAAATTGCCAACTCACTCAATGGGCAGGAGGAGATTTTTCTTCTTCATAGACTCTGTGTATCCTGACAGGGATATTAAAATTCGTCTTCAAAATTATTTTCACAAGAATACTATTTCACCATCTGCATTATGCAACTTTAGGTATATTCAGCAACACTAAGATAACACTTTCAGTGAATTATGAAGGTTTGCCTGCCCATCGCCCGAAATGAAGAGACAACACATTCTTTTGGGATCAAATTGGGCAACTTTATTTAACTGTTACCTATTTAACTTTTCTTAACTTAACTCAAGGGGTGTCAGGAATATGGTGTAATCTAGTGATTTTCAACCAGTGTGCTGCGGAACACTAGTGTGCCGTGAGAGATCATCAGGTGTGCCATGGGAAATTATTTTCAAACTTCATTCATATATAAACTGTAAGGTGCATCTGTCCCTTTAAGAAATGGAACCATAGCACTCTCGCGTCACCTAAGAAGTGAAGCGAGAGTGCTATGGTCGCGCCATCTTGGATTCACTCAGACGCGGCTAAGTAAACAAAGTTAGAGTTCATGCTGCAGCTGCGCGTCAAGTAACAGTGGCAATTTGGGGTCACAGCAAGACAAGCGAGTGACAGTGATGAAGGTTTAGAGAAGGGAAAATGCAAATGCCGACAGGGCCCTGGACAAAATTATAAGAACATAAGAACATAAGAAGAGCCATGCTGAATCGGGCCTCAGCCCATCTAGTCCAGCATTCTGTGTCACACAGTGGCCCACTAGTTGTACACAGGGATCTCTAGCAGAAAGGAGGGCAGAACCCTCACCTGCTCCCGATCCCCCACAACCAGTACCCGGGGAAAATCCTGCCTGCCTCCATCAACACAGAGGTGGCACTTGGATGTCCATTTCAGTAGCTACTGATTCCCTTGGTATCCATGAATCTGTCTAATCCTGCCTTGAAGCTGTCCAGGCTGACAGCTGTCACAACCTCCTCTGGAAGTGAGTTCCATAACCCAATGACCCTCTGGGTGAAGAAATATTTCCCTTTATTAGTCCTAACTTTCCTACCTTGGAGCTTTAGGGAGTGCCCCTAGTCCTAGTGTTGTGTGACAGAGAAAATATTTTTTCTTTATTCACCTTTTCTATCCCATGCATGATTTTATACACTTCGATCAAGTCACCTCTTAAACGCCGTCTTTCAAGGCTGAAAAGACCAAGGCGTTGCAACCTGATTTCATAAGGGAGCTGCTCCATCCCTTGGATCATTTTTGTTGCCCTTCTTTGTACCTTTTCCAGTTCCGTTATATCCTTCTTAAGGTGCGGAGACCAGAATTGTACACAGTACTCCAAATGTGGCCTGACCATAGATTTGTAGAGAGGCAATACAACATTTGCCGACCTATTTTCAATTCCCTTCCTGATCATGCCAAGCATAGAATGTGCTTTTTTCACTGCTGCAGTGCACTGGGTTGACATCTTCATTGAGCTGTCCACCAAAACCCCAAGATCCCTTTCCTGGTTTGTCTCGGAAAGCTTTGACCCCATCAATTGGTAGGTGTAGTTGGGGTTCTTTGCCCCGATGTGCATGACTTTACACTTGTTTAGGTTAAAATGCATGCAATTATGATACAGATGAAGGCCCTAATATGAGTGGTGGACAAAAGAAAAAGGAAAAGACGGTGAGTTCGAGGCAATACAGCGAAAGCTATCTTTCATTTGGATTCACTTTCACCGGGGGTGCGACGACACCGACTCCGCTGTGCTTGGTGTGTGGCGAGAAGCTGTCCAATAGCACCATGGTGCCAAGCAAGCTTAAACGCCATCTCCAAAGGAAACACTAAGTGAATGTATAAATACATTTAAAAACATATTAACCATATGTATTACTGTGTTAGAGTGTCATTTTGTGTCATTTTGGTTGGTGGTGTGCCCCAGGATTTTGTAAATGTAAAAAATGTGCCGCAGCTCAAAAAAGGTTGAAAATCACTGGTGTAATCAATATAAGTAATTTTCGGGCGAAACACCTGGATTGCCTGATTAACCAACCAGGACAACCAATTAAGGGTAATGAGTGAGAGGTCCATTCTCAAGATATTGAGATGAGCCTCTTCCCATTCCAGGGCCATTTAACCTTACCTCACCCAACAACTTGAACTTTAAGGTGAGTACTTAACTTAATGGCCCTCACGTCTGAAGGGGGTGCCTAAGGTGTACACCAACTATGGGATTTCCCTCTCTATTTTCCGCTAGGCCTATTTATAGAAATCCACCACCCCATCTAGCCCCTAAACAGTAAAGGGGTAGGCAAAAATCCCCCCGCACACAAAACGTAGCGTGAGAGGGGGGGGGGAATCATACCTGGCTCCAACGGCAACCAACATCAATACTGTTGATGGGCAGGAGTGGAAAGGATTGCAGAAAGAGTGTTATTTAATTCTGATTATTTTAATTCAGGTTTTAATGAGGGATATGGAAGGGGAGTCTGTGGAAAGTCACCCCCATAATGGGCCGGATAGGTTTCTTAACCCTGTTGTTGACACCCAAGCTCCCTTGAGGAGAAAAAAAGGAAAGGGTCCCAGAAACGGAAAAGGAAGCCTTGTAAGTTTCCCACTGCTGCCAATGGGCCAGATCTAGCCACATTTTTAGCTACAGACTGAAAACAGCTATCGGGCTACCTACCCATTTTTGGAAGTTGTGCAAAAATGGATATGTGGTGGGTATCCAGCCAGCAGAAATGGATGAAGGTTGACCCAAAACTCACAAGCCTAGTAGTAATATATACCACAACTCCTTGGCAGAAAGGGACTGAATGCACCATCCTTTCTTATCCCATTCACCACCACTTCAGAAGTCCTACAGTGAGTTTTCCATCTAGTTTTTAAGATGGCTTTTTAGGATGCATTTACAATTGTGGTAATAGTGCCACGATCATAAATGTGACCAGCAAAAATTACAAGGTTGTACGTCTAGCTTATGACATCATAAATACTAAGCAGTATGCCCACCATGATTTTTAAAATATGTTTTTCATTTGTACGGATTTGAATAATATATAAGTTGCGTTCGGTCTCAGTATTGGGGAACAGTTGGAATATAAATGAATAATAATAATGTTGGCTGGAATCCTGTTAGTGACTTATGCCTTCTAAGTAAGCTTATCTGAGGGGGCTGCTGATAAGTCTTTGGCTTTGTGTTCCTTTTTTTGTTTCAATAGTAACGAATCTTACATCAAATGAAAGGCGTATGTGTCTAATATATGTTTTCAAAATTTTGTGTTTGTAGCTTATTGTAACAGTGATCTAGGCACGAGGGGAAAACAAAATGTCAGAGTCTAAGGCAGTGTTTTTCAACCTTTTTTGAGCTGCGGCACACTTTTTACATTTACAAAATCCTGTTTCAATGAACACAACTTAGATATCCTGGCAGGAATGGCAGAAAGACACACACTTCCCACAGAGAACTCCCATAACCAAGAGAAAATGCTGTAAGAGTTTTGTGGGCATTGACCTTGAGTTTTGGAAGTTGTAGTTCACCTACACCCAGAGAGCACTGTGGACTCAAAGAATGTTATGTTTTGTTGTTTGTTTTCTATCCAGAATCACAATGTTGGAAGGAGG
The DNA here is from genome assembly GCA_030556195.1 of Anolis apletophallus. Lineage (NCBI taxonomy): Eukaryota > Metazoa > Chordata > Lepidosauria > Squamata > Anolidae > Anolis > Anolis apletophallus. Next base: position 9,868,842 of record JARBWK010000016.1, read on the forward strand.
CTCACCACTTTAAGGTCCCTAAAACAGGCATAGGAAAACCTCTGGGTGCTTTGGACTTCAACTCCCACCATTCCTAACAGCCTGAGGCCCTTTCCTGCTTAAGTGGCTGAGGGGAGGAAAAGGGTTTGAGGCTGCTAGGAATGGTGGGAGTTGGAGTCCAAAACACCTGGAAGGTCCAAGTCTGTCCATGCCAGCTTTCGACAGAGACCTCTTCCTCCCCCTTCCCCTTCCCCTTCGCGCCTTTTCTTCCCCCTCCTGCCGAACACTTATTTTTTCTTCTACACTGCTGCTTCTGCTGCCATTTTGATCCAAGGGGGCAGCGTGAGTGTGTTCAGGAGGAGAGGGGGGAGGGAGGAAAATGTGACGTGCAGGCGCTACTGCACAGACTCGCCCTAGAGCATAGCGAGGCAAAGCGAGCAGAGCGAGGCTGGGAAAAAGGGATCCCGAGTGGAGAAGAAAAAGTGTTCAGCAGGAGGTGGAAGAAAGGGTATTGGAGGTTCCAATTTCCCACGGCACACCTGATGATCGCTCACAGCACACTAGTGTGCCACAGCACACTGGTTGGGAAACACTGCTCTAGAGGAATAGTAGCTAGGTGGCAATAATTTTCAGATAAGGAGGGTTTTCTTTTTGTTTGCTGTGATTAATAATTATTATTACCTTTTAGAAGTATTTTAAGGAGAGGAAAGGGAGGAGAAAAAAAGCTTAAATGGTTACTCTACCAAGCTCCCAAGTGTATGTGCGCACCCCACCCACCTGTCCCCACATGTCCCCAATTCCTAGTCAGTCCCACTAAATAAAAAGAATCAAGAAAATAAAGGATTTGTTTTTTAAACAAAACAAAGCATTAAAACTGTGGTGCCGAAAAGCGGAGGAGGAGCCGAGATCGGCTGCCACATGGTCCTGTTATGGACGGGAATTGGTGACGGCTGGCTCCATGCCGTTACTAGCACCCAAAGAAACTGAAAGAACCATATTGGCGGAAGGAAATGGCTAAAAGCACTTTGAAAGTACTTTGTGGCTCACCATTGAAACATAACAAAGCCAAAGCTTTGAACTAACTTGAAGCACACACACAAGCAAAAACAAAAGGATCCATTAAATACATTTCTCAACAGAGTAATAAAAAGGCTAAGGAAGGAGCTGTTTCAATTATTAGTATTATGCAAAAAGCTAATAAAGCAACTGTATAATACGTGTTTTGTGCATTTTAAAATTTATATAGCTTTTAAAACTACTTTGTAATATTAGACAGGAAGATAATAAAGCCACATCTGGAGACCAATTGGGGATTTACCATTAGTTTAGAAGGCAAGGATATGCCTACACTTAACACATTGCTTTTCTTTGTAGTTTGTAGAAATATACTTCATCTCTTTCCTCCTCTCCTTTCTTTCTTTCTTTCTTTCTTTCTTTCTTTCCTTTCCAGGGTGATTGACATTATCTCTCCCGAACATCCCCTGTCATTGTGTAGAGTTGCACCAACTCCTTAGTTCACTGAGGAGCTGGCGGTGATAAAACTTACGAGAATTTTATTTACTTACTAGCTGACCCGTGCACGCGTTGCTGTGTCATAGTCTGTGGCTAACCCCTTCTACCCACATGGTGGGAAAGCACAATCAAAGGACTCTTGACAGATGGCCATTTTGCCTCTTGTTGATAACATTAAGAGACCTTCCTTTAGCAGTTTGCTCAGGATGAGTTGGGATTTGTATCTTCCTTTTGTTGTATTGTAGTCCTGTCCCACTGTATTCCCAGGCCTGGGACAACAAAGTGAATGTTTGTATGTATGTGGATATGTGCCAGCTTTCTGATTGGTTGCCACTGTGGTATTATTTGCATAACGCCTCTGATTGGCCAGCACCAACAACGTTCTGACACTCTAAACTGCCAGAGGGGGGTGGCTCCCAGCCTCTACATTCTAACTGAGGGAGTATTTGCATAATGCCTCTAATTGGCCAGCACCACCAACATTCCGACAGGAATGATAATAAAGCCACAATAAACTGCCAGAGGGGGGTGGCATGGGGAATCATGGGAGTTGTAGTCCAATTGTTTTTTTGTATTTTTGGTCGTGTTGTTCAATTTTTATTTTATTTTTTGGGGTGGTAAGCATACCTTGTGGGGTTTTGTGTGTATGTGGGCTGATTTGGTGTGTCTGCCTTGTGTGGTTTTGCTGTCTATAGGCTACTTAGGATGATAGCTCTCTTTTTATATATAGATAGATTTGTTTATGACATTTATATGCCGCCCTTCTCACCCTGAGGCCATCAGAGTTGTTCCGGGTTGTTGGGGAGTTCCTCCACCCACCTGTGGTGGATGGAGTTCCCAAGTAGGTGGAAATCCATTACTATAAAAGACCTCCCTTGACCCCTCCGTGCTTAATAATTACAGATCAATTTCCATTTTGCAATCGTTTTCTACAGCGATTGCAATCTGGATTGCAATCTGGTTTTAGGCCTGGGCACAGTACCAAGACGGCTTTGGTCACCTTGGTGGATGATCTCCGCAGGGAACTGGACAGGGGAAGTGTGACCCTGCTGGTTCTCTTGGATATCTCAGTGGCTTTCGATACCATTGACCATGGTATCCTTCTGGGTTGACTTTCTGGGATGGGACTTGTGAGCATGGTTTTACTGTGGCTTCGGTCCTTTCTGGAGGGTCATTCCCAGATGGTAAAGCTGGGTGACACATGCTTGGATCCCTTGCCATTGACCTGTGGGGTCCTACAAGGTTCCATTCTGTCCCCCATGCTTTTTAACATCTATATGAAACTGCTGGGAGATGTCAATTGAGGTTTGGGTGTTAGGTGCCATCTCTACATGGATGATGCCCAACTCCACTACTCTTTTCCACTGGAATCCATGGAAGCCCCTCGAATACTGAACCGGTGCCTGACCGCTGTGTCGATCTAGATGAGAACAAACAGGCTGAAGATCAATCCCGACAAGACAGAGGTCCTCTAGGTCAGTTGTACACCTGACCAGGGTATTGGGTGGCAACCGGTGCTCGTCGGGGTTACACTCCCCCTGAAGGCACAGATCCACAGCTTGGGGGTCCTCATGGACTCAGCATTGACGCTTGATGTGTAGGTGTTGGCGGTGGCCAGGAGGGCCTTTGCACAATTAAAACTCATGCACCAGCTGTGACCATACCTCACGAAGCCTGACTTGACCACGATGGTCCACGCCACGATGCTGCATTTCTCACCCTCGGCTTATACTCGGGTCAATACATTTTCCCAGGTTTTTGTGGTAAAATTACATGCCTCAGCTTATATTCGGGATGGTTTATACTTGAGTGTATACGATATGTACATATGGAGCTTATACGGCTCTCTCCCACTCCATGGAAAATCTTCCTTATTGATGAATGTTTTATTCATCTACTAGCTAAACCAAACCATGCTTTGCTGTGGCTCCAAAAGCTGCTCTGTGATTGATGGTTATTTCTCAGTCTGATATGAAATGAAAGAGATCGTAAATAAAAGAATTGTTGTGAACAAAGATTCACCACCAATATTTGTTGCTGTGCCTATGTGGAAGGAAAGGGAAGGAAAGAAATAGGGGTTTCCCCCCATAGAAATCATTTTTATTCAGCCAGTGGATTGACTACATTTTCTGTTTTTCCACTTTCTGCATAAACATTAAGAACTGACGGTTTACCATCTCTTGAGCATGCGACATATAAGAGTCCATGAGAGAAGCAATTGTTGTATAAATACAAACCGCACCCTTGCAAAGATTACCCTTGCTCTTAATTGATAGTTATATGTTGTTATTTCTTTTACTGCTGAGGTAAAAGGAAAGCTGCGTAGCAATTGATTGTTCATGCTCAGTTTTCATTTCTTATATTGCTGTGGTAAAATGAAAATTAGTCTATTCCCAGACTGTTAGTTTTACTATAAATACTTGCATGTATTTGAATGCAACATTGTGACCCAATGTCAGTTCTCAGTTTTCATTTCTTATACTGCTGAGGTAAAATGAAAGTTAGGCTGTGAGTGGTTGCTTTGGACATCACAGATTCCACTCTGTCTACTCCTGGATTGCTACTCAAAATAGAAACGTGTATTCAAATGCGACGTGTTTCAATTTCACTTTACTATTAAAACATGTGCGCATTAGAATGCAATGTTGTGTTGAAATATCAAGTCATCGACCGACTACTTTTTGAGTTTTGCAAGCACAAACATATGCAGTCTGAGATTTTATGTTGTAATTCAGCCCTCAGCATCGTCTGATAGCAGAGCTGTAGTAGACGCTGGGAGCAGCATGCAGTTGGGAGGGGCTGATGATACTGCAGGTGCTGGAGTCAGCAGAAAGAGGACTGTCAGCAATTCCAGCATTGATAAGTTAGAGCAGAGGAAAAGGATTCAGCAGATACTTATATCTCCCACGGATTCAGAGTCCTTTGAGGGTTTTCATGAAGATGTGGAACTTGAGTCAGAAGAAAGTGATACTGAGCTAGATTGGACTTTGGTAAAAGAAGTTCAGGATGTATGTAAGTGTCACACCTCAAAGGCCTCAGGCGTCACTTTCGCTTGGGCGAAGTTCCAGCCAAGGTAACCAGAGTATCATTTCTAAACCAGCTTGCTTTGCTCTTAAACCCTGCTTGGGCCTCCCGTGCCTTTCCCGTGAGAAGACTAGGGATGCTAGCATAACATAGGCTCTCAAGGCCGTACCATCTCGCCTCCTTGATAATGGAAGCGGGCCGCGGGAGTAGAAAGCCTGACTTCCCGGCCCAGATGGCACTAGCTAATGAGCACTGCATTCCAAGAGGACTGAGTTCACAAAACATCCAAGGGATCATCAATCTTAGCTTTTAACATGCGACGCAACTTAGGAATACTATAACTGCTCTGGAGACCCCTAAGCCGATGTCTTGTACCAGCAACACGTTTGGGAGAAGATCTTGCGGGTTAGGCCAATCGGGCCTTCCATCAAGCCTTGCCAGCCAGCCTGCTTCGGGCTGACTTGTTCCAGTGTTACCTTGTACCAGTTCGTCGTCAAGACCCAGTGATTGATCCTGAAAGACTCTTTTTACCTTTTGAACTCTTTGCTTTATAATCAACGCGTCCCAGCCTCATTTGCTTCGGCTGGGATTCCAAGAGACTCTTTGCATCCGGCTTGTGTTCCCGCTTGTGCTCCTTTTGCTTTGGAGCACACACACCCTTGCTGATTCCTGTTTGGCTGCTAGTTGAAGGTACTATAAGGATTGCCTTCAACCTCTTTCCTATATTTACCTATTCTCAAAAAAACCCGTTGTACCTTAGCCGCTGTGTGGTTTATCCAGGGGGGTCAGGTTGCCAAGACCTCAGAGGGCGATAGTAATGCTGACTCCAATAGTGACAAGTTTATGGGGTTTGACAGTGACAAAGACTGGCCCTCTGAAGCTTCTGGGAATGACTGGGAAACACTGAGTTTTAAGAATCGCTGAGAGACCTGGAGAGATGCTCAGATAGTGTCAGCTGCAGAGAGGAATGCAGCCGTTTTGCCTGAGCTGGAAGGGTGTGACTCAGATGAGTCTGACCTTTAGAGTTATAAATTGTGGGTTTGGGAAATGACTCCTTGCGGTGGGCAAGGAGTTGTGTCTGGTATCCTGTTACCTTGATATCTTGTTATCTTGACATCCTGTTACCTTGGCATCCTGTTTCCTGGTATCGTGTTCCTGACTACTCATGAGTTACAGTTTTTACTTTGCCACCTTTTGGGATTGGAATGCTGCTGCTACTGTAGCTGCAGTTTGGGAAAGGTGGGGGTTTTTGGGTTTCAGTGTTCTGCTTTTTATCCAGCTACAGCCATGTGTTTCCTAGTGGCGGGGGTTGACTCCGCTGGATCTTCTGTGAGTTTCAAGCTGCAAGACTGGTATTGTATTACAAAGGAGGGAGGTTGACAATGTGATTTATGGGGATTACGATGCATGTTATCCCTATACGTTTAGCTCCTGTTGAACCTTGGACTGTCTCCTCGTTTTCCTCCATCATTCTCCTGCCCTTGACCTCAGACTGGTTTCAGACGATGCTTTTGGATCATCCCACGAAGGAGGTCACAGAAGACATCCTGAGTTTGTTTTGGCTTCTGTGCAGGTTTTGGGGTTTTCCCTGGGTTTTTGTGGGTTTTTGCCAGTTTGGCTAGGTTTTTTGTTAGTCCCATTCCCATTCCTTGTAAAATAAACCTTTTGTTACCCCCTTTACATCTGGGCTTGGCTCTAATTGGCATCTGATTTACAACATTTTATATATAAAGATTTTCTTTAGCATAGCTTTTTTTCTATTGTGCATTGCAAACTTTCAAGAGCCCTAATAATATCACTACAGTATTAAGCCTGCAGTCCTTCTTGTTTGATGGTTGCAGTTTTCAGATATTGCTATATCCCCGTTATTTAGGGAGATGAGCATAAAGGCAATGGGAGAAACTTATATCTTTCTTCATTTGATTATTACAAAAGCTACTTTGCCATAGTTTTACTGTTTGTATTCAGCACATGAAAGTGTTGGAAGGTGTTTTTTTAGTGGCTTATTGGTTTCAGTTATGGTGTAATCTAATAAACAATCACACACCATTTCAAAGGAAATCCTTACTCAAACGAGGAAGGGGAAAGAGAATGAGAACATCTTTCTTTGTGTACCTGAGGTCTCTCACACTAAACAAAGAATGTTTGCCATAATAAAAGGATCTCTCTGGGCTATTTTTCAAATACATAAATACATTCAACAAATGTAACAAATCAACAACACAAGCATCTTCCTGGTATACCAAGTAGATAATCTGGTTAAGGATATTGTTTGTTTAACTGTGGTGATCTACTCAGAAGAACTCTTTATTTTATGAGTCAATATCTTTGAGTCACACAGAACAAAATTGCTCACTGCTTAAAATGTCCCCGCAGTCATCATTTGTCTTAGTCTGCATTTGGAGAGCTCTCCTGTCTCAGTCAATCCAATGTTCAGATCACAAATCACACCAACAAAAGGCAGCACATGGGCAGCAACACAGAAGAAAACCGAAAAGGACATACCTGTCAGGCTTCAAACTTCATGTCTGGTTTATTCACAATACATGTCAAGAATGTCGTCATCATGTTTCAAATATAGGATTCTACATCCCAGAAGCTTATATTAAAAAGCTGCATTAAAGGCCATGTTTCCACGTGGGAGCTGGTGTCTTGCATACACCAAGAAGTGTAACCTTCCATTCCAAAAGGAAGGTCTCATTTTTCCCAGTTCTCATGCCATTAGACATTTGTGCATCTGCTAGATCATTTATGAAAATCTTCTTCCTATCGGAATGCAAGAATGAAGTAATGATTTTATTTATTTATTTATTTATTTAAAACGTTTATACCCTGGCCTTCTCACCTCCGAAGAGGGACTCAGACCGGCAAACAGCAAGTATTCAATGCTAACATTTAAAATCTAAAATCATCATAAATTTACAATAAAATTTACAGTAAAATACAATACAATAAATACATTTAAAAAGCCTTTCACCAAAGTAAAATCAAGACCAACTTAATCCATATATTCGGTCCGTATCAAGTGGTTGGCAACTTTAGTCGCTTCGCGATCCCCTCCTTCATTCTGTGAAAGCCTCATTGCGCAGCCACGTTTTCACCCATTTCCTAAAAGTCAGGAGGGAGGGGGCGGATCTAATTTCATTTGGGAGGGAATTCCACAGCCAGGGGGCCACCACAGAAAAGGCCATCTCTCTTGTCCCCACCAGACGCGCCTGCAAAGGTGGTGGGACCGAGAGCAGGGCCTCTCCAGACGATCTTGGCACTCTTGATGGTTCGTAGGGGAGAATACATTTGGACAAGTAAACTGGGCCGGAACCATATAGGGTTTTGTAGGTCAACACCAGCACTTTGAATTGTGCTCGGGAGCTAATTGGCAGCCAGTGGTGCTGGCGCAACAGGGGAGTTGTGCGCTCCCTGTACCCTGCTCCCGTTAGTAGTCTGGCTACTGCGCGCTGGACTAATTGCAGCTTCCAGGCAGTCTTCATAGGCAACCCCACATAGAGAGTGTTGCAGTAGTCTATACGGGATGTAACCAGAGCGTGGACCACCGTGGCCAAGTCTGACTTCCCAAGATATGGTGCACAAGCCTGATGTGCAAAAGCTCCCCTGGCCACCACTAAGACCTGGGGTTCCAGGCTCAGCGATGAGTCCAGGATCACTCCCAGACTGCGAACCTGTGCCTTCAGGTCTCGTTAGGATATCAGCCAACATGCCAACACCTTAAATCAAGGAATAGTTTTCTAAAATCTACAGAGATACTCGCAGGAACACCTCTGTGAGTGAGAGTCCAAAAGTGGCAGGCTAAAACCCAGATCCTCAAACCATGGCTGATACTAAATAAGGGACTCCCTCCTGGGCATACAGAAGACTGGGTGACTTGGAAGGCACTGAACAGACTGTACTCTGGCACCACAAGATGCAGAGCCAACATTAAGAAATGGGGCCACAAAGTGGAGTCCACGACATGCGAGAGTGGAGAAGAGCAAATCACAAACCACCAATTACAATGCAACCCGAGCCCTGCCACATGCACAATGGAGGACCTTCTTATAGCGACAGCAGAGGCACTCCAAGTGGCCAGCTTCTGGTCAAAGGACATTTAATATAATGCCAAGTTTTTAAACTTTGTGTTGTTGTTTTTTTTCAAATACATTACAACTGTACCCTTGGTTCGCTCCTGGTATGATAAATAAATAAATCATCACCGCCACCACCATCATCCAGTGAAAAGACCCTAAATCACAAAACAAATTTATTTATTTATTTACTTACTTACTTACTTTATTTATATTCTGCACTTCTCACCCCGAAGGGGACTCAGAGCGGATTACAGGTACAGAAACTTAGCAGACATCCCTGCCGTTTCCACATACACACATATAGAAGAACAGAGGCAAACTCTGGCCACCAGGGGGAGCTGACGCATCTCTCAGCGTACCATTTTATTTTCCATTGGGTGGAAAGGTTTTTTGAACCTGGAGTGATGGAAAGGTACCTTTAGGTCAGAGCTGTTGCATTCAAAAGCTTCAACAGCACAGAGCTCTCAGAGATGAGAAGCTTCCCCCTGACATGACTGTGTATGACGTGGCCCTTCATTTCAGATTGGGGAGAATTGTAAATGATTAACTTGATGTTCCATTAAATGTTCTTAATCAGGACAGGTAAGATGACAAATTTGCCTCTCAGATCTATATTTAGAGATCTTGGAATGGGTCATCTTGCCTACTGTAGTTCCTCTTTTCATCTCTCCTTCCCTTTCACATTCTGTTGGAAGTAGTTTTGTTTCATCAGCTATCCTTGCAATTGAGATAACACAACCAGCACAATGGCTATATATCAGTCAATCCCTCCTTCACCTGAAGCTGGCACATTATACCCAATGATTCTCTCCTGTCACAGTGCAAGGGATATATGTGATGAGAGAGTATCTCTGCATTGCAGTGCCTGCTGACTAAAGAGAGAAGGCAAAGCAAAAGAAACGGGGTTGAGGCAAGAAAAAAACCAGTGACTCTGCAGGAATTGCTGTTGAGGACACACACAAAACCGTTGGAAATGGCAAAGGTTGTGTTTCTTTGTTTGGAATACGTGTATCCTGCTCTGTAACCTCAAGAACTATCCTGGCGTAATGACGCTGCTTACAGCTAGCATTTATTTGTGTAATTGATTTGAACTCAAAACTGTACCAGGGTCATTACCACAAATTTATGTGAGGAATCTTTTGCCACCAGTTTATGTGAAGATCTTTTTCTTCAATCTAACTGTGGAGAACTGTGTCAGGGCAGGGACCTAAACTCCCACTGACACTATTTATTAATCTTTGCTGCCACCATTCACTACACTTGGCTACCCACTGGGAAGAATTGGTTTTAGAGGCTTGTGTGTGAAGGAATCACGAGAGGAGATGTCTTTCTTAAAGAACTATAAAGTTTATTTAAACAGTATTTCGAGCTTGGAGGATTCAAGATCTTAGGTGGTTACAATATCTCTTTAGAGGCATAGGTCTTACGATTACTAAGTTTCTAAACACAATATTTGACTGTATCTCTTCAAACACTGACTCAATAATATTATAGATATTCTGCCCCAATAGACTTTCTATCTATCTTCTAGGTTAGCTTTCCGGCCTAACCTACAAACAACAGTTCCTATAGGCTTTCTAAACCTAACTGCCCTTCTGCAGTATCAAAACACAGCCTTTTCTCTTTTCCTCAGAAAAGACAACAACAGCTTCTCAAACTGCCACCAGTTATTCTAACCGCTCCTGACTGACTGAAGAATTTCAAACCTGGACATTCTAAAGCCAGTGTTAGACTCCGCCTCCTGTTGCTATAGCAACGGAACTTCTCAGAGGCTGTGCACTATAATATTCCCTGTTAACTCTTTGTGGTCTGTCTAACATTTAATAATCTAATACAATACAAATGTAATAATACAAACCACACATTTAACCATAAAATAAAGATAAAATCCTCAATACACATAGTGACCTCATTACACTGGTATGGAGAGGCAATTTGTATGTATGGAGTCACTGTGGACAGAAGTGCTGGATGCCTTCTTCTATCTATATAAATAAAGAATGTTGTTGTTCATCTCTTAGCAACAGTAGATCCATTTGGTCACTGAACACTGAATCAACACATAAGTAAATTCCATTGATTCAAAGGACTTGCTCAGGTAAGGACCAACAGCATTTAGACTAGTGGTTCCCAACCTGTGGTCTGTAGACCACCAATGGTCCACAAGAACTAAAATATGGTCCACTGCCTCACCATTACTACACTGTTGCAATGAGAGCAACTGGTGTCGTGAAACCCTTTTACAGTTCTGGGGCTTATTAAATATGGTTTTATGTGGGTGAGCAGATGGTGACTACTGGATGACATATGTTCTGTATCAGAAACTAGAACTGGTGTGGTCTATTCATGCAATTTTCTGAATCAGCATCCCAAATAACCAAGCCGGGCCATAACATCTGGTAAATCACCACCAGCAAGAAATAAGATCTACCAACTGAAAGGTTGCCAGGTTGAAGCCCGGGACGGAGTGAGCACCTGACTGTCAGCCCAGCTCACTGTTTAGCTATGCATTTCAAAAACAGCTTAGAGCTGTAAATAGAAAAAATAGGTATGGGTAAAAAGCAAAGGAGGTATTTTACATCACCATAAATGAAAAAGACCAAAAAATTCTGGTGACAAAACGAAAGGAGGAAGTCCTGATGGCTCTTTGCCATAGAGGATGGAGCAACAGCACCCCCCTGTGGCTGGATATGAGCACAATCTCCAAAGGCGCCAAAAAGATGGACACTGACACAACATACATCCTTTCTGTCTATTCTGTTCTGTCTGTCCAAACAGCATTGAATGTTTGCCATGTACAGTATGTGTACTGTGATTCGTCCTTAGTCCCCTTAGGGCAGTGTTTCCCAACCTTTTTTGAGCCGCGGCACACTTTTAACATTAAAAAAATCCAGGGGCACACCACCAACCTAAATGACACAAAATGACACTCTAACACAGTAAAGAATGGCTGGGAGATGGTGGCCTCCTGGGAGCAGCTGCTGGAAGTGCCAAAGCCGGGGAGGGGAGGAGCCAGGCCGCACCATGCCCTGCCCCCACCCCTTCCCCGACTTCAGCTCTCCCACAGCTTCACCAGCCTTGAGGGGGCAGTGCCAAGGCAGCAGTGGCAGAGCCAGCACAATGCTGGCTTGGCACTGCTCCCTCAAGGCCAGAGGCGGTCCTACAAGATAGGCCAAGTAGGCGGCCGCCTAGGGCGCCATCTGGGAAGGGGCCACCATCCTGGCCACATGGGGTGCCATCCTGGCCCTGTCGATGTTTCTCAGACAGTGCTGCAGCTGCCTGCTTTTTGACCCCGGCCTTGTGCGCCCCAACGCCGCTTCTGGGCACGCGCGGAGGTTTTCACGCAGGCGCAGTTGCTCTGGAGCTGAAGTTGAGAGCAGGAGCAACTCCACATGCGCGAAAACCTCCGCACATGCCCAGTAGCTCCCTTGCGCAGAAGCCTGTAAGCAAAGCACTCCCTATCGGGCAGGCAGGGAGTGCTTCCCCTCTCCCTTTGTCTCCGCCGCACGCGTGTTTGCAGGGAAGGAGAAAATAATCAGTGAAGGAAGTGTAAGTGAAGGAATGAATGAAGGGCTTTCCTCCTCATCTGTGACCTCTTCTCTCCCTCCTTCCTTTCTTCGGCTCTGTTTCTGTCTAGACTGGAGGGGCCTGAGGCTATGAGGAGTTGTGGGAGTTGGAGTCCAAAACACCTAGAGGGAGGGAGGGCCCAAGTTTGCCCAGGTTTGTGCTGCCTGTATTCAACCTCATTTGAACATTTTGGCTGTTTTTCTATTTACATTTACATTGGGATCCTAATTTTGGACTTATGGGAGACTCCTATGAATTATGAGTCGGGTGATAGGTAATATATTCTGATTTTGATGCATTTACATTGCATTTCTTGTTGATTATTATACAGTTCTGCTTAATATTGTCATACAATATAATACAAATGCAATATAACAATAGAATGATGATATATTTTATATTGCATGTAATATTACAAACAATATTGCAGTATAGTGGTATTGTACAAAATAGTAATATATAATATTTTATTTTACTTTACTTTGGGTTATTTGAGTTTTATAGGAGTCATGAAATTATTTAGTAGAGGATAATTTCATTTAAATAAATTATTTTATTTATTATTTTATAATAATAATATAATAGAATGTTACATTATATTATCATGTCAATATATTATAATATAATTATATTGTAATGTAGTATAATATAATTATGATATAATATAGTATGGGTATGGTATAATATATTGTATATACATTGATACAATATAATACTACTAATGGTATTGTGATATTATAATTGTATATTTGTTTTACATGGAGGGGGCAAAATAATGGTGGGGGGTGCCAAAATAATGTTCGCTTACCATTTAAAATTACCTTAGACCGCCCCTGCTCAAGGCTGGAGAAACTGGGAGAGCTGAAGCCAGGGGGAAGGGGCAGAGCCAGGCCACGCCATGCCCCGCCCCCTCCCTCCGGCTTCAGCTCTCCCACAGCTTTGCCAGCCTTGAAGGGGCAGTGTGAGCAAGGGGCAGGAGTCATGGATCCCGTCCCCGGCACCGCTCTCCACCATGACTCCCGCCCCTTGCTCACTGAAGCTGCACGGAGGAGGAGCATGAGTGGTGTACGGGCTTCAGTGGGCGGGGCTCCTCCTCCATGTGGCTTCAGCGAGTGAGGAGCAAGACTCATGGCGGGAGTCATGGCGAATTGGAGGCTAGCTGTGGAAATGGCCGAAGGAGGCAGTGCCCCGGCCTTTTCTTCTTTTTCTTTGCTGCCGCCCGGCCCTTCCGCCTCCTCCCCCAAGCAGCAGAAGTTCAGCAGGAGGAGGGGGGAAGGAAGGGGGGCAGAGAGCTTTTCTCGCGGCACAGCAGGAGGTCCATCACGGCACACTACTGTGCCGTGTCACAGAGGTTGGGAAACACTGCCTTAGGGAGATAGGGTGGAATATAAATAAAGTGTTGTTGTTGTTACTATTATCTAAAAACTGATTCGTAACCCTTTTGGTACTAATGTTGGAGAGTGGTCCCTGGTCAAATTAGTCCCTGGTCAATTAGTCCCTGGTCAAATAGTCCCTGGTTAAAAAAAGGTTGAGAACCACTGGTTTAGAACTTTGATTGTTAATAGCTCCACAAAGTAATGTTCTGTTCATTGTACTACCACCATAACTATAAACATCCTTGCTTTGCAGCATCTGCAGCACCAGTATATGAACACCAACATTACCAATAAATAGATGTCATGCAGTCTAACTTTTTGATACCCACTTTTAAATGGGAGAAGATATCTTTTTAAAAAAAACTTTTATGTTTATGTTTATTTGCCTTTGTCCTCCAAATGGTTTTGGCTCAGAACAACCCAAAATATGTTGTCTTCTGCATCATGAATTTTCTCCACTCATTGTAAAGTTGGTTACAGCACTTTACCATAAAACTACTAGCAAGAGTAATTTCCCCCCCACCGTTTAAAATTTTCATGATGTCTGGAGGGCTTGTGAAATGTTCAACCACTAATAAAAATGTGTGTAAACATTTTACATCTTATGACTTTTCTCAGCTCTCCCTCCTTGTCAGTGATATTTCTCATTTTGTTTAGGGGTGGCAGGCTGGAATCTCTTTACAGAGTATTAAAGATCTCCAAGGAGTTAAGCAACCTGAGTTAATGGAAGGTGAAAACAGGGGCTATTCTTGTCTTCTTTGAAAAGTTAACTTTGCATTTTGTTTTAGATGAGGCTCTTCAAAAAAAGATTCCGATAGGCAGACATTTAATATATCATTGGAGGTCATTTTTGCTCCTGGCTGAAATACTCTAAAGCAGTGGTTCCCAACCTGTGGTCCGTGGACCACCAGTGGTCCGCAAGAACTAAAATATGCTCAGCAGCCTCACCATTACTACACCATTGCACCATTACTACACCATTTTAGAACAATTGGTCTCACAAAACCCTCTTATAGTGCCTTATTAAACTTGCTCAGCTGGTACGTAGCTTTGGGCTGGAGTGTCACCAGTATGCTGATGACACCCAGCTCATTCTGGGCATGGAGGGCAGGCCCGATACCATACCCAATAATTTCCATCTCTGCCTTGAAGCTGTTACTGGATGGTATTGATAAGAACAATGAAAAATTATTTATCTATTGTATCACAGCAGCGAGACTGGTGGTGGCAAAACATTGGAGAGAAAAGACCTTGCCCAGGGAAGAGGAATGGACACTTAGATTGATGGATATTATAAATATGGATTGCCTTTCGAGAGCTTTGACGCTAAATATGGAATCTACAGATTGGTTGCCAATTCTGGACTTTCTGAAGAAACAACGGAAAATGAATATTAATGATAACATTTATTTGTGTTGAATTCCTGCCAGTTGGACTAAGAGGATTTGCTTTAAACAATTGTATATTGAGACCGAGAAGAAGGTCAGGGTGGGTGGGCTGAGAGGGGGAAGTCAACGGTATGAGGTATGTTTGAGGATGTTGTTAGGGGGGAGGGTGAGGGAAGGGATGTCTTTTGAATGATTTGTCGATTGCTGGATGCTACTTTGTTTTTTATGTTTGAAAATTTCAATAAAATTTATTTTTTTTAAAAAAAGCTGTTACTGGATGGCTGTGAGCCAGTAGGTTGAAGGTGAATCCAGCGAAGACGGAGATCCTCTGGCTGGGTCGTCCGGGCGGTGTGGCATTATGCCCGTCATCTTCAGTAAAGAGCCTTGGAGTTCTCCTGGACCCTCTACTGTCAATCTAGGCTCAGGTCTCCGCTGTCAGCAGAGTGGCGTTTTTCCATCTTCGTCAGACTCGGAGGCTGGCCTCTTACTTATCCCAGCACGACCTGGCCACGGTGATCCAAGCTACGGTCATCTCAAGGTTAGACTACTGTAACACTCTCTACATTGGCCTGCTTCTGTCGGTGACCCGGAAACTCAAGCTAGTTCAGAACACCACAGCTCAGTTGCTCGCAGGTGTCCCTCCGAGCTGCCACATTACACCAATTCTGCAGGAACTGCACTGGCTTCCTATCGAGTACCTTCAAAGTGCTAGTTTTAACTTTTAAAGCCTTGTACGGTCTGGGGCCAGTGTACCTGAGGGACCGCTTAACCCCATACTGTCCCATGAGATCACTTAGATCCGAAGAGAGGCACCTTTTACTCGTGCCAAATGTTAAACAGTACCATCTAACCTCAACGCGGAGGAGGGCATTTTCCATCATCGCCCTGGTCCTCTGGAACGCATTGTCCCTGGAGGTTAGGGCCTTACGCAATCTACTGGCTTTTCGGAAGGCCTGCAAGTCTATTTTATTCCGGCAGGCCTTTGAGCTGTGAATAATATGCTATCTTTTAAAAATTGTATCCTTTTTCTGGAATCGTTTTATTCTGTGTTTTAATGCCATTGTAGGTTGTGATTTTATGTTGATGTGAGCCGCCCCGAGCCACTGGGAGTGGCGGCTAAGAAATCTAATAAATAAATAAATAAATGTTAAATATCGTTTTCTATGGGTGAGCAGACTTATATGGTTTTCTGTGGGTGAGCAGAAGGTGACTACTGAATGGCATATGATCTGTATCAGAAACTAGAGTTGATGGGGGTCTATCCAATGCAATTTTCTGAATCAGCATCTCAAATAACCAAACTGAATCTAAAGTTGATCAAAACCTGATTTGTAACCCATTTGGTACTGATGTTGGAAAGTGGTTTCTGTTCAAAGTGGTCCCTGGTGAAGTGGTCCCTCATTTTTTTTAAAAAAGGTTGGAAACTACTGCTCTAAAGACACCAGATCCCAACTGGTCTTGGAAGCTAAGCATGATCGGTTCTGGTTTGTATTTGAATGGGAGACTCTCAACAATTATGAGAGGCAGTAGGATATACTGCAGAGGAAGATCTGGCAAAACCACTTCTGATTTTTCCTTGCCTTAGAAAGGACTTTCTTCCTCCAACAAGGTTGGGGGAAGGGAGCAGTTTGCCTCCCCCACGAAGGAGAGAATGGATGGTTCCAAATGGAACCATCCAGAGCAGGGGCTAGACAACCCCTTAGGTCCTCATTCGGACCTGAGCTTCGGTCCACCACACCCGCCCATTTAATAGTATTGGTTGTCGCTGAACCAGTGGAATCGGTTGAGGAATTTCCCCTTCTCATGTTCTGGGAAGCTTTTTCCTAGCCCTAGACAGTTTAGGGGCTAGATGGTACGATGGGTTTACATAAAATAGGTTTTGTGGAAAATAGATAGGAAAATACAAAGTTTGTGTTCACACAAGCCCCCCCCCCCACCTTTTAGGGGGGGGGGTGGGTTATTTGCAAAAACACTCACCAGAAAGTTAGATAATCGGTGAGGTAAGACTTGATGGCCCAGGAATGGCAGAGTCTGATATTGACATGTTCAAAAAGACTTCTGTCCATTTCCCTTAACAGTTGTTCTAGGTTTTCACCCCAGTTAGCCGAGGGTATAGCCGGCTATACCTCCTCGGCTTTGTTCACCAGGTTCTTGACACCTATTAGTTTAGGTTAAGGCAAAAATTAAATAGGTAACAATTAAAAATAAAAGTTGCCCAAATTTGAACCCAAACGTACTTACTTGTGTGGTCTTGTTATTTCGGGGATGGGCAGGCAAAACACTATGAAGTTCATGGGTCTACCGTTAATTAAAAGGTAACATGAAGGCTCAATGCATATAGTTCTGTCTGCTCTCCTAAATTATGCTTGTCTGAGAGGTGGAGAAAATAATGAATATGTTGACCTGAAGAAGGCATCCATAACTGAGCAATGGCTATATGTTGCTCTGTGTTCCAAAATATCATCCTGCCACTACTTAGCTTTTAGCGGACCCGCTGTTTTGTGGTTTTTTAAAAAATATTAATATAAAATATATATTGCGGTATTTTCTCTGTTTTACGGGTTTTTGCCGCCGCCACTCTCTGAGGCACTTTCTCTCCTCAGGCCTCCCTCCCTCCAGCCTTGAAGAGCCTTTCCTTCCTTTCCTTAACTTTATTTTAAGTTTATAAAGACTTAAAATAATGTATAACTACTAAAATAATGTATAAATATTAAAATTAATATAGCATCCCTACTAGGGGTGGTTGATCCATCAAAAATTTGTTTCTAAACTCACGTGGGGGGGAATTGTCATCGGTGGTTTGATATAGAAATTGTTCCGAAAAATTTCTGTAAAATTTGTTATGGAAACGTAATTATTAACAAAAATTCGTTATTATTTCCTGTTAGTTCTCAGCAGGGAAGGAGGTGGGGAGGGCATCCGCACCTCTTTCCCTGCTGTGCTGAGAACTAACGCACGTCAAGGTTTGACGCGCTTTAGTTCTTAGCAGGGAAGGAAGAGCGTCCGCACCTCCTTCCCTGCTAAGAACTGAACAGTGTCAAGCCTTGACGCACTTTAGTTCTTAGCAGGGAAGGAGGTGCAGAGGGCATCCTCTCGTGTCCTCTTTCCCTGCTGAGAACTAATTGCAAGATTCGGAGGAATTTCCTCCTGTTCTCCAGGCTCTCCCTCCGCTTGTGAGGGAGAGCCTGAGGAAACGGAGGAAAGCTGGGCCGGGTTGCTTCCAAAGCGCCCGCCTTCAGCTCTCAGCTGGTGAGAGGAGAAAGGAGGGTGCTGCTGCCATCCAGTCTCCTCTCACGAGTTGAGAATTGAGGCGAGGGGGGAAACGACCTAATAATGTGCCCTTTACAAAAATGGCGATCCCGCGTTCGGTTTTGAAACTTCATTTCCGGGTTGGACGCCGAGGGTCGATATAGGGTCAAAATAATTTCAAATACGAAATATTGACAGGTTTCAAAGTATTTAAATTGGAGATATCCACCCCTAATCCCTACATAAGTTTTTCACTTATTGCGGTAGGTCCTGGAACGTAACCCCCGCAATAAGTGAGGGAACATTGTATATATGGTTTAAGAAGGCTCCACTCCAAATGGGTGGTTGGGTTCTCAGCAGATATGACTGATGAATGTCATTAAATTACCTGATTTCTGGTATCAATACAACGTATAGTTGTGTTGGAGAACCTAGAGATTCCTAGAGGAGATGATGATGATCATGATTCCCCTTTATTTATATAGATCCACCAGTGTACATGGCACTTTACCAGTAAAACAACAACAAAATAGATCCCTACCGTCAGCCTTACAATCTAACACATGACACAAACGGAAAGGGAATGACAGTGTGTGAAAGGATTAATTCCAAGAGATGTCGCCTGTGACCTGGGCATGGTGGAGAAGGGTCTGCCCCTTCCTCTCTCCCTCTGAGGCTAGGGCAGTGGCAGTTGGGATGGGGAAAGTGAAGTTCATCTGATTCTGGGTCGGGGCAGAGTGGAGCTGTGCCTGCCTCTGTTTCTCTCTTTCAAAGACCAGTATGGAGTTTCTCAAGAAATATAATGTGCAGATTTGATCAATGTGGATTTGATATGTGAGGGTATTACTGTAATGAATGAATGAATGAATGAATGATGAATGAATGAATGAATGAATGTTAACAATTTTGGAGACACCATTCAAATAGATTAAGGCCTGCAATTACTAAATCATTAACTACCTGCTTGAGGAATTGTAATTAAAATTTGCTAATGAGAACATAAAAGTAAACTGTGATAAGAACTGTGACAGTGATAAGAGAAATGTTCACAATGTTAAGAAGGAAGTCAACACAAGGCTAACACCAATCATGAAGACTCAACATCTGGCCAGAAAACTGAATTCGAGTCAACATACTGTATTACAGGATGGAAGACCTCTATCATTAATTCTCGAGGCTTGATTACTGTAATGCGCTGTACATTGGCCTACCCTTGTCGACGATCCGGAAACTTAAGCTAGTGCAGAACGCGGCAGTCCGTCTGCTTCTAGGAGCCACAAGAACGGCTCATATAACACCGCTCCTGCGCGAACTGCACTGGCTACCAGTCGAATTCCGGGTCCTCTTCAAGGTGTTAGTTTTAACTTTCAAGGCCTTATATGGTTTGGGGCCAGTGTACCTGAGGGAGCGGCTTACCCCATATGTGCCCAGTAGATCACTGTGCTCCGAGGGGCTCAACATGTTGGAGGTCCCTGGGATGAAGACATGCAGCCTATCGAGCACGCGACAGAGGGCATTTTCAGTGGCCGCGCCGGCCCTATGGATTTCGCTCCCTGCAGATACGCGCGCACTGCGGGATCTAATGACCTTCCGAAGGGCCTGTAAGACCTGGTTGTTCAGGCAGGCATTTGGCCCCTGACTGGCATTTGTTACAACCTGGCATTCTGCCGCACCACTGCCACACCGTCCCAAATGCTATGTGCTTGATTACTGGGGTTTTATAGTGGGGGTGGGGGGGGGGGGGGGACTTTTAACTTTTAACTGTTTTTAGTTGTTTTATAATGTTACTTTTATGTGCTTTAATTGGTTCTGTTTGCGTGCTGTAAACCACCCTGAGCTTCGGATAGGGCGGTCTATCAAGCCGGAATAATAAATAAATAAATAAATAAATAAATAAATAAATAAATTTACAGCTTTATGACTACATTAGTAGAATATTCCTATAATAGACTCAATCTAATAATTTTCAAATTGTGACAGACAGAGATGCTGTTCACCTGCTATGCTCTGGTCAGTGCTGTCCAACTTCTATAGGCCCAAGGGCCAGAATTCCGGTGGCTGAGCACCTGGAGGGGCGGAGCGGGGCGGGGCTGGCTGTGGGGCGGGGCGACTGCGGGGGGTGGGGCCGACCACAGGGCGGGCCGATCACGGGGCGGGGCCGATCCCAGAGTGACGATGTAGGAGGGGGGCGGAGCAAGAGGGCTCTCCCTCTTGTCGGTTTGGCTGTGAGAAGGAAGGGAGGCGCAAGGGGCTCCCCTGGGGTGTCAAACCGGGCAAGAGGAATGGCGATTTTGCCGTCCCTCTTGTCGGTTTGACGCTGTAAAAGGGAGGGAGGCGCAAAGGGGCTCCCCTTTGCTCCTCCCTCCCTTCTACAGTGTCAAACCGGGCAAGAGGAATGGCGATTTCGCCGTCCCTCTTGCCCGGTTTGACGTTGAGAGGAAGGGAGGCGCAAAGAGGGCTTCCCTTTGCTCCTCCCTCCCTTCTACAGTGTCAAACCGGGCAAGAGGAATGGCGATTTTGCCGTCCCTCTTGCCCGGTTTGACGCTGTAGAGAAGGAAGGGAGGTGCAAGAGGGGCTCCCTTTGCGCCTCCCTCCCTTCTACAGCGCCAAACCAGCAAGAAAGGAGGAGCAAAGAGGAGAATTCTCCCTCCTCTTTCCCGGCGCTGCGGCTGCGGGGGACAGCAGCGGCGCCCGGTGGAAGAGGGAGGAGGAGGAGGAGGGAGAACTCTCCCTCCTCCTCCTTTGTCCCTCCTCTTTCCCCCGCCCGCGCCCTTGCCCGGATCAGGGTGCCGGCGCGCGTGGGGAAAGAGGGATGAAGGAGGAGGCACTCAGCTGACTACCTCCTCCTTCGTCCCTCCTCTTTCCCCCCGCCCGTGCCCTTGCCCTGATCCCGAGCGCCGGCGCGGGGAGGGGAAGGAGGAGGGGCGAAGGAGGACGAAGCCCGCCAGCTGACTTCCTCCACCTTCGCCCCTCCTCCTCCCCGCGGACGCGCCGGCTCCGATCCCGAGCCGCGGTGCAGGGAGGGGAAGGAGGAGGGGCGAAGGAGGAGGAGCTGGCTCCCTCCTCCTGGCCGCTCCCCTCCCCGCCCGCCATTTTTTAAAAAATAGATTTTTTTAAAAAAATTAAAAATGGCAGCCGGGGGCATAGCGGGGGCCGTGTCCAGCAGGCTGGGGGGCCGTGTATGGCCCCCGGGCCGCCAGTTGGACAGCCCTGCTCTGGTCCATGGGCAGGAGAGAGATAGTGTACCTATGGAGAGTGTCAGATATGCTATGGGAAAGCAGGATTCTGTACACTTTGGGCTTTTTTTCTCAAGGGGAGAGGAAGGAGTGCATTTTGGAGTCATGATACCTGTTGCAAGGAATCAGGTTCTGCTGTATAGAAAACAGGGAGCTGGTTCTTGGCATTGTTCTTAGGGAAAGAAGTTTTGGCATTATGGAAGTTTTGGAACTATGTGGGCTGCAGGGAAGCAGGGTCTGGCCTAAACAGGTGTTCTTCTCCAAGGAGGGAGAAAGGATATGGTAATATTTGTATGCATGGTGATGGATGCATGTACATGAGTGTGATTGCTGAGTAAAAATGTAATTCTCCTTTGTTTGTTAGTTTGTTTATTTGTTAACCAATATAACTCTGAGTTATTTGTGAATCCAATGTAGTTATATAAAATCTGTATGTCTGTATGTCCAATGTTTTTCTTTGTGTAAAGGTGTAAAGGTTCTGTAAAAGTTCTGATTCTAAGGCCTTACATGTTCTAGGTCCTGTGTACTTTAGGGCCTGTCTCTCCCCGTACATTCCCCAGAGATCTCTATGTTCGGAGGATTCAAACCTACTAGTGGTCCCTTCAGTTCGGACATATAATCTATCAGTAACCAGACAGAGGGCCTTTACAGTGGTGGCTCCAGCATTGTGGAATGCCCTACCGGACGAGGCACGCGCTCTCAACGAGCTTATTCCTTTCCGGAAAATGTCCTCTTCCGGCGGGCATCCAAAAACTGTCCTCTTCCAGCGGGCGTTCGGTCTCAGCAGCCCTCCGTAATCCATCAAATGCTCGACATATATTGCCACCCTAAGTTACTGCCTGTTGTTGAACTGGTAGTTTGTATTGTTTTAGTAAGATATGTGACTGTTTTTAGTATGTTTTTATCAACTGTACACCGCCCCGAGACTGTTGGGAGGGCCTACCTTCCCACTCTATAGGAGTGTATTTATTAGGGTCGCTTTGGGGCCAGGTAGAAATTTTTCCACCTTTGTGTGTGCATGTATGTGTGTGTGTGTGGGGGGGATTTGACTACCCCACACTGTTCATGTGATGGATAATTGACTTAGATGAATTCATAAATATGCTGTCCCTTGGGAAACTAGGATAGAGTTTACCTTTTGGTGTGCACCTAAGGCATCTTGTTTGGTGAAGACAAGGAATGGGAACTCCCACCTATGTTTTCAGGCAACCAAGTTGGGGGTGAATGGAAATGGCCTTGGAGCTGTGTGGGCTTGGCAAGTTTAAATAGGTAACAATTAATAATGTTGCCCATAGTTATTCCCATATGGTTGTCTGCCTCATTATTTCAGTGGTGGGAAAGCAATTATATATTATGTCAGGTCCAACTAGTCTTGTCAAAACAAGCTGCCACCATGTGAGATGCTAACCCATGAAAACCAATTGAATTGCCTATAACTAGTAGGCATGGTTTAGAACCCAAAAATAGGAAATCAAAAATCTAATGGGGGAGGGGGGGTTGATTAGTAATAGGAAGACTTACAAAAAAAATTCCAAAAATTTCTAAAATGTAACGTAATTACTAACGAAATTCGTTAGTAGTTCGTATGCCAGCGCATGCGCATTCCAGATGGTTTTGGCCTACAACTCCCAGAAATCCTAACAGCTGGTAAATTGGCTGGGATTTCTGGGAGTTGTAAACAAAACTTGAATAAATCATACTGAATTCTAGATGGGACTCTCCAAATAGGAAGGAGGGAGGGAAGGAGGGAGGGAGGGGTATTCTATTCTTGGAAGCAGCAAAAAAAGGAGGAGGAGCCCCCCCTGGCTCCTCGCTGCCTCTCTCTCACCCCGATCCCGAGGGAGCGAGGGCCCAAGTTTGCCCAGGCTGGTCATATACCTACATTCCATGCACATGCAATAATACAGCAGTAATAACAATGGGTATAAGAGGAGGTAAAATTCAAACCGAGTATTCTGACTGGTCCCTGCCTCATGCGGTGCAAACGGGCTCTTCTCGGTGAGCCCGGGGAAATTAGCCGGGAAAAGCCCGCGTTTTCTGCTTGGGTGCACACAAATACATATTCTTTGGGGGGGAATTTGCTGCAGAATCTTCTCTTTGAGCCCGGGATTCTGCACCAAATCCCCCCCCCCCCCAAGAATATGTATGTGTGTGCTCCCCAGCAGCGAACGCTGGCTTTTACCGGGCTAATTTCCCGGGCTCATAAGAGAAGAGCCCGTTTGCACCGCATGAGGAGAGACCAGTCAGAATACTTCGGTTTGAATTTTACCTCTTGTTATTGTTATTACTGCTGTATTATTGCATGTGCATGGAATGTAGGTATGACCAGTTGGATTACTTATAATATTAGGCACTTACAGTAGCATTCATTCTATTACACATTAGGTTGGTTTCTCACCCCAATACTCTTTGATGCTTTAGATCCTGGCAGGCAGGAGAGGCAGGGAAGCCTGGAAAAAATGTAAACAGAGAGGTTTACTCAGAAGTAAATCCACAAAGGAGGGCCCTTCATCCAAAGTGCCCTCCTTTGCAGATTTACTTCTGAGTAATCCTCTCTGTTTACATTTTTCCAGGCTTCCAGCCGAAAGAAGGAGCGAGTTTAGGGCTTGCCTTGCCATAATACTTATTGGCAAGGGAGACGGAAGGGTGGTGAGAGAGAAGGAGGGTGCCCCCTTACGACCTAATAACGACACTTAAGAAAATCCTGGCCCCGAAGTTCGAAAAGAAAGTCCACTTCCTGGTTGGCGTTCCAGGTGCGGAAATACTCGAAAGTAGCATTTCTTACGAATTTCTTACGAAACGAATCATTTTCATAACTTTTTTCTCATGCCTAATAACTAGCTCTTTGCTTGCTTTCTCTTCTTTTACCCTTTTCTCTCTTTGTCTTGCTTTGATCCTGCCAGGTCCTCATCTATGCTACCAAAGAAAGGACATTCTGCCCTTCTTGTGGATATATAACGCCGCTGTATTAATAGGGTTATTATGCAAAAGTACCAAAATATACCTTCGTTGTGTGCTCAAGAGTCTCCCACAGCCTGTGCTTAAAGCTTACCCTTGCTTACATAAGGTATCAAGAGGGATAACCAAACATATCAAGCTGGAATGAAAGCATGATACAGCAATTGTCTTCAGAGAGGGTGAAAGCTTGTTCCTAGTTTCCCTTTGCATTCTGTCCAGAATGAAAGATGAGAGAATTGCACATAAAGTAATATTCATTCTCCTGAAATTGTTGGGGACAGGGAGGTGATTTTGGGCAGAACTGAGAAGCAATGGAAAAGCATGTGGAAACATCTCCTAAAGATCTCTGTGATGAATTGGATCTCCTATAATTCTGTCATGCCTGAGTCTAGAAGCAAGTGTAAAGCCTTCTCTCCATCACAACTGCCACTGCCCTGGCTTTGGTGGGAGATAAAATGGGCGTCACCATGCCTAGGAGTAGAAGTAGATCCAGGAAGGTCCTCCTGTCATGAAGTCCTCCTGTCAAGGTTCATTTTATTGCAATTTCCAGTGTGAGAAGGTATATTTTTATTTATTTATTTATTTATTTCGATTTCATTTTTATCATGCCAGGAGGGAAATCCTGGTTTGTTTCAATTTAATGTTGGTTCTTAAGTGTTGGTTCTTACCTTAAGGCCTTGCACAGCCTGGGGCCAGCGTATCTGAGGGACCGTCTCTCCCCATACTGCCCCACAAGGTCACTGTGGTCAGAAGGTACCAACCTTTTGGATGTCCCCTCTGCGAGGTCTGCCAAATTAACAGCAACCCGTAGGAGGGCTTTTTCCGTGATTGCGCCCACTCTGTGGAATGCCCTCCCCGCTGAAACGCGCGCCATCCAGGATCTGTTGCCTTTCAGGTGGGCTTGCAAGACTTACCTATTCCAACAGGCCTTCGGCCCGTAGGTCTTGCCTATGCACAGTCCATCATGTGTGTAAGCTCTGTGCCTGTTGTGCTGTGTCTCCTTCACATCAGGCTTTTAACCTTGTTGTTTTATATTGTGTTGTATTCTGCTGTGTTTTAATATGCTGTTTTATCCGGCGTTTGTGAGCCACCCCGAGCCTCCCGGGAGTGGCGGCATAGAAGCCCAACAATAAATAAAATAAATAAATAAATAAATAAATAATGTGGTTTTCCTGGAGGTGTTGTTTGGACACCCCTGGTAAAACCGAGACAGGTTCAAGTTTTGGGGCCGGTCTAAATGGGCCCTGAGTCTCCCTTCACTGGGGGCCAGAAATTCCCCCACCTCCCAGCCGGCAGGGGAAACCTAATTATGCAGCATGGAAGTAGGCTACCAGACAACCAAGTCCCTGTGGGGAAAAGGAAAAATCATTATAAATAAGTGTGTAAGCATGGCTTGACCTAGTTTCCAAAAGCACACCCCACTAAACCTCATTCCTGGTCAGTCTGCCTCTGTGTCTGCCTATTGATCTATTTGTCTTTTCATTCTTGTAGACTCACCACTAAGATTCTTGATCTGATTATGTTTTGACTGATCACGGAGAAATAATATCAGCCACTTACCAAGATTGGCTCACAAATAAAAGACTGGAAAGACCCCTTCCTCTTTTCATGTTGACCACAACCGCTTGATCTGTAAGGTGTCAGTGATACGTAAGCAAGCTTGTTAAGAATATTTACTAAAATGTAGATCATCAGTGAAATCATGGGTGTCTCAATACTTGAAATGCTACACCGCAGAAAAAGGAAAACAGCTCACACTTTAGGAACTTGGTTGTGCAAAAATGCATTGAATAGCAGTTTTTTGTGGCAGAAGAAGGTGTACATATACAATGCATATAATTCTGTGTGTGTGTGTGTGTGTGCAATTCTGGAAGGGGCTGTGGTGGTACAGTGGGTTAAACTGCTGAGTTGTTGAACTTGTTGACCGGAAGGTTGGTGGTTAGAATCTGCAGTATGGGGTGAGCTCCAACCAATCCATATTTCAGGAAATAAAGCCCGACTGCTCATTGGAGGGAAGAATATTAGAGGCAAAGATGAAGTACTTTGGCCACATCATGAGAAGACAGGAAAGCTTAAAGAAGACAATTATACTGGGGAAAATGGAAGGAATGGGCATGGCCAACTAAACGGCCATGCAGGTTGCGGGGCAGCGTTGCCCCCGCGCCATCTTCTTAGCCTGAGGGGCTTCTTCTCCCCAGAAGCCCCTGGGGTGGCAGGACGGCTTCCCGCCATCCATGCCAGCCGGCCAATGAGGGGGCTGGCTCCGCCCTGCCCCCTCACTGCTTCCGGCCAGTACACACTTCCACCCGGGCAGGTTACTTAAAGCTGCCCAGGGACTGCCTCGCCACGTGTGGAGGCAGTCTTGTTTTTCCTCCCACCCTCCCTACTCATTGCATTGCTTGTTGGTGTATTTTGTTACTCTGCACTTTATTGTTGCTCTGTTCTTGGTTTTACGTTTTGTTTTGTTCTTTGTCGCAACTCTGTGTTTGGCGTGTGGCGTGTGGCATGGCCCTTGGGTCAGGCTGGCTTATCGCCCCTTGGTTGTATGGGGGATAATGCCCAGGCCCCTTGGGGTGCTGAGTTTCCATGGATAGGCCTTGGGCCGCTCGCACCCCAGGCTTGCAAACGACTATGGACTTTTCGTGGGGGCTTTCCTTACCTGATCCAGGATCCATGCGTGGCCGCCAACCCTATGTTCCTGTTTTCAATAAATTGAGTTGTGGCCATTTTTATCCAACCAATTGTGTCTGCATTTTGTTCTTGGCGCGAGGTGTGTCACGCTTGCACACACAAAAAGGAAGAGGGGCCGACCAAGAGCAAGGTGGATTGAAGGTATCCTTGAAGTAACTGGCTTGACCTTGAAGGAGCTGGGGGTGGTGACGGCCGACAGGGAGCTCTGGTGTGGGCTGGTCCATGAGGTAACGAAGTGTCGGAAGCGACTGAACAAATCAACAACAAGAAGATTGGCAGGATCTGGGGCTAACGGCAGGAGCTCACCCCACTTCCCAGACTCAAACCTGCGACCTCTCAGTAAGCAAGTTCAGCAGCTCTGTGGTTTAACTCACTGTGCCACCGGGGGCTCCAATGAAAACATACATAGATGGAATCAGAGACCCAAATGCAAATAGCCCTATGCGGGGAATTAATACTATTTTAGGAATCCTGTCGTTCCATAATACAGTATGTAAGACCTACCAGTCCAAACATCTGTGTGCTCTGGCAAGCTTATCCTCCTCCGTACATTTCTCTTATTAATTATTTTATTCAGCTGAGATATAAAGCACATAAAAGGGCATTGGAGTAATGCCAAAACTATGTTGAATAGGAAAAAGCACTGCCCCATTTCTCTTCAAGGGTGGACTAATCTCCAGTTCTTGTCAATTTGACATGTTTTCCCCTTAGTTGTGTTCCATTTCTTTTCCAAGTTTTATCTGCTTTTTTGGAACGCCTCAAATAAGTATTTAAATATGCATGTAAGTGCAGATGTTCTCTCGGAATGCATAATTAAATGCTTATTTTCTCTCAAGATATGGATTTAAATGTGCAGTTTTCTATATCAAATGTCTACTATGCCACACCATCCGGAGAAGTATAGACTCTCTATGGGTCGTTACATAGCTTTGATCCACATACAAGTTCTGAATGTTCTCTTCATACCAAGACATTTTGTACATCGGTAGCATTAAGAGGATGCAAATCTTTATCAATTTCATTTTCTCAGGCAAAAATGAATATTTTTACAATTTTTTCCCTCTTCTCTGCACTTTTTTAAAAGACTCTTCATAGTTAAGGTTGTAACTCTTCACTAATTTTCTTCTTGGAGGAAGCGGTGAGCAATTTAGGCAATTCACTTTTCTGTTGTGTTCAAAGCCTATTTGCAATTAGGTACTTATTCTGGGCAGAGTTTATGATTGGTGGTTTATAGGCTCGGGCCTGTATCAGTTTGACCAAAAGTGAATTGTAATAGTCGGTGGTCCGTTTTGTGTAATTCCCTGAAAACAGAACAGCGAGGAGGAAACTAAATAGCTGGGCAATACGGATCGAGAGCCGGATTTATTTATTTACTAGCTTGGGGACCCGGCACTGCCCGGGTTATTTGAGAAAGGCATTTTGTGTCAAGGTTGGGCCTTATCAGTTGGTTATGTGGCTTGCAGTGGTCTCGAGAAGTGTGGGAAGGTGCTGGGAGTCCCATCGTCCATGGTCCATCCTCCTCCAAACTGCACCAGGATGTAGAGTGGGTCATGGGGATTATGTGTGGCAAATTTTGTCTTGCTCAGTTATTGGATGAAAGTTGCAGCAGTCTTTGGAAGTGAGTGGAGGTACTTCAAGTCCCATCATCATAAGAACATAAGAACATAAGAAGAGCCATGCTGAATCGGACCTCAGCCCATCTAGTCCAGCATTCTGTATCACACAGTGGCCCACCAGTTGTACACGGGATCTCGAGCAGAAGGGAGGGCAAAACCCTGACCTGCTCCCGACCCCCCACAACCAGTACCCAGGGAAATCCTGCCTACCTCAACCAACTCCGAGGTGGCACTTGAATGTCCTTTTCAGTAACTACCGATACACTTGGTATCCATGAATCTGTCTAATCCTGCCTTGAAGTTGTCCAGGCTGACAGCTGTCACAACCTCTTCTGGAAGTGAGTTCCATAACCCAATGACCCTCTGGGTGAAGAAATATTTCCCTTTATTAGTCCTAATTTTCCTACCTTGGAGCTTCAGGGAGTGCCCCCTAGTCCTAGTGTTTTGTGACAAAGAAAATAATTTTTCTTTATCCACCTTTTCTATCCCATGCATGATTGTATACACTTCGATCAAGTCACCTCTTAAACACCGTCTTTCAAGGCTGAAAATACCAAGGCGTTGCAACCTGGTTTCATAAGGGAGCCGCTCCATCCCTTGGATCATTCTTGTTGCCCTTTTCTGTACCTTTTCCAGTTCCGTTATATCCTTCTTAAGGTGCGGAGACCAGAATTGTACACAGTACTCCAAATGTGGCCTTACCATCGAATTGTAGAGAGGTAATACAACACTTGCTGACCTATTTTCGATTCCCTTTCTGATCATGCCTAGCATAGAATTTGCTTTTTTCACTGCTGCTGCGCACTGGGTAGACATCTTCATTGAGCTGTCCACCAAAACCCCAAGATCCCTTTCCTAGTTTGTCTCGGAAAGCTTTGACCCCATCAATTTGTAGGTGTAGTTGGGGTTCTTTGCCCCGATGTGCATGACTTTACACTTGTTTAGGTTAAAATGCATTTGCCACTTTGTTGCCCATTCACTCAATTTCGAGAGATCTTTCTGGAGCTCTTTACAGTCAGTTTCATTTTTAACTACCTGAACAATTTAGTGTCGTCTGCAAACTTTGCTACCTCAGAATTCACTCCTACATCCAGATCATTAATGAATAAATTAAAAAGTAACGGACCCAAAACTGAACCTTGGGGTACGCCACTTCTCACCTCTTTCCACCCAGAGAAGTGTCCATTTATTACCACCCTTTGTTTCCTACAGTTTAGCCAGGTTCCAATCCAGGACAAGACCTGTCCCCTGATTCCATGGCTGAAGAGCTTATTTAGGAGCCTTTGGTGAGGAACTTTGTCAAAAGCCTTTTGAAAGTCAAGGTAAACAATATCGACTGGGTCCCCTTTATCTATGTGTTTATTTACACCCTCAAAGAATTCTAACAAGTTAGTAAGACATGATTTGCCTTTGCAGAAACCATGTTGATTTTCTTTCAGCAATGCCTGTTCTTCTATGTGCCTAGTAATATTTTCTTTAATAATGGTTTCCATCACTTTGCCTGGAACTGAGGTTAAACTGACTGGTCTATAATTTCCTGGATCACCTCTGGATCCTTTCTTGAAGATTGGTGTTACATTTGCCTCCCTCCAGTCCTCGGGTACAGTGCCTGATCTTAGAGAAAGGTTATATATCTTAGCTAGAAGTTCAGCAATTTCACACTTGAGTTCCTTAAGAACTCTGGGGTGGATGCCGTCTGGACCTGGTGATTTGTTGACATTTAGTTTAGTAAGGCATATGAGAACATCCTCCTTGTTTATCTCTATCTGTTTTAATTCTTTTAATTCCCTCCCTGAAAAAACTGACTCAGCTGCAGGCATATGTTGTCTGTCCTCCTGTGTGAAAACGGAGGCAAAGAAGTCATTTAGCCACTCAGCAATCTCCTTGTCTTCGCTGATTTTCCCTTTCTGACCATTGTCGTCGAGTGGCCCAACTGCTTTTCTAGTTGGGTTCCTGCTTCTGATGTACTTAAAGAAGTTTTTGTTGTTTTTTTAATATTCTTTGCTATGTGTGCCTCAAAATCTCTCTTGGCTTTCCTGACTGTTGCTTTGCATCCATGGTCCATCCTCCTCAATACTATACCAGGATGTAGAATGAGTCATGGGGGCTCTGTGTGCCAAGTTTGGTCTTGACCAGTCTTTGGATGAGGTTGGCAGCGGTCTTGTGAAGTGAGTGGAGGTATTTCAAGTCCCATCATCCATGGTCCACCCTCCTCAGAACTGCACCAGGATGTAAAGTGGATCATGGGGACTTTGTGTGCCAAGTGTGGTCATGATCATGCACTGGATGAAAGTCGCAGCGGGATCTGTCTTGACACAGTATCACAGTAACTGAGGCCTAGTCGGGAAAAGGAAGTTTAGGAAGCCTTACTGTTATTTCTGTCCTTACACAGGATCCCAGTAACTTTGGCCTAGTCATTATAATCTAGTTGAGGAAGTGTTACTGTCAATTCAGGCCATACACAGGATCCCAAGATTGGCGGCCTAATCTGGAGTGTCAAGTTAAGGAAGCCTTACTGTTAACTCAGTCCTTGCATAGTAGCCCAGTAACTGAGGCCTAGTCCAGAAAATTAAGTTTAGGAAGCCTGACTGTCAATTCAGTCAGGCCCTTTCAGGCCCTTTATGGAGTAACTGAGGCTTAGTCCAGAGAAATCTAGTGTTAATTCAGTCAGGCCCTTTCTTTTACCCTCTCTGGCAGCGTTCTCAGGAGGTGAGTGGAGGTACTTCAAGTCCCATCATCCATGGTTCGTCGTATTTGAAACTGCACCAGGATGTAGAATGGGTTGTGTGGGCTCTGTGTGTCTGCCTTGGGCCATTTTCCTTCCTTTCTCTGCTGCCTAAGAGTTTTGGAATGTTGAGAGGCTGGCCAGTCAGAGCCATCATGCAAATAATCCCGCACTGCCAACCAATTGAAATGCTGCCACATATTCCTTCCGAGCACCATTCAAAGTGCTGGTGTTGACCTACAAAACCCTATACGGTTCCAGCCCAGCTTACCTGTCCGAACGTATTCTCCCCTATGAAGCTCCCGCCCTCCGCACCTCCCGCCGCAAACATTCTCTTTTATTATATACATAGATTTATTTATTTATTTATTCGATTTTTAACCGCCACTCCCGGAGGCTCAGGGTGGTTTACATACAAGATAGAATAAAACATTATCTGATAAAGCAAAAGAAATTAAAATTCCTCACATTAATCAAAAGCCTGCCTGAATAAATGAGTCTTGCATGCTCTGCGGAAGGTGTCCAGATTGCGCAGAGCATGAGTCTCAGGCGGCAAGGAGTTCCACAAAACAGGGGCAATGATTGAAAAAGCCCTTCACCGAGTTGTCATCAAGTGAAAAGATCTGAGGCTGGGGATGTCTAAGAGGTTCTGATCCTCTGACCATAGCGATCTCGGGGGATTATATGGGATTAGGTGATCCCTTAAGTACACTGGCCCCAGACCATGCAAGGCCTTAAAAGTAAGAACTAACACCTTGAAAGTAATCCGGAATTCAATTGGTGACCAGTGCAGATCCCAGAGTATTGGTGTTATGCAACAACTCACAGGCTCCCCTGTGAGAAGTCGGGCCGCGGCATTCTGCACTAGTCTAAGTTTCCGGTTCAAAGTCAAGGGTAGGCCAATGTAAAGAGCGTTACAGTAGTCAAGTCTTGAGATGACCGTGGCTTTGATTACCGTGGCCAGGTCATTCCGGGACAGATAGGGGGCCAGGCGCCTCGCCTGTCGTAGATGGGAAAACGCAATTCTGCTGACACTGGAGACCTGAGCCTCCATTGACAGCAGAGGGTCCAAAAGGACTCCCAGGCTTTTTACTAATGATGACGGGCATAATGCCATCCAGGGTTGGTAGTTGGATGTCCCTATCGCCCGGACGGCCCAGCCACAGGATCTCCGTCTTCGCTGGATTCACCTTAAACCTGCTGGCCCGCAACCATCCAGTAACGGCTTCAAGGCAAAGATGGAAATTATTAGGTACGGAGTCCGGCTGGCCCTTCATCCTCAGAATGAGGTGAATGTCATCGGCGTACTGGTGACACTCAAGCCCAAAGCTATGTACCAGCTGAGCGAGTGGTCGCATATAGATGTTAAATAACAAGGGGGAAAGTATGGGATCTAAAATTGAGGGAGGTTTCATGCAGACATTGATTGATTGATTGATTGATTGATTTACTGTATTTGTATACCGCCTTTCTCATCCCGTAGGCAACTAAAGATGGTAAAAAGGGCAAAATTCAATGCTTACAATGTCATGAATACAATTAAAAACATAAAAAAATAAAAACTAAACAAATCAATAAAATATAAATTTATAGTGTCTCTTTATTTAAAACATTGTCCGGTCTCATTGTCTAGTACAGGGCTGTCCAACTTCTACCGGCCCAAGGGCCGGAATTCTGGTCACTGATCACCTGGGGGGCCGCAGGAGCTCCACACAGCCAGGGGCGGACCTACCCATTCCGGGGGGGGGGGAGTGGAAAAAATTGCGCCCCCCCCTCGGTGGCTCCCGAGCGCGAGTCACGCTCTGGAGCCCAGTGCGCATGCGGAAATTTCCACGCATGCGCAGAAGCTACTACAGGTGCCATAGTGCCTGTAGAAGCTTTTACGCATGAATGAAAAGTGCCAGTGCGTGGGCGATGAGGCCAGCTGCAGAGGCGCAGCCGGCGTGGGCAGTGGGTCCAGCTGCGGTGTCGCGGCCGGCGGGGCGGCGGGGCAGGGAGGGCGCGGATTTCTTGCAGGAGGGTAGGCGGGCTGGAACCAAGGGACTGGTGGGCCGTGGGCGGCCCACGGGGTGCCTGTTGGGCAGGCCCGGTCTAGTAGTTGTTCCATTTTCCTGTCATTTACTCTGCATTTGCAAACGTTTGTTCAAAAAGCCACAATATCAAGGTCTATTTCCCTCAAACTCCACCAGTGTTCACATTTGGGCATATTCAGTATTCATGCCAAGTTTGGTCCTGACTCATCATAATTTGAGTCCACAGTGCCCTCTGGATGTAGGTGAACTACAACCCCAAAACTCAAGATCAATGCCCACCAAACCCTTGCAGTATTTTCTGTTGGTCATGGGAGTTCTGTGTGCCAACCCCCCCTCCACACACACACAACCCCACCAGTGTTCAAACTTGGGCGTATTGGGTATTTGTGCTGAATTTGGTCCAACGGATGGAAATACATGCTGCATATCAGATACATACATTACGATTCATAACAGTAGCAAAATCACAGTTATGATGTAGCAATGAAATTAATGTTATGGTTGGGAGTCACCACAACATGAGGAACTGTATTAAGGGGTCGCAGCATTAGAAAGGTTGAAAAACAGCGGTGTAATGGAATCCAGCGTACCTATTATTTAACATGCAAGAAAGGAAGGAGAGCTAGTAAATGGATGTTCAAATTACAGTGCCTACACAATTTCTACCATTCTATCACAAGGAAAGTCTTCCTGCCATAATTTGTTACAGCTTTGATATTAGGATGATAACTACAGCTTCCATGGCCCTGGTCACTAGCATATAGTTTACTTCTCTTTTTCAAAGTTTATTTCTTCTCTGATGTGATCCACCACCATATCAATGGAAATTAAAAGTAAATTGCACTTATTGAAGTAGGGACACTTGTACCATTTTTGTAACAGCAAATTGCCTAGGAAACGACGGCCTCATCTAATGTTTCCATCTTATTCGACAATGGGGTGATCTAATTACATAGAGATCTGATTAGTTCCAAATTACAGTTGAACCAGAATACTTTGGATATGAATAGGCTTGTGATTGAATACAAAGTTATCTAGATTTTTGGAAAGTGAAAAAAACGAAGACCATACAAATCCAGAAAATAAGTGGGTGAAATACAAAAGATGTTTTTGTAAAAGGATGTCGTTGATGGCCGAAAGAAACCCTTCTGGGAAATTGTACATCCAGCATGCACTGTTTGATTAGAGCATTAAGTGATCTCTAAATTATTCATATTAGTCCTCTGTTCTGTTTGTATTTTTAAATCTTGTTGGTGATGTGAACATGTGTTTAGTTCCACAATGGAAGGAGCTGGGCATTTTGGTTCATCGCTGAATGCCTTTATTCCGGCCATGGTTGCAAAAGTAGAGGTCTGCAAGTTTACAAAGCAAAAATTCTCCCCATGATATTATATGGAGTTGAAATGCGGGGCCTAAGCAAATTACTAGGCTTGTTTGATCCACAAAAAAAAGGTTCAAAACTCGTTTCGGATGAAGGGGGCGCTGGTGGTTCAGATCTAAAGTCAATTCCGATTTTCACAGAAAAAAAGTTCAAAACTTTTCAAACCCTCCAAGACTTCTGAATTCTTCTTTAATGGTTTCAAAGTGTTATTTCCTTTTTTAAAAAAAATATAGATTTTTATTCATAAAGACAAACAACTGAGACATATACAGATATGACTAAAACTAATACGTCCAACCCCCCCTCCCCCCTCTGTTCACATAGCATTATTGTGTTTAGACTCATTTCAAGCATACAAATGGTGGGACATATAATACATATAACATATATATAGCTAAAATACCTTCACCACACCACCCAAAACATAGAAATTCCTTCCACTTCCAGATAGCTTTTGGATAGTGTTTATTTTTCTTTCAACATATTTTAGATGGGCGACCTTGAAGTAGCTGAACAGACTGTGTTCTGGCACCACGAGATGCAGAAAACACAAAGTGGAAAAGACAGCGTATGGGCTGACAAGCATACAATAAGAACGAATTCAAGATAGTTAATTATATAAACAATAATGGAATCAACTCTAGTTCATACACATATATTATAGAAGTGAAGCACAAGCATGAAAAATACACATATCAAAAGGTAAGTACCAACATAGCATGTATAAACAAAATAGCGGTGAACAAGCTCACACAAAGGTGAACCAAGACGCCCATGCTCAATGGAGGAAAGTCTATGGTAAATGACCAGGCACAGTCCCGAATGTGACAAATTGTTCACTGAAATTAGAAACCGAAAAATTAAAAAATATAAGAGAGATGTAGAAGATTATAAAAAGAACCGGGTCCACACATGGAGCAAGAAACCGTATTATAAAAACTCCAGAGTGAGATTTCCAGGTGGTGCGAGTACATCTCCTTCTTCAGGAGAAGACTCAGCTAGAGATTCGGACACAGCAGGACCAGCCCCACAACCACAAAGGACATTGAGAAAGAACAGGCCACAGACTGGATTTTATAAACAGACGGATTTTCAAAGAGAAGCCTCCACCAAAAAGACAACTTGATAATTAATGTCTCCAATAAAAAGCTGACTCAAAGAACCCAGGCAGTAATTAACAAAGGCTTATCTTACGTGGCAACCCCGCAATGCAACCAGATAGACATTAGAAAGGACCTTGCAACATTGTTTCGCAATGTCCATTTAAAATATTTCTTTAAAGAAGCAGCTCTGACACCTGCACCTTCTAATCAGTTTTATGTTAAAAGTAAATTCACTCCCAACACACCCTCCCTTAATGTAAGAGCGTTTGAACGAGTAGTAAGCAGAGAAGTAAGTAAGATAGACTTGAAGAACACACATAGAAACATGCAATACCAAGATATTAAAATGGTGAAACAGTTAGGCAAAGAGAGCAATATTATTTTCAAAAAAGAAGATAAAAGTGGAGGAGTAGTCTTGCAAAACCTGAACACATATCAAGCAGAAGCGCACAGACAGTTGCAGGACACCAAATATTATGAAAGATTAGATTCTGATCCAACTAAAAAATTCCTCAAAATTATTACTGATGTAGTATACTATGGAGAAGTAATGGGATACATAGATTCTAAGATGGCCCAGTATCTAGTGAATAAGCATCCGAAAGTGCCAGTTTTTTACCATAATCCTAAAACTCATAAAAAAGGATATCCTTTTAAAGGAAGACCCATTATTGCGGCTAACAACAGCATCTTAGAACCGCTCGCTAAATACCTTGATAGTATTCTACAGCCATTTGTGCAACAAGCTCATTCGTATGTGAAAGACACTACAGATCTAATCAAAAAAGTGGAGAATATTATTGTACCGGATGGCACAGTAATTGCCACATCTGATATCTCGTCATTGTACATGAACGTGCCTCTTGATGAAGCCAGAGTGGCCATTGAAGACTTACTTAACCAGAGAATTAAGCCTATTCACCCACCAACGGGGTTTCTTTTAGAGATTTTTGATTGCATAACGGAATATAATTATTTCAAATTTGAAGATTGTTATTATATTCAGAAGGGGGGGCGTGGCCATGGGGTCACCGGCTGCTCCCAGTATAGCCAATATCTTTGTAAAATCTTTGGAAGAAAAATTACTAACCATTAATAACCCCCAAACTACATTTTCTAGCCACATTATGCATTGGTGGCGTTTCATCGATGACGTGCTGTTTTTAATTCGCCCTCGTTCCAACCTGACAGACTGTGACCTCTGGCTAGCCTCCTGGCATCCAGAGATAACATTTACAACTGTATATGACATCCAACAAGTTAATTTCTTAGATGTAACGATATACAAAACAGAAAACCAATTGGCGGTGAAACCCTACACAAAACCAACATCGAAAAATGCTATGTTGCATTACAAAAGTTTTCATCCTCCAGCACTCAGAAATAATTTGCCATACTCTATGCTTATCAGAGCTAAAAGAAATTCTACCCAAGATGAACATTATCAACAAGAAGCAACTCGAGTGCTAGAGAATTTCAGAAAAAAGTGCTACCCAATTGATATATTGCAGAAAGCTAAAATTAAAGCGGATGCTACTGACAGAAGTGAATTACTAACCACAAAACAAAAGAAACCCATTGACAGACTTATATGGCCCATGCAATACACCCCTAAAAGCCAAGAAATTATACGTATTGTGAAGCGACACTGGCCGCTGATATCAGATATCAATGGACTTGAGAAGTTCCCCATGCCTGTGTTCAAACGCACAGACAATATTAAAGATTGGCTTATTAAAACGGATCATACCAAACAGATAGCCACTAGTAGTAGCTTTAAAGCGGGATCCTTTCAATGCGGCCATTGCTCCATGTGTGATTACATATCACCTTTAAAAGTAATTGAAATACCAGCTGCTTCATATACCATTAAACTTGACCAATTTTTTACGTGTGCCACCGAAAAATCCGTGTACCTATTATTTTGTTCGTGCCCCCGCTTTTATGTGGGAATGACGAAACGTGAACTGAGAAAACGAATGGGTAAACATAAAAGTCGGATTTTAGCTAGCAGTGAGGATACTTTTCTATACAGGCATTTTAAAACTGTCCACAATTCGCGTCCAGAATTTAAGTTTGTAGGTTTACAGCATGTTTCCATACCGCCACACGCAGACATCCATACTGCGTTGTTAAAATGCGAAAGGTCCTGGATAATCCGGACCAAATGTGAACAGCCAATAGGTTTGAATGAGTCTCTAAGTTTGATGGATATTTTGCTTTAAGGTAACCTGTAAGTCTCTCCCTGATATGCATTCTAATTAACTTGTGCTGAATTAAGTACTTAAGCAGCTTCCCAGTGTGAGCTTTTACCGAATGTGCGGTCCTACACCATTGAGGTGGATTATTGCATGCTGTGATATCAGCATTGCTATTAAGCATTTTCATTTATTACAATTGGTAAGTGTATGTTTACTCGCCTACCCTATGTTACTTGCCTGCTATTTTTTCAGGATACTATTAAGTATGCTTATATTACAGAAATATTATCATTTGCATGTCAACCCATATGGGGCCACCCTGACGAAGAGAAATTCGAAACGGGTCGGTTACCGGACACGGATATACCCGTAGGTGGACATCCCATTGATCTTTATACTACAGAGTTACTCTACATTGATTATTGGAACCGCGACACTGCATACCCCTGGATTTACCCTTTACTAGATTTTCAACTCTACGTTTGGCCATCGGGCCCAGGATTATAATTTTCTTTGATGATTGACTTCACTACCGGGACACAAATATCATTGTGATATATATTTGACTTTGTGTTATATTATCCAGCCTACGGGTACTGTGAGTAATGCGGATTTGATTGTTTATTGTACTGATACTCTGTTTCCATGCGCCTTTAGACGAACCATATGATTTTTACATTGTTGAATGATATACTTATCTGAAAGTTACAATATACATATATGAAATTTATCCTTTCCTGATTCTTGAGTTATTAGTGTGTAAGTAGGCAAGAACTGTATTTTTGCTGGTATATATTCAACAAAACCTCCCTGGCTATTGTCTCAAGTTTGCAACAAACATTTCTTTTCGGCTGTGCCAACATAGAGTTCAAGATCTGTCATTTCCTGCCGGTAATTACAGACCTTGATCTGTAGGGTGAGTCTTTTCAGTGTTATGGAGGGTGATAAAAAGATATTGTGGCCATATCTGAGTTTCTGAGGCTCACAGGGATGGTCCTTTTTGAAAAATAAAAATCTGCCAGATGATCCATAATCCTCTGATAGGCGACTCAGAAATCAGAGTCTATGGATGTTTGTGATTAATCAGCTTGGTGGCCCTGAGATAGAACAGGAAAATGAGCTGATCACCACTTATTGTTCATGCAAATGGTCTTTTGGAATTTCAGGTTGAGTCATGCAGTTTTGGTCAGCTTTGCTATCTTTTAAAATACATTTTATGAGGAGGGGCATGCGGGGGAGGTACAATGAAGCTTGGGGAAAAGGGATATCATTCCTAGTTTTATTTTTATTTATTTATTTATTTATTTGCCATGCTTCTATACCACCTCTCTCAGCCCGAAGGCAACTCGAGGCGGTGAACAAGCGGCAACAAGTGCCCACATACAACACATCACAAGATAAAAACAGTCATATAAAAACATATAAAATTAACAGTTAAAAACTACAAAATACAAATCTCAGCTCCACAATCTTAAAATCGGTTTCCGTTTCATCGTCATAGTATTTGTCCATTTTATTTGTCCATTTTATCCAGTTATTTCATAAATAGAATCCAGGAGAATACTGGGGGGAAAGTCCAGGCTTTGGGAGCAATGAAATGTCCCTTTTGAGTAGGGGCGGGGGAAAGGGGGCTTTAGTGGATTGAATTCATGTAGGCAGAAGTCTTGAGATAAAGTCCAGGAAGGGAAAATTCATAAAACAGAGTCCATGTGGGTCCAATATAGTTGCAGGAAAAAGTTCAATGTTCTGTTGCCTCAGGGGAGTCCTTGGAGGTAGGAATGAACTCCAGATCCTGAGGTGTCCTGAGCCAGGTGAGGCCATCTTGCCTTTGTGGGGTTCCTTGGGATTAGCACAAGGCGACCCCCCCCCCCCCAGGGCACAGGACTTTGGGATGTATAGATCATAAGGGCATTCTTTACTATCTTTCACAGAACCCTGGGAAAAGGTGGGGTCACTTCGATATCAATACCACATTTCAAATGAGTTGAAACGAAGCATAGGTTGTTTTCTATATCTTAGAATTAAAGACAAATCTCCTTTAAAAATTGGCGACAGGGGTATGTATCCTCAGCCAAAAATTCGAGAAATGTTTTAATGACTTTTGATATCCTTGGGAACATTAATACTGATAACGCAGATGGCAAAGATCTGTATTGGTGCTTTGGCTGTGAAAAGCCATCCTTAGTACATTTTAAGTGCAGGAGAAAATGGGAGTGCCATAAAAAGGGGTTATTTATAGAACCTGTTGTATACTTGCCTGTATTATAAAGAGTTGCTCTGGGCCGTTATGGATACAGAGATCTGAAAAGGAAGCTAATCACCAGGAAAAAAGCAACAGTCCATTGCATCTGTAGGCCGTTAGCAAAACAATTTAGTATATGCCTACAGCAGCAATTCGGGGTATGTTGAGTGAGCCAGAGAACATCAAGGGAGCTACAACTGCACATATTCAGAAATTATGAGCCGGTCCTCAAAATCTTGATCATAGTAAGTATAGGGACAATAAAACAGTGCAGGATAGGAATGGTTCGCAACTGTCAAGATGACTAAAAGCAGATGCTGGTACAAGTGTTAGCATAGTGGGTTGCCATAACGTTAAGCAGGCACAGCCTTCTGAATTATTAGGATCATTGGAGAAGCACACTTTACCTTGGAAAGCAAAGCTGGCACACTTGGGAAAAAGTAGACATCTAGCATTCATTACAGGTGATAGGGAAGATGATAAGAATCCTAATGGGCAAGAAACACAATGGAAGTGTGCAAGCAATACACAAATAAAGGTCAATATTCCAATGAAGTCATATAATTGTTATTATTAATAGAGATAAACACAAAACATCATATCATACCGCCTGCAGTCCCAAGCAGAATCCAAATAGGAGTAATGGGGAATTCCAATTAGTAGTTGTAATCCACAAATAGGGAGGGGAACGGTGGAATTATAATCCAAACATACGGAGGCTCCGGACTGTAGCGGCATGCAAAAGATGTCCACATCGATCGGGAGAGAGGCTGGCAAACACGGAGGGAGAAGCATAGGTCTGCAATAAGGGTGACCAAATGCAGGGGTTATACTATTCCGAAAAATTTTAAGTAAATTTTGTAATTGAAACGTAATTACTAACGAATTTTTGTTATTGTTCCTTACGCCAGCTGGGAGGGAAGAATGGAGGGCATGCCCTGCACTCTCCCCCCCCCCCCCCCCAGCTCAGAACCATCGGGATTAAATTTCACGCGGGATGACTCTGAGGTGCGGGGAAAGGAAGTGTGTGTGGATGCAAGGCACACACACACACCTTCCTTTCCCCGCCCCTCTCAGTGCTATCCCGCGTTATATTTAACACGGGGTGGCTCTGAGGTGCTGGGAAAGTGTGGAGGTGAGTCCGCACCTCCTTCCCTGCTTGGGAATAGAGCAGGACAACCCTTGTCGCACTTTATTCCCAAGCAGAGAAGGAAGTGTGGAGGCGAGTCCGCACCTCCTTCCCTGCTTGGGAATAAAGCGGGACAAGGGTTGTCCCGGTTTATTCCCAAGTAGAGATGGAGGTGGAGACTCGCTTCCCCATCTCCTTCCCTGCTTGGGAATAAAGTGGGACAAGGGTTGTGTCCCGCGTTATTCCCAAGCAGGGCAGGAGGTGGGAACTCCTTTTCTGCTTGGGAATAAAGCGCCTGCCTCAGCTGTCAGCTGGCGAGAGGAGAAAGGAGCATGCTGCTGCCCTCCAGTCTCCTCTCGTGAGTTGAGAACTGAGAGGGGGGAAAACGAACTAATAACGTGACCTTTACAAAAAATGGCGATCCCAGGTTCTGTTTTGAAACTTCACTTCCGGGTTGGACGCCAAGGGTCGATATAGGGTCAAAATAATTTCAAATACGAATTATTAATGAATTTCAAAGTATTTTAATTGGAGATATCCACCCCTACCCCAT
Organism: Anolis apletophallus; assembly: GCA_030556195.1. Classification (NCBI taxonomy): domain Eukaryota; kingdom Metazoa; phylum Chordata; class Lepidosauria; order Squamata; family Anolidae; genus Anolis; species Anolis apletophallus. Next base: position 9,910,887 of record JARBWK010000016.1, read on the forward strand.
AGCTACTCCATCTTTCTGTTCATAGAATTCATTGTGAACAGAAATATGGAGTAGCTATGGGGGAGCCCACTCAGCCCAGTCATAGCAAATTTCTACATGGAAATATAAATAAAATGTATTATTATTAACTAATACAAAGTTGCAGCGAGGAGCTACATTTGCTTCCTACTCCTTCAAAACAAAATATGTTGCCAGCCATTCCTTCAAAGAGCAAGGTCTAGGTTCACACTGAAGTAGGACTTGGCATCAACAACTTTTTCAATCTATGATTTGAGGAAAGGTCAGAGCAAGTGAAGGAAGAACTACTAGAACATCTGAATGTATCTCTATGGTTGGCATCCTGTTAATGAGGTATTTTTTTGTGTTTGTTCAACTTACATCTGAAATACACCTTTACTACACAGATCAGAATTGTCTGGTGACCCCATATAATGACCCACCTATCTCCCGAACCCCATGATTTTCTTAATGCAGCCTCTCAACCCTCCATTCCCCAAATTGAAATTTACTGAATGGCTGAGATGTGAAGGGCAATAATAATAATAATAATAATAACAATAACACTTTATTTATATTTTGCCCTATCTTCCCAAAGGTACTCAGGGCAGATCACAGTACACATACGTGACAAACATTCAATGCCATATGGACAGACAGGACAGACAGAAAGGAGGTATGTTGTGTCAACATGCAGCTTTCCGGAGCCTTTGTAGGTTGCACTCAAATCCAGCCACAGATTGGTTCTGTTGCTCCATCCTCTATGATGAAGAGCCATCAGGACTTCCTCCTTCCGTTTGGTCACTGGCATTTTCTGATCTTTTTCTTTCATGGTGTTGTAAAATACCTCCCCACTTTTAAACAGTACCTAATTCTCTACTTACAGCTCTAAGCTCTTTTCGAATTACTTAAGTAAACAGTGAGTTGGGCTGAGAGTCAGGTGCTCACTCCAACCCAGGCTTCGAACTGGCAACCTTTTGGTTGGTAGATCTTATTGCTGCTGGTGGTGATTTACCAGCTGTGCTATAGCCTGGCCATCAAGCACTGATGTGAACCTCTGAGACCATCAAAAAGCCCTTGAAAATATATGGAACGTGCTTGTTTGGGAAGGGAGAACTGTAGCAGATTTGAAATAGATTGCGGGAAAAGATGAGAAAGGAGATCTAATTGGGTTCTACTTTGCAAAATTTTACATTCTGGCCACTTGAATCTGAATTTAAGACTATATTTCTCCACCCTTCCCCTTCTTTAGTGCAAGCAAGGGTTGCAATTTATTGTTTCCAACATTCAGCTCATTCTGAAGATGAAGGGCTGGCCCAACTCTTTACCCGATAATTTCCATCTCTGCCTCGAAGCCGTTACTGGATGGCTGCGAGCCAGTAGGTTGAAGGTGAATCCAGCGAAGACGGAGATGCTTTGGCTAGGTCACCGGGGCGGTGGGGAACTCCAGCTTCCAACCCTGGACGGCATGGCTTTATGCTCGTCGCCTTCAGTAAAAAGCCTTGGAGTCCATCTGGACACTTGGCTCTCCATGGAGACTCGCATCTCCATGGTTAGCCGAGTTGCGTTTTTCCATCTTCGCCAGGCTTGGAGGCTGGCCCCCTACCTGTCCTGCCTCAGTGATCCAAGCGACGGTCATCTCAAGGTTAGACTACTGTAACGCTCTTTACATTGGCCTACTTCTGTTGGTGACTTGGAAACTTAAACTAGTGCAGAACGCTGCAGCCCGTGTGCTCACAGGCATGCCTGTGGGCCACCGTATTACACCTGGGTTGCAGGAACTGCACTGGCTGCCTATTGAATTCTGGATCACCTTCACAGTGTTAGTCTTGACTTTCAAGGCCTTGTATGGTCTGGGGCTAGTGTACCTGAGGGACCGCCTTACCCCATACTGTCCCATGAGATCACTGAGATCAGAAGATCAGGATCTTCTCCTTGTTCCGAGTGCCAAAGCCTACCGTCTCACGTCGACGAGGAGAAGGGCATTTTCCATTATTGCCCCCACGCTTTGGAACTCCCTGCCGCCGGAGGTCAGGTCACTCCATGACCTTCTGGCTTTCCAGAAAGCTTGTAAGACCTGGCTATTTCGGCAGGCTTTCGTAACTGGGTCTGTCTAACCACACATGTCAGTTTAGTTAACACTGTTGTTTTAATGTAATGTTTAATGTTCTACTGCTGTTGTGTTTTATTGTTTTAATGCGCTACTGTTGTTCTGTTTTAACCTTGAATTTGTGAGCCGCCCCGAGCCACCCGGGAGTGGCGGCTAAAAAGTCGAATAAATAATTAAATAAACAAATAGCTGCATGCTTCCCTTCCACAGAAGACTCTGGTTGGGAAAGAGCCTTTATTATTTGTGGTCTTGGCATCTCTCGACATTTCTCTGCTATTCCGAGGGAGAACCTTTGGATTTATGTGGGATTTCTATGACAGCGGTGGGTAGACTCCAGGCTTGTGGGATTCCTTCTTAAAGAAATACCTTCGATACTAAGATTGAGAGGATTTGCTGCAAAAGGCGTGTGCTTGGAATTAAATTATTCTGAGCCCAATAATTTGTGTTGACTGCCAGCGCTGGATGGAGATCACAAGGCTTTCCCTTTCAGCAGAATAATTTAAGGTGGAAGAAGACTGACAAAACAAATCGGAGAGGCAGCAGGGAGAATAATAAAGGGACAAAGGTTCACATCACAAGAATATTATCCTCACCGCATTACATCAGATTGCTATCATTAATAAATCCAAACAGGGTTTTGATGATCGTATTCATCAGCTTGGGAACTCCCGTGAGACTTGAGAGTTGTTCTGCTTCGACGCTCCCCTTGGAAAATAAATAAAGCAAAACTTTTTCTGTGGAGTAATAATCCTTCATTTTGCCCAATGCTCCCGCAGCTTTAAATTATAATGGCATCTTTCTCCCTATCTGATGAACGGAAAATAAGGCAGTGTTCTGAGCCTCTCCACGATTTTATCGAAGCCATGATTCACTCTTGGAGGCACTTGTAGTTGTGTGATAGCATAAGATAAATCCAAGGCAAGAAGAAACATCAGGCAAAGGAAATATGTTTGGGGAAGAAATAATCCGCTTGAAGGATCTTGTTAGTGTCTGTAATTGGAGTTTATTTTGCTAAGAGTGTGGAGTTAATTTCCCTGTGGTACCCTGCCCTATGGTAGTGGGAAATCTTTCAGGAAAGGAAAGATGAATGGACAATCCTTGGCTACACCACAATTTATTTATGTATATATGTATGTATTTTTAAAAATTATATCCCGACCTTCTTACCTCCCGGGAGGGACTCAATCTGGCTTTACAGCAAAAATGCAATGCAGGTCATAAAATTAAAACATCATCTACAATACAAATTAAAAATATCTGTATATATAATAAAAGTCAAAGTTTGTATGTCTGTCTGTCTGTCTGTATGTGTGCGGGGGTGTTTGGGGATATGTGGCAGCTTTCCGATTGGCTCCCACTGTGGGATTATTTGCATAAAGGACTCTGATTGGCCAGCACCACAAACATTCCGACACACTAAAGTGGCAGAGGGGGAAAGGCCTGAGGCAGTCAGGGTGGGAGTTTAAGGTCAAAACACTTTGCAGCCCCCAACAATGAGAGAACAAAACCAAACTTGGCACACAGCATACCCAAGACCCACTCTACATCCTGGTGCAGTTTGAGGGAGGATGGACCATGGTTGACGGGACTTGCAGTACCTCCACTCACCTCCCGAGAGTGCTGCTACCCTTAACTACTGACTGATCTAGACCACACTTGGCACACAAAGCCCCCATGACCCACTTTACATCCTGGTGCAGTTTGGAGGAGGGCAGACCATGGATGATGGGACTTGAAGTACCTCCACTCACTTCACAAGACTGCTGCCAACTTTATCCAATGACTGATCAAGTCCAAACTTGGCACACAGAGCCCCCATGACCCACTCTACATCCTGGTGCAGGTCCGAGGACGGTGGACCATGGATGATGGGACTTCAAGTACCTTCACTCACTTCCTGAGACCACTGCAAGACAAATAAACAAATGATATGGACCCACCTTGGCACACAATGCCTTTCTCAAATAACCCGGGCAGGGCCGGGTCCCCAAGCTGGTATATAAATAAAATACAGATAGAAGCCACAATGCAGCTACTATTTATTTATGTATTTATTTATTTGGCTTCTATACCGCCACTCCCAAAGGCTTGAGAATTTATCTCTAAAACAGAGTAGGACACAAACCATGGTAAGATCCTTGGGGTCTCTTCCAACCCTATGATGCTATGGCAGTGTTTCTCAACCTGGGGGTTGGGACCCCTGGGGGGGCCATGAGGGGGTTTCTATGGGGTCACCAAAACTATCAGAAAACATATATTTCTGATGGTCTTAGGAACCTCTTTGTTAGAGAAGGATGAAGATCCCTCCGCCTGTCCTTCTCTTCCTTTTTGGAAACAGATGGTGAATCCTCTCACCAAAAGCCCTCCTCCGCTGTGACTGCCCAACCTCTCAGCCAAGGGGAGGGCTGTTTCTGAGACTCCAAGAGGGGGGGGAGTAGGCATGCTCGACACATGGCAGCATAATGCTCATGTGCAGGCGAGGGAAAGCATGCAAGGCTAGAGGGAGGCTTGCACCAGTGAGGCCCTTCAGAGCATGGGAGTTCTGTGTAGGACATTTAGCCCAATTTTATCATTGGTTGCGTTCAGAATGCTCTTTGATTGTAGGTGAACTATAAATCCCTGCAACTACAACTCTCAAATGTCAAGGTCTAGTTTCCCCAAACTCACATTTGGACATATTGAGTACTCGTGCCAAGTTTGGGCCAGATCCATCATTGTTTGAGTCCACAGTGCTCTCTGGATGTAGGTGAACTACAACTCCAAAACTCAAGGTCAATGCTCTCCAAACTCTTCCAGTGTTTTCTGTTGGTCATGGGAGCTCTGTGTGCCAAGTTTGGTTCAACTTCATTGTTGGTGGAGTTCAGAATGCTATAAAGCCCAGCAACTACAACTCTCTAATGACAAAATCAACCCCCCTTCCAATCCAACCCCACCAGTATTCAAACTTGGGTGTATCAGGTATTTGTGCCAAATTTGGTCCAGTGAATGAAAACACATTCTGCATATCAGATATTTAAGGTAAGAGTCATAACAGTAGCAAAATTACAGTTATGAAGTTGCAACAAAAATGATTTTATGGTTGAGGGTCACCACAACATGAGGAACTGTGTTAAGGGATCGCAACATTAGGAAGGATGAGAAGAACTGTTCTATGGGATGAGACAGTGGAGACGATATTAGCATGCCTGTGTGAGCCACTGGTTGTGGTTTCTTAAGGCAGTGTTTACCAACCCATGTGCCGCGGCACACTAGTGTGCCGTAAGCGATCATCAGGTGTGCCGTGGGAAATTGAACCTCTTGAGTCTTGAATAAGCCATTCCCCTTTATTCCCCGCGGGCCAATCTCATCGTGGTGGGCTTGAACTCCCGCCCGGCACCAAGATGGCGGAGGCGGCGGGACTAGAAGCGCCTTCCCTGAGGGGACGCCAGTGGAGAGGAAGTGTCTCATCTGAGGCGATGTGGTGGCGACTGTGCCTGGCAGTGCTGGGCTTGGCAGCGGGCCTGGCGCTGGTCCGGCCGGCCGGGGCAGTGGAGCCCTTGAGCCTGAGCCTGGCCCTGGCCGCTGCCTCCGCCTTCACGGGCTTCCTCTCCTACCCGCGGCTCTACTGCCTCTTCGCGCACTGCTGCCACAACACGGGGAACAATGGGGCCCGCCTCCGGGCAGGTACGCGAGCGGCCTACCGGGCCTCAGAGACTGTGACGTGACAGGAGCCTCATGGGTTATATTATTATTATTATGAACTATGTATTAACATAATATTATTATTTTCCCTTAGTATATGCTATTATATTGTTATATTATCAGTATTTGTCATCGTCATGGTGTATATCGTTATTGACTATGAAAGTAATGATAACAGTCAGGATTAACTCCTGTGCTTTATTGATAATATAATGTATGTACCTATAACATTTATAATATTAAAATGTAATACAAGATAACACTTTTAAAAATAATACAATATTGAAATTATATATTTTATATTACTTGTAATAGTACTAATAATATTACAGTATAATGGTATAGTACAATATAGTAAGTTAGAGCAGTGTTTCCCAACCAGTGTGCCGTGAGCGATCATCAGGTGTGCCATGGGAAATTGGAACCTCCAATAATGGTATAGTACAATATTTCTTTTCCCCCTCCTGCTTCCCCTCCTGAACACTTTATCTTCTCCACTCGGGCTCCCTTCTTCCCAGCCTCGCTCTGCTTGCTTTGCCTCGCTTTGCTCACGCTGCCGCTTTTGCGGGAGGGGGAGGGAGGAAGACGTGACCCGTGCGGGTGCTACTGCGCAGACTCGCCCCACGTCTTTCTCCCTCCCCTTCACAGTGCTCTCTAGATATAGGTGAACTACAACTCCAAAACTCAAGGTCAATGCCCACCAAACCCTTATAGTATTTTTTCTTGGTTATGGTAGTTCTGTGTGGGAAGTTTTGATTCCATTCCATCATTGGTGGAGTTCAGAATGCTCTTTGATTGTGGGTGAACTATAACTCCCAGCTGTTGAGCAAGACCTTTGTGTGTGTCTTTCTGCCATTCCTGCCAGGATATCTATGTTGTGTTCATTCAAATATCGAAAGAGGCCCAGGTTTCAAACTGAGTGCATAAATACATTTTAAAACATATTAACTATATTAACTTAGAGTGTACATATTTTGGTTGATGGTGTGCCCCAGGATTTTATAAATGTAAAAAGTGTGCTGCGGCTCAAAAAAGGTTGGGAAACACTGAGTTAGAGTGTCATTTTGGTTGGTGGTGTGCCCCAGGATTTTGTAAATGTAAAAAATGTGCCGCGGCCCAAAAAAGGTTGAAAAACACTGTCTTAAGGAACTACATTTCAAATAACCAAAAGGTGCCTTCTTCAGAGCCATTTAAGCTCCCGCTTTCAAACAAACTCCCTGCCGCTCAGAACTTTGACAAAACTTTTGAGAAATTTTAGCATCTAAACTCAAACTTGGGAATGATCTGAGTGCTTTGGGGTGGGTGTTACTCAGTGTTGCCTCTGCCAATCAGAATAAAGAAAAGCAATAAAAAGGCAATAAATAGGCTATAAAATAGGAAAGTCCTGAAAATACTCCATTTTATGCTCCACTGGTTTCAGACAGTTTCGCACTAATTAAATTTTGCACCAACCTGCCTGAGGTTATACAGTTTACAGTGTGTGTGTATACACACACACACACAACCTAGATATAAATGCATCCTCTGTCTAATGTGTGAGAGTGGCAATAATATGTTTGACAATACGATGCAATCTAATTTATGTTCATTTATAAATATGTCAAGCTACATTGGATGGTTGGCTACACTAAAATAGTTTCTGAGCTCTCCCGGAGGTTTATTACACAAAACAGTGGTGCTTATTGTGTATTGCGAATGCATTTCTCGACTTTTCCGAGAGCAACATTTGCCCTTTGGTTCTTTCCTGATCTGAGCAAGGTTGCCAGAACTGAGGCACTAGATTGACAGAGACAATCTGAAGGAGAAAAATCTCACACAATTGCATGGGCAGCAATATTGATTGCAGCCATATTAAGGCTGAGATGGGCAATCAATTGCATTGAGAGATTAGAACTAAAGGCTCCTAATGCATCAGCTAGTGGAATGGTGAATCCACTCTGGGTTTTTATGAAATATTAAAGCTGCTGAGAGTCAGAATTGTGTAATGCAGTGTTTCTCAACCTGGTGGTCAGGACCCCTGGGGGGGGGGGTTGTGAGAGGGTTTCAGTGGGGTCGCCAAAGACCATCAGAAAATACAGTATTTTCTATTGGTCATGGGGATTGTATATGGGAAGTTTGGCTCAATTCTACATTTTTAAAAAGGAAGATGCAAGATAATAAAAAAATTACTTATTTAGATGTAAGATGTGTCATCGTGATATTCTGTGCTGAAGGAAGACAACTTACCTGTCCGAACGCATCTCTTAATTTCCTCTGTTTGCTTTTCCTGCTTCTTGCTCAAGCAAGAGAAGCCAGTTTTAAACCAGGGAAAGATGAATTTCCCATACCTTGGGAAGTCTGACTTGGCCACGGTGGTCCACGCTCTGGTTACATCCCATATAGATTACTGCAATGCTGTCTACATGGGGCTGCCTTTAAAGACTGTTTGGAAGCTGCAACTAGTCCAATGGACTGCAGCCAGGTTGATAACAGGAGCGGCATTCAGAGAGCGTACAACTCCTCTGTTGTGCCAGCTCCACTGGCTGCCAGTTTGCTACTACCGTGTTTCCCCGAAAGTAAGACACCCCCAATTGTAAGACGTATGGGGGGTGTCAGGGGGGTCGGCTAATATAAGCCGTACCCCGAAAGTAAGCCGTACCTCGTCGCGCCGCCGTGCCGCCGCTGCCGCAACCGGCCCATCGGCCGCAGCACACCTCCGTGGCACACCTTTCCGCCAGGCCTCCAAGGAAGGGAGGGGGAAGAGAGCCAGAGGTGTGGCGAAGCAGCGCCAGCGTCAGAGTGACGCGCCTGCTGCATCGCCACGCCCTGGCTCCTTTCCCCTTCCTTCTTTCATCCAAGGAAGGGAGGGGAAAGGAGCCGGGCATGGCGAGGCAGCGCCGCGTCAGAGTGACGCGCGCCACTTCACCACGCCTCTCTCTCTTCCCCCTCCCTTCCTTGGAGGCCTGGCGGAAAGGTGTGCCGCGGAGGTGTGCCGCGGCCGATGGGGCCGGTTGCGGCAGTGGCGGCGTGACGGCGGTGGTGGCGGCGTGGGCGTGGCGACGGGGTACGTCTTGGGTTATATAAGACGTACCCCGAAAGTAAGCCGTAGGGGGACTTTTCAGGGGGGAAAGAAAGTAAGACGCTGTCTTACTTTCGGGGAAACACGGTAGGCACAATTCAAAGTGCTGGCTTTAGCTTTTAAAGCCCTAAACGGTTCTGGTCCAACTTACCTGTCCGAACGCATCTCTCCCTATGAACCAGCGAGATTTTTAAGATCATCCAGAGAGAGCATCATGCTCTCGGTCCCGCCTTCTTTGCGGGTGCGATTGGCGGGGATGAGAGACAGGGCCTGTTCAGTGGTGGCTCCTCGGCTTTGGAACACCCTTCCTAGAGACATCAGATAGGCCCCCTCCCTCCTGACATTTCGCAAGAAAGTCAAGACCTGGCTGTTTGAGCAGGCATTTGCTGATGAAATATAACGGTTTAATTAGATACATGGAATGACGACGCTGAGACTGTAATTGTATGTTTTAATTGCTAATTGTTGTGCTATATGGCCATTGTTTGGTTTGTTACTCATGTTTTTGATTGAAGGGCAGAGACTGCCTTGTGTAAACCATCCTGAGTCGCCTTTGGGCTGAGAGGGGCGGTATAGAAATATGACAAATAAAATAAATAAAGACACTTCCCTTGCTTTGGAATTAAATCTATATAAATAAAAATGTAATGTTCGTTTGTGGGATTAACATAACTCAAAAACCACTGGACGAATTGACATCAAATTTGGACAGCATATACCTAACAACCCAATGAAAGATCATCACTCACCCCCCACCCCCCCCCAAAACAGTGAAAGGGACTTTGAAACTCAAACATGATAAAACAAGGTACAGCGCATATGTGAAAATGACCCACTGGCCACACACACACACCCTGCATGAGAGGGAAAAAACACAGCTGCAGGGAGCATTGGGCTGAGCAGGCAGACCCTCGGCTTTCCCAGGCCCCCAATTTGGCGTCCCCCCCTCTCCTACCCGCCATCCCCATGGGGCCCCTTCCTTCCTTGCCTTTGGGCCTACCTACCCTCCTCCGCCACACTGGGCCTCGTGTGGACCCTCCTTACCTCCCTCCCAGCCTCTGTCCTCTTTTGGGCCCACCAAAAAGGGACACCTCCTCCTACTTTTCCCCTGGTGAGGCAGGCAGGTGGCTGCTCCATGCGGGCACCATTTGTCAGACTTCAACTTCTCTTGCTTGGGCACTGACGTGAAGGGAGCTTTGCAGACCTCACCATTTTTCGAGGTGGGCCTTGCTCACCCAGCACTGGCCCCTTGCTTCTGCCGCAGGCACCTTTCATGTGACCCTGCTTGTGTGCCCAACCGGCAAACAGGCAGAAAGGTGCCCCACAGCCATGGCAGAAAGAAGAAGAGGCGACACTGGATGAGTGAGGTCTGCCTTGAAAAATGTGTCCCACCTGCCCCACGCCCGGCCCAGCAAGGCTGAGGGCTGCAAGGCTCCCTTCCTGCAGGTGCCCAGGCAAGAGGTAGAGAAGGAAAGAAAAAAGGCAACAAAGGAAAGAGGGAGAGAAGAAAGGAGAGAAAGAAAGAGGGCGGGGAAAAAAGCAGGAAAGAGAGAAGGAAAGATGAAAGTAAAGAGCAAAGGAAGAAAGGAAAGCAAGAGGTAGAGAAGGAAGAAAGGAGAGAAAGAAGGAAAAGAAAAGGGGAGGAAGGAAAGAGAGAGAGAGAGATAGAAAAAATGAAGGGACGAAGGAAAGAGGGAGGGAAAGAAAGGAGAGAAAGAAAGAGGGTGGGAAAGAAAGCAGGAAAGAGAGAAGGAAGGATGAATGCAAAGATTAAAGGAAGGAAGGAAAGAAAGAGGTAGTGAAGGAAGAAAGGAGAGAGAAAAGGAAAAGAAGAGGGGGAGGAAGGAAGGAAAGAAAGAGAGAAGGATAGAAAAAGGAAGGAATGAAGTAAAGAGGGAGGGAGGGAGGGAAGGAAGGCGAGAGAGAAAGAGGGAGGGAAAGAAAGGAGAGAAAGAAAGAGGGTGGGAAAGAAAGCAGGAAAGAGAGAAGGAAGGATGAAAGCAAAGCGCAAAGAAAGGAAGGAAGGAAAGAAAGAGGTAGAGAAGAAAGAAAGGAGAGAAAGAAGGAAAAGAAAAGGGGGAGGAAGGAAGGAAGGAAAGAGAGAGAGAAGGATAGAAAAAAATGAAGGAACGAAGGAAAGAGGGAGGGAAGGAAGGCGAGAGAGAAAAAGGGAGGGAAAGAAAGGAGAGAAAGAAAGAGGGTGGGAAAGAAAGCAGGAAAGAGAGAAGGAAGGATGAAAGCAAAGAGCAAAGGAAGGAAGGAAGGAAAGAGTTAGAGAAGGAAGAAAGGAGAGAAAGAAGGAAAAGAAAAGGCGGAGGAATGAACGAAAGAAAGAGAGAGAGAGAAGGATAGAAAAAAAGAAAGAGGGAGGGAAGGAAGGAAGGCGAGAGAGAAAGAGGGAGGGAAAGAAAGGAGAGAAAGAAAGAGGGCGGGAAAGAAAGCAGGAAAGAGAGAAGGAAGGATGAAAGCAAAGAGCAAAGGAAGGAAGAAAGGAAAGAGGTAGAGAAGGAAGAAAGGAGAGAAAGAAGGAAAAGAAAAGGTGGAGGAAGGAAGGAAAGAAAGAAAGAGAGAGAAGGATAGAAAAAACGAAGGAACAAAGGAAAGAGGGAGGGAGGGAAGGAAGGCAAGAGAAAAAGAGGGAGGGAAGGTTGGCCACAGCAACGCGTGGCAGGTACAGCTAGTACTAGATAAAGGAAGAGTGTAATGCAATGTTTCCCAACCGCTGTGATGCGGCACAGTAGTGTGCCGTGATGAACCTCCTGCTGCGGCGTGAGAAAAGCTCTCTGCCCCCCTTTCCTTCCCCCCTCCTCCTGCCGAACTCCTGCTGCTTGGGGGAGGAGGAGGAAAGGCTGGGCGGCGGCGAAGGAAAAGAAGAAGGGGCCGGGGCGCCACCTCCTTCGTCCGTTTCCCCAGCCAGCCTCCAATCCGCCATGACTCCTGCCCCTCGCTTGCTGAAGCCGCGCAGAGGAGGAGCCCCACCCACTGAAGCCCGTCCATGCTCCTCCTCCTCTGCGTGGCTTCAGCGAGCGAGGGGCGGGATTCATGGCAGAGAGCGGTGCCGGGGACGAGGACCATGACTCCCGCCCCTCACTCGCACTGCCCCCTCAAGGCTGGAGAAGCTGTGGGAGAGCTGAAGCTGGGGGAGGGGGCAGGGCATGGCACAGCCTGGCTCCTCCCCCTCCCCCAGCTTTGGCACTCCCAGCAGCTACTCCCAGCAGGCCATCATCCCCCAGCCGTTCTTTACTGTGTTTGAGTGTCATTTTGTGTCATTTTGGTTGGTGATGTGCCCCCGGATTTTTTTAATGTTAAAAGTGTGCCGCGGCTCAGAAAAGGTTGGGAAACACTGGTGTAATGATCATCAAACTGCAGGCAACTCCGGAGGGAGCTAAGTACATTTTAGAGACAAGGCACACACTTAAGGTATGGGGAAAAGTTAATCCAAACAGTGTAGTCTGCTCATTAATGTTTATATTCGCGGAGAGACTGAAATACCCAGATGGATTCCAAATCTCATTACATCTTATTAACTCATTCTTATTCTATTCCTTCCTTGTTCAATTTTCTAGCTAATCACTTGCACACTTTGAATTCTGAATTCCTTTTGAGTTGTTCTTTCTTTGTTCCCCAAATTGAACAATACAGTTCTTTTCAACGTAAATCTTCTTGATTGAAAGGTTTGGTGCAAACACTTGGAAACTATTCATATATTGCTTGCCGGAGAGTAAAACTATCAACCTGCAACAATGGGAGCATGTGAACATGGACCTCACTGATATTTTCCAGGTGATCCAGAAGTAATCTGATGCTATTTCCAGTTTGATTTTCATCCGAAAGTGTTGGTTTGGGTAAGGGTTTGCAGGATCTGATGAATTATGGGGTGCAAATTAAACCAATATGTCAAATAGGGTTGTTTCTGGAAACTTAGATAATTTTCAGGGTTCCTTCTGTTTGACATATTGGAGCTGGGAGAAAGAGGGCTGCTAGTGATTCTAGCCTTGAGGGTTTGGAGCAGAGAAAAAAGATCCAGCTGATACTTAGGTCCCCTTCAGATTCTGAAACCTTTGAAGGATTTTCTGGGAATGAAGAGGAGAGTGATACTGATTTGGACTGGACTTTGGTACAGGAAGTAAGGGATGTTTGTAATGAAGATTCTACCACTGATACCTTTCTGGGTTTTGACAATGATTCGGATTGGCCTTCTGAGGCTTCGGGGACAGATTGGGATACTTTACGTTTCCAGAAACGCTGGGAGAAATGGAGAACTGCACCAAGCACATCAGCTGCAGGAAAAGAAACAGCTGATCCCCATGATCAAGGGGAGTCTTCGGGCGAGTCCAACATTTAGAGCTATATAATGAATGGTGACATGTTGCCCGTATGAGGCTGGGAGGAGCGGAATTCAATAAATAAATAAATATAATGAATGGATTTATGGCCTTTGTGGCGGTCAAAGAGTTGTTATCTGGTAATTTTGTCTGGCGTTCCTGTGATCTTTGGCATCCTGGTATCGTGTGTCCTGTTCCTGGTTCCAGCTACTCGTGAGTTATGGGTTACTTCACCACCTTTTTGGGATGAGTTGCTACGGCTGCTCCTGCTACTGTTGGAAAGGTGGGGGGGGGGGACGGACTCAATGTTTGTTTTTCTGTCTAATTGCTGCCGTCTGCCCCTGTGGCGGGGTTTGATCTCCGCTGAATCTGCTGTGAGTTCCAGCTGCAAGTCCGATATTGTATGACATGGAGGAAGGTTGACACTGTGTTTTATGGGGATTACGATATGTGTTATCCCTGTATATTTAGCTCCTGGTGATCCTTGGACTGTCTCCTCATTTTCCTCCGTCATTCTCCTGCCCACGATCTTCAGACCGGTTTACGACTACGCTTATGGATCTTCCCACATTGGACGTCGCAGAAGGACGTCCTGAGTTTGTTTTGCATCTTTCTTCAGTGGGGTTTTTTTTTTGTTTCCTGGGATTTTTGAGGGTTTTAAGCCGAGTTGGCTGATTTTTTGTTCGTCCCCTTTCCATTTATTATCTAATAAACTTTTTGTTACCCCCTTTTACATCTGGGCTTGGCTTTACTTGGTCTCTGTACTACGACAAGAACGACTATGGAAATATTACCAATGTATTTAATTTGTTTGGTTTACTAAAAATCACATTTTCTATGCCATTTATAGGTCATGCCCACTTTCTTTCCTGAAACAATGCATGTACATTTTATCTTTTTTAACCACGCAATAACTTCCTGCATAGTTCTATCCTCTTTTATATCTCAAATTCAAATTGCATTGGCTATGCTGTAGTCTGCCTAATATACATACCAACAGTAAGATGGGTAGAATATGATAAATACTTATGTTTCCCAATAGGGCCTTGCTTGAATCAGGGTATCAATACTGAAAACAAGCAATAACTGTAGTGTCTAGGAGAGAAACTCCACGAAACATTGCAGACACTCCACCGATTCTCCCAGTCCACTCTTTTTTCACTTTTATTAAATGACACCACATTAGAATGACTTACAATTGTGTTGCTTCTCACTGCAGTTATGATGCTGTTAAGGTGTGCTGAGCTTTATGGCGAAAATAATTCAAGTCCTCCTTTCGCCTTTGGACAATTGTGATGCTTAATTTCTGCCTAGCTGATTCATCATGAACTAGTCTTGATCCTTTGTGTTTGAAAGCAACATAAATTCAGGGATAAGAGGGGAACAATCATACCTATTTGTCTGCCTATCTTAACTAAGCTCTTCAATCCTGTCAAAATGGAGCGTCGCATTCAAGGATGATCAAGAAGCCTGATGTCCTCAGCTGACCTCTTCATATCTAGCACATTTCAATGGACAATATATTCAGCAGTTTATAGAAATGTGTGTATAAGTAGTATATAATAGGCATGGTTAGGTCCAGTCGGAGTCTTTGTAATTCGTAATAAATTTGGAAAAAATACTTTTTGGAAGCGATTTTGAACTTTTTTAGGAAACTGGAAGTCCATTTGCCCTTCCGAAGCTATTCTCGCCATTTTTCTTCCGACTCAGGAAGTGAATCGGGAATGATTCAGCTTTTCCCCACTTCTGGTCCCTGGCCTCGGCTCAAGCCAGAGAAGCCAGTTTTAAACCAGGGAAGAATGAATTTCCTCCCTTTGCTTTCCTGAACCTCTTACAATGATGTTTTCTTCTTTGACTCTTCTACCAGTGCAGTCATCCTTCTCTCTGTTTAAAAGCAATTTGTAAAATTAGTGCTGTTCATCACCACTTCCATTTTCATCACTCAGTGCTATGGGCTCCTGGGAGTTGTATTTTCACAAGGTTTTCAGCTTTCCTTATCAAAGATTCCTGGGGTCTTGTTCTGTCTTCCAGACATCTGTTTTGCACCACCCCCACAGTTATAGAAAACAGCATCCCTTTGCATTTTCTTTCAGGGTTGTCACAGACTCTCTGGCTCCCTGGTGGTTAATCATTAACAGGTTTGCAGCCGGTTTGCAGAGTTTGCTGCTGGTACCTTGCAAAATGTATCCCTTTGGGTTTGGAGCCCGCCCTTTTTTCTGGGGATGAGTTCTCCATTTTGAAAGCTCTTCAGTCTTCTCCAGGCCAGAGAAGGACTCAGATGTGCTTATGGTCAAGCTAGCTCAGCTTAGACAGGCCATTGTAAGTACTACGCTTGGTTGATTCATTAAAAAGTGGTTCTAAAATACAATGGGGGGATTTTTTTGGGATTAGTAATAGAAATACTTACAAAAAATTTTCCAAAATATTCTTAATTGAGATGTAATTAATAACAAAATTCATTATTAGTTCTTATTCCAGCGCATGCGCACAGCAGGAAAACAGGGCTGACATCACAGGCAAATCAAGGGGGAAACATTTGCCTTCACTTCTGGAGTGCAATTGACTGGAGCTGAAGATTTATAACATATAGAAATGGTACCACCAACTTATACAGTATGAGGTTCTTGTAACAGGAATATATCAACCTTCTCCAAAATTGCTTTTTAGGGTGACTTACAGAGTATCACAGTGCTGTGTGGCCCTTCTGCTTGGTTGGAGAAAATGCGCGCGAAGACTTTTTCCCCTTCAGTCCTCCAAGGCGCTCTAGGAGTCCTGGTTCTTCTCTATGGTTTTCCTTGCTTCTGTAGTTTTTCCTTCTTCACTCTATGGTCTTGTCACTCTCTCCTCCTCTTCTTTCAGCCTTTATTCTCTACTTCTCCTCCTTTCCTTCTATCTATCCTGATTTTCTGGATGTTTAAAGTGCTATTTCCCCTTCAGTCCTCCAAGGCGCTCTAGGAGTCCCGGTTCTTCTCTTTTCTGGATGTTTTGTCCTCCGTCCTCTTCTTTCAGCCTTTATTTTTCTCCTCCTTTCCATCTATCTCCAATTTTCTGGATGTTTAAAGTGCTATTTTCCCTTCAGTCCTCCAAGGTGTTTTTTCTCTATGGTTCCCCCTTGCTTCTTCATTTCCTCCAGGAGGCCTTTTACTTTAATTATCCTCCGACCAGGCAAAGGGCCATGATATGTCTGTAAGTATCCTGAAAAACTATTTTGGAGGAGATAAATATTCCTGTTAGAATAACTGAGAGGGAAGATACGATCTAATTACAATAATTAAGAAAAATGGCAGCCCCCAGGTTCGGTAAAGAAATTATACTTCCGGGTTGGAGCACATGGTTCAAAAAACAATTAAATTAACTTTTTATATGAATTTAATCCAATTTCAAATAATTTTTAAACCGCAGAGAACAACCCTAGTAAGTACTATCTTAATTTGCTGTGTTTTTGTTGTAGTGTAGATAGCTAGTTATACCTTGTTGTAGTCCATGCACTACCCTGCTGTATTTTTGGGGCTATCTAGCTGCAACTTTAACAGCTCTGCCTTTATAACTGACTCTCTGCTTAGATAGGGGAAGATCCGCTCTTTCTAAATAGCCAGCCAGAGTCAGGATAGGGAATATCCCCGGATATCCCTGTCATTGGTGGAAGCAAAGGGGGATTTTCCAATCCTTGTCTCAGCAACTAAGCAAGAGAGAAAGAACCATCAAGGGAAATTGCTTCATTCCTTTTGTAAGTTGAATGTTTACCTTTGAACCTTTTTGAAACTGCTAAGATCTGCACCAAGTTCCTCCAGAACTTTGCTCAAATAAAGAACTTTGTTTTACTTCATCCTGAGGTGGTTTTACTTGTTGGGACCCCTGAGCTTCAAGAGAAGGCATCTGTAGTCCCCCAGGCTTTAGATAGAAAGCACATCTTAGTTTCAGCCTTTGAGTGCCTGGGCGTGACGGCACAGGTCTCACCAAACTAAACACCACAAGAGTCCATATACGAGGGCAGGTCAATAAGTCAGTATCTTTTTGTATGAAACAAAGGTTTTTGATAAAAAATCATTTTATTTTTCAATGTAGTCTCCTTTGAGCTCTATATGCTTTGTCCAACGTTTCTCCGATTTTTTTTATCCCTTCCAAAAATAAGATTTGTCAAGGTCATCAAAATAGGTATTTGTTTGTGAGATAATTTTATTGTTGGAGTCAAATCTCTTCCCACCGAGCCATTTCTTCAGGTTTGGAAACAAGAAATAGTCACTCGGGGCTAAATCCGGAGAATAGGGTGGATGGGGGAGCAATTCGTATCCCAATTCATGGATTTTTGCCATGGAAACTGCACATGTGTGCACCCTCGATTGTGAGCAAACGCGGCACCCACCTTGCGGAAAGCTTTCTCATACCCAAGTGATCATTTAAAATTGAAACCACTGAGACATGTGAGATGCCTATGGCTTCCACAATCTCTCACACTTTCAATCTCTGATCTGCCAACACCATATTGTGATTTTTTTCAATTGTTTCGAGTGTAGAGACCTCAACTGGGCGTCCAGAATGTTCGGCATCTTCCGTGCTTGTACGGCCACAACAAAATTCAGTAAGCCACTTTTTCACCATTGAAATTGATGGTGCAGAGTCCCCATAGTATTCATCAAGCCTAACTGTGGTTTGAGTGATGTTTTTTTCCCGCAAAAAATAATGCTTAATGAGCACACAAAATTCATTTTTTTTTCCATTTTCTCCTCAGATCATGCGGTAGTCTGCTATCAATGGCTGTCAAACACAAACTAAATGACGCAGCTTGTTCAAATTTTGACAGGAGTCAAGTGATGGATGCCTGTTGACAGGAGCAATGTGCCCTTTCAGTTAAGAGGCGGGAAATTCAAAAAGTCACGGACTTATTGACCCGCCCTCGTAACTCTATTGAGCTATGGCAGTTAAAGTAGTATCAATATGCATTAATTCTACAATGTAGATGCACCCTAGGATTTCAAATCAGAATACAGATGATGTCAGAGATCAATTGACATTCCCATAAGAACTTAAGCAGCTATCTTTGAGTGAATGAAGTTGTATTAAAAGTGAGGGAAAAGAAGCCAATGGCAACTAAACTGAGTTGCTCAAAGCATAATTTCTTTTCATGCCTGTGGTATCTTTTGGTACCTGTTAGGAGACAGTGTGAAGTGAAGAAACATGCTCGCACTTCCCAGCAGGTCACTTAATATAGAAGTAATAAGGATGTCACTTCCGTAGTAATGTGACCTGCAAGGAACTGTGAGCAAGCTTTGTCACTCAACACTGTCTACCCACATCTATCTGAAGATGTCACTGTCAAAATGCCAGCGTCAAAGAACGAATCACAAACGCCAGCATGGTGTATCAGGAAGATATCTTTTTCTCTATCCCATTTGTTGTGGTATGAGCCTTATGGCTTTCAAAACCATGAGAGCAAAATAATGTGTCCCTACATGAAATGATGTAGATGGAGATCTCCCGCATGGTTTTCGCATCACGTTGAATGACGAGAATGTCCATGTGTACATAAAGCCTATATCGACAGTATATGTTCCCGTTTCATTGTGTAGTGCTGACTTCGACAGAAGTAGTCCTACCTGCACAAACTTTGTTTGTGTACCAGAAACTTTATGAGGGCATAGTTTCTCTGGCCTGCACATAGAATTGAACTTTTGCAGTGATCTGCATAACCGAATCTCCACATATCTTCACGCACCTGGAATGTGGCACAGCTGGCTGGGTGTCAGCTGCATAAGATCTCTACTGACCAGAAGGTCATGAGTTTGAGGCCTACCCGGGTTGAGGTGGGCTCTCGACCTATTGTGTAGCCTGTGGTCGACCTCTGCAACCCGAAAGACAGTTGTATCTGTCAAGTAGGAAATTAAAGGTACCCCTTAGTGGGGAGGCTAAATGTAACTGATTTAAGAGACCATAAAATAGATCTCCAGGAAACACGCTGAGGAACGAAGGAGTGCGACAGCTCCCCCTGGTGGCCAGATGTTAAATGGGCTCTGTTTGTCTTGTGTGTTTGTGTGTCTAAATGTAATGCGTACATAGTAATCCGCCCTGAGTTCCCTGCGGGGTGAGAAAGGTGGAATAGAAATGAAGTAAATAAATAAATATCTGCATTTTGCTGCTTTTCTTTTTTAAAAGCTGCCAGTTTCTGGCGGAAGTCCCATGGCAGCCATCTTGGGAGCTCCTAATACTCAAAACAATATATCAAGTCTGGACAACGGAGGCAGAAATCCCGGAACCAACTATGTGGACCTCTCCTAAGGACCTGGGATTTTCTGCCCCTCAACAAAACCCATAATTTAGCGCCATCTGGAAGCATCCGTAGTCGGCACTGATACTGAAATACAACACCGCCTGAGCTCTGTGAGTGCAGCATTTTTCCAAATGAAGCAGAGAGTGTTTGAGGATCGAGACATCCGTAGGGATACCAAGGTGCTTGTTAATAAAGATATTGTCCTCCTAACCCTGCTATATGCCTGTGAAACGTAGACTATCTACAGATGTCACATGCAACTCCTGGAACAATTCCATCAGCATTGCCTCCGAAAACTCCTGCAAATCTCCTGAGAAGACAGGCGGACAAATGTCAGTGTGCTGGAAGAACCAAAGACCACCAGCACTGAAGCGATGGTCCTCTCCTATCAGCTCCACTGGACCGGCCACATTGTCCGAATGCCTGACCACCGTCTCCCAAAGCAGTTGCTCTATTCCGAACTCAAGAATGGAAAACGGAATGTTGGAGGACAGGAAAAGAGATTTAAAGATGGGCTCAAAGCCAACCTTAAAAACTGTGGCATAGACACAGAGAATTGGGAAGCCCTGGCCCTTGAGTGCTCTAGCTGTAGGTCAGCTGTGACCAGCAGTGCTGTAGAATTTGAAGAGGCATGAATGGAGGAGGAAAGAGAGAAATATGCCAAGCAGAAGACACATCAAGCCAACCCCAAC
The DNA here is from genome assembly GCA_030556195.1 of Anolis apletophallus. NCBI lineage: Eukaryota > Metazoa > Chordata > Lepidosauria > Squamata > Anolidae > Anolis > Anolis apletophallus. The sequence continues at coordinate 9,931,015 of JARBWK010000016.1, forward strand.
TGGAACCACCTCACACCTGGAAACTGATGCCCTCACTGCGGGATAATATGCAGGTCAAGAATAGGGCTCCACAGTCACATCTGTATACCTTTATAAAACGGAATGTTTGTATGTGTGTATGTGTGTATGTGTGTATGTGTGTGTGTATGCGGAGGGCGGAAGGGCGGATATGTGGCAGCTATTTGCATAAAGTCCTTTGATTGGACAGCCTCGCCACTCCAAAATTCTAAGGCACCAGACAGAGGGCATTGATAGCCGCTGATTAGCCAGCAACCCAGAATCCAGGCCTCTACATTCAAACAACAGGATTTCTTCCCACTGAGGGGAAAAAAGCCAGCAACCCAGAATCCAGGCCTTTACATTCAAACAACAGGATTTCTTCCCACTGAGGAGGAAAAAGCCAGCAACCCAGAATCCAGGCCTTTACATTCAAACAACAGGATTTCTTCCCACTGAGGGGAAAAAAGCCAGCAACCCAGAGACCAGGCCTCTACATTCAAACAACAGGATTTCTTCCCACTGAGGGGAAAAAAGCCAGCAACCCAGAATCCAGGCCTCTACATTCAAACAACAGGATTTCTTCCCACTGAGGGGAAAAAAGCCAGCAACCCAGAATCCAGGCCTTTACAGTCAAACAACAGGATTTCTTCCCACTGAGGGGAAAAAAGCCAGCAACCCAGAATCCAGGCCTTTACATTCAAACAACAGGATTTCTTCCCACTGAGGGGAAAAAAGCCAGCAACCCAGAGACCAGGCCTCTACATTCAAACAACAGGATTTCTTCCCACTGAGGGGGAAAAAGCCAGCAACCCAGAGACCAGGCTTCTACATTCAAACAACAGGATTTCTTCCCACTGAGGGGAAAAAAGCCAGCAACCCAGAATCCAGGCCTTTACATTCAAACAACAGGATTTCTTCCTACTGAGGGGAAAAAAGCCAGCAACCCAGAATCCAGGCCTTTACATTCAAACAACAGGATTTCTTCCCACTGAGGGAAAAAAGCCAGCAACCCAGAATCCAGGCCTTTACATTCAAACAACAGGATTTCTTCCCACTGAGGGAAAAAGCCAGCAACCCAGAGTCCAGGCCTCTACATTCAAACAACAGGATTTCTTCCCACTGAGGGGAAAAAGCCAGCAACCCAGAATCAGGCCTTTACATTCAAACAACAGGATTTCTTCCCACTGAGGGGAAAAAGCCAGCAACCCAGAATCCAGGCCTTTACATTCAAACAACAGGATTTCTTCCCACTGAGGGAAAAAGCCAGCAACCCAGAATCCAGGCCTTTACATTCAAACAACAGGATTTCTTCCCACTGAGGGAAAAAGCCAGCAACCCAGAGTCCAGGCCTCTACATTCAAACAACAGGATTTCTTCCCACTGAGGGAAAAAAAGCCAGCAACCCAGAATCAGGCCTCTACATTCAAACAACAGGATTTCTTCCCACTGAGGGGAAAAAAGCCAGCAACCCAGAGTCCAGGCCTCTACATTCAAACAACAGGATTTCTTCCCACTGAGGGGAAAAAAGCCAGCAACCCAGAATCCATTCCATGCAGGCCTTTTCCATTTTTTTACTCCTTTCTGTTTTACACCGGTATACTTTCACAGGCCAGGGCGGATATGTGGCAGCCACTTTCACAGGCCAGGGCGGATATGTGGCAGCCACTTTCACAGGCCACAGCGACCAGCGCGGGTGATGGACCTGCACCAAACTTGATACACATAACCCCCCTTATGACATGACCCACGTATTATGGGATTTGTAGTACTTTCAAGACTTTGGTTCCCACAGACCACTGAGGCCACCAAAAAGGACCAATACAGACCACACTCAGCACACACAGCCCCCATGACCCACTCTACGTCCTGGTGCAGTTCAGAGGAGGGTGGGCCATGGATGATGGGACTTGAAGTGCCTCTACTCACTTCCAAAGTCTGCTGCAACCCTCATCCAATCACTGATCAAGACCAAACTTGCCATACATAACCCCCATGACTGCCTTCACATTCTGGTGAGGTTTGGGGGAGGACTGACAGTGGATGATGGGATTTGTAGTACTTTTACACCCCTCTGTTCCCACAGACCACTGTGGCCCCCAACAAACACCGAGAAAGTCCACACTTGGCACACAGAGCCCCAGTGACCCACTCTACATCCTACTGAAGTTTGGAGAGGGACAGAACATGGATGATGGGACTTGCAGTACCTTCCCTCACTTCCCAATCCTGCTACAAACCTAATCCAATGACTGATCAACACCAAATCTGGCACACAGAGCCCTCATGACCCACTCTACAGCCTGGTGCAGTTTACTGTGAGACAGACCACGGATGATGGGACTTGAAGTACCTTCACTCACTTCCGAAAAACAATGCTTCCCTCATCCATTCACCAATACAGACCAAACTTAGCACACAGAGCCCCCATGACCCAATCTACATCCTACTACACTTTGGGGGACAGGACACACAGAGATGATAGGACTTGCACTACCTTCAGTAATTTCATGATACCACTGCAACTCCCAATAATGATGGATCAAGACTAAACTTGTCACACAGAGCCCCCATGACCCACTCTACATCCTGCTGCACTTCTCAAATGACCCGGGCAGGGCCGGGTCCCCAAGCTAGTACATAATAATAATACACTTTATTTATATTCCGCTCTTCTCACCCCGAAGGGGTCTCAGAGGGGATTACAGCAGTGTTTCCCAACCTTTTTTGAGCTGCGGAACACTTTTAACATTAAAAAAATCCTGGGGCACACCACCAACTAAAATGAGACAAAATGATACTCTAACAGAGTAATACATATAGTTAATTGATCTTGAGTTTTGGAGTTGTAGTTCACCTACATCCAGAGCGCACCGTGGACGCAAACAATGATGGATCTGGACCAAACTTTGCAAGTGGGACCCTCAGGCAGTAGAGCAGGCCAAGGGCCGCCACCAAACCCAGGCTCCGGCCCAGGGTCCCGCTGCCAGCCTCAGCCACTCCCATTGCCACGGGTAGTGGCTCACGGGCGAAAGGGGCGGTGGGGGAGAGGGAGAAGGCGGCAATTCTCCGTCCCCGGCAGTGCTCTCCACCATGACTCCAGCCCCTCGCTCACTAAGGCCGCGCGGAGGAGAACCATGAACGGTGGGTGGGCTTCAGCCCCGCCCACTGAAGCCCGTCCATCACTTATGCTCCTCCCCTTCCTCACGGCCTCAGCAAGCGAGGCGCCAGAGTCATGGCGGAGAGCGGCGCCGGGGACGGGGGCCGCTCTCCGCCATGACTCCCGCCATGGCTCAATCAGGCACGAGCAAGCTTTTGCCGCTGGGAAGGGGGTGGGGCCCGAGCAATGTCACCCTTCTCTCCTCCCTCCCTCGATTGGAGGCTGGCTGGGGAAACTGCCGAAGGAAGCAGCACCCCAGCCCCTTCTTCTTTTTCTACGCCGCTGTCCAGCCCTTCCTCCTCTTCCTCCTCTCCCAAGCAGCAGGTGTTCAGCAGAAGGAGGAGAAAGGGGGGAGGCGCTTTTTGCCGCACACCAGATGATCCATCACGGAACAGTAGTGTGCCGCGGAACAGCGGTTGGGAAACACTGGATTACAGGTACACATACTTAGCAGACAATCCTTGCCGTTTCCAACATACACACATATAGACAAACAGAGGCAAACTCTGGCCACCAGGGGGAGCTCACACACTCCTCATCTCTCAGCTTTCCCAGTGTTCCTTGTTCCTTCCGCATTCCTCAGCGTTCCTGGAGTTCTTTAATGGCCTCATAATTCAGTCAAAATTTGCCTCCCCACTTAATGTGGTACCTTTATCTCCTGCTTGCCAGATGCAACTGTCTTTCGGGCTGCAAAGGTCGACAGCAGGCTACACTTAAAGGTCGAGCACTCACCTCGACCCGGGCAGGCCTCAAACTCATGACCTACTGGTCAGAGAGATCTTATGCAGCTGACACTTAGCCTGCTGCGCCACATTCCCGGTGCCAGTACAACGAACCTGGGAGACAATCTTACTCGATCAACGTGGGATCGCCTAAGTGGTACCTTTTTCTCCTACTTGACAGATGCAACTGTCTTTTGGGCTGCAAAGGTCGACAGCAGGCTACACTTAAAGGTCAATCACCCACCTCGACCCAGGCAGGCCTCAAACTCATGACCTACTGGTCAGAAAGATCTTATGCAGCTGACACTTAGCCTGCTGCGCCACATTCCCGGTGCCAGTACAACGAACCTGGGAGACAATCTTACTCGATCAACGTGGGATCGCCTAAGTGGTACCTTTATCTCCTACTTGACAGATGCAACTGTCTTTTGGGCTGCAAAGGTCGACAGCAGGCTACACTTAAAGGTCAATCACCCACCTCGACCCGGGCAGGCCTCAAACTCATGACCTACTGGTCAGAGAGATCTTATGCAGCTGACACTTAGCCTGCTGCGCCACATTCCTGGTGCCAGTACAATGAACCTGGGAGACAATCTTACTCGATCAACGTGGGATCGCCTAAGAAAGTAAGAGGTTTCGAAAGTCACAGAAATGGATTGTGGTATCCTTGTGGATTTTGGACCATGGACCTTATTTTCCTTACCCCAAGTTAGATCATCTCAGCAAAAATGCCCCTATTCGCCATTGCAAAATACATTTCTCAACTTGTGTTGAAAGCAAAACAGCCATGTCTCCTCTTTGGTGGACTACATCTTGCGGTACTTAAAGCTCTGCTATAAAGTGGGTAATCATCCCAAAGCCTATTTGATTATGACAGAGACTTACCAAAGAGAATTTGTATGTTTTCACTGGAGGGATTGCTCTGCTTTAATGTTTCAATTCATATTCCTATCAAGTATTTATTCTGCGGGGCCTTATCAAATGGCTTTACATCCCTATGCGGTGGTTGTTTGCTTCAAAGGGACACTTTGAAATGGAGAAACATCATGGTTGATTCCCAGTCCTGATTCGAACACGCGTCGGCAATTAAGATGAATCAAAATGCATTCTGGGCTCCTGTTTGTCACCATAGAAACATGTGCGGGACAGGAAGCTTGTCGAATTCAGTAAGTAACAAAAGGTGTGTGTGTTTAAAAAGAATATTCAAAATATGTCTTGCTATGCATTTTCTCATGTTGTATCGCAAGCCTGTTCCCTTTCCCATTAGTACATAAAAACTGCAGCAAAAATTGAATAGGATCAAAGGTGGAAAGAATCAGTTATCCGAACATAAGAAGGACTGGGGATGAAGTTCAGTGAAACTGCAGAAAAAGGATAAGTTGACTATGTCAGTTTATATATTTTGTTATGATTTTTCCCTTTGCTCTTTTGTGTTTTATTGTGTTGCATTGTTTTTGGGCTTGGCCTCATGTTAGCCGTCCTGAGTCCCCTTTGGGGGGATGGTGTTGGGCTATAAATAAAGATTATTATTATTACTAGCTTGGGGACCCGGCGGTGCCCAACTTATTTGAGGAAGGCATTGTGTTCCAAGGTTGGTTCCTATTAGATGTGTATGTGGCTTGCAGTGGTCTCAGGAATTTAGTGAAGGTACTGCAAGTCCCATTGGCCATGGTCCATCCCCCTCCAAACAGCACCAGGATGTAGAGTGGGTCATGGGGGCTCTGTGTGTCACATTTGTTCTTGATCATTCTTCGGATGAGGGTTGCAGCGGTCTCGGAAGGTGAGTAAAGGTATTTCAAGTCCCATCATCTGTGGTCCATCCTCCTTGAAACAGCACCAGGGTGTAGAGTGGGTCAAGGGGGCTCTGTGTCCTAATTTTGGTCTGTATTGGTCATTGGGTGAGTGTCGCGTTGTGAAATGGGCCATTGGGCCCCTGTGTGCCAGGTTTGGTCCTTATCCGTCACTGCTGTGGGCTGCAGTGTCTGACTGCCTGAGGCCTTTCCTTTTCTCTCTGCGTCACCTTAGAATGTTGGAATGTGGATGGCCAATCGGAGTCCTTTATGCAAATACCATTTTAGTAGCAACCAATCCCCTCTGTCTGGGGCCGTAGAATGTTGGAGTTCTGAGGCTGGCCAATCAGAGTCCTTTATGCAAATAATCCCATAGTGGCAACCTATCGAAACGCTGTTACATATTCCTTGGCACCTCCGCACCTCCCAGAAAATGAACATTCCATTTCCAACGATAAAAAAACTCATTTGGCTAACTCAAGCATTCAGTTGCATTCTGTTTTGCTGGCCAATCAGAGTCCTTTATGCAAATAGTGTCTCAGTGACAACCAATTACCTCTGTCTGGTGCCTTAGAATGTCGGAGTTCTGAGGCTGGCCAATCAGTGTCCTTTATGCAAATAATCCCACAGTGGCAACCATTAACTTAATTTCCCTGACTAGGCTCACTTAATGGAATGCTGTTTACGCTCTGAATTGACAGTAAGGTTTCATTAACTTGATTCTCCCAACTAGCCCTCAGCTCATTGGACATTGTGTATGGCCTGAATTGACAGTAAGATTAACAGCCCTCAGCTCATTGGACATTGTGTATGGCCTGAATTGACAGTAAGGCTTCAATAACTTGCTGTCCCTGACTAGGCCTCAGCTCATGGGATACTGAATTTACAGTAACCTACCTTGGCACACAGAGCCCCTATGACCCACGCTACATTATACTACAGTTTGGAGGAGGGTGGACCATGGATTATGGGACTTGAAGTACCTCCATGGATAATGGGATTTGTAATACTTCAAAACCCATCATTCCCCACAGACCACTGTGTCCCAGAACCAAGACCGATAAAGACCAAACTTGGCAAACAACGCCCGCCATGACCCACACTCCATCCAACTGCAGATTAGAGGAGGACACACCATGGATAATGGGATTTCAAGTACCTCCACTCACTTCCAAAGTACCCTACCCACACACGCATCAACCTCTACATCAACACAGCAGACGGAAAGACAAAAAACATTGTATATCCACAAGCAATGCAGAACGCCAGCAACACCACACAACAACAACTCCACAGGACTCCAACATCCCACCCACCAAAACAACCCACAACAACACAGCCATGACCCCAACAACACCATAACTAAGAACAACTCCAACCCTTACATACTCAGACTTCCTCGCATCTCCAAAATAGGGCACAGCAACTATATATACTGTATATATATATGAAAAAGAAGAAAATACTTCTCTGCTACCTCTCTGCTGGTTTATTACCAATCCCCTGACGCACATTCTGTCCTAAACTCATATTGATTCCTTCTCTTTTCTATAAAAGGAAGCAAGGAACCAAATAAAAAGAAAGGCAGCCAAATAATCATTCTGTTGCCAGTGACTTCAAAGGGACATTTTCCTCCCCCTAAAAGATGTTTTTCTCTGTGGGTTTCCACATGGTTGGTGAGTCTATCTGCGGAGGCGCATGCTATTGCTCACGATAGCACCATCTCCTCTTTGATCTTTCTCAATCCATGGCTTGGATTCAGGTGTCCTTCCGCTCCTGGAAAGGTTATCCTCTTCGTGGACGGGATGTTGGCAGACTGGCAGAAGAGTGTAGCATACTCCCAAATTCTAAAAAGTCTGCTTCCAAAAATTCTACCCACCAATTTCCTCTTGGAGGCACATGTGGGAAGGAATGAAATTGGCAAATATGCCCATTCAGGAAAACGGATCTGAATTTTCGCCATTACTCATCTTACTTTGAGCCTCGCATCTGTGTGGGATATGTTCCTGCTCTTGCTGTAGAAGCGGGAAATCATAGATAATAGCAAACTCAATTGGAATTGATTACTTCCACTGGAAGTTACCACTTTCTGGAGGACCTAGAACCTTTTAAAAGAGGTATCTTAATTTTCCCCCCTGGAGATATGAACTTTCTACGTCCTCCATTGATTTATAGTTAACATGGAATCAAAGAGCATTCTGAACTCCACCAGCAATGGAATTGAATCAAACTTTGTACACAGAACTCCCATGACCAAGAGAAAATACTCAAAGGGTTTAGTGGGCATTGACCTTGAGTTTTGGAGTTGTAGTTCACCTACATCCAGAGAGGACTGTGGAATTAAACAATGATGGATCTGGACCAACCTTAGCACAAATACTCAATATTAGGGCTGGTTGGTCCATAAAAAATGTTTCTAAACTTTGGGGGGGGGGGGGGACTGGACCACTGTTGTTTCAAAATAGAAAGTGTTCCGAAATTTTTTGGGAAACTTTCGAAATTGTGTCCTATTTAATTACAAAATTCGTTATTATTTCATTATTGGTGCCACGCATGCGCAGTGCGCAGGGAATGCCCATCTCCACGCCCCCTCGCCAGCTCAGAATCAACCCATGATATCAGTTGGCGAGGAGGGATGGTGTGCATGCCCTCCACGCTCCCTCACCAGCTGAGAACCAATGCGGGTTAAAAGTAACCCGGGTTGCTTGTCAGCTGGCGAGAGCGTGGAGGGCTGCCCCTCCACTCTCTCTCGCCAGCTGAGAACCAATGTGGGTTAAAAGTAACCCGGGTTGCTTGTCAGCTGACGAGGGAGCATGGAGGGCAGCACCTCCACTCTCTCTCGCCAGCTGAGAAGCAATGTGGGTTTAAGGTAAGAAAGGGCGGAAAGAAAAATGACATAATAACGCACTCTTTACAGAAATGGCGGACCCGGTTTTGATTTAGAAAGGTCACTTCCGGGTTGCCGGTTGTGGGTTAAATTAGGGTCTAAATTGATTTTAATACGAAATAATAAGGGTTTTCTAAGGATAACGACTGGAGATATCCACCCCTACTCAATATATCCAAATGTGAACGCTGGTGGAGTTTGTGGAACATAGTCTGTGACATTTGGGAGTTGGAGTTATTGGGATTTATAGTTCACCTCCAATCAAAGAGCATTTTGAACCCCACCAACAATAGAATTGAACCAAACTTGATACACAGAAACCTCATGATCAACAGAAAATACTGTGTTTTTAATGATATTTTGGGCCACCCTTCTGACACCCCCATTGCAATACCCCCCCCCCCCCGGGTCCTGTCCCTAGCTTGAGAGACACTGTTGTGGATGTACCTCCTAGAATGGGAGAAAAACATCCAAGTTCTTGGGGGGGGGACGGGGGCGGGGGATGGATGTGGCCTTGAGATTTGGGAACAGTACTGCTTATTCATTCATTACTCATTCAATTAGTCATTCACTAGTTTTGGCATTTTTTGTTTCCACTTTTGTTGTACTAATTATGATATATTAAATCTCTGGTGCTATGGCTCCCTATAGCAAGCTTGAGAAAACATGAAAAGACAGGTGATACAAAGCCCACCCCTCATCAGAAAAGGAAATATTGAAGCGGACAGGTTTTGGGTTGATGACATCCCATTGTTCTGATCCTCTTATATTTTGTGTCTTGTATCCAGACTGTGCTTTCATTGTTATGAAGCACCTTGTAGAGGCCTTCTAAGAGGTGAAAGATGCTTAATATAGACTGAGCAGTAGTGCTCACACTTTTTCAGCATGCGAGCTACTTATAAAACAACCAAGTCAAAATGATCTCCCTCCCCACTACTCAGAGAGCCATAAAAGCAAAATATTTGGAAATTTATTTCCACGAGAGCCATATAATATATTTTAAGACTGAATTCAACTAAATGTGAGTATAATAAGCCCCTGAATTTATTCATAATAATAATGATGATGATATTCATTCAGCCTCTGCTACTACTACTAATAGTAATAATAGTGACAAAAACAACAATAGGTTCCTAGAGCAGAAGGAGAGCTCCAAGGGCCATCCAGTCTAACCTCCCTCTTCCATAAGGGAAAAACACAATCAAAGCATTCCTCACAGATGGCCATTCAGCCTCTGATAATATTATTATTAATAGTAGTAGTAACAACAACAATGGGTTCCTAAAATAGGAGGAGACCTCCAAGTGCCATCCAGTCCAACCTCCTTCTGCACCTGGGCGGCATCGGGAGCCTGCGTGGCGGGACTGAGCCTTCCTCCTGCCCTGCCTGCGATCTACCAGGACGCCCTACGTGATCTACTAGTAGATCACGATCTACCTAATGAGCACCCCTGATATAGAGGTTTCTAAGAACAAAGAGGGAGCAAATACTTGTAAGCAAGGTTCCTCTTTCCAAAAGAAGGAGGAAGATAAAAATACAAAAGTAGGAAAGAAAGAAAGAAAGAAAGAAAGAAAGAAAGAAAGATGTGCTCGTGGTGTATTTGTTTCTTTGTGCAACCTTCACCTGACCATGCTTAATTAGAGAGGACAGCTTCATGAAGACATATTGGCATCTGCATAGATTTCATGGTAATGCTCCTTAATCATCACGATAACCAAGCCAACTTGGCTGATGGACTTTTCCAGACTAATCACAATGGGCTCTGCATGAGATCCAATCAATTTCATTCAATTTTGGATTAATATTGATCCCCCCCCCTCTCACATGCCTTTTGTTTATAAGCAATGCCTCTGAGAGTCCAAAGCAAGGCTTCTCAATAGGCCTGGTCAGGTTCTTTGGAATGCTTCTGAAATCGGAATGAATTCGGATTAAATTCACTTTTGAAGTGGTTTTGAAGCAATGTAAGCAACCCTGCTTCCAAACTGGGTTTAACATGGCTCCTGCCCCAGGTCCTTCTCTCCCGCAAGAAGGACCTGGGGAAGGAGCCACGTTTAACCCAGTTTGGAAGCTGATTTCTTCCCTCCCCCGTCAGATTGTGGTTTTTTTTTTTGCAGGTTTTTGCGCATTGCGCAATCACGGACACCAATAACGGAGCCATTCCAAAATTTCAGAATTTTTCCAAATGAATTTCGAATTTTTTCCGGAAAATTCCAGAAGTCATTCAGATTCGAAATGCCAGCACCCCCCTACATCTGGAACAAGTTTTGAACCATTTTTTTAATGGATCAACCAGGCCTAATTCTCAACCTGTTTTTCTTCCTTGGATTCCCATAAACCCACTCCTTCATTCCTTGCTAATGTTGTTTACTTCTAGAGTTCTGGGAGTTGGTTTACACCCCCTGGTGAACCAGGAGTTGAAAGCCATTGGTTGAGAAGATTGCATTCAAATGGACTCGTCTACACTAGTGGTTCCCAACCTTTGGTCTTCCAGGTGTTTGGACATCACCTTCCAGAAATCTCAGCCATTTTATGAAACTCCCTCCCCAGTGACATTAGATCAGCCCTGTAACAAATTGTTTAATTATAATGTGTGTTTTTATAAATGTTTATTAAAGGAAATGTAGCAGCAAATAAGAGAGATAATATCAAGAGAGACCCCTTCTGGAGGCAAAAAAGTATGGCTTTATTTATTTATTATTTGGACTTGTACACCGCCACTCCCCAAGGGCTCGGAGCATCTTACAATCAGGTAAAACACACAAAGGTAAAAGCAAACTAGCTTAAAATAGATTTCTGGCCTAGCAATCAAAAGCTAGCCAGAAAAGGTGAGTCTTGCAGGCCTTGCGGAAGGAGAGAACGTCCTGCATGGCCCGTACGTCGCTAGGAAGAGTGTTCCATATTGACGGCGCCACTACGGAAAAGGCTCTGCGCCGGGTCGATGTAAGACAGATTGCTTTGAAGGTCGGGACTTCAAGGAGGTTCATTTGTTCAGAATGAAGTGATGTCTGGGGTTGGTAGGGGAAGAGACGGTCCTTCAGATACAGCGGTCCCAGGCCATGCAAGGCCTTGAAAGTTAACACCATCACCTTGAAGGTGATCCAGTGCTTGACCGGAAGCCAATGAAGCTGCTGGGGGATAGGTGTTATGTGACATCTCACTGGGGCCCCAGTGAGAAGTCGTGCAGCGACATTCTAGACGAGCTTAAGTTTCCGGATCACTGACAAGGGCAGGCCGATGTAAAGGGCGTTACACCAGCTGGGACTCTGGTGAGGAGTTGTGTCCAAAAGCAACCAGAGTGAGTATAAAGGCATTGACTTTCCTTTTTTATACATCTTCAAAAGCAGGCAAAGAAACATGCTTCTACATACGTAGCATCATAACTACATCACTTTAAGCATCATAGAAATATCAAATTTTATCTTCCAACATGCAAGAAGCATGTCTCTATATTTTTTCTAAGAGTAGCATATATCCATCAAGGGGCCTACTTTGACCTGTCAGGAGGGAGAGAGACAGGCTCCTTACTTTTTACTTATCCCTGTTGGAGCTAACCCGTGCTTATCTCCCCCTTCCTGGTATGTTCACCCCTCTCTTGCTGTGCCTGGACACAGATATTTATTTCTTTATTTATTATTTGGACTTGTACGCCGCCACTCCCCAAGGGCTCGGAGCGGCTCACAGTCATATAAAAACATACAGAAGTAAAATCAACAAGTTAACTAAACTAATAGGGGGGTTATCCAGCTTAGCAATCAAAGGCTAGCTGGAAGAGATGGGTCTTGCAGGCCTTGTGGAAAGATAGTAGGTTCTGCAAGGCCCACACTTCACTTGGGAGAGTGTTCCAGATTGATGGCGCTATCACAGAGAAGGCTCTGCGCCGAGTCGATGTAAGACAAATAGCTTTGAAGCTTGGCACTTCAAGGAGGTTCAGTTGTTTGGAGCAGAGTGACCTCTGGGGTTGATAGGGGGTGGGACAGTCCCGATACTTCAGCTTCCCTTTGTCTTGTCAGCTTGGCATTCTAGTACAGAGAGAGTACCTGATTTTTCTACAGTTTCAGTGTTTCTAATGCAAATACAATATATGTATAAATAAATATCTGTATTTCCAATATCTCCCCATCAGAATATTTATGGCAAGCAGGCCAGTTTAAACTATAGCTGCATGTTGGCTGCGTTGTCATAGCAATGTAGTTTGCAATAGAAATGTATCCATCCAGAGCAGGAGCCAAAGGGAGTGGAGCTAACTATCAACTGGAGTGGAGCATACATTTTAAAAATAAGTCTTTGGCCGGTGAGCCGAGGAAAGGAGTCACTGAAGTTTCCTCACTGGCGGTGATGTCTTCCTTACTGAGTATGTGCAACCTCCATTAACAAAGTACTTATAAAGATTTGTAAATTTTGTTAAGCTCCGAAATTTTCACCATCCAAAATTCAGCAAGATTTTAGAAATGAACCCCCTATTTTTGGAAGGAGTTTAGAACAGTTTTTTAATGGAACACACATGTCTAAAGTATTCTGCTCTTCTCACTCCGAAGGGGACTCAGAGTGGATTACATTACACATACAGCAGACAGTCCCTGCCAAATGACATACAATTGACATACAATTACAATTACGATACAGACACACATATGCAATTAGAAGGATTTTTTCCTCTGGCTGCGTCGCAGGTGCGGCTGCTCCATTACGTCACAAGGGGGTGCTGTTGCTTCATCCTCAGACAAGAGCCTCTGGTTCCGCATTCCACCTCCGACAGCCGATCTTCCTTATTTTTATTCAGGTGTTGTAAAGTCCTTATAAAAATCCTTCCCCGCTGAGCGGTCCCTAGTTCATCTACTCACAGCTGGCTTGCTTTCAATCTGTTACGTGGCCAGTGGACAGGGCTCACAGCTGGGTGTCCAGACCAGCCCAGGAATCGAACATGCAACCTTCTGATTGCAAACACAGCTGTTGTTACTGCTGTGCTATCTCTCCGGCAATAACAAATGTTATTATATTATATCTGAGCACAGGTCAATCACTGAACAAAAGGAAAGTTATGCATAGGTATTGGTCATTTAAAAATATGATGGCAAATAATGGCCCGGTTGCAAAATCAGGAATGTCATCAAAAACCCAGACAGACCTGGCCGAATCCCACATTTTCTTCAGTCCATTCTCAGCAACAGGTTAGCTTCACAAACTATTTAAGGAATGGCAGGAAAAACGTGAAACCTGTCGCCCAGAGAGCTTCTCTGTGTTATTATGCCTAAGTATGTTTTCCTCTACCTGACATTCTAAAACCATGTAATTTTTGTCCCGGGGACCACATACCATGATAATGTTGGATAGTTTAGCAGAAACCTGAAATATCTCATTATACTTGTCATGTCTGGGTGGCAACTTTGCTGAGATTTTAAAGGTTCTCCCCTATGATTTCTCTTCTTTCTTTCTCCTCTACTTCTTTTTTTCCTTAAAAATATAACTAAGAATAGCTTTAAAAGAGAGATAGAGAGACCTCATATTTTCTTCAAAACACAGAACCTTGTTGGGTACATAAGGCTGGAAAGAATATTTAAAAGGTTTTGAAAAATGGTTGAAAAATACTTATCTTGAGAATTGAGTAACCATGATGAGAAGAACTCTTTGGCTCTGCTTCCATTGGAAGCTGACTATAGAATCTCGTAGGACCTAGGGATCTCTAGAGAGGTGAACTCTAATTGGTGGAGGTTGACCATAAAGTCACAATGAATGACCTAGAGCAGTGTTTCTCAACCTGAGGGTCGGGACCCCTGAGGGGGTCATGAGGGGATGTCAGAGGGGTCACTAAAGTTGATCAGAAAACACAGCATTTTTTGTTGGTCATGGGGGTTCTGGGTGGGAAGTTTGGCCCAATTCTATCGTTAGTGGGGGGTCAGAATGCTCTTTGATTGTAGGTGAACTATAAATCTCCAAAGTCTATTTTCCTGCCCACCCCCGAAATAAGACACACAACAACAGTGGTTGGGTTCAAATTGGGCAACATTTATTTGAATTGTTACCTATTTAACTGTCCTTAACCTTAACTCAAGGGGTGTCAGGAATTTGGTGTATCCAATTCAGGTAGCCACCCTACCTGGTTTCGATGTTAATTTGTGGGCGAAACAACTGGATTCCTTGACATCCGGCCAAGGCAACCCGTTAAGGGAAATGAGAGCGAGGTCTGGTCCCCAAGATATTGAGACCAGACTCCTCCTATTCCAGGCCATTCAACAGAACTTCCCCGATCAACTTGAACTTTGATTGAGTATTAACATGATGGCCTTCACCCCTAACGGGGGGTGCCTTGAATGCACACCAAGATATGGGAATTTCCCTATCTATTTTCCGCTAAGCCTATTTATAACCACCCCTCCCTCTAGCCCCTAAACAGTAAAGGGGGGTAGGCAAAAAAAACCCTATCAATGGAGGGGGGAAAACTCCTTCCCAGCTCCAATGGGCAACCGGGCCGATACTGTTAATGGGCAGGAGTGGTGGGTCGAAGTCTTTGCAAGAAGTGAGCAACTAGGGCTGGCTTCCGGTGGATGAAGCTACGCCCCAGTTGCAGGGAGGCTCCATCCGGATCCTCCCCCGACTCACTTCCTTGTGGGAGGGAGGCAAAACTTCTTCCTCCCAGTATGCACTGGGGGAAGGTGGCCTTTTCTCAAACTCCACCAGTGCTCACATTTGAAAACACTGAGTATTTGTGCCAAGTTTGATCTAACCCATCATTGTTTGAGTCCACAGTGCTCTCTGGATGTAAGTGAACTACAACTTTCAAACTCACAGTCAATGCCCATCAGACACTTCCAGTATTTTCTCTTGGTCAAGGGAATTCTGTGTGCCAAGTTTAGTTCAATCCCTCTGTTGGTGGAGTCCAGAATGCTCTTTGATTGATTGATTGATTTATTTATCACATTTCTATATTGCCCCTCTCAGCCCGAAGGCGACTCGGGGTGGTTTACACAAGGCAGTCTCTGCCCTCCAATCAAAACACGAGCAAAACAAAACAAACAATAACCAAATAACACAACAATTAGCAATTGAAACATACAATTGTATGGTTGTAGGTGAACTATAAATTCCAGCAACTACAATTCCCAATTGACAAAATCAATTCCTGCCTAACCCCACCAGTATTCAAATTGGGGAGTATCAGGTATTTGTGCCCGATTTGGTCCAGTGAATGAAAATGCATCCTGCATATCAGATATTTACATTACAATTCATAACAGGAACAAAATGATAGGTATGAAGTATCAATAAAAATAATGTTATGGTTGTGGGTCACCACAACACGAGGAACCGTATTAAGGGATTGTGGCATTAGGAAGATTGAGAAATTTTAATTGGTCTTGTTTTGAAAAGGATTTCATTGTTTGATTCCTTTGAAAATATGCATATTGTTTCATTATCTGGGCCGAGGCCACAAGGGGGTGCTACACAGACAAGGATAGTCCATTATACAGGGTAGAAGTTAAAGGAGGAAAACAATTTCCCCCATTTTTGCTGGTTCTTCCCTCCCTCCTTTCTTATGTCATAAATGAAGGTTGTTTCCACAACGGTGACATGGGTGGGGAGAATAATAGGAAAACTGGGGTAAATAGTTTTGTTTCTTAAACTTTCCTGTCCCCCTTCTCTGTCTAGCACCCCCTTGTGGACTCTACCCAGATAATGGAACAGTACCAAAATATGTGAAATTTCAAAGCGAAGCAAGCATCTTTTCAGAAAAAAGTCTCAAGGTGTGCAAAAGACCTGCCTAAATGACTTCTCATGTGAAAGACTGATTGCATATATGACCATCTGATGGTGTTAATACTTTGTCATTTATCCTTACAATTCACTGCCTTCCATTCCATTGGATTAAGTCAATCCAATAGAACTGTTAATGAATAAATAACAAAGTAAACATGTGCATAAAAGGAACGTTATGGTTATAGCTGATGTGTTTGAGAGGATGTGTGGGGTCATGCTTGGATGTGTGTGCGTGTTCAAAAGAAGCATTGTGTTTCATTTAATCTCAGGCAGCCCCTGTCTACAGGGTGATTATTATTCTGCATTGCCTATTAACCTACTTAAAGGTTACCCAGGTAATTGACACTAATCATATGAAATCTCATTATCGGGATAATAATTTAATCATCTAGGCTATCAACTGATGACCAGTGATTCTGAAGAGGGAACTGAACTGGAAAACAACAAAAACAATGCATTGACAGGTATCATTAATCAAAAACAAAACATAGATACAACCATTGCCTATAACAGCACCAACATCTTCAGCCTTCCTCCCAAACGTCAAGGTCTATTTTCCCCAAACTCCATCTGTGTTCATATTTGGGCATATTGAGTATTCATGCCAAGTTTGATCCTGATCCAACTTTGTTTGAGTCCACAGTGCTCTCTGGATATAGGTGAACTACAACTCCAAAACTCAAGGTCAATGCCCACCAAACTCTTATAGCATTTTCTCTTGGTTATGGGAGTTCTATGTTGGAAGTTTGCATCTTTCTGCCATTCCTGCCAGGATATCTATGTTGTGTTCATCGAAACAAGTACAGGTTTCACACTGAGTGTATAAATACATTTTTAAACATATTAACTATATGTATTACTGTGTTAGAGTGTCATTTTGTGTCATTTTGGTTGGTGGTGTGCCCCAGGATTTTGTAAATGTAAAAAGTGTGCCACGGCTCAAAAAAGCTTGGGAAACACTGCCCTTTCCCTGCCTACGCAGTGGGCGGGGAAAGGTTATTATCTCCTCGCACGAAGGGAGACTATTGGTTCCTTGGGAATCTTCTGGGAGGGGGCGGAGGCTGCCTATTTTGGGGCAGCCTCCTGCTCCATTCCTGTTTGAGGTGTTGACCCACCACTCCCGCCCGGTTACAGTATAGTGGTCGCCTTAGGGGCCGGGTAGGAATTTTTTCCCCTTCTACGAAAGAAATAATAATAATAAAAAAATAGGAGGGGTTTTTTGCCTACCCTGTACTGTTACTGGGACTTTCTGGGATGGCGGTTCTATAAATAGGACAGCGTAAATAGTTTAGGGTAATCCATAGACCCATATTCACTCATGCACTCTTCAAAGTTGTTTGGGCCAGTGCACAAATACACTCAGGTGGACGTCTGTTCAGGCTGAGGGGGATGCCACTGGTCCAGAAATTTTGAGAGTCGGTTAAGTATTTCCAGAGAGGTTTTCTTGTGTTTTCCTTGAAAGGTTGCCCAGTTTTGTGTTGATGGGGACTCAGGAGAGTTTCCCAGTGTTGCCGAGGGGTCGTTCGCTCGCGGATGATACCTCGACTTAGCCACACCTTGTTCCCTTGACACCTGAGTTTAGTGAGGTTAAACTTAAATCGGTAACTTTAAAATAAATAAAAGTTGCCCTAATTTAATCCAATTACTGTTGTCTGTCTCGTTATTTCGGGGGTTGGAAGGTAATGGTTTAGAAGACTCCTCAGCTCCTCCTCACTTTTGGCTATCAAAGTGGTATCATCTGCATATCTAAGTTCGTTAATGTTTCTTTCATCAATTTTAACTACAGCTTGGATGATGGGTTCTGCATTCAAGTTTAATAGGTTGGAGGAGAGTAGACAGCCCTGCCATTCGCTTTTCCCAATCTTGAACCAGTCTGTGGTACCCTGGTCAGTTCTGACTGTTGCTACTTGGTCATTATACAGATTCCTCAGGAGACAGACAAGGTGAATTGGGATCCCCATACCACCAAGAACTTGCCACAATTTATTATGATCCACACAGTCAATAGCCAGGCCCGGATCATCCATTAGGCCACCCTAGGCCACGGTCTAGGGGCATAGCCATGTGGGGGCACCAGATCTGGACACCCCCCCTCCATTTTTTTTAAAAAAGGACGATCCTTAGGCACTTCTGCGCCTGCGCGCGGAGCGCCATAGGCCCCTAGGGTCTCTGACGTGGCTTTGCCCCGCCTCTTTGTCACTCGCGCCGCCCCTCAAGGAAGGAGCAGCGCCCACCGGTGCGAGCGACAAAGAGGGGGAGCGAAGCCACGTCGGAGGCCCTAGGGGCGGAACTTCACTCCGCCTCTTCGTCACTCGCGTTGGGCGCCCCTCCTTCCTTCACTCGAGGAAGGAGGGGCGCCTGACGCAAGCGACGAAGAGGCGGAGCGAAGTCCCGCCCCTAGGGCCTCCGATGCAGCTTCGCTCCCCCCCCCCTTCGTGGCTCACGCCAGCGGGCGCTGCTCCTTCCTTGAGCCGGCGCGAGCGACGAAGAGGGGGAGTGAAGCCACGTCGGAGGCCCTAGGGGCGGGACTTCACTCCGCCTCTTCGTCGCTCATGTCGGGCGCCCCTCCTTCCTTCACTCAAGGAAGGAGGGGTGCCTGGCACGAGCGATGAAGAGGCATAGCGAAGTCCCGCCCCTAGGGCCTCCGACGCGGCTTCGCCCCGCCTCTTCGTTGCTTGCGCCGGCTCAAGGAAGGAGCAGCGCCCGCCGGTGTGAGGGACGAAGAGGGGGAGCGAAGCCGTGTTGGAGGCCCTAGGGGCGGGACTTCGCTTCGCTTCTTCATCGCTCATTTCGGGCACCCCTCTTTCCTTGAGTGAAGGAAGGAGCGGCGCCCGGCGCGAGCGACGAAGAGGCGGGGGGAAACCCCACCCCTAGGGCGGGGCTTCAAATGTGTGGCCTAGGGCGCCACAATGACTTAATCTAGGCCTGTCAATAACTTTAGAATAGTCAATGAAACAGAAATAGAAGTTTTTCTGAAACTCCCTGCCTTTCTCCATTATCCAGCAGATACTGGCCATTTCGTCTCTCATTCCTCTGCCTTTTCTAAACCCAGCTTGTACATCTGGGGATGCTCTCTCCATGTGTTGCTGGAGTCTTCCTTGCAGGATCTTGAGCATTACCTTACTGGCATGTGAAATAAGTGCCACTGTACAAGGGTTTGAACATTCTTTCGCATTTCCCATTTTCTGGTATAGGGATATAAGTGGATTTTTTTCCTACTTTTTTCCTCTCTTTTTTTTTGGAGGACTAGCAATTCCTTATTTTTACTCCATCTTTTTGCCTCTTTTCTCTTTTTCCAGTCTCATCCCATTCTCTGTTTAGATATCTCATTCCTGCAACTACGGCAGCCACTTCAGTTTCACTGGAGACTTCTTGTTTTTCGTTCTTTTTCCTCTGCATGGCTTAGCGAAATACAGTTGTCAAAGCCATCCCTATGGCAATAAGAAGGGAAGGGATTAGAGAGAGTCCATTTTGACTGCAGAGCCAGAAAGAGACTGGACTCCGCTTAAAGCGCCCCATAATGTGAGGAGAGAGAGAGAGAGAGCGCTTAAAAATTAAATCTCAGTTTGTCAGGGCTAAAATAAGCCGCTTGAAAGAAAGGCTCCTTTCAAGACAAATGACAACACTGGGGAGTGATGGGCCTCCCTCCTCTTCCCCAGAAGCCAAGTGCACTTTGTGAATGGGAGAGATGTGAAAATCGCAAAGCCGAGCCCAGCTGGTTGGCCTCTGAATCCATTGCCATGAATCCTGTGTGTGTTTCCCCTTTTTACATGGATTGGCAAGTCTGAGCTTGAGCTGAGAGCCTTCTACAATGCATGGAAGTGACAGTGAGGTTGGCATGCGTTCAAGAAGGCTTGGCGGCTGCTTCCCATATATGGAGGCCGGGGAGGGCGGGGGAGCATGTTTTCTTTCATACTTCTAGAGAGGCAAGGATCCAAGAGCGGTGGGAAATGCTGGCCAAGTATTTATCCGCCTGAATCGAGGCGAGGGGAAGGATGAAAGCTGGGAACTTGTGACTGGCTGCTTCTGAAAGCCCCTCAGCTCCGGAGCCGAGGGCTATTATTCCCTTCCGTTCCCAAACAAGATGTTCAGCATCTCAAAATCAAATTCCCAATTTTGTGCCGGAGTCATGTGTCGTGTTGTGACAGAGTTGTGCGGCATAAATCAAAAAAACCGAGCAGCGTACTTAAGCTTACCCTGAGACATCACACATTCGCACCAAACACTTGCTGCCTCTCAAAACACTTGCATTTAAAGGAACATTATGGCTTGAATCCAATGTAGTCTTTCAAGGAGGAGAGGCATGTATTGAGTTGTCAAAAAATGAGTTGGGCTTTACGAAAAAGGAAGGAAAGGGGAGGGGAAAATGTTGAATTGGCTGTCTGCAAGGACGTTGCCCAGGGGACACCCGGATGTTTTGATGTTTTACCATCCTTGAATGAAAATGTGGCTGCACACTGAAGATTAACCTGTTTTTATTTTATTTATTTATTTATGTATTGTGTGGGAGGAGAAATGTGAGAAACTGCAAGTCACTTCTGATGTAAGAGAATTGGCCGTCTGCAAGGACGTTGCCAGGGGACACCCAGATGTTTTGATGTTTTACCATCCTTGAGGGAGACTTCCCCCATGTCCCCACATTGGGAGCTGGAGTTGACAGAGAGAGCTCAATGGGCAAGGGGGGTGGTGGCTTCTAGTATAAACCAGTAAACACAAATAGAGCTAAAGCATTAAATCGCACTGATAAAGCATTTAAACCACATGTATTGTGTAACATACACATTAATACTTAGCTCAATGAACATGTACAATGTAACGCCGCAAATGGCAAAAGTAAACAATGGTGTATCATTGTTTACTTTTGCCATTTGTGGCGTTACATTGTACATGTTCATTGAGCTAAGTATTAATGTGTATGTTACACAATGCATGTGGTTTAAATGCTTTATTAGTGCGATTTAATGCTTTAGCTCTATTTGTGTTTACTAGAGAGAGCTCAATGCACTCTCCCTGGATTCGAATTGCTGACCAAGGGTTTAAACCATTTTCCCATGAGCTTCCATGGATGTAAACCCACTTCAGAAGCAGCATGTAGACATTTTTCCCACCTTTGGTTCCCAGCCTTTGTTTTAACCAGCGTCCACTGCCCCCTTGGATCAAAATGGTGGCAGAAGCGGCAGTGTAGAAGAAAAAGTACGTGTTCCGCAGGAGGGGGAAGAAAGGGCGCGAAGGGGAAGGGGAAGGGGAGGAAGAGGTCTCTGTCGAAAGCTGGCATGGGCAAACTTGGGCCTTCCAGGTGTTTTGGACTCCAACTCCCACCATTCCTAGCAGCCTCAGGCTCTTTTCCTCCCCCCCCAGCCATTTAAACAGGAAAGGGCCTCAGGCTGGAATGAGGAATGGTGGGAGTTGAAGTTTTCCAACTGTTTTAGGGACAAAGTGGTCCAGAGGGCAAACAAAACATAACAGAACATTTTAGAGTCCACAGTGCCTAGTTTGAACTACAACTAAACTCAAGGTCAATTCCCAAGAAACCCTTTCAACTTTCAGTGGTGAGCCTTTGGTTCCTTCCAACATTGTGTGTTATTCTGGATAGAAAACATTTTCCCAACATTTGGGCATAACATAAGTTTGGTCCTGATTTGTTTGAGTCCACAGTGCTCTCTGGATATAGGTGAACTACAACTCCAAAACTCAAGGCCAATGCCCACCAAACTCTTATAGTATTTTCTCTTGGTTATGGGAGTTCTGTGTGGGAAGTTTGTGTCTTTCCATTCCTGCCAGGATATCTATGTTGTGTTCATCAAAACAGACCCAGGTTTCACACTGAGTGTATAAATACATTTAAAAAACATATTAACTATATATATTACTGTGTTAGAAATGTCATTTTGTGTCCTTTTGGTTGGTGATGTGCCCCAGGATTTTGTAAATGTAAAAAATGTGTTGCGGCTCAAAAAAGGTTAAAATACACTGATATAGGGTATATGTTAAAATGGATGTTCAGGCAAGGGTTGGGTCTGCAATAGTCTGGAGAGGACAAAAAAAATACAAGGGCCCTCTTTCCCTAGGCCCTATATGTGTGCAGTGGGTCACACTGTTCCCAGCTCTGCTGTAAAAGCAAAGCACTGCCTGGTTTATTTTCTTAGCAGATTCTAATTAACTTCTCCAAGCCCTTGAAAATGCTTCAGAAGCTTTCTTTTGCGGCAAAAGTGGAAGCTTCAGAGTCAAGGTGATCTTGATTCAAGATATGTCCAGACTGCTAAACATCATGTCAGGAGGGGGTTTGTCCTCTTTAGTAGCTGCTAAGCATGTCAACTCGGTTTACAGTCTTGTAACTCTCAATATTCATGTTTAGGGAAGTTCATAAACAAGCACGACCCTGCAAAATATACTTTTTTCAGGCAAGCTACCTCGAATGTTTTCCCAGTTGTGAAACATGTCAAGAAAAGCAGATGTTGCACAACTCTTTGATGTTTCTCCAGCTGCCTGTTCTCAATGCACTCTTTATAACCAAAAGACAGAAAGACCAACACATACCTATAACACCATGCCTATGCAAAACCATGGATAATAGTGAACCTTAATGAAATGAAGAACCTCTGGTTACAAGTCATGTTGAAGGACATAGATCAGTGTTTCTCAACCTTCCTAATGCCACGATCCCTTAATACAGTTCCTCATGTTGTGGTGCCTCCCAACCATAACATTTTTTCATTGCTACTTCATAACTGTAATTTTGCTTCTGTTATGAATCCTAATGTATATATCTGATATGCAGGATGTATTTTCATTCACTGGACCAAATTTGCCACAAATACATGATACCCCCAAATTTGAATACTGGTGGGGTTGGGGAGGGGTTGATTTTATCATTTGGGAGTTGTAGTTGCTGGGATATATAGTTCACCTATAATCAAAGAGCATTCTGGAGTCCACCAATGGAGGAATTGAACCAATCTTGGCACACAGAAAATACTGGAAGGCTTTGGTGGGCATTGATTTTGAGTTTGGGAGTTGCCGTTCACCTACATCCAGAGAGCACTGTGGACTCAAACAATGATGGATCTGGACCAAACTTGGCATGAATACTCAATATGCCCAAATGTGAAAACTGGTGGAGTTTGGGGAAAAATAGACCTTGACATTTGAGAGTTGTAGTTTCTGGGTGTAGTGAAGTCACTATATGTATTGAGGGTTTTGTATTTATTTTATGGTTAAATGTGTAGTTTATATTATTACATTTGTATTGTATTAGATTGTTATATGCTAAACAGACTACAAAGGGTTAATGGGGAATATTAAAGTGCACAGCCTCTGAGGTGTTCGGTTGCTATAACAACAGGAGGCGGAGCCTAACACTGGCTGTAGCAGGACCAAGTTTGAATTTCTTGAGCCAGTTAGTCAGGAGCGGTTAGACTAGCTGGTAGCAATTTTAAAAGTTGCTGTGGTCTTTTCTGAGGGAAATAGAAAAGGCTAGTTTTAGATACTGCAAAAAGACAGTTAGGCTTAGAAAGCCTATAGGAACCGCTGTTTATAGGTTAGGCTGGGAAGCTAATAGGAAGCCTATTGAGGCAGAATATAGAATTGTTGATATAGTGTTTGAAGAGATACAATCAAACATTGTGTTTAGAGACTAAGAAACCTTAAGTTCTGTACCTCATCTGAAGTTGCTGTAACCACCTAAGCTCTGAATACTTTGAAACCTCCACGCTGTTGTTAAAAATAAACTGTTGAAGTTCCTCCTTACAAATCTCTCTGTGACATCCTTTCGAAAAAAACAAGCCTCAAAATAAACCCCTCTGGTGGCCAGGATTGTTATGGTGGCAGCTTGATTGAAAAACACATCCTCAAGTGAAGATGCTAGCTATAGGCGGCGATTCTTTACAAAAGGTTCACCTAAAATCAAAGAGCATTCTGAAACCTACCAATGATAGAATTGGGTCAAACTTCCCACACAGAACCCCCATGTCCAGCATAATAAACAATGTTTTATAATGGTCATTGGTGACCCTTCGGACACCCCCCTTGCGATCTCCCCCCACCCCCAGGGATCCTGACCCCCAGGGTGAGAAACGCTGACCTAGAAAGTACATTTTCTGTCAGATGTGGAGAAATGAAACTATGGATACAGGTCGCATGGACATGGGGGTTGTGCTGGATAGACCTACAGATAGACATCAAAATAATAATAATAATAACAATAACAACAACAACTTTATTCATACCCCGCCACCATCTCCCCAAGGCGACTCAGGGCGGTTTACATGAGGCAAAGCCCAACAATATTTATTTATTTATTTCGGGATTTTACCCCGCTCTTCTCAACCCCCAAGGGGGGGACTCAGAGCAGCTTACAGTACGGCACAATTCGATGCCCACATAATAACAATATAAAACCCTAAAACCATCAACAATTAAAATACATTAAAAATACATTAAAATACAACTACATTAGCACCATACACATTCACTCTGGATTAAAACAATGTTCAGTCCATAAAAACATTGGCCATAATCACCCACTTTCATTAAAAACCAATCTAAAATGCTGCCTTGTGCTGGTGTACAAATGCCTGGTCCCACAGCCAGGATTTTACTTTTTACCTGACGCCCAGGAGGGATGTGGTGGATCGTCCATCAATAGGAAGTGCATTCCACAGGCGGGGTGCCACCACCGAGAAGGCCCTATCCTCGTCCCCACCAACCGCATTTGAGACGTTGGCGGGAGCAAGAGCAGGGCCCCTCCGGATCATCTTAAATTACAAGGTGGGACATAGAGGCCGATGCGTTCGGACAAGTAAGCTGGGCCAGAACCGTATAGAGCTTTAAAGGTCAAAACCAGCACTTTGAATTGAGCCCGGAAGTGGATAGGCAGCCAGTGGAGCTGACACAACAGGGGGGTGGTATGCTCCCTGTATGTAGCTCCCGTTAGCAATCTGGCTGCCGCCCGCTGGACTAATTGCAATTTCCGAACTGTCTTCAAAGGCAGCCCCACGTAGAGTGCGTTGCAGTAATCTATTCGGGATGTGACCAGAGCATGGACGACCGTAGCCAGATCAGACTTCAATACATCAGTAAAACAACAAAGCAAGCAAGCAAATAAACATTATACAATATCATAAATAACAAATAAGCAATAACACACAAGAATTGTAAAACACTGAGGGCAGGGCCATATGTAATAGTTTAAAATTTTTAAAATACTGGGCATGAACAAAAGTAGGGTATCTAAAGAGGGGGTTTAAAGATAATGTAGGGAAATCAATCCAACGGGTAGATAAAGTGCTTCAGAGGACAATTTATAGGAAGTTGGTCAGATCAAAACACTTCCGTCACCCCGTCTATTCTCTTTGAGCACTGAAATCATTTGGATAAGCCGGAATAATTAAAAAGCTTGTTTGGAAATCACAATCACAGTTTCAAAGGCATAAACGAATGGTACATATTTGTGACTGCCTCATGATTCCTAAATATTCAGTATCTCATTACTTGTATATTTATATTTTTACTCGGACTAGATGTATACTCGGACTAGAGAACATCAGTGGTTCTCAAAGTGGGAGGTACCACCCCCTGGTGGGCGGTAGGGCGATCTAGGAGTGTGCTGGAAGGCCCAGGAGAATTTGGGGGGCGCTGAACCCCTGTAAGGGGGTGATGGAGGCGGTGGCGTGAGCCAGGTGACAGGCTACCATCCATCTTGGTGTGTGTGTGTCTCTCTCTCTCTTCTTCCCTCCTCCTGCTCCCTCCTCCTCCTCTCGCCAAGCAAGGGATAATAATAATAATACCTTTGGGGTTCCCTTCCAACTGGTTGAGTCTTATAACAATAATAATAATAATATCCTTCAACATATTTAGTGGAACATGAATTCAGTGCAGTAACCAATTTATTAACAAAAAAGAAATCGATTGCAAAATAGTCAATCGCAATGATTTGAGATTACTGCTGACGAAAATAGAGCCGAGGATTACGAGATTGGTAGCAGCAGGCCAGGTTCATCCTTCTCATTAAGATGTATTTGAATGTTTTAACTTTTTTTGTATTACCTTTCTATTCTAAGTTCAATAAATAGTTTCATAATTTCAAACTTCAATGTTTACAACTTTCTTTATTATATTTTACGAAAAAGGTAGAAATATTAATACATATATCTTTCTGTTTAATTTCTATTAAAAATTTTAAAAAATAATTTCTAAGGGGGGCAGTGAGTAAATTTTTTTTCCGGAAAGGGGGCGGTAGGGCAAAAAGGTTTGGGAACCACTGCTGTACATTGTGTTTTATAAGGCCAATTGGCTGATCAATAAAATTGTTTACATTTACATTCAGTATTGCAGTGTTTTTCAACCTTTTTTGATCTGCAGCACATTTTTTACATTTACAAAATCCTGGGGCACACCACCAACCAAAATGACACAGAATGACACTCTAACACAGTAATACATATAGTTAATATGTTTTTAAATGTATTTATACACTCAGTGTGAAACCTGGGCCTGTTTTGATGAACACAACATATATGTGACTTCCTCTCACATACTTATACATGGCTATCATGTCTTCTCTCAGACTTCTCTTCTTCAGGCTAAACATGCCCAGCTCTTCAAGCCGCTCCTCATAGGGCTTGTTCTCCAGACCCTTGTGAAATTTCACCCTGAGTGAAACTTGCTTCCAGTTAACTATGGATGTCATGAAGCTGTTATAAATAGTTCCGGGGGTGGGGTGGGGTCAACTTTTGAAAAATCCAGTAAAATAGTAAAAAAAAAAACATTTCCAAGCGGAGACGCTCAATTTTTTTTTCTTGGAAACCTGTGAATGCTTCAGCCTCCCCATGCTCCCAGGTTTGCTCACTGCCCAATTCACCGATGTGGAGCTTCCGGCTTTGTTCTCGCGAGAAATTCAAGCCAACGCGAAAACGCCGACTCAATCACTTCCGCCCAGTGCTCTGCTGTTGCGGAGGGAGAAGGGAGGCAGCAAAAGAGGTCACACAGATCTAGAAACGTATCGGGAGGCTGAAGCTGCCCTGAGCGGGAGCTGGAGCCTTGCAGAGTCAAGGTTCCTGAAGACTTCCTTAAGGCGGGCCTGGCCCTGGCATTCGGCGGAGCCCTTCCTTTGCCTCAGAGAGGATCTTTGGGGAGGGAAATAGAGAGAAAGAGCTGCTAGGAGGGGGAAGAGTGCCAATTTCCCACGGCACACCTGATGATATCTCACGGCACACTGGTTGGGAAACACTGCAGTATTGCAAGAAATATTTAGAGACGATCAAAGTCCCTCTGTTCAGACATACTGTCAGAAGCCATTGGGAAAAAATAAGACTCTGTTCTGTTAATCAGGATAAAACAAATTAATATTTCTACCTGTGCCTGCCAGCAATTTGCTGTTTTGGAATGGATTACGTCAGGGATCTTGCTCATCAGAAGAGAGTGGAAATCTCAATCCTCTGACTCCAGGTCAACAGCAGAACCAACCCCTTTTGCTTGCAGTGGCTGCTACCCAGTAAATCCAGATTGGGAGCACTATTTATGTTTAGTTCCATAACTAAGATCACTGTGTAACTAAGTATCTGATCTAAAATTATAGCTTCCTTTTGGTATAAATCCAAATAACGTAAGACTCACGCACATCTTTGACGCCCTTTGCTTTGTCCTGAGATGTGCCGTGCTCTCCTGGACTTGAAAAGAAGACATTTGGGTTCCAAAATATCCTCCTGGCCCAGATTCTATCTTGGTATATCACCTAAGGCTTTTATAAATTTAGATGTGAATGTGTTTCCTTTTCTCCCACCCTCGAGGGCCATTCTCTGCAATTGTGTATGCATAGAATTCCTGCTGTCATTGGTGGGGTTTTTGGAAGACAGTTGATAGTAGTTCATTAAATTCAGGTCAGGTTGCCTGGGACGCATGGACTCTCTCGCTTCCTCGACGCCTACCTGTTACTATTTTTTGTCTGCCAGAGAGCTCTCCCTGCCAAAGGTTGTCTCAAAAGTCGACACAGTGCGCCCTTACAATGCCAAGCTCAATAAATCATAACTCACCTGCGGTGCTGGGAGCAGGATTGAATTAGCCAGGCCTGGGTGGCCTTGCAACAATTGTGCAGTTGCACAAACAAATTAAGATGTGATGAGGCTTTTCCTGTCTGGAGACTCCACGCTGGTGTTAGGGATGATATTATTTCGCTCTTCTTCCCAGATACCAAAATAGGGGTTTCTAGGTTGGCTAAACAGAATCCTTTGGAAGAGC
Organism: Anolis apletophallus; assembly: GCA_030556195.1. Taxonomy (NCBI): domain Eukaryota; kingdom Metazoa; phylum Chordata; class Lepidosauria; order Squamata; family Anolidae; genus Anolis; species Anolis apletophallus. The sequence goes on from JARBWK010000016.1 coordinate 9,959,557, forward strand.
AGGCCTGGATTATCCATAAGGCCACCCTAGGCCATGGCCTAGGGCGGCAGCCATGGAAAAGCAGCAGGTCCAAACCCCCCAAAATTAAAAAAAATTTAAAAAAATAATTCGATCTTTGGGCGCTTCTGCGCATACGCGCGGAGCGCCATAGGCCCTAGGCTCTGACGCAGCTTCCCTCCGCCTCCTCCTCGCTCACGTTGGCCCTGCCCCTCCTTTCTTCCTGGGTGCTGCAGCGGCTGCCCGGGGATTTCCCTTCCTTCCTCCTCCTCCTTCCTATAATCTGCTAATAATTTCCACCATTGTGGCAAGTTTTATCAGTGGTGGTCTAAAAATGAGGGAAAGGGAATCCCCCAAGTTTTGCCTATCCCGTTTGCAGGTATTTGCGCATTGCGCAATCGCGCCCGCCATTAACGAAGCGATTTCGGAAATTTCGGAAATTTCGGAAATTTCCGACTTTTTTTGAAAATTTCAGAAATCACTTCGGAATCAAATCGCCAACACCCCCTGCATCCGAAACAGGTTTTGAACCATTATTTTCCTTGATCAAACAAGCTTAGTATGTGTGTGTGTGTGTATTTGCACATTGGGTAAATAATAGGCATGGTTTCGAACCCAAAAATGGCGATTCTAAAATCAAAGGGGGATTTTTTGATTAGTAAAGAAAGACTTACAAAAAAGTTCCAAAAATTTCTAAAATGTAACGTAATTACTAACGAAATTCATTAGTAGTTCGTATGCCAGCGCATGCGCATTCCAGATGGTTTTGGCCTACAACTCCCAGAAATCCTAACAGCTGGTAAATTGGCTGGGATTTCTGGGAGTTGTAGGCCAAAACTTGAATAAATCACACTGAATTCTAGATGGGACTCTCCAAATAGGAAGGAGGGAGGGAGGGAGGGGTATTCTATTCTTGGAAGCAGCAAAGAAAGGAGGAGGAGCCCCCTGGCTCCTCGCTGCCTCTCTCTCACCCGATCCCGAGGAGCGAGGGCCCAAGTTTGCCCAGGCTGGTCATATACCTACATTCCATGCACATGCAATAATACAGCAGTAATAACAATGGGTATAAGAAGAGGTAAAATTCAAACCGAAGTATTCTGACTGGTCCCTCTTCATGCGGTGCAAACGGGCTCTTCTCTGTGAGCCCGGGAAAAAGCCAGCGTTTTCTGCTTGGGTGCACACACATACATATTCTTTGGGGGGGATTTGCTGCAGAATCTTCTCTATGAGCCCGGGATTCTGCAGCAAATCCCCCCCCCCCCAAGAATATGTATGTGTGTGCACCCAAGCAGAAAACGCTGGCTTTTCCCGGGCTAATTTCCCGGGCTAATAGAGAAGAGCCCATTTGCACCGCATGAGGCAGGGACCAGTCAGAATACTTCGGTTTGAATTTTACCTCTTGTTATTGTTATTACTGCTGTATTATTGCATGTGCATGGAATGTAGGTATGACCAGTTGGATTACTTATAATATTAGGCACTTACAGTAGCATTCATTCTATTATACATTAGGTTGGTTTCTCACCCCAATACTCTTTGATGCTTTAGATCCTGGCAGGGCAGGAGAGGCAGGGAAGCCTGGAAACATGTAAACCGAGAGGTTTACTCAGAAGTAAATCCACAAGGAGGGCACTTCATCCAAAGTGCCCTCCTTTGCAGATTTACTTGAGTAATCCTCTCTGTTTACATTTTTTCCGGGCTTCCAGCCGAAAGAAGGAGCGAGTTTAGGGCTTGCCTTGCCATAATACTTATTGGCAAGGGAGGCGGGAGGGTGGTGAGAGAGAAGGAGGGTGCCCCCCCCCCCCTTACGACCTAATAACGACACTTAAGAAAATCCAGGCCCCGGTTCTATAAAGAAAGTCCACTTCCTGGTTGGCGTTCCAGGTGCGGAAATACTCAAAAGTAGCATTTCTTACGAATTTCTTACGAATCATTTCATTTTCATAACTTTTTTCTCATGCCTAGTAAATAACCTCCAGGCAGGAAAATATTGTCAATGGTTAAAGGAAAAAAATCCCATGATAAATTTGTCCTATGGTCAGTTTAAGCAACAACAACAAAACAACAACAACTAACAGCTATATCTCCTTGCAACTTCATTCTAGGTTCACCAATGTATCATTGGGTCCAAGAGCTTTGAGGGGTTTCTGGGAAGTTTCAGGGGTTGCAATATCAAATGTGCATTTAATTTTAATGTACAATTAATTTTAATTTTAACTTAAATGTATTATAGCTGTTTGTTGTCCAAAGGCATTGAATGGTTGCCATATGTAAAGCCGTCTTGAGTCCCCTTCAGGGTAGGAAAAGTCAGGATGCAAATAGAGCAGCATTTCTCAACCTGTGGATGGAGACCACTGGATGGATGGTCGCAAATAGGTTTCAAAAGGGTTGCCAAAAACCATCAGAAAATATATACAGTAGAGTCTCGCTTATCCAACATAAATGGGCCAGAAGAACGTTAGGCATATTGAGTGATTTCCATGCTCCTCTGTGATTTCCACACACATCTCCTGCATCTGGGCTCTTCCTGCTGGGCTGCTCTAGCCCTGAAGCATTGCCTTGCCTTAACCTTTGAGTCCCTGTTGTTAGTATTTTGGTGTCTAGCACCACATCAGACAGGTAACAGGAGGAGACTCGGTATTATCCAACATTTTCGTTTATCTGACGTTCTGCCAGCCCATTTTTGTCGGATAAGTGAGACTCTACTGTATATAAACCCCACTTGCCTAGTTTCCAAGAGACCTCACAACCTCTGAGGATGCCTGCCATATATGTGGGTGAAAAGTCAGAGGAGAATGCTTCTGGAACATGGCCATACAGCCTGGAAAACTTACTGCAACACTGTGATTTCGGCCATGAAAGCCTTCGACAACACAATTTAGGGATAGATCAGGAGACTCAACTATCTAGGTTGGGAGTAAATAGTTGTTAGAGTTCTAGGTGTCTAGCTCTGTGTTAGACAGGCAACAGTAGGAGACTCCATATTATCTGACATTTTCAATTATCAGACGTTCTGCTGATCCATTTATTTATTATTTATTTATTTATTTATTATTTATTTATTTAAAACTTTTCTACCCCGGCTTTCTCACCTCCAAAGAGGGACTCAGACCGGCAAACAGCAAGTATTCAATGCTAACATTTAAAATCTAAAAATATCATAAATTTACAATAAAATTTATAATAAAATACAATACAATAAATACATTTTAAAAGCCTTTCGCCAAAGTAAAATCAAGTCCAACTTAATCCATATATTCGCGATCTCCTCCTTCATTCTGCGAAGGCCTCATTGCACAGCCACGTTTTCACCCGCTTCCTAAAAGTCAGGAGGGAGGGGGCGGATCTAATTTCATTTGAGAGGGGATTCCACATCCGGGGGGCCACCACAGAAAAGACCCTGTCCCTCGTCCTCACCAGACGCGCCTGCGAAGGTGGTGGGACCGAGAGTAGGGCCTCTCCAGACGATCTTAGCACTCTTGAAGATTCATAGGGGAGAATATGTTCGGACAGCTAAACTGGGCCGGAACCATATAGGGTTTTGTAGGTCAACACCAGCACTTTGAATTGTGCTAGGAAGCTAATTGGCAGCCAGTGGAGCTGACGCAACAGGGGAGTTGTGCACTCCTTGTACCCCGCTCCCGTTAGTAGTCTGGCTGCTGCGCGCTGGACTAATTGCAGCTCCGGGCAGTCTTCATAGGCAACCCCATGTAGAGAGCATTGCAGTAGTCTATACGGGATGTAACCAGAGCATGGACCACCGTGGCCAAGTCTGACTTCCCAAGCTACGGGCACAGCTGGCGCACAAGCCTGAGCTGTGCAAAAGCTCCTCTGGCCACCGCCAAGACCTGGGGTTCCAGGCTCAACGATGAGTCCAGGATCACTCCCAGACTGCGAACCTGCGCCTTCAGGGGGAGTGTAACCCCATCCAACACAGGCTGTAACCCTATGCCCTGTTTGGCCTTTTATATCAGATAAGTAAGACTCTACTGCAGGGGTGCCCACACGTTTTCATCATGCGAGCTACTATATGAACAATCAAGTTGAAAAGATCACCTGTTGTGCATGTGAGCGCGCACACTCCTACTGCAGCCTTCCATCCACGTGGGGCTTCTTTCTTGCCTGCCCACGAACTCGCCGCCATCGCGCCCGGGAAGGGGATCCTCCTTGCCTGCGCGCGCGCTCTCCGGATTTCTTTCTTCTCTCCTTGGCTCTCTCTCTCTCACACACACACACACACACACATTCCCTCCATCCCTCCCACAGCCTCGCATCCTATCCGTGCACGTGCCTTCGCCTTGCCCCCCCCCCAGCAGCAACCAATGGGCGGTCATGTCACCACACCGTGCGTGGCAAGACGAGCGCCAGGGCCCGCCCACTAAAGCCTCATTTTGGCAAAAGAAGCCCCGCAAAGGCGGCGGCGGAAGCACACGTGCGCGCGCATGGCAGGAGTGCGCCATTCACCTGGTGAGGCCCAAAGATAACCTGGAAGAGGGCCGAAGATCACCTGGGTGCTCCCGATCACCGTAATGAGCACCCCTACTCTACTGTATATACAGTGGTGCCTCTTACATAAAATGGCAAAATCAAGAGTTACTTTTTGGATATTTGTTTTCCAACTGTGGATAGTTGAATCCATGGGTGCCAAATCTGCAATGCAGAAGACCAATGGTATAATTTCTCTCAATCGTTCTGTGAGTATGGATGATTTGCCTTTCTTGCAGAGTCCTGGAGTTCTTTTCTGTGCCATTTTCCAAACTGCCCGAAAGGGAGGAAAAGTTTTTTCCATTGGGGAGACTTAACTCCCTGGAGCAGAGTCAACAATCATCTTCTGGAATGGAGCCCACCCAGTGAGTTGATAGCCAGGATAAGTTGCTTCCGCATTTGCCCCTCCACCTCCCCTGGAGTCTCATCCAAGAGATGGAGCAATGACCCCCTGCCATGCTGCCGTGGAGCGCCAGATGTTGCGACAAAAGCAAAGGAACAGAGGCAAGCAGCAGGCGAGCTGGGCATGGTGCCAGCTGCCTGCTCCCTTTGCCCTTCCGTCGTGCCAGCTCCCCAATCTCCCTGCGCTGCCTTTCTACTAGTGACAACAAGGGCCCACCTCTTTGCCCCCCATTCTCTCGCACATCCTCTCTGCCCCCTTCATTTCACGATTGCACCCAGCTCTCTCCTTTTCCACAGAATTATGACACGGCAAGCTGTTTACAGCTAAATGCAGTAACGATTGGCTTTTCTTAATAATCATAGTGGGGCGAGGAATAAAAATATCTCGCCATGCAACAATGGCAACGCCAACGCTCAAAGAGAGGCAGCAGGCACACAGGCTGCTGGAGAGGGCATCGCACGTTCCACACACCTTAACAAGGGGAGAGGAAATGCGCACCCAGGGCATGCACATTCAGAGAAGGAGGCGCACAGGCTCATGCTGCCTACACATTAAGAGCCATGGCTTGTGTAGGATATGATGATGAGAGTGAGAGTCATGCTCTGATTGCTTCCAAATATCAAGCCCCAGGGAACACAGTAAAATCTATACTGCAGTTATAGATTTGTGGGGTTTTTTTTAAAAAAAATATCTATATCTCATAATGTAAATGCTAGTAACACATGCATCTTACAATCCAATGAATGCAGTTTGACACCACTTTAACAGCCATGGCTCAATGCGATGGAATGATGGCTGCTGTCGTCTGACAAAATCTTTAGTCTCTTCTGCCAAAGACTGCTAATGCATCCCCCAACTAGGCATGGTCTTGCTTTTATTTCCTGGGTGGTTTCTCCTGAACGTTAGTGTGAACGTTACGTGGCACACTAGTGTGCCGTGAACGATCATCAGGTGTGCCGTGGGAAATTGGAACCTCTAATCCCCTTTCTTCCCCCTCCTGCCGAACACTTTTTCTTCTCCACTCGGGCTCCCTTCTTCCCAGCCTCGCTCTGCTCACTTTGCCTCGCTTTGCTCACACTACTGTGCAGACTTGCCCCACGTCTTCCTCCCTCCCTCCCTCTTCCCCTCCTGAACACGCTTACACTGCCCCCTCAGATCAAAATGGCGGCAGAAGCGGCAGTGTAGAAGAAAATGTAAGTGTTTGGCAGGAGGGGGAAGAAAGGGCGCGAAGGGTAAGGGAGAGGAAGAGGTCTCTGTCGAAAGCTGGCATGGGCAAACTTGAACCTTCCAGGTGTTTTGGACTCCAACTCCCACCATTCCTAGCAGCCTCAGGCTGTATTCCTCCCCCCCCCCCAGCCATTTAAGCAGGAAAGGGCCTCAGGCTTTTAGGAATGGTGGGAGTTGAAGTCCAAAGCACACAGAGGGCCAAAGTTTTCCCATGCCTGTTTTAGGGACCTTAAAGTGGTGAGCCTCCTTCCAACATTGTGATTCTAGATAGAAAACAAACAACAACATAACATAACATTGTTTGAGTCCACAGTGCTCTCTGGGCGTAGGTGAACTACAACTTCCAAACTCAAGGTCAATTCCAAAGCAAACCCTTTCAGTACTTTCTGTTGGTAATGGGAGTTCAATGTGCCAAGTTTGGTTCAATTCCATTGTTGCAAGAGTTCAGGATGCTCTTTGATTGTAGGTGAACTATAAATCCCAGCAACTACAACTCCCAAATGTCAAGGTCTATTTTCTCCAAACTCCATCTGTGTTCACACTGTGTTCACGGTGATTCTGAAGAGGGAACTGAACTGGAAAACAACAAAAACAATGCATTTACGGGTATCATTAATAAAAAACAAATCATAGATACAACCATTGCCTATAACAGCACCAACATCTTCAGTCTTCCTCTCAAACATCAAGATCTATTTCCCCCAAACTCCATCTGTGTTCACATTTGGGCATATTGAGTATTCATGCCAAGTTTGGTCCTGATCCAACATTGTTTGAGTCCACAGTGCTGTCTGGATATAGGTGAACTACAACTCCAAAACTCAAGGTCAATGCCCACCAAACTCTTATAGTATTTTCTCTTGGTTGTGGGAAGTTTGTGTGGGAAGTTTGATTCCATTCCATCGTTGGTGGAGTTCAGAATACTCTTTGATTGCGGGTGAACTATAACTCCCAGCAACTACAACTCCCAAATGACATTTTGTGTCATTTTGGTTGGTGGGGTGCCCCAGGATTTTGTAAATGTAAAAAATGTGCCGCGGCTCAAAAAAGGTTGAAAAACACTGCATCAAAGATTCCCTGTGACCCACTTCTATTTATCACAGGATGCTGAAACTGCACATGTGTAATGATATACGTCTCTATAGGTTAAGTGCCAATTTACAACTCAGATCTGATAATGGACTTGATTATACAGGTGCTGAAGTGCTGTGAGGTTTGAGAATGGACCCAGTGGAATCTGGAGCAGTCATCAAGCTCATTGATTTGAAAGGCTGCACACCAAAGGAGATGTTCGATGAGATTAAAGAGTTTTCTGGTGAGGATTCCCCATCATATGATGGAGTCAAGAACTGGCATTGTCCATTCAAATGCGGTCGGACTTTGGTGGAAACAGCTCCAATTCCAGGGTGACCCCACTCTGTTATTGATGAACACACCATCCAGCAAGTGGAGGTCACCATTTTGGAAAATTGCCACATAACCATTTGCCACCTCACCCAAAATGTCAAGATGAGTGTGGGGTCCATGGAAAAAAATCTCCCAAGACCATCTTCTCATGCAGAAGGTATATAATAATAATAATAATAATAATAACTGTTTATTTATATTCTGCTCTTCTCACCCCGAAGGGGACTCAGTGCAGATTACATTACACATAGGACAGACAGTCCCTGTCGGAAGACATACAAATGACAGTACACAGTACATAGTGCTGGATGTGAATTGCTCCATTACATCATTGTTGTTATGTCATTGCGCCGTTACGTCATAAGGGGGTGCTGTTGTTCCATCCTCATGATGGGAGCTTCTGTTCCGCATTCCACCTTCCGGACAACCAATTTCAGGCATTGTAAAGTCCCTCTGTAAAAATCTTCCCCGCTTCGCGGTTCCCTGTTTTATCTACTCACAGCTGGGTTGCTTTCGAACTGCTGGGTGAGCAGAACGACAGGGCTTCAGCAGCTGGTTGTCCAAACCAGCTCAGGGAATCGAACTAGCAACCTTCAGGTTGCAAGCACAGCTGTTACCACTGTGCTATCTCCCCGGTATCCACTTGCTGGGCCCCTCAGCTGCTCAAACCTTTCCAGAAGCAGGAACAAGTCAAATGCGCTCAGGCTCTCTTGACAATGATGTGCCATGGAAACCAGGAGGACTTTTTCAACAGACTGATCACACAGGATAAAAGTTGGGTCCATCACTCTAATCCTGAGAGTAAAGTCCAGTCAATGCCATGGAGGCATCCTAACTCCCCGCCTCCAAAGAAGGCACGTGCACCACTCTCAGCTGTCAAGGTCATGCTCACAGTATTTTGGGACCAGCATGGTGTACGATTGATGGATTTCCTAGCTAAGGGTATCATGATTACTGAGGCAGACTAGGCTTTGCTGCTGTGGAAATCGCGGGAGGCCATCAAAACCAAAAGACAATGTGTCATGCTCACCAAAGGTGAGCAAGACAATGCACCAGTTCTCAACTCACCTGTTGCCTAAATGGACGCATGCTCCTGTCACTTGGAAATTCTACCATATTCCGCTTATTCACTTGACCTCGCACCATCAGACTTCCACCTCTTTCCAACAAGGAAGTTATTTTTGAAGGGCACACATTCCTCAGATGATGTGACTCTGATTTCTGAAGTCACAACGTGGTTTTTGATAACCTGACGACTTCTACAAGTGAGGTATTTACTAGGGGTGGTTGATCCATGAAAAAATTGATTCTAAACTCGGTTGGGGGGGGGATTCATTTTTTGGTTCGTTATAGAAATTAATACAAATTTTTAAAAATAAATTTCATGATTGAAACGTTATTAATAACGAATTTTCATTATTATTCCTTACACCAGCTGGGAGGGAGCCCTCCCCTCTTCCATTCTTGGTGCAGTTTGGAGAACGGGGGACCATGGATCATGGGACTTCCAGTACCTTCCCTCACTTCCAGAGACCACTGCAACACACATCCAGAGAATGATCAAGACCAAATGTGACACGCACAGCCCCCATGGCCCACTCTACATTCGGGTGCTGTTTGGAGGGGGATGGACCATGGCCAATGGGACTCGCAGTACCTTCACTAAGTTCCTGAGACCACTGCAAGCCACATAAACATCTAATAGAAACCAACCTTGGCACACAATGCCTTCCTCAAATAACCCGGGCACCGTTGGGTCCTCAGCTAGTAAATCATAAAGAAACTGCAGAGAAAATGAGAGAGGTAAGTGTACACTAATGAAGCATCCCTGTACATTTGGAGGAAGTAAAGCAGCTGCTTCCCATTGCTTGGTCCAGACAGATCAGTGGAGGAGGAGGGTGTTAGTATATCTCACAGAACAGTGAAGGGAGCAACCTTCATTCCTTGCCCACATCTCAAACAGAGGCACATATCCAAACTCCCATCAATGAAGTTTTAAGCATGCACTCAAAATGCAACATCCTTCCTTCAGGGGCCGACAAGGGCCGAGCAAAGGATGCTCGCTGTCAAAGTGGTGCTTTGAGAAAGACAGATTTGGCTGCAGATGAAAAATGAGGCTGATGGGACAGCAGAAATTGTACTGGACCTGCTGCCTATATTGAGTCTCTGGAAAAAGCTGATTGTGAATCCTACATGGGAGAGATGGACTAGATGGTCCTTGTGATCTCTTCCAACTCTCTGATTCAATTAGTTTAAGTTAGTGGTTCCCAACCTGTGGGCCACAGTGCACTGGTGGGCAGTGAGAACTAAAATAAGGTCAGTGGCTCTAAATTATTGAGTATGGTTTTCTATGGGTGAGCAGATTGTGACTACTGGATGGCATATGTTCTGTATCAGAAACTAGAGCTGATGTGGTCTATCCAATGCAGTTTTCTGAATCAGCACCCCAAATAACCAAACCAAATCTAAAGTTGACCAAAAACTGATTTGTAACCCTTTTGATACTAATGTTGGAGAGTGGTCCACGGTCAAAGTGATCCCTGGGCAAAGTGGTCCCTGGGTGAAGTGGTCCCTGGTCAAGTCATCCCTGGTCAAAGTGGTCTCTGGTCAAAGTGGTCCCTGGTCAAGTGATCCTTGGTCGAAGTGGTCCCTGGTTGAAGTGGTCCCTTGTCAAAGTGGTCCCTGGTCAAAGTGGTCCCTGGTCAAAGTGGTCCCTAGTCAAGGTGGTCCCTGGTCAAAGTGGTCCCTGGTCGAAGTGTTCCCTGGTCAAAGTGGTCCCTGGTCAAGTGATCCCTGGTCAAAGTGTTCCCTGGTCAAAGTGGTCCCTGGTCAAAGTGGTCCCTGGTCAAAGTGGTCCCTGGTTGAAGTGGTCCCTGGTCAAGGTGGGCCCTGGTCAAGGTGGTCCCTGGTCAGGGTGGGCCCTGGCTAAAGTGTTCCCTGGTGAAGTGGTTCCTGGTCAAGCGTTCCCTGGTAAAAGTGGTCTCTGGTCAAAGTGGTCCCTGGACAAAAAAAAAGGTTTGGAACTTCTGGTTTAAGGTGACCAGTAGGCATGGGCAATCCATGGTTCTAAATCATTCTAAAGTACTTACAAAACTAAAGTTCTGGTGGTGAATACTAGGTGGCGCTGGTGCTTAGCTTCTACAGTGTTTCTAAAGTTCTGGTGGTGAACACTAGGTGGCGCTGGTGCTTAGCTTCTACAGTGTTGCTAAAGTTCTGGTGGTGAACACTAGGTGGCGCTGGTGTTTTTCTTCTACAGTGTTGCTAAAGTTCTGGTGGTGAAAACTAGGTGGCGCTGGTGCTTTGCTTCTACAGTGTTGCTAAAGTTCTGGTGGTGAACACTACGTGGCACTGGTGCTTTGCTTCTACAGTATTGCTAAAGTTCTGGTGGTGAACACTACGTGGTGCTGGTGCTTTTCTTCTACAGTGTGGCTAACATTCTGGTGGTGAACACTAGATGGCGCTGGTGCTTAGCTTCTACAGTGTTGCTAAAGTTCTGGTGGTGAACATTTCAGAACTCTAGCAAAACTTTCAAAACTTCATTATTATTTCATTATTGGCAATTTTTAAGACAGAACCAATTAGGAACTGCCACTCTTTTCCGAAAGGTCTCACACACACACACTCTCACACACACTCACTCTATATATATATATATATATATATATATATATATATATATCCTTATCAAGTATATGTATGTATGTGACCTTTATATATTAATCTCTATCTATCTATCATCTATCTATAAACCCTGATATATAGGGTCAGGGTTTATAGATAGATAGAGATTTATATAGAGAGAGGAGGACAGATCCCAAATAATCCAGACTATAGATAGATAAATAAATAGATAGATCTCTCTCCTTATCAAGTATGTGTATGACCGTTATATGTAAATATCTATCTATAAACCCTGACGCTCTCTCTCTCTATATATAGGGTCAAGGTGTGTGTGTGTATAGGGTCAGGGTTGATAGATAGATAGATAGAAAGATAGAGATTTATAGGGGGCAGATCCCAAATAATCCAGACTATAGATAGATAGATAAATAGATAGATCTCTCTCCTTTTCAAGTAAGTGTATGTGTGAGACCTTTAAACATAAATCTCTATCTATAAACCCTGACCCTATCTATCTATCTATCTATCTATCTATATATATATATAGGGTCAGGGTGTGTGTGTGTGTGTGTGTGTGTGTGTGTGTGTGTGTGTATAGCAGGGCCGTAGCCAGGATTTTGATTCGGGAGGGGGGGCTGAGTTTGGTTCAGGGGCTGAGACTGGGTGGAAGAGGGTCTACCCTAGCAAACCTTTTTTTATTGTTATCCCAATAACCCCATTAATGTGGGATATAATGAGCATGGTGATCCGATCATGATTTAAATGCACATAACAGTTTAAATAATGTACCAGTAAGGCCTTCGCGGATCACCCTGAGTATTTCAGGGGGCTGAAGCCCCCTTAGCCCCCCGCTACATGCCTGGGGTCAGGGTGTGTGTATGTGTGTGTGTGTGTATAGGGTCAGGGTTGATAGATAGATAGATAGATAGATAGATAGATCTCTATCTATCAACCCTGACCCTGTCAGGGTTTATAGATAGAGATAGAGATTTATAGAGAGAGGGGGGGACGGACAGATCCCAAATAATCCAGACTTTGAAACAGTTACCAGTGCATTAAATTTGGGCGGGGGGGGGGGCATGCGAATGCATACATATACATGTACTATATATCAGGAGAAGAGCTCTCTCCCCCCCCTCTCCCCCCAATCTTCAGCGCGTGACGTCACTCCAGGGGGGGAGGAGGGGAGGTGGGGGCTGTGTCCAAGGCGCGCCTGCCAAAAGGCTGCCCGTTCAAAGGGCTTGGGGAACCGTCGGAGCTGCAAGAGGAGCCGCCGCTGCCGCCAGCAGAGCCCCGAGACCCTTCGAAAGGGAATCTTGTGCCGCCCCCCCCCGAGCCCCCGCTTCCCTCCTCCTGAGCCTTGGTGCCTCCGGATCCTCGAGAAGCGAAAGATGCCGCACTCCGCGGAGGCGGAGGAGACGGAGGAAAGGAGCCGCCGCTTCTCCCCAGGAGTGAGTAGGACCCGGCAGAGAGACCATTCCCTACCTACCGCAGGCTCTCGCCCCGCTCCCCCTCTTTGCTCTTCTCCCCCAGGCAGGTCTCCCTCTTGTAAGCTCCCCTCCTTCAGCCTTCCCAAACTCTGGTTCTCTCTCCTCTCCTCTAAGTCTCTTCTTCCCCGACTCTTATCTTCCTCCCTTTTTCCTTCTCTCCCTGCCTTCTCCCTTTCTTTTCCCTCTCTCCCTCCCTCCCTGTTTCCTTCTCTTCTCCCTTTTCTTTCCTCTTTTCCTTCTCCCCCTCCCCTTTTCCTTCCCTCCCCCTTTACGTCTTCTTTTCCTTCCCTCTTTTTTCCTTCTCTCCTATCTTTTTCTTCTTCTTTTTCCTTCTCTCCTTTCCCCCTTTTCCTCCCCTCTTCGTCCTTCTCTCCCTTCCTTTTGCCTTCTCTCCCTCTCATTTTCCTTCTCCCACTTCTTTTCTTCTCCCCCCCTTTGTCCTCCCTTCTTCATTTTCCTTCTCTCTTTTTCCTTATCTCCTCTCTTCTTCCCCTCTCCCCCACTTATTCCTTCTTCCCCTCTTTTCCTCCTCTCCTTCTCTTCTTTCTTCTCTTTTCCTCCCCCCTCTTTTTCTTCCCTTCCTTTTTTCTTTCTCTCTTCGTCTTCCTCACCCTCTCTTCTTCCTTCTCTCCTGCTTCTTCCTTCTCTCCTTCTCTTCTTCCTCCTCTCTCTCTTCTTCTATTTCTCCCCCCTTCTTCCCTCTCTCCTTCCTTCTCTATTCCTCTTTTTCTTCCCTTCTATTTTTTCTTTCTTCTTCTTCCTCGCCCTCTATTTTTCCTTCTTCCTTCTCTCCTTCTCTTCTTCCTCCTCTCCCCCTCTTCTTCCCTCTCTCCCTCTCTTCTTCCTGCTCTTTCTCCCCCTCTTTAGAAACTCCCAAGATCTTTCCTTTCTCCACAATCTCTCCTTCTGCCGTCCCTCCCCCTCTTCTTCTCCAGCTCCCCAAAACTTCCCCACCTCGGCTCCTTCCACAGAAACTCCCCCTGCTCTCCTCTCCTGAACTCCACTCTTTCTCTTCTCTCCCCTTGAATCCCCCTGATGCTTTCCCCCCGAACTACCCCATCTTTCTACAGCTCTCTCAAAACTCTCCTCCTCTCCCCCTCATCTTCTGCATTTCCCCCTCTTTTTTCCTTCTCTTGCTCTCTTATTCATCCTCTCTTTTCTTCCTTCTCTCCCTCTCTTCTTCCTCCTCCTCTCCTTCCTTCTCCCCTTTTTTGTTCTCTCGCTCTCTTCTTCTTGCTATCCCCCTCTTTTTCCTTCTCTAGCTCCCTCTCCTTCCTTCTCACTTTATCGTCTTCCTCCTCTCCCCCTCTTTTTCCTCCACTCCCTCTCTTCCTCCTCCTTTCCCCCTCATCTTCCTTATATTCCCCTCTTTTTCCTTCTCTTGCTCTCTTCATCCTCCTCTCTTTTCTTCCTTCTCTCCCTCTCTTCTTCATCCTCTCCCCCTCATCTTCCTTATATTCCCCTCTTTTTCCTTCTCTTGCTCTCTTCTTCCTCCTCTCTCTTCTTCCTCCTCTCCCCCTCTTTTTCCTCCACTCCCTCTCTTCCTCCTCCTTTCCCCCTCATCTTCCTTATATTCCCCTTTTTCCTTCTCTTGCTCTCTTCATCCTCTTCTCTCTTCTTCCTCCTCTCCCCTCTTTTTCCTCCACTCCCTCTCTTCTTCCTCCTCTCCCCCTCAACTGCCTTATTTTCACCTCTTTTTCCTTCTCTTGCTCTCTTCATCTCCCTCTCTTTTCTTCCTTCTCTCCCTCTCTTCTTCATCCTCTCCCCCTCATCTTCCTTATATTCCCCTCTTTTTCCTTCTCTTGCTCTCTTCTTCCTCCTCTCTCTTCTTCCTCCTCTCCCCCTCTTTTTCCTCCACTCCCTCTCTTCCTCCTCCTTTCCCCCTCATCTTCCTTATATTCCCCTTTTTCCTTCTCTTGCTCTCTTCTTCCTCCTCTCTCTTCTTCCTCCTCTCTCTTCTTCCTCCTCTCCCCTTCTTTTTCCTCCACTCCCTCTCTTCCTCCTCCTTTCCCCCTCATCTTCCTTATATTCCCCTTTCCTTCTCTTGCTCTCTTCATCCTCCTCTCTCTTCTTCCTCCTCTCCCCCTCTTTTTCCTCCACTCCCTCTCTTCTTCCTCCTCTCCCCCTCAACTTCCTTATTTTCACCTCTTTTTCCTTTTTTTGCTCACTTCATCTCCCTCTCTATTCTTCCTTCTCTCCCTCTCTTCTTCCTCCTCTACTCCTCTTCTTAGTTCTCTCCCCTTTTCATTCTCTTGCTCTCTTCTTCCTTCTCTCCTCCTTATCTTCCTTATATTCCCCTCTTTTTCCTTCTCTTGCTCTCTTCATCCTCCTCTCTTTTCTTCCTTCTCTCCCTCTCTTCTTCATCCTCTACTCTTCTTCCTTCTCTCCCCCTCTTTTTTCATTCTCTCACTCTCTTCTTCCTCCTCTCCCCCTTTTTGTCCTCCACTCCCTCTCTTCTTCCTCCTCCTCTCCCCCGTCTTCTTCTTTTCCTTGCCCTCTTTTTCCTTCTCTTCCTCCCTCTGTTAGTCGTTGAAGGAGGACAATCAGTCCCTTCTCTGACCTTGCATTTGGGGGCTGCGTAGGGGTCTAAAATGCCTACTGATTTGACTCCCCCCCCCTCTTTAGTGGGAGGCAAAATGAGACAAAGGCATCATAGTAGAGTGGGGTGTCAACCAGAGAGTTTAAGGGGGGATTGGGTGTGTGTGGCGGGAGGGGGGGGTGTCCTTTCAGCTTTCCTTTCCTTCCCTTGCAATTCTGGCAGCCTTAGCCATGTCTGGGTTGGACAGAAAGTACCACTCTAGTTCAGGAGAAGAGGTTCAGGGCTGCAGTATCTTCCCAAAAGCCTACCGGGGTGGTCAGGGTTAGTAGACGTATAGGGCCCACGTTTTGGAAACTACGTCTCCTTTGCTTCCTTGTCTCGCACAATGTCTTCCCAAAATATGGCCAGAATAGGTTCAGAAAGTCAAAAACTAAGAAGATTAAGAGATGGAGACAGCGGCAGGGTCTTGCGCTTGTTAGGAGGGGTGATGGTTAATATATCGTATATACTCGAGTATAAGCCAACCCGAATATAATATAAGCCGAGACACCTAATTTTACCACAAGTCCGGGAAAACATATTGACTCAAGTCTAAGCCAAGGGTGGGAAATGCAGCAGCTGCGACTCAATTCCAAAATAAAAATAGATAACGAGAAAATTACATGAATTGTAATTCATGCGTATGTGAAATGTTTTTGCAAATTTACCATATTTCAAAGAAAAACAGTAAAACATCATTGTAACCTTCTTAAAGGTAAAATGTGCTTACGTATCCTTCCAATAATAATAAAGAGAGTAAAATAATAAATGTAATAATAATAGAGTAAAATAATGGAAATGTAGTAATGACAGTAATAATAGAGTAAAATAATGGAAATGTAATAATACTCATAACAGAGTAAAATAATAAATGTAATAATAGAATAAAATAATAAATGTAATAATAACAATAATAACTAGAGAAAAATAATAAATGTAATAAATAGTAGAGTAAAATAATGAAAATATAATAATACCAATAATAGAGTAAAATAATAAATGTAATAAAAATAATAATAGAGTAAAATAATGTAAATGTAATACTAGTAACAGAGTAAACTAATAAATGTAATAATAATAGAGTAAAATAATAAATGTAATAATAACAATAATGTCATACTAGTAACAGAGTAAAATAATAAATGTAATAATAATAAATAGAGTAACATAATGCAATAATACCAATAATAGAGTAAAATAATAAATGTAATAAAAATAATAATAGAGTAAAATAATGTAAATGTAATAATACCAGTAACAGAGTAAACTAATAAATGTAATAATAATAGAGTAAACTAATAAATGTAATAATAAAAATAATAACTAGAGAAAAAATAATAAATGTAATAAAAATAATAATAAAAAATAATAAATGTCATACTAGAACAAAAATAATAAATGTAATAAAAATAATAATAGATTAAAATAATGTAAATGTCATACTAGTAACAGAGTAAAATAATAAATGTAATATAATAATAAATAGAGTATCATAATGCAATAATACCAATAATAGAGTAAAATAATAAATGTAATAAAAATAATAATAGAGTAAAATAATGTAAATGTAATAATACCAATAACAGACTAAACTAATAAATGTAATAATAATAGAGTAAAATAATAAATGTAATAATAACAATAATAACTAGAAAAAATAATAAATGTAATAAAAATAATAATAGAGTAAAATAATGTAAATATACTCATACCAATAATAGAGTAAAATAATAAATGTAATAAAAATAATAATAGAGTAAAATAATGTAAATATACTAATACCAGTAAAATAATAAATGCAATAATAATGATTTATTTATTTATTTATTTGCAGTATTTATATTCCACCCTTCTCAGCCTGCAGGGGACTCAGGGCGGATTACAATGTACACATACTTGGCAAACATTTAATGCCATAGACATACAACAAATATAGACAGACAGACATAGGCTATTTAACATTCCATTTTTCTGGCCACCAGGGGAGCTGTCGCTTCACCGTCCATCTGTGACACTGATGAAGTACTTCTGCATTCCCCCCATGCTTTGCTGGAGATTTTTTTGATGGCCTTGTAAATTAGTTAAAATAGGTGGTACCTAATTTTCCTACTTGACAGATGCAACTGTCTTTTGGTTGCAAAGGTCGACAACAAGCTACACAATTGGTCGGAAGCTCACTCCGACCTGGGATGGCTTCAAACTCATGACCGTTCGGTCAGTAATGTTCTTAATGCAGCTGACACTCCCAGCAGCTTCTCCAGGCTTGAGGATGGCAGTGCCAAGCCAGCCTTGTGCTAGCTATGCCACCACTGGCTTGGCATTGTCATCCTCAAGCCTGGAGAAGCTGCTGGGAGCTCCTACGCCAGAGGGGAGGGGGCGGAGCTTGGTGCAGCCTGGCTCCGCCCCCCCTCTGGCTTCCGCTCTACCAGCAGCTTCTCCAGGCTTGAGGATGGCAATGCCAAGCCAGTGGTGGCATAGCTAGCACAAGGCTGGCTTGGCATTGCCATCCTCAAGCTGGAAGAGCCGGAGCCAAAGGGGGGCGGAGCCAGGCCATGCCAAGCCCCGCCCCTGCCCCTCCCCTCTCCAGCTTTGAGGAGGTAGGTAGATCTTTCTGACTTGGTTTTATTACAAGTAGCTCGCGTGCTGAAAAAGTGTGGGCTTCAATTAAATTGTAAGGGGCTTATTACTGGGCTGTTGTGACTTTTCCGAGCTGTACGGCCATGTTCCAGAAGCATTCTCTCCTGACCTTTCGCCTGCATCTATAGCAGGCATCCTCAGAAGTTGTGAGTTCTGTTGGAAACTAGAAAATGGAGTTTATATATCTGCGATATAATGTCCAGGGTGGGACAAAGAACTCTTGTCTGTTGGAGGTGGGTATGCATGTTTCAATTGATTCGCATCGAATAGCCTAGCAGTTTCAAGGTCTGGCTTCCTACTGCCTGGGGGAATCCTTTGGGGGAACATAGCCACGCAGTCCGGAAAACTCACAACAAAGCAGTTATTCTGGCCATGAAAGCCTTTGAAAATGCAAGGGGTTTATTCTTTTGCAAGGTTGATGGGCCTTTACTGAAATATTTCTGGAGAAATTCCACAACAAGAGAAACTAGTCAGGTAGAACAATGAGTACAATAAACGAAAGTATATCAAAATGTCATATATTCAAAGTCAATTAGTAAATATTTCATATACCTCAATGGGGTATAATCCCATTGAGGTATATGAAATATTTACTAATTGACTTTGAATATATGACATTTTGATACACTTTCGTTTATTGTACTCATTGTTCTACCTGACTAGTTTCTCTGGTTTTCTCACTACGGTGCTGCCCCCTGTTTTGAAAATTCCACAACAAGCCCGTCACTCGCATCTCTTCCACCTTCCCCAGGGGTGGGCAACCTACGGCCCACGGCCCGGATCCGGCCCGGCAGCCGATTCTGTCCAGCCCGGAGAGAAGGGTGTCAGGGGCGGGGCCAAGAGGAAGGGGTGCCGCTGCCACCATCCCATTGCAGGCTCTGTGGGGCCTGTGTCGGCAGACAAGCTGGAGGAGCAGCGGCTTTGGAGTGCCTGCCATCCCTGGACGCAATCCAGCCCTGCAGCGGGAGCACTCGACGACTTGCGGGGGCCAATCGCCCTGGCGACCCGGAAGGCTTGATCATCTTCTGGGTCGCCAAGGCGATCAGCTGTCTCAGATCGCTGACAGGCCCAGATCGCCTCCTGGGATGGCAGGCACTGGCAGGGAGATCAGCTGGGGAACGGCTGGGGGCGAGAGTGGGCGGAGGCCTGCAGCCTCCAATCACCTGCTGATCGGCTCTCCTCTGTTGCGATGGCGGCTGGGTCCGCTTTGCCATCCTCTGGGCTGAGTCCATTGGGCCATTCCATCTTGGGATCCTTCCTCTCTTGAGGATGTCAGCCTTCATCTTGGTTCTCACCTTGTCTTCTTGAATTTAATTTAATTTAATTTTAGTGGTTTTCATTATTTTATAATAATTTTATAATAATAATAATATAATAATAATATAATAAATAATCTATATATATATAAAGAGAGCTGTCATCCTAAGTAGCCTATAGACAGCAAAACCACACAAGGTAGACACACCAAATCAGCCCACACCCCACAAGGTATGTTTACCACCCAAAAAAAATAAACAACATGACCAAAAATACAAAAAACAATTGGACTACAACTCCCATGATCCCCCATGCCACCACCACCCCTCTGGCAGTTTAGAGTGTCGGAATGTTGCCGGTGCTGGCCAATTAGAGGCATTATGCAAATACTCCCTCAGAATGTAGAGGCTGGGAGCCACCCCCCTCTGGCAGTTTAGAGTGTCGGAATGTTGGTGGTGCTGGCCAGTCAGAGGCGTTATGCAAAAAAATCCCACAGTGGCAACCAAGGAAAGAAGGAAGAGAGGGAGAAGAGGCAGGAGGACAGAGAAGAGCTGAGGGATGAGGGGGAGAGGGAAGAAAGGAAGTATAAAAGGCAGGAAGGGAGGTTACTGTTGGTCTTTGCCTCATGCACACACATATGTACATATAGACATGAACACATACATATATATATGCACTGAAATATACACATGCACACATACATACACACATCTGTACTTACACAGATCTACACATATACACGTATACACTGTACATATACAAAAACACACATATACATAAGTACATACATATACAAACACATATGTACACATAGACACAAATCCATATATATACATACATACACACATAAAACACACACACACACACACACACATATATATATATATATATAGAGAGAGAGAGAGAGAGAGAGAGAGAGAGAGACTGGGACACAGGAAAGAGAAAAAGCCACAGCAGCGTGTGGCCGGGTTCAGCTAGTATAATATAATAACGTTATATTATATTATAATTTCAATATATTATAATGTACATATATATATATATATACTATAATAATTATGATATTAATACTAATAATATATGAATATTTCTTGATATACTAATGTTAATATTAATGATGTGTGATATATAGTAAATATGGTAAATAAATAAATAAATAAATAATGTAGATTAGAATGTAGTTCAGCCTTTAGGTGCGGCCCTCCATAATATTTTTTGGCTCTCGTGTGGCCCCTTGGGAAAAATAATTGCCCACCCCTGACCTTCCCCATTGGAGCACTCGAATCAGAGACAGAAAAAAAAGGAAAGACAGGGGGAAAGACAGAGAAGGGTTATTTCTCAGGCAGCTTCATTCCAGCTTTCTTGAGGTGCCCCTTCTCTTGATTGTCACATGGGATTCGTAGCCAGACGGAGGGGGGATTGGGAGCT
This sequence comes from Anolis apletophallus, assembly GCA_030556195.1. NCBI lineage: Eukaryota > Metazoa > Chordata > Lepidosauria > Squamata > Anolidae > Anolis > Anolis apletophallus. The sequence goes on from JARBWK010000016.1 coordinate 9,980,087, forward strand.
GTAGGACTGCATCTTTCACAGTGCTTTGGAAGACCGTGGAAATGCAGGAGGTGGGGGAAAGGGCGGTAGAGATGAAGGAGTGGGGGGGGAAGGCTGAGCTGAGCTCGGCTTTGGCACAAAGGGATCTTTGGGAGGCTGGCAAAGAGCTCCCATGGCAGGAGAGCCCACCAATTTCAGGGGAGGAGAAGGGGAGCCCAAGGAGAAAGGGGGGGGGGGGAATCTGGCAACTGCCCCAGTGCTGGGAAAAGGAGGCGGGCAGGAATGGGAGAGTTAAGTAGGGCATGGACAGTTGGCAAGTTGAAGCTTCCCACGTCTCTCTCTCTCCCCCCTCTCTCTCTATGTGTGTCTCTCACTCTCTGTCTCTCCCCTCCCCTTTCCAGGAATTTGTTGGGGGGGGGATCTGAGCAGGGCAGCTCCCTTAAGAGGACCCAAGCCCAGAGAGAGCTCTCGGAGGGGTTGCGATGATGTCAGAGCAGTGTTTCCCAACCTTTTTTGAGCCGCGGCACACTTTTTACATTTGCAAAATCCTGGGGCACACCACCAACCAAAATGACACAAAATGACACTCTATCACAGTAATACACATAGTTAATATGTTTTAAAATGTATTTATACACTCAGTGTGAAACCTGGGCCTGTTTCGATGAGTACAACATAGATATCCTGGCAGGAATGGCAGAAGGACACACGAAGGTCTTGCTCAACAGCTGGGAGTTATAGTTCACCCGCAATCAAAGAGCATTCTGAACTTCACCAATGATGGAATGGAATCAAACTTCCCACACGGAACTACCATAACCAATAGAAAATACTATAAGAGTTTAGTGGGCATTGACCCTTGAGTTTTAGAGTTGTAGTTCACCTATGTCCAGAGAGCACTGTGGAGGGGTGGGAGGAAGACATGGGGCGAGTCTGCGCAGTAGCGCCTGCACGTGTCACGTCTTCCTCCCTCCCCCCTTCCGCAGAAGTGGCAGCGTGGGCAAAGCGAGGCTGGGAAGAAGGGAGCCTGAGTGGAGAAGAAAAAGTGTTCGGCAGAAAGGGGAAGAAAGGGTATTGGAGGTTCCAATTTCCCACAGCACACCTGATGATCGCTCACGGCACACTGGTTGGGAAACACTGTGTCAGAGTATGATGGGGAGATGAGGGAGGGAACAGAGGATGTTGAAGGTAGAGCGAAGCTGCTTGTAGACGATGGAGAGGCTCAAGCCAAGCGACCCACAAAGAACTTGGCGCCGAGCCCCTTCGCATCTTCCTTGCTTAGCTCTGCCTTCCCAGTTGGCTGCTCGGCTCGTTTCTCTTTCCTTGTGTCAACCAGGCTTCTGCTTTCTTCTTCCTCACCTCCCTTAAGGTTTGACCGCAGGTGCCGAAGCTGGGCTCGCCGGTGCATAAAGATGCTGAAGGGTGTTTGGCTGCTCAGTGTGTTCACAGTGGCTGGGATCTCACCGACGGAGAGCCGCAAACCTGCCAAAGACATTTGCAGCAAGAGCCGCTGCCCTTGCGAGGAGAAAGAGAACGTGCTGAATATCAATTGCGAAAACAAGGGATTTACAACCGTCAGCCTGCTCTTGCCTCCGCCGTCCAAGATCTACCAGCTCTTCCTCAACGGCAATGCCTTCGTCCGACTCTACCCCAACGAGTTTGTCAACTACTCCAATGCGGTGACCCTCCACCTGGGCAACAACGACATGCAGGAGATTCGAACTGGGGCCTTCGTTGGCCTTCGGACGCTTAAGAGATTGCACCTCAACAACAACAAGTTGGAAATCCTTCGAGAGGACACTTTCCTGGGTTTGGAGAGCCTAGAGTACCTTCAGGCCGACTACAACTACATCAGCACAATTGAGGCAGGGGCTTTCAGCAAGCTCAACAAGCTGAAAGTGTTGATCCTCAATGATAACCTCCTGCTGTCTCTGCCGAGCAATGTGTTCCGCTTTGTCCTGCTCACTCACTTGGATCTCAGAGGGAACAGACTCAAGATGATGCCTTTTGCCGGCGTCCTGGAACACATTGGGGGCATCATGGAGATCCAGCTGGAGGAGAACCCTTGGAACTGTACCTGTGACCTTCTGCCCCTCAAAGCCTGGCTAGATACCATCACTGTCTTTGTCGGGGAGATTGTTTGCGAGACCCCTTTCAGACTGCATGGCAAAGATGTCACCCAACTCACCCGGCAGGACCTTTGCCCGCGAAAAAGTGCCGGGGACTCGAACCAGCGGGAGAAGCATCCTTCCCATTCTGACACGCACAGCCAGAAGTATCCTCCAACTGCCAACTCTGCTGTTGGTGCAACCAGGGCTCCCAAAGCCAGTCGGCCACCCAAAACGAGGAACCGCCCCACCCCACGGGTCACAGTGTCTAAAGACAGGCAGATATTTGGACCAATCATGGTTTACCAGACCAAGTCCCCTGTGCCACTCACTTGTCCGACTGGTTGTGTCTGCACTTCTCAAGGCTCTGACAATGGGTTGAATGTCAACTGCCAAGAGAAAAAGATTGGCAACGTTTCCGAGCTCCACCCCAGACCCACCAGTCCGAGAAAACTCTACCTAACAAGCAACTATTTGCAGACTATCTACAAAACCGATCTCTTGGAATACAGCTCGTTGGATTTGTTGCACTTGGGAAATAACAGGATTGCTGTGATCCAAGAAGGTGCCTTCTCGAACCTCACCTCCTTACGCCGACTCTATCTCAATGGCAATTACCTTGAGGTCCTGTACCCCTCCATGTTCGAAGGACTACACAGCTTGCAGTATCTGTATTTAGAGTATAACGTCATTAAAGAGATCTTGCCGCGTACTTTTGACGCGCTGGGAAACCTTCACCTCTTGTTTCTGAACAACAACCTGCTGAGGTCCCTCCCGGACAACGTGTTTGGGGGCACGACCCTGACCAGGCTTAACTTGAGGAACAACCATTTCTCCTTCTTGCCCGTGCGAGGGGTCCTTGACCAGCTTTCGGCATTGATCCAGATTGATCTTCAAGAAAACCCTTGGGATTGTACTTGCGACATCATGGGGCTGAGGAACTGGATCGAACGCGTCACCGAGCAAAACAACAAGCAGTCGGGGACTCCGGTCGTCATCAATGAAGTGATTTGCGATTCTCCATCCAAGCACGCTGGAGAACATCTCAAGACCCTGAGCAAGGAAGCCATCTGCCCTGAAAATCCCAATATGTTAGATTCGTCCTTCTCCTTTCCGGACCTGAACACAGACGTGCCGCAAGCCTTCAGCGTCTTCCCCAGTTCCTATCCGGAAATGCGGACGGAAGTCCCCCTCTCTGTCTTAATCCTGGGCTTGCTGGTTGTGTTTATTTTGTCTGTCTGTTTTGGAGCGGGCCTGTTTGTCTTTGTGCTCAAACGCCGCAAGGGCATGCCGAGTGTGCCTAGCAGTGCCAACAACCTCGACGTAAGTTCCTTCCAGTTGCAGTACGGGTGCTACAACAGCGACGCGCACGACAAAGCCGAAGGGCATGTGTATAATTATATCCCACCTCCCGTGGGCCAGATGTGCCAGAACCCCATCTATATGCAGAAGGAAGGGGACCCCGTAGCTTACTACAGGAACCTCCACGAATATAGCTATAGTAACCTTGAGCCTAAGAAAGAGGACTCGGCCGGCCTCGCGTTTACAATCACGGCGGCCGAGATGCTCGAGAAGCAGGCCTTTGCGAGGGAGCCGGAGCTGCTGTATCAGAACATTGTGGAACGGGTCAAGGAGCTGCCAAGCGGAAGCCTGGTCCATTATAACTTTTGCACCCTCCCCAAAAGGCAGTTCGCCCCTTCCTACGAGTCGAGGCGACAAAACCAGGACAGGATAAATAAGACGGTTTTGTACGGGACTCCGCGGAAGTATTTTGCGGAACAGTCCAAACCCGACCTTCCTTTGCTCCCGGGAAAGCTACAGACTGAACCGGACTACCTCGAAGTTCTGGAGAAACAAACTGCCATTAGCCAGCTGTGAAATCGGGTGGGTTTCAGGAAGGTTTCCAAGCAGGATATAATTCCCGGGAGCGGAAAATCCTTTTTTTTTTACAAAAGCAAAACTAACCCGGTTCCGAACTTGACCCGCCAAGGCGATGTGTCAAATCCGTGAGGGTTTTTGCATCATTGGAAGCCTACAAACAATCCTTGTATTGTGCCAGAACAATGAAGGGTGCTTTCTTTCTTTCTTAGGGTCCTGTTAAGTTATTTCTTTTTCTCGCATTCCGGATTCCAGTCCCTTTACATATTGAGATTGACTATTTGTAAGAAGAGATATTATTTTCACCTTGATTTCTTATCTGGGAGGAAAGGGGCAGTCAGCGGATGCTAGAATAATGATCTCACCCCCCCCCCCACCACCACACACACACACAACATACATGCAGATATGAATGTTTTCCTTGGGTTTAAAGCAGTGTTTCTCAACCTTCCTAATGCCGCGACCCCTTAATACAGTTCCTCATGTTATGATGACCCTCCCCCCCCCCAACCAAAAAATTATTTTCGTTGCTACTTCACAACTGCAATTTTGCTTCTGTTATGAATCACAATGTACATATCGGATATGCAGGATGTATTTTCATTCACTGGATCAAATTTGGCACAAATACTCACTATGTCCAAATTTGAATAGTGGTGGAGTTGGGGAGAGGATTGATTTTGTCATTTGGGAGTTGTACTTGGTTGGATTTATAGTTCACCTAAATTCAAAGAGCATTCTCAACTCTGCCAATGATGGAATTGCACCCAACTTGGCACACAGAGCTCCCATGCCTAACAGTGAGAGCTGTTCAGCAGTGGAACTGCTAACTTTGAGAGTTGTTCAGCAGTGGAACTCTCTGCCCGGGAGTGTGGTGGAGGCTCCTTCTTTGGAAGCCTTTAAACAGAGGCTGGATGGCCATCTGTCAGGGGTGCCTTGAATGCAATGGGGTTGGCCCGTTAGGTCTCTTCCAATTCTATGATTCTAACAGAAAACACTGGAAGGGATTTATAGTTCACCTGCAATCAAAGAGCTTTCTGAACTCCATTAACAATGCATTTGAACCAAACTTGGCACACAAAACTCTCACGACCAACAGAAAAAATACTGGAAGGGTTTGGTGGGCATTTGACCTTGAGTTTTGGAGTTTTAGTTCACCTACATCCAGAGAGCACTGTGGACTCAAACAATGATAGATCTGGACCAAACTTGGCACCAATACTCACTATGCCCAAATGTGAACACTAGCTGGAGTTTGTGGAAAATAGACCTTGACATTTGGGAGTTGTAGTTTCTGGGATTTATAGTTCACCTGCAATCAAAGAGCTTTCTGAACTCCATGAACAATGCATTTAACCCAAGCTTGGCACACAGAACTCTCATGACTAACAGAAAAAAATAATGGAAGGGTTTGGTGGTCATTGACCTTGAGTTTTGGAGTTGTAGTTCACCTACATCCAAAGAGCACTGTGGACTCAAACAATGGTAGATCTGGACCAAACTTGGCACAAATCCTCACAATGCCCAAATGTGAACGCTGGCTGGAGTTTGGGGAATATAGACCTTGATATTTGGGAGTTGTAGTTGCTGGGATTTATAGTTCACCGACAATCAAAGAGCAATCTGAATCCTACTGATAGAATTGGGCCAAACTTCCCACGCAGAACTGCCATGAGCAACACAAAATATTGTGTTTTCTGATGATCTTTTGCGACCCCTGTGACCCTCCCATTCATGACCCCCAGGTTGAGAAATGCTGCTTTAAAGTAATGTATTAAATAGATAAGTGCAGTGGGATAAACCGCTGAGCTGCTGAACTTGCTGACCACAAGGTTGACGGTTCAAATCCGGGGAGTGGAGTGAGCTCCCACTGTTAGCCCCAGCTTCTGCCAAACTAGCAGTTCGAAAACATGCCAATTGTGAGTAGATCAATAAGTATCGCTCTGGCGGGAAGGTAACGGTGCTTCATGCAGTCAAGCCGGCCACGTGACCTTGGAGGTGTCTACGGACAACGCCAGCTCTTTGGTTTAGAAATGGAGATGAGCACCACACCCCAGAGTCAGACACGACTAGACCGAACATCAAGGGGAAACCTTTTTACCTTTACTTTTATTAAATAGATGATCTCTCCAAATATGTCATCCTCCCTTCTGACTTAGGCTAGCATCAATCTCCTCCTTCCTCCTTTTTGTAAATAGTATCCTCCATGCAGTTCCATGTTCAGCCACTGGGTGTCACCTTCTTTTATTTTTGTGTGATTGTTAAAGTGCCTTTGCACTTTAAGTATGTTATTACTTAATTGTTGCGCTTAGCTTTGATAAATTTGAATCTATTTTAATGTATCGTATTCCTCTTTTTTTTTTTTTGATTTCTGGGAAATTCAAAACAACCATAGCAGATGTAAAATAGAGACCGATATGTTGGCTGCCTTCAGTCAAAAGGGCCTACGACTTAAGTCAGTGATTCTCAACCTTCCTGATGCCACGATCCTTTAATACCGGGCTGCCCAGGAAGTCGATCGCGATCGACTGGTCGATCCCAGGACCGAAGGAGGTTGATCCCAGCCAGATGGGGCACTACTAGAGGGGGTGGAGCCATGCCGCGCCAAGCCCCACCCCCTCCCCCGGCTTCAGTGCTACCACAGCTTCTTCAGCCTTGAGGAGGGTAGTGCCAAGCCAGTGGTGGCTAGCTATGCCACCACTGGCTTGGCACTACCCTCCTCTAGCCTGGAGAAGCTGTGGTAGTGCTAAAGCCAGAGGGGTGGTGGTGGTGGAGGCAGGCCACGCCAAGCCCCACCCCCTCCCCCAGCTACAGCTCTACCACAACCCTTTCAGCCTTGAGGAAGGTAGTGCCAAGCCAGTAATGGCTAGTAAGCTTGGTTGATCCATTAAAAAGTGGTTCTAAAATACAATGGGGGGGATATTTGTTTTGATTAGTAATAGAAATACTTTCCAAAAAATTCCAAAAAATTCTTAATTGATATGTAATTAATAACGAAATTTGTTATTAGTTCTTATTCCAGCGCATGCGCACAGCAGGAAAACAGGGCTGGCATCACAGGCAAATCAAGGGGGAAACATTTGCCTTCACTTCTGGGGTGCAATTGACTGGAGCTGAAGATTTATAGCATATAGAAATGGTACCACCAATTTAAACAGTGTGAGGTTCTTGTAACAGGAATATGTCAGCCTTCTCCAAAATTGCTTTTTAGGGTGACTTACAGAGTATCACAGTGCTGAGTCTGTGGCCCTTCTGCCTGGTCGGAGGAAAAGCGCGCGAAGGCATTTTCCCCTTCAGTCCTCCAAGGTGCTCTAGCAGTCCCGGTTCTTCTCTATGGTTTCCCCTTGCTTCTGTAGTGTTTCCTTCTTCACTCTGTGATCTTGTCACTCCCTCCTCCTCTTCTTTCAGCCTTTATTCTCTGCTTCTCCTTTCCTTCTATCTACCCTGATTTTCTGGATGTTTAAAGTGCTATTTTCCCTTCAGTCCTCCAAGGCGCTCTAGGAGCCCCCATTTTTTCTCTATGGTTCCCCTTGTTTCTTCACTTCCTTCAGGAGGCCTTTTACTTTAATTATCCTCCGACCAGGCAAAGGGCCGTGATATGTCTGTAAGTACCCTGAAAAGCTATTTTGGAGCAGATAAATATTCCTGTTAGAATAACTGAGAGGGAAGATACGATCTAATTCCAATAATTAAGAAAATTGGCAGCCCCCAGGTTCGGTAAAGAAATTATACTTCCGGGTTGGAGCACACGGTTCAAAAAACAATTACATTAACTTTTTATACGAATTTAATTTGATTTCAAATAATTTTTAAACCGCAGAGACCAACCCTAGTGGCTAGCTATGCCCCCACTGGCTTGGCACTACCCTCCTCTAGCCTGGAGAAGCTGTGGTAGCGCTAAAGCCAGAGGGGGAGGGGGTGGAGCCAGGCCACACCAAGCCCCGCCCCCTCCCCCAGCTACAGCTCTACCACAGCTTCTTCAGCCTTGAGCAGGGTAGTGCCAAGCCAGTAGTGGCTACTAGCTATGCCACCACTGGCATGGCAATACCCTCGTCAAGCCTGGAGAAGCTGTGGTAGAGCTAAAGCCAGAGTGGGCGGAGTCAGGCTGCGCCAAGCCCTGCCCCCTCCCCCTGCTTCTCTCTCAGTAGATCTTTCTGACTTGGTTTTATTATATGTACCTCGCATGCTGAAAAAGTGTGGGCACCCCTGCTTTAATACATTTCCTTATGTTGTGATGACCCCCCCCCCCAACCATAAAAATATTTCCGTTGCTACTTCACAACTGTAATTTCGCTACTGTTATGAATCGTAATGTAAATATCTGATATGCAGAATGTATTTTCATTCACTGGACCAAATTTGGCACAAATACCCGATACGCCAAAAATTGAATACTGGTGGGGTTGGGGGGGATTAATTTTGTCATTGGGGAGTTGTACTTGCTGAGAGTTCTAGTTCACCTACAATCAAAGTGCCCCTTGAACCCCATCAACAATAGAATTAAACCAAAATTCGTACAGAGAACCATAGGACCAACAAAAAATACTGGATGGATTTGGGAAGAATTGAAAGTGAATTTGGGAATTGTAGTTGCTGGGATTTATAGTTTCCCTACAATCAAAGGACATTCTGGACTCCACCGACAATGGAATTGAACCAAACTTGGAACACAGGACTCCCATAACCAACAGAAAATACTGGAAGGGTTTGGTGGCCGTTGACCTTGAGTTTTGGAGTTGTAGTTCACCTACATCCAGAGAGCAATTTGGACTCAAGCAATGATGGATCTGGACCAAACTTGGCACCAATACTCAATATGCCCTGATGTGAACATTGGTGGAGTTTAAGGGAAATAGACCTTGACCTTTGGGAGTTGTAGTTGCTGGGATTTATAGTTCAACTACAATCAAAGAACATTCTGAACCGCACCAATGATAGAATTGGGACAAACTTCCCACACAGAACCTTATGACCAGCAAAAAATACTGGAGGGATTTGGGAGGAATTGACAGTGATTTAGGAGAGATGTGGTTCACCTCCTCCCGGAGAGCATTGTGGACCCAAAACAACGTGATCTGGACCAAATTTGGCACAAATACCTGATAGGTCAAAATTTGAATACTGGCGGGTTGGGGGGGGGTGTTGATTTTGTCATTAAGGAGTTGTAGTTTCTGGGATTTATAGTTCACCTACAATCAAAGAGCATTCTGAACTCCACCAATGATGGAATTGAAGCAAACTTGGCACAAAAATCTCCCATGGCCAACAGAAATACTGGAAGAATTTGGTGGGCATTGACCTTGAGTTTTGGAATTGTAGTTCACCAACATCCAGAGAGCACTGTGGACTCAAACAATGAAAGACCATACTATGGATGTGCACCAAACTTGGCACACTAACTACATGGCCAACATTGAATACTCATGGGGTTGGGGGAAGCGGTGTGTTTTCCGATGATCTTTGGTGACCTCTCTGAAGCCTCCCTCGCAACCCTCCCAGTAGTCCTGACCCCGAGGTTGAGAAACGCTGGCTTAAGTGATGGCAAAACTAGCTTCAAGACCTATTATTATTATTATTATTATTATTATTATGATTTAGACTGAATCATAAATTCAACCCTTTTCTAATATCCATCCCATCTAGATATTGTTTTGTAATGAACTAAGAATTTAGGGATGGGTTACTGTGAGTTTTCTGGGCTGTCTGACTATGTTCCGGAAGCATTCTCTCCTGACATTTCACCCACATCCATGGCAGGCATCCTCAAAGGTTGTGAGGTCTGTTGGAAACTAAGCAAATGGGGTTTATATATCTGTGGAATAATTTCCAGGGTGGGAGAAAGAACACTTTTGTCTGTTGCAGGCAACTGTGAATGTTGCAACTGGCTTCCTTGATTAGTATTGAATGGCCTTGCAGCTTCGAAGCCTGGCTGCTTCCAACAGACCTCACAACCTCTGAGGATGCCTGCCATAGATGTCAGGAGAGAATGCTTCTGGAAAACTCACAGCAACCCAGTGATTTCAGACATGAAAGCCTTTGACAACACAATTAGGGGATGGATCGAGAGACACAACTATCTGGGTTGGGAGTAAATAGTTCATCATACTTTTTTTACAAGTCATTGAACAGATTTCCAAGCGACCTGCTCAGTGGATGGCCCGACTTCATTTATGCTGCAGCTTCTAACACCATTGTAATGTTCAGTGTTTTCCAGGTTATTTGCCTAATTAAGAGGACATTACCTGTAATATTTTTTTTCTGCATTAAAATTAGATATTTTTATACGTTTAATGAGAAGAGTCAACATTTCTAATGGGTTTGGGAAGGTGAAAGGAAAGAAAGAATTGGGCTAAAGGCTTCCTTTGTATGGGTCTTATTTGGTTCAAGGTATGCTGTAATCCTTAGTTTCCCTATATTGTCTTAGATAAGGAAAGATTTTATTTATTTATTGACTTTATTTCTACCCCAGCCTTCTCCTTAACCGTGATAAATGTTTTCAGTGACTTGGCTAAAAAACATACAAACTTTTCAGAAAAAGCTTCTTTTTTTTCAGATACCGGGTGCTAATTTGTGTTGTGTTCGGCCAATCCTAACTGAAAAAGCAAAACTCTTGGGTCAGTAGATACTGCGTTGCTGTGAGTTTTCTGGGCTGTATGTGGCCCCTGATCAAAGTGGTTCCTGATCAAAGTGGTCCCTGGTCAAGTGGTCACTGATCTAAGTGGTTCCTGGTCAAGTGGTCACTGATCTAAGTGGTTCCTGGTCAAGTGGTCACATATCTAAGTGGTTCCTGGTCAAAGTGATCCCTGATCAAAGTGGTCCCTGGTCAAGTGGTCACTGATCTAAGTGGTTCCTGGTCAAAGTGGTCCCTGATCAAAGTGGTTCCTGGTCAAGTGGTCCCTGATCAAAGTGGTCCCTGGTCAAGTGGTCACTGGTCAAAGTGCTCTTTGGTCAAAGTGGTCCCTGGTCAAATGGTCCCTGGTCAAAGTGGTCACTGGTCAAAGTGGTCCCTGGTCCCTGGTGGTCCCTGGTCAAAGTGGTCCCTGGTCAAAGTGGTCAAAATGGTCCCTGGTCAAAGTGGTCCCTGGTCAAAATGGTCCCTGGTCCCTGGTCAAGTAGTCCCTTTTTTGATCAAAGTAGTCCCTGATCAAGTGGTCCCTGATCAAAGTGGTTCCTGGTCAAAGTGGTCCCTGGTCAAGTGGTCCCTGGTTAAAGTGGTCCGTGGCCAAGGTGGTCCCTGGTCAAGTGGCCCCTGGTCGAGTGGTCTTTGGTCAAAATGGTCTTTGGTCAAAGTGGTCTCTGGTCAAAGTGGCCCCTTATCAAAGTTGTCCCTGGTCAAGTGACCCCTGGTAAAAGTGGCCTTTAGTTAAAGTGGTCCCTGGTCAAGGTGGTCCCTGGTCAAGTGGTCCCTGGTCAAGTGGTTTTTGGTCAAAGTGATCCCTGGTCAAGTGGTCCCTGGTCAAGTAGTCTTTGGTCAAAGTGGTCCCCGGTCAAGTGGTTTTTGGTCAAAGTGGTCCCTTGTCAAGTGGTCCCTGGTCAAGTGGTCCCTAATCAAAGTGGTCCCTGGTCAAGAGGTCCCTGGTCAAAGTGGTCCCTGTCCAAAGTGGTTCCTGTCCAAAGTGGTTCCTGGTCAAAGTGGTCCCTGGTCAAAGTGGTCCCTGATCAAAGTGGTCCCTGATCAAAGTGGTCCCTGGTCAAAGTGGTCTTTGGTCAAAGTGGTCCCTGATCAAAGTGGTTCCTGGTCAAGTGGGCCCTGGTCAAAGTGGTCCCTAATAAAAGTGGTCCCTGGTCAAAGTGGTCCCTGGTCAAGTGGTCCCTGATCAAAGTGATTTATGGTCAAGTGGTCCCTGATCAAAGTGGTCCCTGGTCAAATTGGTCCCTGATTTAAGTGGTCCCTGGTCAAGGTGGTCCCTGGTCATGGTGGTCCCTGGTCAAAGTGGTCCTTGGTCAAGGTGGTCCTTGATCAAAGTGGTCCCTGGTCAAGGTGGTCCCTGATCAAAGTGGTCCCTGGTAAAGTGGTCCCTGATTAAAATGGTTCCTGGTCAAGTGGTCCCTGTTTTAAAAAAACAGTTGGGAACCATTGCCCTAGAAATAATGCTTATTTCATTAATAAGGTGACAATATTTACTCCATGAATGCAAAGGTTTTGATTGATGAAGGCTATGGCACAAAAGCAGGGCTGCAGCTGAACATTAAGGGGGGAAGCGATGACTGCAAATGGTTTACATCTTTGTAAAGTAGATAATTATAATAAAAAATGCAGTTAATGTTTCCCCCTGTCCTTTGCCTTAGCCATTAATCAAAATGGAAACTGCAGTCAATACATCAGAAGAGGGTTAATTCTGGGAAAGGTAGTTATGATGGAACTAGATAAAATCCTTAAGTGCAATGATATATAATTGAATCCCGAAGTCAGAATCATTGCTATCATATTTCCGATGGTGATGTATGGTTATGAAGGCAGCTGACAGTATGAATATTAATTTGAAATGTGGTTCTGTGAATCCCTTGGACTACCAAAATTACACATGAGAAGGGTCTTAAACCAAACCAAGCCTGAAAACTCTCTGGAAGCCAAAAAAAGACTGACTTGAGACTATACATTTTGGTCATACACAGGTGAGTCAAAAAGTTCTGCCTCCTGTGTCATAAAAATGTTATGAATTAATATATAACAGCAGAAGTTGCTATAGATCGTAGCTTGAACTATCATCTACACAAAACTACCATTCAACATAGTCACGATCAATGTGTACACATTTGCGCCTTCATTTAACAAAAACATGTTAGTTGCCTTCGACAACACATTTTCGAAAAAAATTTCCAGTTTTCCTTTGTAGCCCGTGGTTTTAAAGCTGTTATAATGTCATTCAAATAAACACAACGGGGGAGGTTGGGAACAACTAGTAAAACACACAACTAGTAAAACACACACCATTTGGTGTTCTTCCTATATATTAATTGTGGAGTGCACTGCCCGGACTATTTCCTGGAGACTTTCCAATTTGGACTATCATTTGGATATTCTCTTATTTGGAACTTTTCTCCGGACTCATGCACCTCCAAACCTCTGTGGTCTTTATCGAGTAGCCATACAGTGCGGCTAAACTTTATTGAATCTCCGTGAATAATATTGGATTACTGGATTATTTGTGTATATCCTGGATTATGTTTACCTACAAAGGGTAGGAGCCCCTTTAGGGCTGTTTATATGATTTCTTTGATATATTCTGTGGTTCTACTACTATTATATTTTGGGTTATGGAACTCACTTAGAAGAGGTTGTGACAGCTGCCAGCCTGGACAACTTCAAGAATATTCATGGATACCAAGTAAGTTGAAAAGGACATTCAAGTGCCACCTCGGAGTTGGTTGAGGTAGGCAGGATTTCCCCGGTACTGGTCATTGAGATTATGACTGTGTGATACAGAATGCTGGACTAGATGGGCTGAGGTCCGATTCAGCATGGCTCTTCTTATGTTCTTATGTTCTTATATGCCTTTCAATATCATTAATTGAACTATAATGTCATTCAAGTCATTGATTATGAAACCACATAGGTTTCAGAATCAACTACAACTCCCAAATGTCAAGGTCAATTTTCCCCAAACGCCACCAGTGTGTTCACATTTGGGCATATTGAGTATTCATGCCAAGTTTGGTCCAGATCTATCATTGTTTGAATCTACAGTGCTCTCTGGACGTAGTTGAACTACAACTCCCAAACTCAAGGTCAACGCCCACCAAACCCTTCCAGTATTTTCTGTTTGTCATGGGAGTTCTGTGTGCCAAGTTTGGTTCAATTCCATTGTTGGTGAAGTTCAGAATGCTCTTTGATTGTAGGTGAACTATAAATCCCAGCAACTACAAGTCCCAAATGACAAAATTAATCCCTCCCAAGCCCATAAGTTTAAAAAGTGGGGAGTATTGGGTATTTATGCCCAATTTGGTCCAGTGAATGAGAATACATCCTATATATCAGATATTTACATTCCAATTCATAACAGGAGCAAAACTACAGTTATGAGGTAGCAATGAAAATAATGTTATGGTTGGGGGTCACCACAACATGAGGAATTGTGTTGAGGGGTTGTGGCATTAAGAAAGTTGAGAAACACTGGCATAGAGGATATTTCAGGCTATGATCTGTAACAACTTCTGCTGTTATATGTCTATTCATAACTGGGTTGTTGTGTGTTTTCTAGGCTGTCTGGCCATGTTCCAGAAGCATTCTCTCCTAACGTTTCACCTGCATCTATGGCAGGCATCCTGTGGGCTTTTGGAAACTAGGAAAATTGCGTTAATATATCTGTGGCATAATGTCCAGGGTGGGATAAAGTACTCTTGTCTGTTGGAGGTAGTTGTGAATATAGCCTCACAACCTCTGAGGATGCCTGCCCTAGATGCAGGCCAAACGTCAGGAGGGAATGCTTCTGGAACATGGCCATACAGCCCGGAAAACTCACAGCAACACAGTGATTCTGGCCATGAAAGCCCTTGTTACAATTCAGCCAATTATTGTTTCTGATGTCACTGTGGATGATGGCTTTGCCTAACCTGAGATTTCAAGTCCTGGCGTTGCTGAAAGGCCAGAGGTTTCAAGTACTGAAAATGAATGTTGTATTTTTCCTGTAGAGTGTGAGGATGAAATTCCTGAAAGGGGCCCAGGGCAGCCTTTCTCTTGGGAATTATCTTCAGAGGATGAATTGTCAGGTGCAGAAGTTAATGACAAAACTTTTCTGAATCAGCACGCCAGATAACCAAACTGAATCCAAAGTTGACCAAAAACGGATTTGTAGCCCTTTCGGTACTAATGTTGGAAAGTGGTCCCTGGTCAAAGTTGTTCCTGGTCAAATGGTCCCTGGTCAAAGTGGACTCTGGTCAAAGTGGTGCCTGGTCAAGGTGGTCCCTGGTCAGAGTAGGCCCTAGTCAAGGTGGTTGCTGGTCAAGGTGGGCCCTGGTCAAGGTGGTCCCTGGTCAGGGTGGGCCCTGATCAAAGTGGTCCCTGGTCAAAGTTGTTCCTGGTCAAGTGTTCCCTGGTCAAACTGGACTTTGGTCAAAGTGGTGCCTGATCAAAGTGGACCCTGATCAAGTGGACCCTGGTCAAGGTGGTCCCTGGTCAGAGTAGGCCCTTGTCAAGGTGGTCCCTGGTCAGGGTGGGCCCTGGTCAAGGTTGTTCCTGGTCAACGTTGTTCCTGGTCAAGTGGTCCCTGGTCAAAGTGGACTCTGGTCAAAGTGGTGCCTGATCAAAGTGGGCCCTGGTCAAGTGGGTCCCTGGTCAGGGTGGGCCTTGGTCAAAATGGGCCCTGGTCAAAGTTATTCCTGGTCAAGTTGTCCCTGGTCAAGTGGTCCCTGCTCAAAGTAGACTCTGGTCAAAGTAGTACCTGATCAAAGTGGGCCCTGGTCAAGTGGGTCTTGGTCAGGGTGGGCCCTGGTCAAGGTGGTCCCTAGTCAAAGTTGTTCCTGGTCAAGTGGTCCCTGGTCAAGTGGACTCTGGTCAAAGTGGTGCCTGATCAAAGTGGGCCCTGGTCAAGTGGATCTTGGTCAAAGTGGTTCCTGGTCAAGGTGGTCCCTGGTCAGAGTAGGCCCTGGTCAAGGTGGTCCTTGGTCAGGGTGGGCCCTGGTCAAGGTGGTCCCTGGTCAGGTGGGCCCTGATCAAAGTGGTCCCTGGTCAAACTGGACTTTGGTCAAAGTGGTGCCTGATCAAAGTGGACCCTGATCAAATGGACCCTGGTCAAGTTGACCCTGGTCAATGTGGTCCCTGGTCAAGGTGGTCCCTGGTCAGAGTAGGCTCTAGTCAAGGTGGGCCCTGGTCAAGGTGGTCCCTGGTTAAGATGGTCCCTTGTCAAAGTGGTATTTCTGCATAGTGGTCTCTGGTCAAAATGAGCCATGGTCAAGTGATCCCTGGTCAAAGTGGGCCCTTGTCAAAGTTGTTCCTGGTCAAGGTTGTCTTTGATCAAAGTGGTCCCTGGTCAGAGTAGGCCCTGGTCAAGGTGGTCCCTGGTCAGGGTGGGCCCTGGTCAAGGTGGTCCCTGGTCAAAGTGGACTCTGGTCAAAGATGTGCCTGATCAAAGTGGTCCCTGGTCAAGTGGCCCCTGGTCAAAGTGGTCCCTGGTCAAGGTGGTCCCTGGTCAGAGTAAGCCCTGGTCAAGGTGGGCCCTGGTCAAGGTGGTCTCTTGTAAAGGTGGGCCCTGGTCAAGGTGGTCCCTGGTCAGAGTAGGCCCTGGTCAAGGTGCACCCTGGTCAGAGTGGTCCCTGGTCAAGTGGTCCCTGGTCAAGGTGGGCCCTGGTCAGAGTGGGCCCTGGTCATAAATTAAGAGAAATTATGTCTCCCTTTGTGTGCACATGATTGTTTATCCACTGCACCACAATCCACAACCTCTATGGGTGCCTGCCATAGATGTGGGCAAAACGACAGGAGAGAATGCTTCTGGAGTATGGCCATACAACCAGGAAAACACACAACAACCCAGTGATTCTGGCCATGAAAGCCTTCGACAATTCATTCATATCGTTTTTATGACTCATCCTTGTATAATGATATAGCATGACTCACTGGGAGAGACAACGATGCTTGGGAAAAAGAGAGGCTGTTGGGAAAAAACGGGTCATCTTAGAAATGGATCAATCCAATCCGAGAATTCATGGCTTTGCATTTGCAAGACCTGAGTAATAACTGTTGCAAGACCTGAGTAATAACTGTTGGAGGTCTCTCATTCATAAGTCCATGCTGACTTGACAGCTAAACCCAGTAACAAATATGCCTCGCTTTCATGTGCGTCTCTTGGCTTTAATTTTCACCACAGTTGTCTTCAACATCTATTTATTCCCCTCGTACATGCAACTGGTTTTTAATTAACCAAAGCCTGATAGATCCTTATTAGCCTGTAAATCATCCCCCCCCCCCCTTTGGTGCAAATGCAATTGCGGAGAGTTGCCTTTTTCCTCCTTCCTCTTCTGCCAACCCCCCTCCACCAATGGCTCTTATTTACAACAAAACCAGTTTTGTTTTTCCCCATTGTAAATCCTTATGCAACTGGAATGGTGCTCAGCATATAAAGTAGGGCGAGCTTTTCAATTCCTTATTAAAGCAATTGATGGCTTCTGAAAGGAGCGCACTGTTTCCTTTTCATAAATAGGTTACCGGACATAATAATCCTTTTATTATCAGGCAGGGATAGAACTGGACCCTCTTGGATGGAATTTTCAAGCTTTTGCCGTCGCTGATGATATCTTGTCTACTGACGGAAAGGAATCTGAAGTCATGGGAATATATATATATATATATATATATATATATATATATATATATAGTGTGTGTGTGCTGGCAGTCAGAATGGTTTTAAATGGAGTGATGCCAACAGGAAGTAGTCTTCTGTTGCGGCACAAAATGGTGCATGTGTATATTGGATCGCATTATTTAGCAAGCAGTCTTTTCCCCATGGCATTTACAGAAATATTCTCCAACATGGTATTTTGCAGCTACGAACCCTTAATACAGTTCCTCCTGTTATTTTCATTGCTACTTCATAACTGTAATTTTGCTACTGTTTTGAATAGAAATGTAAATATCCGATATGCAGGATGTATTTTCATTCACTGGACCAAATTTGGCACAAATATACCCACCCGCATTTGAATACTGGTGAGGTTGGGTAACGGAGTTGATTTTGTCATTTGGGAGTTGTAGTTGCTGGGATTTATAATTAACCTAAAATCAAAAGGCATTCTGAACTCCACCAACAATGGAATGGAACCAATCTTGGCACACAGAATTCCCATGACCACAGAAAATACTGGGTTTGGTGGGCATTGACCTTGAGTTTTGGAGTTATAGTTCACCTACATCGAGAGAGCACTATGGACTCTAACAATGATGGATCTGGACCAAACTTTGCACGAATACTCGATATGCCCAAATGCGAACATTGGTGTTCTAGGGGGGAAAGCCTTGACATTTGGGAGTTGTAGTTGCTGGGATTTATAGTTCACCTACAATCAAAGAGCATTCTGAACCCCACCAACAATGGACTTGGGCCAAACTTTCCACACAGAATTTTTTTGGAGTGATGGTCACTCCTTGGGTTAGTTGGTGTCTTGTGTCCAAATTTGGTGTCAATTCGTCCAGTGGTTTTTGAGTTATGTTAATCCCACAAACGAACGTTACATTTTTATGTATATAGACAAGCGAGACTCTACTGCATATCAGTTTAACAGCTGAGAAACCTAATTGCCAAATTTGGCACAAATAAATAACTTTTATTTATTTATTTACTATATGTGTATACCATCTTTCTCAGCCCGCAGGTGACTCAAGGCAGTTTCCAGCAACAATTCAATGCCCCCAATACCATAAAATGTGTATTTTTATGTATTTTAATCTATTTTTTAAAATTTTGCTTTATTTATATTCTGCTCTTCTCACCCCAAAGGGGACTCAGAGCGGATTACAGTACACATACTTGCAGACAATCCCTGCAGTTCAACATATCACATATAGACAAACATACGACATATAGATGAACAGAAGCAAACTTCTGGCCACCAGGGGGAGCTGACGCACTCATCTCTCAGCGTTTTTCAGCGTCCCTTTGTTGTTCTTCCGCATTCCTCAGTGATTCCTGGAGTTCTTTAATGGCCTCATAAATCAGTCAAAATTTGCCTCCCCAATTAATGTGATACCTTTATCTCTTACTTGACAAATGCAACTGTTTTTCGGGCTGCAAAGGTCGACAGCAGGCTACACTTAAGGTCGAGCACCCACCTCGACCCAGGCAGGCCTCAAACTCATGACCTACTGGTCAGAGAGATCTTATCCATTCCTGCTGCATTCTACTTGTATTTTAATCTTTTATTGTTTTTGTGACATTTTAAATTGTAATTTGGCATTGAATCCTTGCTGTTAACCAGCCTGAGTCCCTCTGCGGAGGTTGAGAAGATCGATATATAAAAGTTTTAAATAATTTTTAAATAAATAAATACAATTGAAAACATTAACATGACACTACATGGCTGATGCGGCTGAGGGGGGCAAGCAAGGGGCCTGAGGGTGTTAGGAATTGTGGGAGCTGAAGTCCAAAACAACTGTAAGGCCAAAGTTTGCCCTTGCCTCATATATACATATATAAGGGAAGATTGGCTTTTGGGAATCTGCTGCTGGTCCATCATGGGGACGTGGAGACTCTTTGGATACTGATGGAGAAGGAACACCGAAAAGGCTCTCTGTCTGGTGATAAGTATGAACAGAAGGGACTTCCAATAAGTTATGTTCTTTAGACTGTAGTGATCTCTGGGGAACATACAGGGAGTGACAGTCCCTCAAGTACACATTGTACTCGGTGTACTATAAATCTCCCGGATGGGGGTGAGGTGCCATGTTCGACAGCCTACAGCCCCTGGCCTCCCACCCAAGTGCCAACCATGAGTGTATCCATGCTGAAAAATGAATGCAGCCCTGGCATAGCTTAATACTGTGCCAGCCAAGGGATTTGCAGTTCGGTGAGGCACAGCCACTCTTTGGCAGAGAAGTCTTAAGTTGTTTGCACAGCTGCCAAGATTCCATAGCATTGAAGCCACTACAGTTAAACTGCATTAAGTCCACAGCCTCAACTCCCCAAATTTGAATACTGGTGGAACTGGGGGAAGGGGAAATTGATTTGGGAGTTGTAGTTGCCGGGATTTATAAATCGCCTACAATCAAAGATTGTAGCTCCTTGCCTTCTTTTTGTGAGCACGTGGTGCTCCATTCCTCCTTGGCTTTTGTGTGTGTCATGAAGGCCGAGAAAGCACGCACCTGAATACAGCTGAGTGCCTCCTTTTGAGTAAGAAAGTCAGAACTTGCCTCCTTGCCTTGGAAAAGTGTGTGTGTGGCATGCAGGCCCAGACTGCGTGTGCACCTGCCTCTAGCCAAGCGCCTCTCCTCTAGAGTAGAAACAGGTAAGGCGCCTCCATAAAGTACATGCCTGTCTGCAGTGGAGCATCTCTCCTCTTGAGTAAAGCAGCTTAAAATCCTAAAATCAGTGATTTTCAACCAGTGTACCGTGGAACACTAGTGTGCCATGAGATATCATCAGGTGTGTTGTGGGAAATTACAGTGAAGAGAGATAGAGAGAGGGAGAGGGAGAGAGAGCCTAGCAGGAAACTTCAGGCAGTGGAGATGAGGCTTTCCTGGCTGAAGCAGCAATGCCAGCCAGCCTGGCTGCAGTCAGGGAGAGCCCTCGGCATCCAGATCTTTCCTCCCTCCCTCCTCTCTCTAACCTTCTCTTCCTTCCTTATCTCCTTCTGTGTGCCAAGGGCTACCTGGCTGGGCTGCGGCTCCTCCTGCTTCCTGGCTCCTGGGCGCTCTTCTGCCCTCCTCCCCTCCAGCAGCAAGGAGGAGGAGAGGGAGGAGGAGTCCGTGGGAGCTGCCCCCGTCCGACTCCACTCCTGGAGGCTCAAGGTGAGGCTTTCTTCCCTCTAGCCCCTCCGCGCCGGGGAAGGGGAACAACTCCTCATCTCCTGGCCTCTTCTGGCTGTGCTCCAGGTTCACTGCAGCAGAGCAGAGGCTGGGATGCTCAGCTCCACAGCCCAGCTTGCTTCCTTCCCGATCTGGCCCCAAGGCGACAGCAGGGAAGCTGTAGGGACGCGGGAGGGGGGGAGGCACTCCTGGGGGGAGGGCTGAACCCATTCAGGAAGGAGAGCTGGGGGTGGCGACGGCTGCAAGCCTCCACCACAGTTTGTTCTGAGGCTCGGAGCCACCCCATGTGCTCAATTCCTATTTGTCCTGCTCAGCCGAGCCCGCTTGCGCTTTGGCCACTCAGCACAGGCCTCCCCCGCGGGACGGTGACTGGCCCCCTGCATGTGGGCTTACCGGGGGGGGGGGGCAGGAGAGGGGTTTGGCGGAGGCAGCAGGGGGAGGGTGGCAGTAAAATGACAGTTAGAGTGTCATTTTGTGTCATTTTGGTTGGTGGTGTGCCCCAGGATTTTGTAAATGTAAAAAATGTGTCGCGGCTCAAAAAAGGTTGAAAAACACTGCCTAAAATGACAAGAAGTTGAGCCTGGCAACCCCCTCTCCCCTTATAATGGGCCAATGGAAAATTGATCTTTTGGCACCCCATAGTGAAAACAGATATCTACCCTCCCGATTTTAGCAGGCTCCCAAAAAATGGATTGGAGCCTCCCACACCAAAAGCCGGGACACAAAGCGGAACAAGGTTTACCCCGATTGCACAACCCTAGTTGTGAAAATACTTGGCACTTCTAGGTGTAGTAGTAGCTACGATTGTGCTTTGGGAGGGAGGGAATGTCTTACTCCCCGTCTTCCTTTTTTTCATTTAGAAGAGACAATATGTTCTTCTCCGGTGTTTTGACTGGCAGGGCTGGCCAGAGGAAGCCCAAGGGGCAAAATCTTCAGGGCCCGGTCCTCTCATGGCTTTTGCAGTTCAAAAACATTACAGAATAAATGCTGGTGTCATAACAGCTGCAAGAGTGGCTATAATATCTGGTTTCAACAGCCTTGTTGATTGCTATAACATCTAAGCCTCCCATAATATGGTGTCAGAGGTCGAATTCTAATCCCATTTAGAAATAGAATAAGACCGAGAGAAAGACAGGGAAATACGCCCTAAATGCATCATCAATGCTGAGGATCAAAGAGGATACCAGTTTGCATGAAATTCCCATGGAGATAGATCAGTGGTGAGCTGCAAGCACTAAAACAAAGTCCATGGCTCTCAATATGGTTTTCTGTGGTCTTGCAAAACTTTCTTATAGTGCCGAGGCTTATTAAATATGGTTTTCTGTGGGCGAGCAGATAGCACCTACTGGATGAAGTTTTAAGCATGCAAATAGCTTGAAGTCCAAGACATCTCCAAGTACCCTTGGGTCCTACCACTCAAAATGCAACATCCTTCCTTCAGGGGCCGACAAGGGCTGAGCAAAGGATGCTCGCTGTCAAAGTGGTGCTTTTGAAAATGACAGATTTGGCTGCAGATGAAAAATGAAGCTGATGGGACAGCAGAAATTGTGCTGGACCTGCTGCCCATATTGAGTCTCTGGGGAAAAAGCTTATTGTGAATCCTGCATGGGAGAGTCAGGTTGGACTAGATGGTCCTTGTGGTCCCTTCCAACTGCCTGATTCAATTACTTTAAGTCAGTGGTGCTCGACCTGTGGCCCACTGGTGGGCAGTGAGACCAAAAATAAGGTCCGTGGCTCTAAATAATTAAGTATGGTTTTCTGAGGGTGAGCAGATTGTGACTACTGGATGGCATATGTTCTGTATCAGAAATTAGAACTGATGTGGTCTGTCCAATGCAATTTTCTGAATCAGCACCCAAAATAACCAAACTGAATCTAAAGTTAACCAAAAACTGATTTGTAACCCTTCTGGTACTAATGTTGGAGAGTGGTCCCTGGTTTAAAAAAAAAGGTTGGGAAAGACTGAGATAGACAGACAGACAGATAAAGCATACTCTCTAACTATATCATCATCATCAGTTTCTCACTTGTTAATCACCCTCCATTAAAATGCTCCAGGCGATTTACATAAAACAATTGCATTAAAAAAAATACACAATACCAAATAGACTGCATTAAACATTAAAAGCTCTGCCAAAAAGCCAGGTCTTGAGTGCCCGAGCAAAGGGTCGCAAGTCACGCATGGCCCTCAAGTGGGGAGGCAAGGAGTTCCACAAGACAGGGGCAGAGATGGAGAAGGCCCTGCATCTTGTGCTTTCGAGACGTACTTCCCTGGGGCCTGGAACATACAGTAAGTTTAGTTGGAGGAGTTGTGGCGACCACTGGCGACGAAGAGGGGAGAGGTGGTCTCTGAGATATGCTGGCCCCTGACCATGAAGCGCCTTTAAAGGTCAGAACCAACAACTTAAACAGGGCCCGGAATTCCGTTGGAAGCCAGTGCAAGTGTAACAGAGTTGGAGTTATGTGGCATCTGT
Source organism: Anolis apletophallus (assembly GCA_030556195.1). Taxonomy (NCBI): domain Eukaryota; kingdom Metazoa; phylum Chordata; class Lepidosauria; order Squamata; family Anolidae; genus Anolis; species Anolis apletophallus. The sequence goes on from JARBWK010000016.1 coordinate 10,002,979, forward strand.
CACGATGCAAGGACTCGGCCGGCCCCTTAATCACACACACAGAGACGGTAATCAGCTAACTATTTAATGAATAATAAAGAACAGGTGAAAAGGTAATTGTCCAAAAAATTGAGAAGTCAATCCACAAGGTAAGAGTCTGTAGTAATCCAAATCCAATAGCTTGGCAAAAGGCTTGGTCAAAGGCTTGGCAAAAAGGCTCCGCAAAACAATGCGGATCAAGGAACAAGACAAGGTTCCATCAGGGCCCAAGAAACTTCTTGGCAAGGCACGAGCCGGCAACTTGGCTCCGTCGTCCTGCGCTCGCTTCACTCCTCTTAGAATAGAAGTGGCCGAGCTACTGAGGATCCGTTCCCACGGATCCTATACTTAATCCCCTTGGCGATGCCCCCGACGCTCTAGGCTTCTGCGCCAATCTGTGCTACAGGACCTCGCGCTTCTCTGGCGCTCTAGGCTGCGGTGCCAACCCCTCCTGCTGGACTCGATGCTTTCTCTCCTATCGAAGCCCCGTCCTTGCCTCCCAGCACCTGGTTCACTATCTTCATGAGAGACAAACTCCCTTTCGGCTTCCATGGCTTCATCCTCCACTGTTTCCCTGATTCTCTCCTGCGACCCGAAACCACCTGGCTTCTCATAACAATCGTCACTATCAACACTTTCGGAGTCAGCCTGACCTTCCCAGTTATCGTAGCCGTCAGGCCATCCATCATCCCAGGCCAAGCTCTCTGTGGGAGAGGAAGGCCCAGCTAACTCATTAACCCCTTCCTCCATTTCCTCATCAACTGCGACTGGCTCCAATGCAAGTGGGACCCCCGGTGCTGCCCCCCAGGCACAAAAGAGAACTGGGTTGCTACAGCATCTCAAAGGTGTTTTTGCAAATAGTCTGGCAGCCACATTCTGAATAATGCGGATTCTCCATTTGGAAGATCAATCCTCTCTCTTCTCATTATTTCAGCTCTTTCTAAAATGTCCAGCTGCTCTCTCTTTCCATTTTCATCCTTAGTTCTCAGCTCATTTCAGTTTCTGTAAATTGGCTTCAACGTGCAAAAAGATAGTTTGACCTCAACTAAGTAAGAAAGAGAGGGAAACAGGAGTTGGCACTTCCAAGTAGCCTCAGGCAAAACCAAACTTCTCCTAGCTTTTGTGGTATCCCTCAACTATAGCTTTTCCCATCTTTTTTTTTTAAAAAAAGTTTTATTAGAGCTTTTAAAAGAGTTAAAAAAAAGTAAACATTTTAACATTGAAAGTGGGAGAACAAAATCATATATATTAAAGTAGGAAATGTAAAAAAAAGAAGAGGAAAAAATGAACATTGAAAGTGGGAGAACAATATCGTGTATAGTAAAGTAGGAAATATAAAAGAAAAAGAGAGATAGAAGAAGAAGAAGAAAAGAAAAAGAGATAGAGAAAAAAATATATTGTTGACCTCCTTCTTCTTTCCGGCGGTCGTATGGTCTTTCTCTAGAAAGTGTTGTATAGCGATTAGTCTATTTCCCCTCCGTATTCATTATCCTTATGTTGGTTTTTTTTAAAGCATATAATCTCTATTTTCAAAAGCTTAAAATAATCCTTTGATTGTAGTTGAACTATAAATCCCAGCAACTAGAACTCCCAGGTGTCAAGGTCTATTTTCTCCAAACTCCACCAGTGTTCACATGTGGGCATATTGAGTATCCGTGCCAAGTTTGGTCCAGGTCCATCATTGTTTGACTCCACAGTGCTCTAACTACAACTCCAAAACTCAATGTCAGTACCCACTAAACCCTTCTAGTATTTTCTGTTGGTCATGGGAGTTCTGTGTATCAAATTTGGTTCAATTCCATCATTGGCGGAGTTCAGAATGCTCTTTGTAGGTGAACTATAAATCACAGCAACTACAACTCAGCCAAAATCAATCCCCCTGATCCCTACCAATATTCAAATTTGGGAGTGTGGTGAAGTCATATTTTTTTATTACAGGTTTTAAATATGTTTGATATTTATGTATATGTATATATGTTGAAGGGGTAAAAACTTAGCAAACCCTAAAGGGTTAACAGAAATATTAGCGTGCAGAACCTCCAAGGGGCTTCCGTTACCGTGGAAATAGGAGGCGGAGCCTGCAACTGGCCTTAGAATCTTCGAATTCAAACTTTAGCAGTTGACTGTCTGTATTGAAAGTCGAAGGAGAGAGGGTGTGTGGAGAGTTAAAGAGAGTACGTTTTAGCCAGCTGTAAGACAGGTTTAAAAAATACTCTGACTCTACTCTGTGAAAGAGTAGGAGAAAAGCTGTGTTTTAACTGCTAGGAAAGCAGTTGGGTTTAAAGGACAAGCAGTTAGTGTAAAGACTGCTGAGCTATTGGTTCTGGGAGTACAGCTATATAGTATCAAGTTGCGTCTCCATATTGTGTATTGTAACCTTAAGATATGTGCCTCTAAGAAGATATGGTAACCACCTAAGCTTTGAACTCTGGAACCTCCACTCTTAGAACATTTGTTTGAATAAACATTGCAGTTCATTGACAAGGATATCTCCCCACATAGTTCCTTCATACACAAGCCTCGAAAACAACCGATTCCTCGTGGGTAGCCAAGTTTAGTGAATGGTGGCAGCGAAAGTTAGCAAATAGTGTCAGTGGGAGTTTGGGTAAGAGGGATACCCTGCCCTGAAACAGTAATCGGAAGGCCAGTGGGAAAGCTGACCTGTGTGAATACTTATTACATTATATGATGGCAGCAAGTGGAAATAAAAGAAGTCTTTATATAAATTTGTGGTAAGGGTGGAATAAGAAAACTACCTGGCCACAATTGAAATATAGAGAGAGAGTCCTTACAGGGAGTATCGGGTATTTGTGCTAAATTTGGTCCAGTGAATGAAAATACATCCTGTATATCAGATATTTGCATGATGATTCATAACAGTAGCAAAATTACAGTTACAAAGTAGCAACAAATTAATGTTATGGTTGGGCATCACCACAACATGAGCAACTGTGTTAAGGGGTTGCGGCATTAGAAAAGTTGAGAACCACTGCTCTCGCTACTGAACAAGGGAGACGAACGAAACCCAGATTTATATTGTGTTGGAGTATTTAAGAAGAAGCCAACACCACCTTATTATTCTGTTGAAGGTACAACTGCCAAGTGTGCAATCTACTGGATAATCTACTGAGACTTCAGAGACAGCTTGTAAAATTGACAGTGATGTTTCTACTCCAATCTTTGTCACTCTCTCCAGCTGAGTGCTATGGACATTTCTAAGACTTAAGAATGAGTGATTGATCTCCTGAACTAATCATGTTCAGCTATACTGATTTCTTTAATGGATGTTTCTTTAAACAGAAGGGCGAAGATGGGCAGAAAGTGACACGGAGCGAAATCCGGTTGTTAATTTGCAACTGCAGGAAACAGACTGATTTGATGAGGACTGAATAACCAGTCTCCCGAAAGTCTGCTCCACTTGCAACTAGCAATTGCATTTAATTTATCGAAGATGGTTTAGAATAGATTCAGGAGTTTCTTGGTGGTGCTCTCACTTAGATACCTGCTGGATGTGGTCCTCCAAGCAATGGTGGCTGAAGGTTTTCATATCAATGACATGATGGATCCATATCAGTTTCAGATTTTCTAAAAGATCTACGCCAGGGCTGCCCAGGAAGTCGATCGCTATCGACCAGTCGATCCTGAAACCAAAGGAGGTCGATCCCAGCCGGATGGGGCACTTTTCAGAGGGGGGCGGAGCCAGGCCGCACCAAGCCCTGCCCCCTCCCTGGCTTTGGCACTCCCAGCAGCTTCTCCAGGCTTGAGGATAGCAATGCCAAGCCAGCCTTGTGCTAGCTATGACACCACTGGCTTGGCATTGCCATCCTCAAGCCTGTAGAAGCTGCTGGGAGCTCCAAAGCCAGAGGGGAGGGGGCATGGCTTGGCGCAGCCAGGCTCCGCCTCCCCTCTGGCTTTCTGCTCTACCAGCAGCTGCTCCAGGCTTGGGGATGGCAATGCCAAGCCAGTGGTGGCATAGCTAGCACAAGGCTGGCTTGGCACTGCCATCCTCAAGCCTGGAGAAGCTGCTGGTAGAGCTGAAGCCGGGGAGGGGGCGAGTTGACGATTCGATCGCGAGACCACATGAGGACGATTGCAGAAGGGGTGCTTCTGCCCTGCGCACAGTGCTCCTGTCGCCGCCTTCCGTCCGCACGGGGCTTCTTCTGCCCACGGGGCATTGCGGGAAGGAGGGAGCCGGTGAGAGAGGCAAGGCAGAGTGCAAGGCGCTCCCTCTGGAGGTCCCGCTTCGCGCTCCCTCCGGAGGCCCCGCCTCTCTCTCCAACTCCCTCCTTCCCGCAATGCCCTGCGGGCAGAAGAAACCCCACGCAGGCGGACGAAGCCCCGCGTGGGCGGAAGGCGACGGTGGGAGCATGATCGACTTCCTGGGCAGCCCTGATCTAGACGATTACTTTTGCCTTTTATCTCACATACATACATGGGGGGGACAAACCGAGTATCTATGGACTTATAGTTTACATTTAGCATGCTGAGCTATGAGATGCTTTGCCACTCTGCGTTACCTTCTGCTTATCCCACAAAAAAACTCCAAGATGGTTAACCAGAAATGCTGTCTGTAAATTATGCTCCCAGCGGAGTTCAATTCTCTGGAGCTTTTGCATAATAAGCCAATTAATTCCCCCTACTCTACTGCCTTTCCCTTGTCTTTTTTATTATTAGATAGTTGCTCTCCAAAAATTGCTGCTGAAAAAAAGGCATGTTGAAATACTTTGCCTGTGAAACATGTGGATGGATGACTTTCGTCGCCTACGTTTTTTAAAAAACGCTGTCATAATTCAGTGGCAGATGATTTTCATGCAGAAAGTTTTAGGTTCAATACCTACACTTTTGGATAAATTATCCCAGATAGCAAAGTGGGTGATACGTCTATGACTAATCACAGAATCACAAAGTTGGAAGTTTGTCCTCAATGGGACATCCTTTCCAATATTTAAACATGGCTATCATGTACCAACTTAGGCTATTCTTTTCCAAGCTGAACATACCTTAGATCAGTAGTTCTCAACTTGTGGGTCGCAACCCCTTTGGGGGTCGAACAACTTTTTTACAGGGGTCGCCTAAGACCAGCCGAAAACACATATTTCCGATGGCCTTAGGAACCAAGACACCACTAACTTATTCCTACGCCCTTTGCTTCCCAGAGGCCTTTTCTTCTTCCATGGAGGGAGGTGGTGACATCACTCAGCCCTACCAGCGCCACCCTATTTGTTCCCTCCACTCCTCCACCATTTTAGGAGGAAGAGACCGACGGAGGTGCAGTTTGCTTTGGAGCCAAGAGAGAAGAGGGAGAAGGAGGTGAGAAGGTGGTCCACGCTCTGGTTACATTCCAAATAGATTACTGTAATGCGCTCTACGTGGGGTTGCCTTTGAAGACTGTTCAGAAACGTCAACTAGTCCAAAGGGCGGCAGCCAGATTGCTCACTGGAGCATCATACAGGGAGCATACTACCCCCCCCCCCCCCGTTATGTCAACTTCACTGGCTGCTGGTCCATTTCCGAGCACAATTCAAAGTGCTGGTCTTGGCCTATAAAACCCTATACGACTCCGGCCCAGCTTACTTGTCTGAACATATTTCCCTCTATATTCCGCCTCTTAGCCTAAGATCCACCAGGGAGGCCTTGCTCTCGGTCCCGCCAGCTTCAGAAACACGGCAGTGGGGATGAGGGACAGGGCCTTCTTGGTGGTGACCCCCCCCCCTATGGAACTCACTCCCCAGCGAGATCAGATCGGCACCCTCCCTCCTTTCTTTCAGAAGGAAATTGAAGACGTGGTTGTGGAACCAGGCATTTGGCTAATTGTTTTAATGGCACTGAACCCTGAATCTGACTTACGATTGTTATAATGGGAAAAGCGTTGACTGTTTACTGATGTTGTTTTAATTGATGATATTATATGTTTTTATCTTGATTTTCAATTGTAATTTATGGCGGAGTAAAAATGATAAAAATGATAAAAATAAATAAATAAAGGTGAAAGAGGGGGACCTGGGGGGGGCTGAGGGAGGGCAGAGCTTAGAGAGCAGTGGAGTGGCCCCTCCTTTCCTGAATCCCTGGAAGACAAAAAAGTAACACTGTAACTGAGATTATATAATAAGTAATAATAAAACTTTATTTCTAACCCACATCCATCTCCCCAAAGGGGACTCGGAGCGGCTTACATGGGGCCAAGGCCAAACAACAAATCACAAAATAATATAAAAACATCAGAAAGGCAATAAACACAATAAAAGGAATAAACACAATAAAATACAGCTATGAGAAGACAACAACACAGGTGAATCTAAAACAAAACGACAAGGCGGGCCACATGCACATATAAAATGTTTAAAACTTGGGGGAGATAACTGGAGTAGTGTAAACAAAAAAGGATCACATGGGAAGAGGTTCAAAAAATGGGAGCATTTGGGGAAATTAATCTCCAAAGGCCGGGTGGAAAAACCAGGTTTTCAGTTTTTTTAAAGGATTCCAGTGAGGGGGCATTCCTAATCTCTCCCAGGAGGAAATTCCAAAGTCGGGGGGCCACAGAGGAGAAGGCTTTCTCCCTAGTGCTCACAAACTGAGTCTGTGAGACTGGCAGAGGCAAAAGAAGGGCCTCCCCTGAGGAGCGAAGGGCTCGGACTGGTTCATGGGGGGAGAGCCGGACACGAAGGTAGGCAGGTTCCAAACCATTTAGGGCTTTATAGGTAATCACCTGCACCTTAAATTGGGCCTGGAAAATAAATGGCATCCAGTGGAGCTCTTTAAACAGGGGGGTCGACCGCTCCCTGTAACCTGCCCCAGTTATTAATCTGGCAGCCGAGCGTTGGACAAGTTGAAGTTTCCGGGCTGTCTTCAAGGGAAGCCCCACATAGAGCGCATTGCAGTAATCCAATCTAGAGGTAACCAAGGTGTGGACCACCATGGACAAGTCAGATTTCACGAGGTATGGTCGCAGTTGGCGCATGAGTTTTAACTGTGTGAAGGCTCTCCCAGCCACCGCTGACACCTGAGCATCAGACGAGCGCTGAATCTAAGACCTGGAGGACCTCTGTCTTAGCACAGGTTGCCACCCAATACCCCGATCAGACGAGCGACTGACCTGGAGGACCTCTGTCTTAGATTAGTTACATTACAATTCATAACAGTAGCAAAATTACAGTTATGAAGTAGCAATGAAAAAAATTATGGTTGGGGATCACCACAACAGGAAGAACTGCATTAAGGGGTCGCAGCATTAGCAAGACTGAGAACCACTGCCCTGGATGCTCCTCATAGGGATTAATGGCTTTCAGACCTTTGTCCATTTTGGTTGCCCTCCTCTGGACACATTCCAGACCGTCAATATCCTTCATGTAGTGCCTAGAACTGGACACAATATTCAAGATGAGGTGTGATGAACGCAGAATCCAGTGACACTATTACTTCCCTCGACTTAGACGCTTTACTCTTCTTGAATACTTTCTTGGAGACCTGTGTGCAGAGAGTGTAGAGTGTGGAGCGTAAAGGAGCAAATGGTTTGGCTGCTTTGAATTAAGCCATCTGCAAGCAGTCAGATCTATATTCAAATGTAGGGAGAAAACTCTTCCGAGAAAAATTATAGTGTGCCGGGTTTCCTTCTTGGCTCAGTCTTAAAGGTCAAACTTGTTTTTCACTAATCACAGCTAGAAAGGCAGGAAATATTCCCCTTGAATAATAAATGAGAAATAATTGCATCCCTTCCTCCCAGTTATTCAGATGCTGGTTGGAGAGCAAGGTTAAGCCCATCTGAAAATACTCTAATATTCAATATGGCCCCTGTATCCATAAGGAATGCATTCCAAGACACACACATTTTATTATTATTTATTTATTCACATCATTTATATTCCTCCCTTCTCACCCCGCAGAGGACTCAGGGCGGATCACAATGAACATATACAGGCAAACATTCAATGCCATAGAGCACAATTCAAAGTGCTGTTGCTGACCTACAAACCCTATACAGTTCCGGCCCTGTTTACCTGTCCGAACGTATTCTCCCCTATGAACCATCAAGAGCAGGGGTGCTCATTAGGTAGATCGTGATCTACTGGTAGATCGCGTAGGGCAGGGGTGCTCATTAGGTAGATTGCGATCGACTGGTCGATCCCAGGACTGAAGGAGGTCGATCCCAGCTGGATGAGGCACTTCTGGGGGGGCGGAGCCAGGCCGCATGAAGCCTTGCCCCCTTCTCCCCAGCTTTAGCGCTTCCTCAGCTTCTGGAGGCAAGAGGGGAGAATCCCAAGGCATAGATAGGCACTACTGGCTTGGCATTTCCCCCCTCTTGCCTCCAGAAGCTGAGGAACGCAAAAGACAGAGGGGAAGGGGGCGGAGCCAGGTCACACTAAGCCTCACCCCCTTCCCCCTGCTCTGCCCTGGTAGATCTTTCAGACTTGGTTTTATTAGAAGTAGCTGGCATACTGAAAAAGTGTGGGCACCCCTGGCATAGGGTGTCCTGGTAGATCACAGGCAGGGTGGGGGAAAGGCTCAGTCCCACCCCGCAGGCTCCCAACGCCGCTCAGGTGCAAAAGGAGGTTGGACTGGACGGCCCTTGGAGGTCTTCTGCTATTCTAGGAACCCATTGTTATTATTATTATTATCAGAGGCTGAATGGCCATCTGTGAGGAATGCTTTCATTGTGTTTTTCCTTATGGCACAAGGAGGTTGGACTGGATGGCCCTTGGAGGTCTCCTTCTACTCTAGGAACCTATTGTTGTTGTTGTTACTATTATTAGTAGTAGTAGTAGTAGCAGCAGCAGCAGAGGCTGAATGAATATTATAACCATTATTATTATGAAAAAATTCAGGGGCTTATTATACTCACATTTAGTTGAATTCAGTCTTAAAATACTGTATATTATATGGCTCTCATTGAAATAAATTTCCAAATATTTTGCTTTTATGGCTCTCTGAGTAGTGGGTAGGTAGATCATTTTGACTTGGTTGTTTTTATAAGTAGCTCGCATGCTGAAAAAGTGTGAGCACCCCTGGTCAAGAGTGTTAAGATCGTCTGGAGAGGCCCTGCTCTCGGTCCCAACACCTTCGCAGGCGCATCTGGTGGGGACAAGGGACAGGGCCTTTTCTGTGGTGGCCTACCGCCTGTGGAATTCCCTCCCAAATGAAATCAGATCCGCCCCCTCCCTCCTGACTTTTAGGAAGCGGGTGAAAACATGGCCGTGCAATGAGGCCTTCGCAGAATGAAGGAGGAGATTGCAAATCGACTAAAGTCGCTAACCACTAGATACGGACTGAATATACGGATTGAGTTGGGCTCGAATTTACTTTGGCGGAAGGCTTTTTAAATATATTTATTGTCATTGTATTTGATAATTTTATTGTAAATTTATGATGTTGTAGATTTTAAATGTTAGCATTGAATATTTGCTGTTTGCCGGTCTGAGTCCCTCCTCGGAGGTGAGAAGGCCGGGGTATAAAAGTTTTAAATAAATAATACAACATATGTAGACAGACAGCAAGCTACACAATTGGTCGAGAGCTCACTCCAACCCGGGCAGGCCTCAAACTCATAACCTTCTGGTCAGTAGAGATCTAATGCAGCTGACTCCCAGCCACATACACCCCATGACAACTGAAACTATGGAGAGTAATGAATCCTATAGTTTGACTATATATAGTCCAAAACATACTGTAGAATTGCAGTGGAAGACCTTCAAAGGCCCACAAACAATTCTGGAATGTGAGTCAGTGAATTATGGATATTGAATACGAAGATAAGGGAGTTATGTTGCATTTGGCAGCTCTTATCAAAGAAGCGTTTGAGTTGTAACACCAAACTATGGTTTCTGGTAGTGTTTGGATGATGCCCCCAGTTCTGTCCTCCAGGCATGAGACATTAACATTGGGTGGATGAAAAATGGTCAGGTCAACAATTTAGCGATAATTGAATTGATTTGTCTAATGATACATCCAAGTTTTCCATTTGACATTGAAGGGAGTCCCTAACTTTCTGTCTCAAGTTATTGGCACAAACAAGCTCCCCTCTCATGAAAAAAAAATCCATCTAGAGAGAGAATTGACCTTGCTTTGGAATACAAATGTTGGATTTTGAAATCCTTCATGAGTGAAATGAGATAGTAGAAATGTTAATGGATGTATGTGTGGAGGAAGGGTGCTTTCCCCTGCAGGATAATCACTGATACAGTTTGTAAAAATAGGGATGAAGAGTAAATTTCTTGAAATTACATGGAGAGGAAGCAAATGTTTTACACAAAAAAATGTATTTTCTCTTTAAAAATCTGCAATGAAATATTGTACTTTTGAAACAGGGCCATTATGTCTGCGCGGATTATTAATCACTCTCTCCTTCCATCCTGTTGTCTTTTATTTTAATCCTGGTTAGCAAAACGTACAGATTTAAAAGGGCATCTTGGTTGCATTTTTTGTGTTTAGGTATAGGCAATAGTAATAGTATTGGGCCCGGTATTTGTCTAATTTGTTTAATTCGGATTTTCGTTTCATGCCATCCATTTTTGTACAGATGAAGAAGTGAAAGGAAAGAGAAAGTTGTACTGTTACCATTGCTTTGATTTTCAGGCGGCTTTGGTCAGACAGCCTTTTGCATGCCTCAGAGAAAATAGTGGCATTGCCAGGCTGGTATCGACCTTCTTCGGTCCCGGGATCGACTGGTCGATTGTAATCGACTTCCTGGGTAGCCCTGCCCTATGCGATCTACCAGTAGATCGCGATCTACCTAATGAGCACCCCTGCTCTATGGTGTGATGCAATCCACACAGGGTCCACACCTGCTAAGACCTGGAGGCATTGTTTGGATGTCTGAGGCACAATTCCAGAGCTTAGCCAGAAGAGATAAGGAACTATTTTAAAACAAGCAATTCATGGAAGTGGAAGAAGACAATAGAAAAAGAACCCATAAAAGAATGTATGGTCAAATGGGCCCAAAACTTTGGCCACCAAATTGATCTAAAACAATGGGGGAAAAGCTTGGAATCATAGACTCAAATATACGTACTCCTAAGATTTGAAAGAAAATTGGCTTAAAAGGTATATTACACCATACAAAATTTCCAAGTGTTATAAAAATGCATCCAACAAATGTTGGAAATGTGAAAAACAAACTGGAACTTTTTTTCACATTTGGTGGTCCTGTCCAAAAGCACAACAATTTTGGACAAATATAAATGACACCATGCAAAAGATTCTGAAAATAAAAATTAGAAGAGAACCAGAATATTTTTATTAGGCATGTTAGACATAGAAAAAGCCAAAAATAAAGAGATTTTGTTACATTTTTTGGTAACAGCAGCCAGGATAGTATACACAAGGAACTGGAGACTGAAGGATATACCAAAAAAAGAAGACTGGCTGAATAAAGTACTTGAGATTATGAACATGGACAGACTTACCTATTGGCTCTCATAGAAAGAAACCAACTGGGACTTGGTCAAAGACTATTTTAAACAGATGAAAATAGATCTCATTTGTTGAAAGGAATCAATCCCAAGGAAAAATAAAAACAGTGGGGAAGCAGTTAAATCATAACACTTTTTTAAAAAAAATTAGATGATCACCAAAAGCAAGACGGAAGTCAACTAAAATCTTTATACACACACACACACACACACACATATACATACACACACAGAGTCAAGGTCAGGTGCCACTTAAACAGCCAGTCACAAGTAGGTGTGAAAAAGAGTTTATTGTCCACTAATCACCGTGCTTGACAAGCACTTTAAACTAACTGAGCTCAACTAAAGGTAGCCTACTTCGGCATAAAACAAAACAGTCTTTGAGCAACAATCAACAGGGAAAACATAACAGAAGAAAGTTCAAACGCTGCATCAGTATGCAGTTTTGAGTCGTCATGGAAAGGTAGTCCAGAGGGTTGCGCTTCAGTTGTCGTCACAGATACTGGGTCAAAACAGAGGGAGGAGGCAAGCCAAAGGTCCAGAGCAGCAGAGTGTGGTACGAGCAGCAGCAAAGTTACTCAGTACAGGATTCAGAATTCAAGATACAAGGCAGAAGTCCCAAACACGACACCTTGCCTGTTGCAAAGTGAAGCATCTCAAAACCCACAATTTATTAGTCTTCCACCTTGGACCCACCCGAGCTTGACAATGCCTCTTCATTAACATGCTCAGCTGCTGTTGTCTCAGCAGCTGCAGACCATCTTCAAGTGTACCATCTTCTGTCAAGACTTAGGTCTCCCCAGCAGTCATCTGGATAGCCTGAGGGCCATTCAGTATCATCAGAGAATCCTAAAAAGGTATCACTGCTTGTGGGTTCCTCACAAACAGCCTGAACCTCCCGCACACTGGCACAGTCCATCTCTGGCTCTTCATTCGAAGTATTCCCTTCACTCTAACTCCCGTCCTCCGCAGGGAAGCCCTCAAAAGACTCCTCATCAGTAGGCTCTGTAAGTATTTGTCTTATTCTCTTGCACTGAGAGATCTCCTCTGCACTTTGTTATCGAGTAAGCCTTTTGCTTCCCCTTTGAAGCATAGAATAGCTATCATCAGCCCCACCCAGTTCCACACTACTGCTAAATGCTGAAGAATAAGCCCCACTCAACTCTCTACTACCTGGAGCAACAAGAGCCTCAGGCTTTACTACAACACATACATACATTTTTGTTACTGTCATTTTTTTAAGGACTCTCCTCCCCCCCCCCTCTCTTCACTTTCCTACTTTCTGCTTACAAAATTGCTCTCCCACTTTCAATGTAAAGGAAATTTCTATCTTCAATTTTTTTCTCTTGATAAAATGTTAATTAAAAAAAATAAGGAAAAAATAATCTAATGGAACGAACAACAAATAAACAACAAAAAATGATAAAACTGAGACAGGTCCAGGTTTTGAGCCTGACTGGATGGGCCCTGAGAAAAGGACTTGGCTGACTGAAAATCCCCCAAGAACCTCTGAGATTTCACTGCAGATCCTATCGGTTGTTCTCTTATTGGATCCACCTCTCACCTTCCACTCATATCCAAACGGAAAGCTCAAGCAAACCACATGCTACTGGGCTTTTTTTATCTAATAGCCCAGCTACGATTCTGTTAGTTTTGACACAATATTATAGCCTTTGCTCAGTTTTTGATCCTGCTAGCGATCCTGTTGCCTCTTGGGAAATGACACCAATTCATAATATGCCTCTTGACCTTGAAAGCAGAAGCCTTCTGCATGTGCTGGTGTTGCCATTTTAGATGACTAAGATTAATTGTCGTTGTCTTCCCATGAAATTGCCTTTAAAAACTGATTATGAAATGTCTTCACTTCCTACGGCACATTATACTGAGGCTAATGCAGAAGAAAACATCCACTGGATTCGTGACTTTGCAGGAGCCGTGCCTTGTCTTCGACATGCCTTCTCTGCTTTTTGCCTTTATCTTTATTCCTTGGGGTCCAACAACAGGAGCAATCCTAATTATAGTTTATAACTTTCATCAGAAAAAAAAGCTCCCTTTTATTTTATTTCTTTTATTAAAGAAAGAGGTGTTTTTCTTTTTCTTTTTCTTTTACAAAATAGACTTTCAGCGCATATTAGTCTTTGCAATTCATTGAGCCTCAGAAAAGAGATAAGTTCAAGAGCTAAGTCAAAATGTATCCCCAAGCTCAGCAGACCTGAATTCAAGTGGAGGAATAGCCTTCTATGTATATAATAAAAGACAGTGTTTGCAGCAGTGGATAACGGGTGGTGCAGAGGGAGGAATATGTGCCAGTGTTTCGATTGGCTGCCACTGTGGGATTATTTGCATAAAGGACTCGGATTGGCCAGCCTCAGAACTCCAACATTCTACAGCACCAGACAGAGGGGATTGGTTGCAACTGAAATAGTATTTGCATAAAGGACTCCAATTGGCCAACCACATTCCAACATTCTGAAGTGTCTCAGAGGAAAAAGGAAAGGCCTCAGGCAGTCAGCCACTGCAGCCCACAACAATGAGAAAAGGCCTCAGGCAGACAGCCACTGCGGCCCACAACAATGAGAAAAGGCCTCGGGCAGTTAGCCACTGCGGCCCACAGCAATGACGGATCAGGACCATCTAGAGGCTGCATTTTGCACAATTTGGATCTTACAAATTGCTGCTCGAGGTAAGCCCACATACAAAGCATTGCAGTAATCCAGCCTCGACGTAACCGTGGCATGGATTACCGTAGCCAGTGCTTCTGTTGGTAAATAAGACACCAACTGCCTTGCTTGGCGTAGATGAAAGAAGGCCCTTTGATTGGTGGAGGCAATCTGGGCTTCCATGGTCATTTTGGAATCCAGGATAACACCGAGACTCTTCACAGTGGGGGATGGAACTAATGGTTCCCCTTCAAAAGATGGTAATAGACTGACCAATTCTGATGGGCGGCCAGGCCACAACATTTCAGTTCTTGCTGGATTTACTTTCAATTTATGGGCACATAGCCATCTTGTCACCGCTCCAAGACACCGGGTTAAGTTATCTGGTACTGAAGTTGTTCCAGGTTCTAGTTTTAGGAGAAGATGGGTGTCATCAGCATATTGGAAACATTCTAATCCAAATCTCAGGACTAGCTTGGCAAGAGGTCGAACATAGATGTTAAACAGCATTGGCGATAGAATAGCACCTTGAGGTACTCCACAGCCGAGAGGGGATTTCTCAGATACTTGGCCCAGCCACTCCACTCGTTGGCTACGCCCTCTCAAGAATGAGACGTGGCATTAGGAAGATTCAGCAGGACTGCCATTGTGCTTCCTTCAACTACTGTAACGCCCTCTACGTGGGCCTTCCCCTGTCGACAATCCGGAAACTCAAGCTAGTGCAGAATGCCGCTGCTCGCTTGCTGGTGGGAGCACCAGTGAGGGAGCACATCACTCCCATCCTTTGGCAACTGCACTGGCTGCCTATTGAGTACCAGATTGCCTTCAAGTGTTGGTTTTAACCTTTAGGGCCTTGCACGGTCTAGGGCCTGAGTACCTAAGGGACCGCCTTACCCCGTATATTCCCCCGAGATCACTGCGCTCGGAAGAGCAGAACCTACTGGTTATTCCATCACCCCGCTCCTGCCACTTGTCCAGCACAAGACAGGGAGCCTTTTCTGTTGTGGCTCCCACGACTTGGAACTCATTGCCCAGCCACGTCCGGGCGATCCACGAACTTGGCCCTTTTCGAAGGGCCTGCAAGACTGCCCTCTTCAGACTAGCGTTCGGCTAGCCTGAATGTAGATGCATATCATCGTCCGAGTTAAGATCTGAAACTTGCTGGCTACTGGCTATGCATTATGTATTGTGCGTTTTACTGAATTTTACTGTATGTTTTATTGTGTATTTTATCGCTGTTGTGATCCGCCCCGAGCCTGCAGGGAGGAGCGGAATATAAAACCGAATAATAAATAAATAAAATACATAAACCACAAAATTCTGTGATGGAGCTTGGCCACAAAGTATCTGGCTAGTACCTATCAAAGCAGTGAGTTGTGCCATAAACATTTTTTCCCTTGACCTCTTTTTTTCTTTGATCTCTGGAATATTGGAGAATATGCCCCAGAACCCCAGCTGCAATTCCATTCATCCTCACCCTCCTTCTTTTCCATAACGGACAATCTTTCTGTTCCAGATCCATTCATAATTTCATAGGTTCGTTCCCACTCTGTCAGAATGCTGGCAACTGTAGTCTGTTTTCTTTCATTCCTCCTCCTTTCACAAGTAGGAATGTGGCAAGGCAAAATGCACTCTCTTATTTTTTTCATTCTGTGCTTACACAAGCCCAAGTCAGAAGACATTGCAAATAGTTTTGATCATTTTTTGAAACCGTAGATTGAGCAGTTTTGCCACCGTCAACGGCTTCCTCGAGAAACCTTTTGATTTTCTTCTGCGTTTACTTAGAAAACATCTTTTCTTTGGTGCCTTATAGGCTATTTGACTGTGCCAGTGGATGTTTGTCCTCGGAGATGCATTTCTCTGAATGGAAGAGTGCCGCTTCCACGCCTCTTCTTGGCACCAAGATTTACTCAGTAAACATGGCAAAGGGGATGCAGCCAGAACTCATCTCATCACAACAAATATATTTAGTTAGCATTTGCCAAGAAGTCTTGAGAACACTGGGACAGCTTGAAAATATGTATTTTTATCAAAAAGTAAACACATGAAGCCACTGCCTGCAAAAGATCCAAACAGTTTGTTGTTTATTCGTTCAGTCGCTTCCGACTCTTGGTGACCTCCTGCAACAGCTAGACCAAAGCAAATTTGATTACTGGTTGGTTAGGAGGGGGATTGATTATTTTATTTGGGAGTTGTAGTTGCTGGGTTTTATAGTTAACCTACAATCAAAGGCTCGCACTAAGACTCTAAACTATTTAGTCCGTTAGCTGCTTTTTGCTGACGATGCTGCCCTTGTCGCCCATTCAGAAGCAGTCCTGCAGTGCCTATAATATCCTGCTTTGCAGCAGCTGCAGAGCTGTTTGGGCTGGAAGTCAGCCTGAAGAAAATGGAAGTCCTCTACCAGCCCGCACCACAGGAAGAACACCATCATCCCCACGTCAGCATAGGCAAATCTGTGCTTAAGTCCGTTCAGCAATTCACCTACCTGGGAAGCATCATCTCTTCAGACGCCAAGATTGACAAAGAGATTGATCACAGATGAGCATTCGGTGCATTCGGAAGGCTTCACAAAAGAGTCTGGAGCAACAAGCACCTGAGGCAAAGCACCAAAATCAGTGTGTACAGAGCTATCGTACTGTCTATTCTCCTCTATGGGTCTGAAACATGGGTCACCTATCGCCAACGCCTACGACTCCTCGAACGGTTTCATCAGCGCTGTCTTCGCACAATCCTAAATATACACTGGACTGACTATGTGACTAATGTTGCTGTCCTTGAGCAAGCAGGGATCACCAGCATTGAGGCCATGCTATTGAGAACACAGCTGCTCTGGGCAGGGCACGTCTCTAGGATGGAGGGCCACTGCCTCCCAAAGATGGTGAATTTGCCATGGGTCAGCGCAAGAGAGGTGCCCCTAAAAAGAGATATAAGGACTCCCTGAAACAACATCTCAGGCTCAGTCAGATTGATCACCAACAATGGTCCACCCTGGCCTCACATCGGGAGGCATGGAGATGCACTATCCACAATGCTGCGGCCTCTTTCAAGAAGACACACTGAATGGGTCTCGAAGAGAAACGGCAATGCAGAAAGAACCGCAACTTGGAAACGACATCACCCAAGGAGACTTTCTGCTGTTCTTTCTGCAACCGAACTTGCCTATCTCAGATTGGCCTTTTTAGTCATCAATGCGCTTGTAAAAAACATGGGATGATTCCTTCCTAAGAATCTTCGTTCGCGAAGTAATGCCGAGAGAGAACAATCTGAACTTCAACAATGATGGAATTGAACTAACCTTGGCACACAGAACTCTCATGACCAACAGAAAATACTGGAAGGGTTTGCTGGGCACTGACCTTGAGTTTTGGAGTTGTAGTTCAACTACATCCAGAGAGCACTGTGGACTCAAACAATGAAGGGTCCAGATCAAACTTGGCACAGATACTCAATATGCCCAAATGTGAACTCTGGTGGAGTTTGGGGAAAATAGACCTTGACATTTGGGAGTTGTAGTTATTGAGATTTATAGTTCACTTATAATCAAAGAGCATTCTGAACCCCACCAATGATAGAATTGGGCCAAACTTCTCACACAGAACCCCCATGACGAACAGAAAATACTGTGTTTTCTGATGGTCTTTGGTGACCCTTCTGATGCCCCCTTTACGACCCGCCTCCCTGGGGTCCTGACCTCCAGGTTGAAAAACTCTGCTCTATACATTTACCTGGCAACAACAACTTACAAATAACAAAATCAATCTCCCCATTAACCCCACCAGTATTCAAATGTGGGCATAACGGATATTTGTGCCAAATTTGGTCCAGCGAATGAAAATTCATCCTGCATATCAGATATTTACATTATGATTCATAACAATAGCAGAATTACAGTTATGAAGCAGCAATGATAATAATTTTATGCTTGGAGGTCACCACAACATGAGGAACTGTAATAAGGTGTCGCAGCATTAGGAAGGCTCAGAAACAGTCGTATAGAGCAGTGTTTCCCAACCAGTGTGCCATGGCACACTAGTGTGCCGTGAGCGATCATCAGGTGTGCCATGGGAAATTGGAACCTCCAATACCCTTTCTTCTCCCTCCTGCTGAACACTTTTTCTTCTCCACTCAGGCTCCCTTCTTCCCAGCCTCGCTCTGCTCGCTTTGCTCTGGGGCGAGTCTGAGCTGTAGCGCCCACATGGGT
The DNA here is from genome assembly GCA_030556195.1 of Anolis apletophallus. NCBI lineage: Eukaryota > Metazoa > Chordata > Lepidosauria > Squamata > Anolidae > Anolis > Anolis apletophallus. The sequence goes on from JARBWK010000016.1 coordinate 10,021,260, forward strand.
CACGTCTTCCTCCCTCCCCCTCCCCTCCTGAACACGCTCACGCTGCCCCCTCGGATCAAAATGGCGGCAGAAGCGGCAGTGTAGAAGAAAAAGTAAGTGTTTGGCAGGAGGGGGAGGAAAGGGCACGAAGGGGAAGGGGGAGGAAGAGGTCTCTGTCGAAAGCTGGCATGGGCAAACTTGGACCTTCCAGGTGTTTTGGGCTTCAACTCCCACCATTCCTAGCAGCCTCAGGCCCTTTCCCCCTCAGCTACTTCAGCAGGAAAGGGCCTCAGGCTGTTAGGAATGGTGGGAGTTGAAGTCCAAAGCACCCAGAGGGCCGAAGTTTTCCCATGCCTGTTTTAGGGACCTGAAAGTAGTGAGCCTCCTTCCAACGTTGTGATTCTGGATAGAAAACAAACATAACATAACATAACATTGTGTGAGTCCACAGTTCTCTCTGGGTGTAGGTGAACTACAACTTCCAAACTCAAGGTCAATTCCCAACCAAACCCTTTCAGTACTTTCTGTTGGTAATGGGAGTTCTGTGTGCCAAGTTTGGTTCAATTCAATTGTTGCAAGAGTTCAGAGTGCTCTTTGATTGTGTGTTAACTATAAATCCCAGACACTGTAACTCCCAAATGTCAAGGTCTATTTTCCCCAAACTCCATCTGTGTTCACATTTGGGCATATTGAGTATTCATGCCAAGTTTGGTCCTGATCCAATATTGTTTCAGTCCACAGTGCTCTCTGGATATAGGTGAACTACAACTCCAAAACCTAAGGTCAATGCCCACCAAACTCTCATAGTATTTTCTCTTGGTTATGGGAGTTCTGTGTGGGAAGTTTGTGTCTTTCTGCCATTCCTGCCAGGATATCTATGTTGTGTTCATTGAAACAGGTCCAGGTTTCACACTGAGTGTATAAATACATTTAAAAACATATTAACTATAAAGGTTGGTTTAGAACCCAAAAATCGCAGTTCTAAAAACCAGTGGGAGGGGATTTTTTTTAATGCTTAACGTAATGACTTACAAAAAAATTTCAAAAAAATTCTTATTTGATATGTTATTACTTACAAAATTTTGTAATTACTTCTAAATTGTCCAAAGCAGGGAAACAGGACTGACACTGTTTTAAGCACAGGCAAATCAAGGGGCAACATTTCCCTTCTTCTCTGGAGTACAATTCACTGGGATCTATTATTATTATTATTATTATTATAAAATGCCTGGGCCTGCTTGGAGGGAAATATAATGAATTAATATTATTAATATTATTATTATAATAAAATGCCTGGGTTTCCTTGGAAGGAAATATAATGAATTAATATTATTAATATTGTTATTATAATAAAATGCCTGGGTTTCCTTGGAAGGAAATATAATGAATTAATATTATTAATAGTATTATTATAATAAAATGCCTGGGTTTCCTTGGAAGGAAATATAATGAATTAATATTATTAATATTGTTATTATAATAAAATGCCTGGGTTTCCTTGCAGGGAAATATATTGAATTAATATATTATTATTATTATTATTATTATTACAAAAGGCCTGGGTTTCCTTGCAGGGAAATATAATGAAATAATATATATTAATATTTATATTATTATTATAACAGGCCTGGGTTTCATTGCAGGGAAATATAATGAATTAATATATATTAATATTAATATTATTATTATTACAAAAGGCCTGGGTTTCCTTGCCGGGAAATATAATGAAATAATACTGTATATATTATTATTATTATTATTATTATTATAAAAGGCCTGGGTTTCCTTGCAGGGAAATATAATGAAATAATATATATTATTATTGATATTATTATTATTATTACAAAAGGCCTGGGTTTTCTCTCAGGGAAATATAATGAAATAATATATATTATTATTATTATTATTATAAGAGGCCTGGGTTTCCTTGCAGGGAAATATAATGAAATAATATATATTATTATTAATATTATTATAAAATAGTTGCCTACCTCTGCTTTTCTAGTGCTCTTCTCACTCCAGCTTTTCCCCCTTCAGTTCCAAACCACTCTAGGATCTCCGTTTGTCCTCTATGATTTTTCTTGATTCTGAACTTTTCCTTCTCCTCTCGTGCTCTTTTCACTCTCTGCTCCCCTTTTTTCAGCCTCACTTATGTCCTTCTGCTCTGTCCTTCTATCTAGCTTAATTCCCTGGGGTTTAAACGGCTTTTTTCCTCTCAGTCCTCCAAGCTGCTCTAGGAGTCGTGCTCTGGTTCTCTATGGTTCCGGATCCTTTTTCACTTCCTGGAGGAAGGCCTTTCAGTTAATTTAGGCTCCGACCATGCAAAGGCCCTGATCTGACTATGAGTAATGTCTGGAAAGCTATTTTGGAGGGGATAATTTTCCTGTTAGAAGGGCATCCGAAATAATTACAATAATAAAGAACTTTTGGGCCCACGAAGTGTGAAATCAAAGTCCACTTCCGGTTTGGCGGGAAAAGTGCGGTAAAGCTTAAAATTAGCATTTTGAATGGATCTAATATGAATTATTTTAATTTCTTCATCCGAAAACCCAACCCTTTTAACTATATGTATTACTGTGTTAGAGTGTCATTTTATTTATTTATTTATTTATTTCCGGCATTTTACCCCGCTCTTCTCAACCCCCGAGGGGGGACTCAGAGCGGCTTCCAAAAAGGCACAATTCGATACCAACACAGTAAAACACATAAAACACAGTATAAACCCCCCAAAACATTACACATTAAAATACAATTACATCAACATATCATACACAGTTAAAAAAAATAAAATAAAATGTGATGCCTTGTGCTAGATAGCCAGGCTTTTTACTTTTTTCCTGAATGTCAGGAGGGATGGAATTGATCGTATTTTGTGTCATTTTGGTTGGTTGTGAGCCTCAGAATTTTGTAAATGTAAAAAATGTGCCGCGGCTCAAAAAAGGTTGAAAAACACTGGTTTAGAGGTATATTTCTCACCCAGTTCTGGGAACTTCATTAGACAAATAATTGAGTTCTTGTTGATTCCAGGAGAGGTGAAATTGCCCCAGGAAAAGCCAGGGCAATGTTATCCTTCTCCTTAGAGTAGTTGTCATCTCCTTCACAGCCCCTTCCTCCCTTTGCAGTTTTCTTGGACATTGTGCCTGACTTGCATTTCAAAAAACTGTAGCATGAGCTCATTCGTTTAACTTCCAGGCAAGAATTGGCAATCATTTTGCCAAGCGAATTGGCAGTCCCATTGCCCTTTCAATAAACTGGAATGAAATGAAGCAGAGTATGTGTAGGGAGCACCTATCGCCATAAACAACAGAAGGTTATTGCGAAATTGCGAGCTACCTGCCTACAGAGAGATCCAAACCTCCCCTCGTTTTTCTTTCTTTGCCACTTTGAGAAGTAGCATTTAATTGCCTCTGACTCAATTCTGCCAACTGAAGCCTGATTATCCGAAGTTCCTCTATGTCCGGCTGTCCAATTAGCCAAGTATCTTTGAAAAAGAAACTAGTAGGGGGAAAATGAGAAATTTCACTGTAAATGTGAACCTGGGCAAAGTCTATAGCTATAATCTATCCCATGAACGTTGAATGTGCCTGGGGAAATCAGCTCCCTTACTGTTTGTGGTTCTCCATTTCATTCTGCTGATTCTATATAATGTTTCTTAAGACTGCATTTATGATTCTTGGGCGGATAGTGGACTGACAATATTATTATTTATTCATTTATTAAGATACTAGCTGTACCCAACCACACGTTGCTGTGACCCAGTCTGCTTAAATGGAAAAGAAAGAAAGAAAGAAAGAAAGGAGAAATGATTTATCTATCAACTGCATCCTTCTCAGGCCCGGATTACCCATAAGGCCACCCTAGGCCATGGCCTAGGGGCGCAAGCCAAGGGGGGCGCAATTCACACGGACCCCAAAAAACCGCAACACAACTCTCTCTTCGGGGAGGGCGGGGGGAGAGTGCTGCGAGGGAGTGGGGGAGGGAATGGTGCCCCCCTTGTCAAGGAAGGAGGGTGCAAGGCGCGCCGCGAAGAGGAGGAGGCGGAGAAAAGCCCCGCCCCCCGGTGCCGGCATCGGCACTGGGGGCGAGGCTTCCCTTCCTTCCTCCTCCTCGTGCGTGCCGTCCTTCTCAAGAAAGGAGGGCGCACCCAGAAGAGGAGGAGGCAGAGGGAAGCCCCACCCCCGGGCCTGATGCCGACACCGAGGCGGGGTTTCCCTTCCTTCCTCCTCGCGCATGCCCTCCTTCCTTGACTCAAGGTAGGAGGGCGCGCAGCGCCACGAGGAGGCAGAGGAGATGGGGTGCGGTAGACGTTGGTTTGGGGGCATAATTGCAAAGTGTGGCCTAGGGCGCCAAAAGGGGTTAATCCGGGCTTGCTCCTTCCCTCCCCTCTCTCTATGCTTGCCTCCCTCATCTATCTATCTATCTAGTATCTATCTATCTGCCTTTCTCTCTCTCTCTCTCTCTCTCTCTCTCTCTCTCTCTCTCTCTCTCTCTCTCTCTCTCTGCCTGCAGACCCATATGTCTGTCTATCTCTATCTCTCTTTCTCTCTAACTACTTCTGCCTCTCTCTTTTTCTTCCTTCCCTGCGGCTCCATAGTAGATTTTGAAAATCTGGTAAATTTAGTCGTCCCCCCCCTTCTTTGGTATCATTTAATTGTTTTGTAAGCAATCCTGACTTTTTTCCCTGCCCAAATGAAATTAATGTCATCTCTCTTCCACAAATTAAATATTTTAGTCCTTTTAATGATAGGTATGTTTTGAAATAAGAAGAGCATTTTTGGGGCATATCACCATCTTAATTATTGCAATCTCTCGGCATTACTTCGCAAACGAAGATTTTTAGGAAGGACTCACCCCACGCTTCTTACAAGTGCGTTGATGACTAAAAAGGCCAATCTGACATAGGCCAGTTCGGTTGCAGAAAGCACAGCAGAAAGTCTCCTTAGGTGATGTTGTTTCCAAGTTGCGGTTCTTTCTGCATTGTCATTTCTCTTCGAGACCCGTTCAGCGTGTCTTCTTGAAAGAGGCTGCAGCATTGTGGATAGTGCGTCTCCATGCCTCCTGATGTGAGGCCATGGTTGACCATTGTTGGTGATCAATCTGGCCGAGTCTGAGATGTTGTTTCAGGGAGTCCTTATATCTCTTTTTGGGGGCGCCTCTCTTGCGCTGACCCATGGCAAGTTCACCATAGAGTAGTATCTTTGGGAGGTGGTGGTCCTCCATCCTAGAGACGTGCCCTGCCCAGCGCAGCTGTGTTCTCAATAGCATGGCCTCAATGCTGGTGATCCCTGCTTGCTCAAGGACAGCAACATTAGTCACATAGTCGGTCCAGTGTATATTTAGGATTGTGCGAAGACAGCGCTGATGAAAGCGTTCGAGGAGTCGTAGGTGTTGGCGATAGGTGACCCATGTTTCAGACCCATAGAGGAGAATAGACAGTACGATAGCTCTGTACACACTGATTTTGATGCTTTGCCTCAGGTGCTTGTTGCTCCAGACTCTTTTGTGAAGCCTTCCAAATGCACTATATGCCTTTGCTAATCTGTGATCAATCTCTTTGTCAATCTTGGCATCTGAAGAGATGCTTCCCAGATAGGTGAACTGCTGAACGGACTTAAGCACAGGTTTGCCTTTGCTGACATGGGGATGATGGTGTTCTTCCTGTGGTGCGGGCTGGTTGAGAACTTCCGTTTTCTTCAGGCTGGCTACCAGCCCAAACAGCTCTGTTAGGCGCTGCAGAACTGCTTCTGAATGGGCGGAAAGGGCAGAAGATAATCTAATGTTCTGATTTTATAGTGTTGTGCTGTTTATTTATATCGGTTTTGTATTTTATGTGTTTTATTCTTGGTATTTTTGTGTTCTCTTGTATTATTTTGTGTTACTGTACTGAAGGGCGTGGCCTCATGTAAGCCGCCCCGAGTCCCCTCGGGGAGATGGTGGCGGGGTATAAATAAAGTTTAATAATTAAAAAAATAATAATAATCCTGCCCAGCCATGTTAATGGTAGCTTCTGCCAATTATTCAATTATTTAAACAATCTTCAAGGGCAACCCCACATAGAGCACATTGCAGTAATCTATTTGGGATGTAACAAGAACACGGACTATCATTGCCACGTCAACCCTGTTTTTGAATCAATGTTTTAAAAATATACCAACAGGGGGTGGGTGAGAGAGACAACCAAAATGTCATATATCCTTTTCTTGACTACTCTAAACCCAAATGGCCATAAGGTTTTTACTTTTCACTCAGAGGGCTTTTCATCAGCGAGCAAATGTGGTCTTCACACAAGGTCAACAATATCCTCTTCTGCAATGAACGATGGCGGCAGCAATGAAGAGTGTTGATAATGTGTTCCCTTTTTATTTTATCAACCAGCAAACTGTGTTTATGTTGCTTATCGGTGGCAAGTTATACTAAATCACTGGAAGCAGCAGTAGCAGTGATACAATGGAGAGATATGATAGCAAATCTGCCTGAGAAAATAGAAACACGGGCATTAAATGGGAAAATAAAGAGTTATTGGAATGTGACTGAATGTTCTTGCTCTTCCATCATAGATTATTTGGAGAGAGAAATTATACAGCCATTGGCAGATGGTCATTAACAATATCTATATCTCAATGGTGGAAAGTCAGATCTCTCTTTTATGACTTTGTTTTTGCAGTTCAAACACACACACACACGGATGCACATTAGTGTTTCTCTGCAATGTGAATTTTTTATTGGGTTGAACTTTCCTGAGTCAGTAAAGGGAAGTTACTATGGTTTTTAAAGCTCCCTTGAGTGACTGAACCAACAGATGCGAAGCTCTTATTCTTTATTAAGATTAATTGATTCTTTAAAAGTTGCCAGAGCTTTAGAAATATTTCCCTAAACACAGAAAGAATAGAGTTGGGGTTGTCCTCTGCAACAGAACTACTGGAGGGCACACCATCTTGGTTCAGATCCTACAAACAACAAATCATAGAACCAGAGAGTTGGAAGAGGCCTTATGGGCCATCCAGTCCAACCCCATTCTACCAATAATAATAATAATAATAATACACTTTATTTATATTCCGCTCTTCTCACCCCGAAGGGGACTCAGAGCAAATTACATCACACATACGGCAGACAGTCCTTGCCGGTTCCACATACAATTACATACAACATATGACAAGGACAATTTTAGAAGGATTTTCTTCAAGCTGCATCACAGGGTACGTCACAGGGTGTGATTGCGTCACAGGGTGTGATTGTGTCATTACGTCACAAGGGGGTGCTGTTGCTTCATCCTCATGACGGACAGCCTCTGTTTTCCGCATTCCACCTTCAGGCAGCCGATCTTACTTTATTTAGGCATTGTAAGTCCTTGAAAAAATCCTTCCCCGCTTAGCGGTTCCCAGTTTTATCTAATCACAGCTGAGCTGTTTTCGAACTGTTGAGTAAACAGTGGACAGGGCTCACAGCTTGGTGTCCAAACCAGCCCAGGATTCGAACATGCAACCTTCAGATTGCAAGGAAAACACAGCTGTTGTTACCACTGTGCTATCTCTCCTGCCAAGAAGCAGGAAAATCACATTCAAAGCACCCCTGGCAGATGGCTATCTATCCAGCCTCTGTTTAAAAGCCTCCAAAGAAGGAGCTTCCACAATACTCCAAGTGTTGTAACTAATCCCTCAATAAAGTATCTTTTAATGGTAACTTTTTCCTCTCCATAGTAATACATTGTGTCCTTTCACTGTCTCCGACACTCTCTTGCATTATCTCTCTCTCTCTCTCTCTCTCTCTCTCTCCTCTCTCTCCTGAGCTGCAGGCAGCTGCCAGCTCACTTGGGATGCGTTTCCAGCGTCCTGGGAAGGCCGAAACTGTGTTCCCCTGAACCGTGGATATGGGGACCCATGGGGCCCCTCTATCCACGGGTCAATGGGTCGCTTCCAAACCGGTTCCATAAGTTTAAAACCGGTGTTTTTAACTCATGTGAATGCATATGGTGTATTTTAATGCTAATTGTATTTAATGTATTTTAATGCTAACTGTATTTTAATGTATTTTAATTCTGACTGTTTTTGGTTTTCTATTATATGTATACTGTGTTTTTGGCACCAAATTGTTGCCGTTGTTCGGCCGCTCTGAGTCCCCCCTCGGGGGTTGATAAGAGCGGGGTAGAAATGGTGGAAATAAATAAAATAAATAAACATTATTTTCCTAGACTAATTTTAAGACTAACTGCTATCTTGCTTTCTCCGTTATGGACCCCTCCACTCTGGGAATAACCTTTTTACCCAAAAGAGAAAGAAACTTCATGGGGAGACCAGCTGATTGCCATCCATGGCTCCTTGCTGCAATGCCGTCTCATTGATGTCCAGGAGCCCGTGACCCGGGGAGCTTGCTGTGGTCACCCCTTGGGATCCTCGTGAAGCAAGCAGGCCACTCTGGCTCCATGGCGAGATGGGATTTATAGTTTTCGTTCCCGGATGGACAGATCTCGGCTCCTAGCGTTTGCAGTGATCCCAGTACGAACCCAATGAGCCCACGGAACCGTTTCCCTTTAAACTTATTGACTTATTGGATTTCTTATGGGACTCTAATCTGCTTTTGCAAACTCTCTGAAGTTTTTTTAAACACTTTTCTTGAACGCCTTGAACCCCATGGCCTCTCGCTATGACTCTGGTGGATGGGATGGGTTGATATGAGGTGATATGGTTCCCATTTCCCTCAAATATGAACGTATTCTATATATGCTTTCCCCTTCCCCATGTCTCTATATGAAAATATGAAATGCACCTCTTCATGAACCCAGAATGCCAAGGCTCAAGGAATCTCTCATTTCCTGGGCCAGTTAATCTCTTAACAAAAGGACTCCACCAAAACTCTTGCATGGACAAGACCAAAGGGCATGTCCTTTCAGACATTGGAGTAAGCCCATTTGAAGGAAGTGTCCTCTGGCATGATCAAACCATTCACCACAAAGGGTGACATCCTGTTCGCGGGGGATTTGGGTGCTACTGCCACCTCCTCTTTTGTTTCTATCCCTTCCGCCAATACTCAAATCAGATATGAGGTGGTAAGTGTTATGAGGTGGTAAGATGCAGCCAAAATGAATGTAAGCAATGGAAGTGCAGTTGATGAAATAATCTGAACAAACTTTCCCTGAAGGGTATTGGGAAGAAAACCATTTCAGAGTGCAGTTAGTCACACTGCAGTTCCTGGAAAGTGTTGCTGATTACATCTTACGGTCCAGCTTATTGTCGCACACCGAGCAGATATCCTCTGTAGCTAGTCATGTGAATCTATTGCTCCAGGATTGGTGCGCTTCTGTTTTTGAAAGCGTGTTTCCATTGCCAAAACAGCTCCTTTACATCATCTCATCACTTCCAAAGATGCCCCATGTACTGCTGAAAGAGATGCACTCACATTCCTTGTTAAACAGTTTGAATCTATCGCCTTTGGCTCCCTGACTTGCTTGTTGGTTCTGCTGCAGCATTCGTTTAAAAATGCTTGGTTATTGAATAAGGTGACTTCATTCACCATTACTATTTGCCAGTACATAATCAACTCTGATTAGATAAATACAGTCACAGTATCATCATATTATCTTAATTGATCCCTGATAGTCTATCTCTCATTTTCTAGTATCAGCCAAGTCGCTAATCCTGAGCTCGGCATTGACTCTTTATTTAATTCTCTCCAGCAAAGTCAGTCTGTAGTCATATCTGAATGGCTATTTAGTGCAGTCCTATCCTGTCCACTTTCAAAGCCCTAACTTTGGAGGCCAATGCATGAGCACAGGCATGGGTAAAACTAAGCCTGGGAGGGGGATGCGCAGGCCTGGATTACCCATAAGGCCAACCTAGGCCATGGCCTAGGGGTGCAAACCGAGGGGGGCGCAGATCATGGACCAAAAAAAAGTTGAAGCAAATAAAAACGCAGTGGCTGGCCCCTGGGGTCTCTCCCTACTCTCTGAGCTTGCGAATGCCAAGGGGGAGTTGGGTGTGTTGGTTGTGTGGAGGGTGCCTGGCTCTGTCCCTCACAGCCAGCCCCCCCTCCCCCCGGCGGAGAACGTGGCCTGCTCCTTGCCCTGCCAGTCGGGACTCTTCTGCCTTCCTGGCACACCAGCCAGTCATGGATGGACAGACACAGGGACGGAGGACACCGGGCTGCCCACACACTCGCTTCGCCTCGGCTCTCCTGTCCCGGCCCGGCTCTTGGCTCTCGGCTGCCAGGGAGACTCCTCCTTCCGCCTGGCCATGGGAAGCGCCTGCCAGAGCCTCCTGGTGACCTTGGCCTTCCTGCTCTGCTGCCCGGCAGGTAAGGAGGGGGCCCGGCCCTTTCCCGGGGGAGAGGGGGGCGTGCGGTAGAGGTTGGCTTAAAGGGGGAGTAATTCCGAAGTGTGGCCTAAGGCGCAAAGAGGTGTTAATCCGGGCCTGGCTTGGGCTCTTTTCTCAACTCCCCCGCCTCTCTCTCTCACCATCCTATCCTTCTTTCTCTCTTTTCTTCGTTACATCTTCCCTCCTTCCCTTCTTTCCTTACCATACTCTTTTTTCCTTCCCTTCCCTCCTTACTACCCTCTTTCTCCTTCCCTCCTTCCTTCCCCTTTTTCATCCTTCCTTCCCTCTTGTACTGGAGTTTGCGCATGTGCCGTAGGCGGCAGTTGCGCTTCTCTCTCCAGTAAAGAGGAGTCTCCTCCTTGTGTTGGAGGAGGAATACCAGCTTTCATGGTGTTAGGGCATGTGCAGACTGCACAATGGAGTTTCTTGTACTTTCACTGAAGGAGCCAGCAAGTGGATGCTGTCGGCATCGAGCGAGTTAATTGTTCCTCCTGTCAACGTCGACGCCAGTGTCGAGAGCCCCTGTGCATACGCTGTTTGCGCAACAATAGCAGAGGCAGGAGCTGGTATTCAGGAAGGGGCAGGGGCGCCACCGAAAAGGAGGACCTCCGGTATCCTTCTTTCTTCATCTCCATGTGCATTGCATTTTTATTTGTTTCAACATTTTTATTTTTATTTTTGGTCCGTGATCTGCACCCCCCCCCCAACTTGCACCCTTAGGCCATGGCCTAGGTTGGCCTTATGGGTAATCCTGGCCTGTAGATCTCCCATCATGCCAGGTTAACCAGGTAAAACTCCATCAGTACTTAAAGTTTGTTATGTTGGGCAAGTTTGCTCTAGATCAGGGGTGGGCAATTACCGGCCCTCTAGGTGTTTTGGACTTCAACTCCCAGAAATCCTAACAGCTGGTAAACTAGCTAGGATTTCTGGGAGTTGAAGTCCAAAACACCCGGAGGGCCGGTAATTGCCCATCCCTGCTCTAGATGCATCATCGGTGGGGGTCAGTGTGCTCTCTGTAGGGCAAACTACAACTCCCACTATAGTGAGTCAGCCCCCTCAAACTCCTCTAGTAGGTTCAGTTGGTCATGAGGTTTCTGCGTGCCAAGTTTGGTCCAGGTTCATCATCAGTGGAGGTCTCCATTTCTCTGGTTGTGGGTGAACGACAACTCCCAGAAAGGAAGGTCAGTTCCCCCCAAACCACTCTAGTAATATTCAAAGCCTTATATGTTAAAGACCATAGTAAGAAAATGTAGGAAACTAATTTTCACTGGATAATGCAGTGTACCCTACAAGAAAACATGAGAATGGTTGAGAACCGTTCTGCAAGTGATCTTCTGCATTAATCAGTATCACTCCTGTGGAGGAGGAAACAGGTCATTGATTTTTAGTTTGGAAGGTCATGCAGGAAACTTGGCATCAAGCAAACATTTTATGTACGTGATCCCAAGCTGAATTTATGGCTGCTTCCACTGAGGGAATGAAATATAAAGGATCTTTAAAGCCATCTTGATGAATGCCGACTCTTTTTGCAAGGCAGCCAAGGCATTCGGTGCTTTCAGTTCATCACACACAGAAAGGAAGGGACTTCCCTAAGGGAAGTCTTAAAGCAGAAGGAGTTGGAAGGGGATGAAGAAAAAGTTGCTGGGCGCTCCAACTGGCCTCAAAGATGTCCAAGTTATTTTCAAAGTGGCTCGCTTGCTTCAGGAGTTGTTTGGGAGTGATCAGGAGCCAAACCACCTCCAGTGACAGTTTCCTTTGTGGATTGGGTAAACAAATCATTATAGCCAAATGCTTACTTCTTGAACCACACACAAAAAGAAATAAACTACACTGTAGAATTGATACAGTTCGAGATCACTCTAACTACCATAGCTCAACGATATGGAATCCTGGAATTTGTAGTTTGGTGAGGTACTAACACTCTGAAGCACATAAAGCTAAAGAATGATAGAATCCTAAAGTTGGAAAAGACCTCGTGAGCCATCCATTCCAAGAATTAAAAGTCATCATCCAAAGCAGTCCAAGTCTGGTCCAATAAATCTTGTCTTTCACAGTAAACAAACTATTCTGTGAATGCCTGAGCTCTCCAACTAGTCAGGCCCGGATTAACACCTTTTTGCGCCCTAGGCCACACTTTGGAATTATGCCCCCTTTAAGCCAACCTCTACCGCAACACCCCCACATCACTCAGACCCAAACTAAAAATGAATCATATACAACTTACCTCAAATTCACTCAGGTAGCCCAATACATCTCAGTTGATCAGTAATATCCAAATAAATCAACAACATCCCGCGCCAATCAGCGCAGGTGTATCCGCGGGGCTCGCCGGGTGCCTGGGCTGGACCCACCTGCAGCAGCGCCATGCTCGGGCCCATTTTTAAAAATGCCATCCCAATGCAGTGGCAGGGAGTTCCACAGTCACACTTTCTGCCCGAAGCGGGACTCGAACTCAGGACACTAAGACAGAAGCACCGCCCCTGAAGAGGAGTCAAAGGAAGCAGGAACCAATCACAGAAGTGCTTTCCCAAGGGCGGGAATTCAAATGGGAGAGTGACACCCGGCAGGGCCAATGAGGGAACGGAATGGGGCAGAGGGGGCGGGGCCACCTAAGGCAAGCGACATGGGCTCCCTGAGAGAGCGACTCCATCTCCGACTGGGCCTTCCCAGTCCCCGTTGCGCGGCGCCCCAGCACCTACCTGCTCAAAGCGCGGCCTGGAAAGCAGAAAGGGCGGACCCTTCTTGGCGCCCTCCGCCATCCCCACGAGTCCACTCTCTCTCTCTCCACTGCCTGGCCACGCCCCCTGGCTCTGCCCTCACCGCCTCCCATTGGCCTGGCCCCACCGCAGCCCGCGCGGGGCATGCCAGGAGGCGTAGTCTTTCTCCTGCGGGGAGGAAGGCGGAAGCGGAGAGAGGTGCACGACGGGAAGTGTAGTCTTTAGGACAGGGCCCGGTCTCATAGACATCTATGGGCGAGGCCGAGGGAGGGTGGGAAAAACGCATTGTGTTTTTATTTGTTTCAACATTATTATTTTTTGATCTGTGATCTGCGTCCCGTCCCCCCCTCGGTATGTGCCCCTAGGCCATGGCCTAGGTTGGCCTTATAGGTAACCCGGGCCTGCAACTAGTGTTAAACTGGATTCATTCTACAGTGTAGATGGGCTCTCAAAACCCATTGCTCCATTGCACTTAATTATCCCCGTCACTGCCATTCTATGCAGAGATAGACAGTGAGGAAGTTTCCTAGACAAAGCCAGCTGTTGCTGAAGAAATCGACAGAAAAGAGCATTTAGTTCCTTTATGTCTCCATAGGTACCAGGAATCAAAATTCAGCAACTTTTCTGTACAAAATCCATACCATATATACTTTAGTATAAGCTGACCTGAATATAAGCTGAGACACCTAACTTTACCATTAAAAATATGGGAAAACCTATTGACTCAAGTATAAGTCAAGGATGGGAAATGCAGACACCAATAAATTACATTAATTGAGACACCCATACATTAAATGTTTTGGAATGTTTACATAACACTGTAATTTAAGATATGACTGTCCAACTCTGATTAAACCATTATTCTAACAGTTTTCAATGTAAATGTGTTTACGTATACTTCCAATAATAATTGAGTAAAATAATAAATGTAATAATAATAATAGAGAAAAATAATGGCAATATAACAATAACAGTAATAATGAAGTAAAAAACAAATGTAAAAGTAATAATAGAGTAAAATAATAAATGTAAAAATAACAATAAAAAATACAGAAAATTAATAAATATAATAAAATAATAATACAGTAAATTGTAAATGTAATAATAATAATAATAATAGAACAGTGTTTCTCAACCTGGGGGTCGGGACCTGGGGGAGGTTGTGAGGGGGTGTCAGAGGGGTTGCCAAAGACCATCAGAAAACACATTATTTTCTGTTTGTCATGGGGGTTCTGTGTGGCCCAATTCTATCAGTGGAGTTTAGAATGCTCTTTGACTGTAGGCGAACTATAAATCCCAACACCTACAAGTCCAGTATTCAAATTTGGGCATATTGTGTATTTGTGCCAAATTTGGTCCAGTGAATGAAAATCCATCCTGCATATCAGATATTTACATGACGATTCATAACAGGAGCAAAATTACAGTTATGAAGTAGCAAGGAAAATAATTTTATGGTTGGGGGCCACCACAACATGAGAGACTGTATTAAGGGGTCACAGCATTAGGAAGGTTGAGAACCACTGAAATAGTGTAAAATAATAAATGTAATGACAACAACAACAGAGTAAAATAATAAATAACCTTGACTCGAGTATAAGCCGAGGGGGGCTTTTACAGCTTAAAAAGAGGGCTGGAAAACTTGGCTTATACTCAAGTATACATGGTATGCAGTTGTTCAAGTTCAAGTTCAATTTATAATCATAATAATAATAATAATAATAATAATAATACACTTTATTGATATTCCGCTCTTCTCACCCCGAAGGGGACTCAGAGGGGATTACAGGTACACATACTTAGCAGACAATTCCTGCCATTTCCACATATACACATATAGATGAACAGAGGCAAACTTTGGCCACCAGGGGGAGTTGACGCACTCCTCAACTCTCAGCGTTCCCAGCGTCCCTTTGTTGTTCTTTCCGCATTCCTCAGTGTTCCTGGAGTTCTTTAATGGCCTCATAATTCAGTCAAAATTTGCCTCCCTACGTAATGTGGTACATTTATCTCCTACTTGACAGATGCAACTGTCTTTCGGGCTGCAAAGGTCAACAGCAGGCTACACTTAAAGGTCGAGCACCCACCTCAACCTGGGCAGGCCTCGAACTCATGACCTACTGGTCAGAGAGATCTTATGCAGCTGACACTTAGCCAGCTGCACCACATTCCCGGTGCTTATTATTTATTACGTATTATTTATTTATTTATTACGGTATTTCAACAGAGTTTTGATTCCTACAGTAGAAGGGGGGAGGGAGGGAGGGAGGGAGTAATTGAGAGCATAGAAGAGAGGGTGGGACTGGTGGAAATTTTCCCCTCCCTACTTCATATGTAGATTCATACATAGTAAACGATACATAGCAAGTTACCAACATAAAGATACTTAACACTTATATTATAAGTGGCCATTAAAACAAATGCAGACTCACAAATGCCTGCAGGCACCTGGGGCCATTGCTTTTGTGTATCGGATGTTTTCATGCTGCCTTGATTCATGGATTCTTGTATCTTATTTCATGGATTTTTTGAATAAAGAATGCAAGTTGTCCCTTTGCAAAATGGGATGTTGTTCTGTAATGTTCCACTCCCAGTGACAACCCCACAGGGCTCTAGCTGGCCCTGGACAAACTGGAGAGGCCCGTTTTCTGTTGGCTGACGAAAAGATCAACACTGGTGTCACTTAGAATGTGCCCAGTGTGCCTCTTTCTCTTTGCACAGATGTCAAATAAGCGGGTGGAAGGGAGAGAAATTGTCACTGCAGACACCTCAGATCACGACTGATGTGTGAGGGTATTTGGTAGATTTCTACTCTCACCATCCATTCCCAGCCTCTGGCAAGAAAGAGACAGCACTGAAGATGTGGGGGTGAAAGTGGGATATAGCAAATATATGAGATGGAAAGCTTCCATATCTATCCTCTCTCCTCTTTTATTTAACATCTACATGCGTCCACTGGCCCAACTGCTGTGTAGCTTTGGTCTGAAGTGTCATCAGTACGCTGATGACACCCAGCTGGTGCTGAGGATGGAAGGCCGGACGGACTCTGTACCCAATTATTTCCATCAGTGCCTTGAAGCTGTGACTGGGTGGCTACTGGCCAGCAGGTTGAAGGTGAACCCGTCGAAGACGGAGGTCCTGTGGCTGGGTTGCCCGGGGGGGAGGGGGGGGGAGCTCCAGTTGCCAATAATGGACAGTGAGGTGGTTAGCCCGGCGGCCGTGGTTAAAAGCCTGGGGGTCCAACTGGACCCTCTGCTGACGATGGAGGCTCAGGTCTCCACCGTGAGCAGAGCGGCGTTTTTCCATCTGTGCCAGGCAAGGCGGCTGGCTCCCTACCTTTCCGGTGGTGACCTAGCCACGGAAATCCAGGCCACGGGCATCTTGAGACTGGACTACTGTAACACCCTTTACATTGGCCTTCCTCTGTCGGTAATCTGGAAACTTAAGCTGGTGCAAAACACTGCGGCTCGACTACTGGTTGGTGAGGCACTATCGTGCCACATCATTCCAGTCCTACAGCGATTGCACTGGCTCCCCATCAAGTACCGGATTGCCTTCAAAGTGCTGGTGTTAACCTTGAAGGCCTTGCATGGCCTGGGGCCAGTGTAACTGAAGGACCGCCTATCCCTGCACATTCCCCAGAGATCACTACGGTCCATGAATCAAAACCTATTGGAGGTTCCATCACTTAGGATCTGCCGCCTGTCCTTGATGCGGCAGTGTACTTTCTCTGTAGTAGCGCCTACTCTTTGGAATGCCCTCCAAGAGAAGGCTCGATCAATAACTGATGTACAGGCCTTCTGGAGGGCCTGCAAGACCAATCTCTTCAGACAGGCGTTTAACCTTTAAGACTGTTAAATTCCACTCCTGCCTCAATCTGTTTTATTATGTTTTTAACTATGTTGTGATTAGGCCCATGTTTCGCACTGAGTGTATAAATACATTCAAAACATATTAACTATATGTATTACTGTGTTAGAGTGTCATTTTGTGTCATTTTGGTTGGTGGTGTGCCCCAGGATTTTGTAAATGTAAAAAATGTGCCGCGGCTCAAAAAGGTTGAAAAACACTGCTCTACAACACAAATAATGATTAGCATTGCCGGAGCAAAACCTGGAGAAAGCTTCTGCCCTTTGAATGTTCCTGCAGAAGGAGACATTTCAGCAGGTGTCATGTATTCTCTGGTGACGTGGCAAGCAACACTCATTGATATTCCCTTAATACTACCGTACACTATCTTTCGAGGGACAGGAACTCCATCTGGTTTTCACTCCAGCAACTCTAGGCAAATATTATGGACAGACAATAGGAGAAGGCTGTATCTCTTTTTCTTCTTTCTTAGTTTCTCAGAGGCATCTATCCTGATACAGGAAGGTTCTGCTTAGTTATTATGGTGAGCCGCTACTGACAGAGCTACCCTCAAGGGGGACTTAAATCAAATAGTTATGTTTTCCCCTCCAAGAACCTTTCAATCTGATAACTTTGTTCATGCCTACTAAAACCTTAACTCCCAAGGGCTCTATCTAGGGAGGGAGGGAGTGTGTGTGTGTACCTGTGTGTGTAAGAGGGGAGAATTATTAGCCTGTAGAGGGTATATTCTGCAAGCTGTTTTTTTGTACAGGAGATTAATCTAAACAGTGCTCAATCATTGCTCCCGTGCAAAAAGGATACCATAACAATATGGATTGTGGTGCATTGGATAAACAATCGTATGCACACAAAGGAAGACATAATTCTCTCCTTGCTTGCTGTTTCCATCTAATTGAATCAGCAGAAAGGAGAAAAGCCACTTACGATCTCATTACAAGCTTTCTCTATTTAAATGCCAACCTACAACAATCTTCACCATCAGGCTGTTAGACCACATCTTTTTTTTAGTGGTCAGACAGGATGCATTCACTTGCCTGCTGATCGTCATTAAAAATGCATCCATATAGCGCACTTGGGCACATGTGATTGGTTCCATGGCCTTTAGGAAATGCGTCCAAGGCTGGAAATCTCACCATGAAATAAGAAGGCCAAGCACAGATGTAATAGATTGTTTTATTGACCTAATTTGAAAACTGATCATACCTGGGCAACTACCAAGTATTTATTTATTATTTTATTTTTTTATTATTTCCAACATTTCTACCCTGCTCTTCTCTACCCCCGAGGGGGGGACTCAGAGCGGCCTAACAAAAGGCACAATTCGATGCCAACATAATAAATACAATATAAAACCAAAAACATACAGCATTAAAACACATTAAAATACAATTAACATTAACACATCATACACATTCTCTTAAGTTAAAACAGTATTTCGTCCATAACAGGAGCATTGAGCCATATCCATCAACTTGCCATTACAAATCCAGTCCAAAGTGCTGCATTGTGCTAATGTGCAAACGCCTGGTCCCACAGCCAAGATTTCACTTTTTTCCTGAATGTCTGGAGGGATGGGGTTGATCGTATATCAATTGGGAGTGCGTTCCACAGACGGGGAGCCACCACCGAGAAGGCTCTCTCTCTCGTCCCCATCAACCGCATTTGAGAAGTAGGCGGGAGCGAGAGCAGGGCCTCCCCAGATGATCTTAAATTACGAGGTGGGACATAGAGGCTGATGCGTTCGGACAAGTAAGATGGGGAATCAACAGAATTCAGGTCTTTTGCTGTGGGTCAGATGTTAGATCCAGTGATCAGCTCTTCTGCACCCCAAGCAAATCACCAAATCCTGATTGTAAACTTAGCTAAAATAGCTTGTTCACTCTGGCATAATCATATTAGAAGGCCATTCCCATAATACAGATAACCATCTCCCCCCAACCTGACATATGAAACAATAAATCAACAAATTGCATAAAACACAAATTGCATAAATAAAATAAGCATAAAAATAACCACATATATCATTATTATTAACATTAACATTAAAATCCCTATGCCTCAGGCCACTAGTAGATCGAAAATATGAGTTATTGAATCTATGAGTGGATTCAATAGGACTAATAATTCTGTGCAGAACCTGAAGTAGGGCTTTGGGAGGGAACCCCTCAGGGCACCGCAAGAAAGGGCGACTCATAAAGGGTCTGGAGAACAAGCCCTATGAGGAGCGGCTTCAAGAGCTGGGCATGTTTAGCCTGCAGAAGAGAAGGCTGAGAGGAGACATGATGAGGGCCATGTATCAAGAGGTGAGGGGAAGTCATAGGGAGGAAGGAGCAGGCTTGATTTCTGGTGCCCTAGAGACTACGATGCAATGGAGCAATGGCTTCAAACTACAGGAAAGGAGATTCAACCTGAACATTAGAAACAACGTCCTGACTGTAAGGAGAGCTGTTCAGCAGTGGAACTCTCTGCCCCAGAGTGTGGTGGAGGCTCCTTCTTTGGAGGCTTTGAAACAGAGGCTGGATGGCCATCTGTCAGGGGGACGACGACTTTGAATGCAAATTTCCTGCTTCTTAGCAGAATGCGGTTGGACTGGATAGCCCACCAGGACTCCTCCAACTTTAGGATTCTATGATTCTAGGTATATGTGTTTGGATTTTTACACATCAGTATATCAGCATTAGTGCAGATGCGTGGAACTTCTCTCACACAACAATTAAAGTAGGAATATGAATATTCTCGTGCATGATGGCAGAGGAAATCAGTGCAGCCATAGCCAGGGAGCTCAATATACGAGAGTTATCTAGAAAGTAAGTTTACACGGCACACAACATTTGTGGGAAATTTCCTTGGTGAAGTTGGTATCACTGCCACGTAGGGGGAAGCCAGCGGAAGGAAATGAGCAATGCCAGTCATCAGTAGTTCATTGACTGGCATTGTGGTGAAGGTTAGAGATTCCGTTTCCTCACATATACATACACACATATACATATATACACATGCACACACATATATACATACACACATACATATATACACATACACACACATATACATACACACATATGCATACACATACACACACATATATACATACACACATATACATATATACACATACACACACAAATACATACATACATATTCATATATACACATACACACATATACATATACACATACACACACATATACATACACACATATACATATATACACATACACATATATACATACACATATACATACACATACACACACATATACATACACACATATACATATATACACATGCACACACATATATACATACACACATATACATATATACACATACACACACATATATATACACATGCACACACACATATACATATATAAACATCCACACACATATATAGCACAGCAACGCGTGCACGGGTCAGCTAGTATGCTACCTAAATGTTAAGGGCATGAACGTTGTTGTGATTCATCTCAAAACCGTTTCAATTTATGGAGAGGACAACATGTCAGGACAGCATGGGCATGGAATATATTGTGACAAAATGGGTATGGAATATATTGTGAGCCCCTGAAGGAACTTCACAGAGCCATCCAAAACACAACGACGTGGGGTGCTGACAGTAGGAGTCTATCATGACAATGCGAAGCCACACTCCACTCATGCAACACAAGAGCTATTGACTTCATTTAGTTGGGATGTTTTGAGCTACCCCTCTCACAACCCTGATCTCGCACACAGTGACTACGATATGTTCACAAAATTGAAGGAACACCTGGGTAGAAAACACTTTTTTGATGATGACAAGGGAAAACTTGAAGTGACAAACTGGCTGAAAAAGGCGGAGGGAAACTTCTATGACATGGGCAACAAAAACACATCCCACTCTCACCTCTACGCTCCATCCTGGTTATGGAAACTCTGGTTCAAGATATTAACAGGGATAAAGAACTCAAAGGAACACATATACTTTCACAAAATTAAAAATTGAGAGTATATGCAGATGATGTAGTCTATATTATAGAAAATCCCCTACCATTATAGAAAATCCCCTACCAAATATCAACAAATGGTTGAACAAATTCAAGATCTTTGGGAATCTGGCTGGATTCAAGTTGAATAAACAAACTAAACATCTTGACGGCAGGGGGGAAAATTATTACAAATAAAAACAGAAATACAAATAGAGAACAAAATAAAATATTTAGGGATAACCATTACATCAAATAACACAAACCTAATCAAAAATAATTATGAACAACTCTGGAAAAAAATCCAAAAGGACCTTGAAAAAATGGAACCATCAAAACATTTATTTATTAGGTAGAATCGCTACACTTAAAATGACAATTCTACCCCAACTCTTATTTCTATTCCAAACATTGCCAATAATCAGAACAGATTTCCTTTAAAAAAAATAAAATTCTGATATAACAAAATTTATATGGAAAAATAAAAAACCAAGAATCAAATTAAAATTATTATCAGATGATAAAAATAGGGGTGGCCTAGGTCTGCCAGACTTCAAATTATATTATGAAGCCTGCAATCTCTCTGCAATAAAGGATTGGGTCACATTAAATAATCAAAACTCACTAATACTAGAGGGTCATGACCTCCAAATGGGTTGGCATGGATACCTCTGATACGGTAAAAGAAGAATAGAAAAAAAATCATTCACCTTAAGATCTGCCCTTATTAAAACTTGGGGAAAATACAAGCAAAGACTATTCGGGAAAAAACCCTTATGGGTCTCACTAATGGAGGCTTTTCTTTAAAAAGAGTTAGCAGAGGATAACTGGCTCATATATAAACAAATATTTAAAAAAATCAAATAATAACAACTGGAGCATCAAAACAATAGAAGAACTGAGACAACCCCACCCAAAAATAACTTGGTTTCACTATTACCAAATTTACCAGGGATTTCAAATAGATCAAAAAGTAGGATTTATGGAAGGGAATGATTTTTGGCATCAAGTAATGACATCGCAGAAAAGAACTATAAGTCTACTATACAAACAACTCCTGAGATGGGCTACTGAAGAAGAGTAAATCAAAGAATGACATATAAAATGGGCGCAAGATCTAGGACACACAGTTCTTCTTCAACAATGGGAAGAGATATGGGTCAAAAAATTGAGATATACTGTGGCAACCGATATACGTGAAAACTGGCTAAAGATGCAGTATAGATGGCACCTCTACCCAGAGAAACTCGCCAAGTTCAATAAGAAAATACCCAGCAATTGCTGGAAATGCAACAAAGAACGAGAAACATACTATCACCAATGGTGGAGATGCAAAAAGGTCACCATATATTGGAAAGAAATACACAGAGAGACCCAGAAAATAATAAAGACAAAATTTTAAATAGAACCACAAAACTATCTGTTTGGACTTTCAATACCCACTCTAAACGCAAATCAGGATAAGATGTTCTTCTTACTAAGCACTTGTGCTCGGTTAACATTAGCGAAAAAATGGAAGCAAGATTCAATACCAAAGATAGAACATAAGAACATAAGAACATAAGAAGAGCCATGCTGAATCGGACCTCAGCCCATCTAGTCCAGCATTCTGTGTCACACAGTGGCCCACCAGTTGTACACGGGGATCTCGAGCAGAAAGGAGGGCAAAACCCTGACCTGCTCCCGACCCCCCACGACCAGTACCCAGGGAAATCCTGCCTACCTCAACCAACTCCGAGGTGGCACTTGAATGTCCTTTCAGTAACTACCAATACACTTGGTATCCATGAATCTGTCTAATCCTGCCTTGAAGTTGATCAGGCTGACAGCTGTCACAACCTCTTCTGGAAGTGAGTTCCATAACCCAATGACCCTCTGGGTGAAGAAATATTTCCCTTTATTAGTCCTAATTTTCCTACCTTGGAGCTTCAGGGAGTGCCCTCTAGTCCTAGTGTTTTGTGACAAAGAAAATAGTTTTTCTTTATTCCCCTTTTCTATCCCATGCATGATTGTATACACTTCGATCAAGTCACCTCTTAAACGCCGCGTCTTTCAAGGCTGAAAAGACCAAGGCGTTGCAACCTGGTTTCATAAGGGAGCCGCTCCATCCCTTGGATCATTCTTGTTGCCCTTTTCTGTACCTTTCCAGTTCCGTTATATCCTTTTGAGGTGCGGTGACCAGAATTGTACACAGTACTCCAAATGTGGCCTTACCATCGATTTGTAGAGAGGTAATACAACATTTGCTGACCTATTCTCGATTCCCTTCCTGATCATGCCAAGCATAGAATTTGCTTTTTTTCACTGCTGCAGCGCACTGGGTTGACATCTTCATTGAGCTGTCCACCAAAACCCCAAGATCCCTTTCCTGGTTTGTCTCGGAAAGCTTTGACCCCATCAATTTGTAGGTGTAGTTGGGGTTCTTTGCCCCGATGTGCATTAAGAATGGACTTAATTTTTTTATATAATCCAAATGGATTACTTGACATAAAAATTAAATGGAAAAAAGGAAAAAAAATGGATTGGTCCGGCTTTAAAGACTATATGCAAAATAAGGGAATAAATTTCATCCTAGACCTGAATGAGGTGTAACCAGATCAACATGATAGCAACTGCTATTTCAAAACTTGTGTAAAATATTCTCAATGAAAATATATCATTGGAAAATGTATAAAATACTTGGGAAACTTTTGGGAAGTCTTTTTATACAACCCCCACTGTCTCCCCTACCCCCTCTACCTACACGCCTTCCCCGTCACGTAACCCTTACCCTTTACGCCTTACCCTACCTCTACCACTCCCATTCAAACTCCTGAACATCTGTTATTGAATCAAAATGCACAATAAAAATCTATTTTTTTAATAAAAAAACACGTCCCTCTGATGACAAAATGTATTGAACTGAATGGTGATTATGTGTAAAAATAATGTAATACTTATGCTGCAATCCATTTAAGTTTTATTAAGTTGTTTTTTAAAGCCTTGTAACCTTACATTCTGGATATCCCTCATACTATGAAAAATGGGAGATGTGGGCCATCCTTTTACACCAAGATGAATTTGCCAGAGGTTATGTATGGCTCATGATGGCAATCTCACCATGATGTGTGTGATATGTGGCACCAATGGGCCATTATGGATCAGGACCATACAGTGAAAAACATTTATTTCATCAGTGTGGACAAAATTTTCTGTCTGCCTATGTCATAAAAGGCTTCTGGCCAGAGGAGCAACACAGTCCGAGCCTGCATTTTGGAAATATAAATTACACTCTAAAGTCAGAAGAGTTTTTCTTCTCTTTCCCTTTCTGAAATGTGAAAGCAGTTTTCCAGGGGTAGGACAAAGTCAATGTCAGGACGAAGAATTGGCTCCAGGTGCTCATTTACAATAGACAATCCATCATAGGAGCCAGCAAGGGGAATAGCTCCCAGTTTCTGTGTCAAACAACTGAGATGTAAACTGCCATTTGGTGACAACGCTGTTGCGGTAGACCTCCTAGTCAGGAGAGAAGCCGACGCAGGAAAGGCAATAACCAGGAGATTCGTTTCAGAGTTTTCCTCTGGCGCCGAGGAGGGGAGAGAGACTCTAATATTCAAACATTTTCTGTTTGTCAGAAGAGATCAGAGGCAAGTTTGTTGCCAGCCAAGGAGAAAGGCAAGTTCTTTTCAAGCAATTCAAGGAGATTCTTAACTTACATGAACAAGAGGGAATGGATGGGAAATGGTGAGGAATAGTAAGCAGCCGAAAGGAGAAGGAAACGTGGCAAAAGTGTTGTACAAACAATTTTTTTAAATAGTGAAAATAAAGCAGGAATTTGCCCAGGCCTGGATTAACACTTTTTTACGCCCTAGGCCACACTTTAGAATTACGTCCCCTTTTAAGCCAACCTCTACTGCCCCTGCCCCCCCCCCACCACCACGCAGACCCACACTAGGCTGGCTTTCGCCATGGTGCCTCCGGAGCAGAAAGGAAAGGCAAATAGGCACCATCCCGCTACCTCCAAGGTCCCCATTCCCACCGGCTGGAAAGCTCCGCTGTACTCTGAAGGTCTTCTCAGGAGGCTTGGGGAGAGCACATCAGGTACAAACTCGCTCCAAAGGCACGCACAAGAGAGAGAGAGAGAGAGAGAGAGAGAGAGAGAGAGAGAGAGAGAGATGTCTGCTTGGCGAGCGTTCCCGCAGACCGAAGGAAAATTCAGGTTGGGGTTTGTGCAGCTTTTGTTCGGCTGCTCCCGAAGGCAGCAGAGCCAGACCCTGGCCTTGATCCTTCCCTCCCTCCCGCGGGTCCCTTTGGCCAAGCAGGCCACCCCGGTTTGGTCTGAGAGCGCAGGAGCAAGCCTGGGTTGGTGTGGTCTCGTGCTGCAGAACTGGGAGAGGTCCACCCAAGCAGCGCCCTTTTTCTCCCCTCTCCCTTCCTCCCTCTCTTCCTTACTTACTTGCTTTCTTTCTTTCCTCCTAGTTGCCTCCTTCTCCCCTCCCTCCCACCGCCCTCTCCCGGACTCTGCCGCTCGGCTCTGGCTGCAGGAATTTACAGTCTGCCACCAGGGTAGCCGGGCGAGTCGCCAAGGATGACTTCCCCAGGAGCCAGGAGGTCAGGCCAGCCAGAGACCCACAGGCAAATCAATGGATCAATGCGAGAGCCCCACTGCAGCCCAGAGAGCGAGAGACAGAGGGGACAAAGCAGAGACTTTGCCAGGAGAAGGAGCGAGAAGAGGCATGAGAAAGAAGGAAAGAGGGGTGCAGACCCGGTTTTTTTGGGTCCGTGATCTGCGCCCCCCCCCCCGGCTTACACTCCTAGGCCATGGCCTAGGTTGGCCTTATGGGTAATCCGGGCATTAATTTGCCATGAGGCAGCATTTTTCAATCTGGGGGTTGGGACCGCTGGGGAGGGGATGTGAGAGAGTTTCAGAGGGGTCACCAAAGACTATATATTATTTCTGATGGTCTTAAGAACCCCTTTGACAGAAAAGGTTGAAGATCTCTCTGCCTGTCCTACTCTTCCTTTTGTAGAAGCAGACGGCGAATCCTCCCACCAAAAGCCCCCCTCTGCTGTGATTGACCAGCCCCTCAGCCAGCCTCTCAGCCAAGGGGAGGGCTATTTCTGAGACTCCAAGGAGGGAGGAGAAAGCAGGCATGCTTGGAGCATGGCAGCATTGTGAACATGTGCAAGCGAGGGAGAGCGTGTGAGGCTGGAGGGAGGCTCACACCAGCAAGTCCCTTCACGATATGGTGGTTCTATGTGGGAGGTTTGAGCCAATTCTATCATTGGTAGGGTTCAGAATGTTCTGTGATTGTAGGTGAAAAATCCATCCCAGCAGCTACAACTCCCAAATGTCAAGGTCTATTTTCGCCAAACCACCAGTGTTCACATTTAGACATATTGAGTATTTGAGTCAAGTTTGGTCCAAATCTATCACTGTTGGACACAGGCCCCACAGAGCCCGCGATGGGATGGCGGCAGCGGCACCCCTTCCCCTCGGACCCACCCCGATGCCCTTCTCCTCGGGCCAGACAGAATCAGATGCCGGGCTGGATCTGGCCCACAGGCTGAAGGTTGCCCACCCCTGCTCTGGATGTTCTTCTTGGCTTTCCTTTGCGAATGAAGATTCAGGAACAACTCATCCCATGCTTTCTACAAGCGGATTGATGACTAAAAGTTGGATGTGTCCTTCGAGCCTGTGCAATGGATTTTTCTGGTGGAGCGCAGCGTGCACAGAATTGGCCTCACCCTTTAAACCAAAGGTTTGTTTGCCAGAGCCTAGCAAGCTTAGGACAGTGGCAGCAAGGTCCTCAGGTCGTAGGTTTGATTCGAGTGTCCTTCTCTAGATGGTTGACCTTACAGGGTTAGACAAGCAGGTTTGAAATTAGAGTTTTCCTTCTCTTAGGATGGTTGCCAAAAGGCTAGAGAGCCCATCCTGCCCTTTGACGCTCTGTCAGACCTTTCGGTTGTGACCTATTTGGCATAGGAGGCCCTACCGGTGACTATTATGCCACCACCAGAATAGCTCACAACTTCATTAGGGTACGCAAGCCTCTCCCCCATGACAAGGGGGCGCCAATTGATGTAGGTGAACTACAACTCCCAAACTCAAGGCCAATGCCCACCAAACTCTTCCAGTATTATCTGTTGGTCATGGGAGTTCTGTGTGCCAAGTTTGGTTTAATTCAATCATTGGTGAAGTTCAGAATGCTCTTTGATTGTAGGTGAACTATAAATCCCAGCAACCACAACTCCCAAATGACAAAATCAATCCCCCCAACCCCACCAGTATTCAAATTTGGGCATTTTGGGTATTTGTGTCAAATTTGGTCCAGTGAATGAAAATACATCCTGCATATCCAATATTTACATTGCGATTTATAACAGTAGCAATGATAATTTTATGGTTGGGCATCACCACAACATGAGGAACCATATTAAGGGGTCATGGCATTGGGAAGGTTGAAAACCACTGCTCTTACCAATCTAGGAGTTGTGTGCCAGAAACCTCTAATCATCTATATTTACGAATCTGAATCCAATAAAAGAAGTCAACCTAATATAACAAAGCAAGCAATTACCAGAAGTGGAAAGTCCAAACAAAGTTATGTCAAAGAGTGCCAAATGGTAACCAAGAAAACATAATGATGAAAGCATGAATAGAAACGTATTTCCCTTTAAAATCCTTTGATGAGTTTGTTCATTTGCAAACAATTCGCCAGAGCCAATTTTTAAAAAGGGAGAGAGAGATCGGAGATCCAAATTCTTGTGGCAACTTATTACTCGGAAGACTAACAGTAAGGACGACCTCAATTGATATGGTGCTGGAGCTTGATGCAATTTGTTTTTGGATAATTTAATTTGCAAGCAGTTAATATTCACAGGCCAGGACCCAGCAAATTAAATCACATTTTGAGATGCTCCAATTTGATTAGCCTCTCTGTTTATTAATAGAGGCTGTTATCCAGAATGCCAAGCACTGGGATATGGGAGTAGCCTCTTTCCGAACAAATGTAGAGGAAATACAACTGCCCAGATCCTGCTGTGTTCCTCCTGTTTGTAAACTAGTATGTCCTTCTAAGGCAAGGATATTTCTTTGAAATATTAGATGTGAGAGAACATAAGAACATAAGAAGAGCCATGCTGAATCGGGCCTCAGCCCATCTAGTCCAGCATTCTGTGTCACACAGTGGCCCACTAGTTGTACACAGGGATCTCTAGCAGAAAGGAGGGCAAAACCCTCACCTGCTCCCGACCCCCCACAACCAGTACCCGGGGAAATCCTTCCTGCCTCCATCAACACAGAGGTGGCACTTGGATGTCCATTTCAGTAGCTACTGATTCCCTTGGTATCCATGAATCTGTCTAATCCTGCCTTGAAGCTGTCCAGGCTGACAGCTGTCACAACCTCCTCTGGAAGTGAGTTCCATAACCCAATGACCCTTTGGGTGAAGAAATATTTCCCTTATCTGTCCTAACTTTCCTGCCTTGGAACTTCAGGAGTGCCCCTAGTCCTAGTGTTGTGTGACAGAAAAAATATTTTCTCTATTCACCTTTTCTATCCCATGCATGATTTTATACACTTCGATCAAGTCACCTCTTAAACGCCGTCTTTCAAGGCTGAAAAGACCAAGGCGTTGCAACCTGATTTCATAAGGGAACTGCTCCATCCCTTGGATCATTCTTGTTGCCCTTCTTTGTACCTTTTCCAGTTCCGTTATACACAGCAATACCATAAAGCAGTGTTTTTCAACCTTTTTTGAGCCACGGCACATTTTTTACATATACAAAATCCTGGGGCACACCACCAACCAAAATGACACAAAATGACACTCTAACACAGTAATACATATAGTTAATATGTTTTTTAATGTATTTATACACTCAGGGTGAAACCTGGGCCTGTTTTGATGAACACAGCATAGATATCCTGGCAGGAATGGCAGAAAGACACAAACTTCCCACCAAGAACTCCCATAACCAAGAGAAAGTACTATAAGAGTTTGGTGGGTATTGACCTTGAGTTTTGGAGTTGTAGTTCACCTATATCCAGAGAGCACTGTGGACTCAAACAATGATGGATCTGGACCAAACTTGGTACAAATACTGAATATGCCCAAATGTGAACACTGGTGGAGTTTGGGGAAAATAGATCTTGACAATTGGGAATTGTAGTTGCTGGAAGAGAAGGGAGGGGAGAGAGAGAGAGAGGCAGAAGAGAAGGGAGAGGGGAGCACGCGAGGCAGAAGGCAAGGGTAAGAGAGAGTGAGGTGGAAGAGAAGGGAGGGGTAAGAGAAAGTAAGGCAGAAGAGAAGGGAGGGGGAGAGAGCGAGGCAGAAGAGAAGGGGAGAGAGGGGGAGAGCGAGGCGGAAGAGAAGGGTGAGAGAAAGTGAGGCAGAAGAGAAGGGAGGGGGAGCGCGTGAGGCGGAAGGGAAGGGTGAGAGAGAGTGAGGCAGAAGAGAAGGGGAGAGCGCGTGAGGCGGAAGGGAAGGGGGAGAGAGAGCGAGGTGGAAGAGAAGGGAGGGGTGAGAGAGAGCGAGGCAGAAGAGAAGGGAGGGGGAGCGTGCGAGGCGGAAGGGAAAGGAGGGGGGAGAACTCCCATGACCTACAGATAATACTGGAAGAGTTTGGTGGGCATTGACCTTGAGTTTGGGAGTTGTAGTTCACCTACATCCAGAGAGTATTGTGGACTCAAATAATGATAGATCTGGGCCAAACTTGATTCGAATACTCAATATGCCCAAATGTGAAAACTGGTGTTCAGGGGGAAATAGACTTTGACATTTGAGAGAAGAGAGAATGAGTTGTAGTTGCTGGGATTTAAAGTTCACCTACAATTAAAAAAAACATTCCTAACCCCACAAATGATAGAATTGGGCCAAACGTCCCACACAGAACCCATATGCCTTGAAGGGACTCACTCGTGTAAGCCTCCCTCTAGTCCAGGGGTGGGCAATTACTGGCCCTCCAAGTGTTTTGGACTTCAACTCCCAGAAATTCTAACAGCTGGTAAACTGGATAGGATTTCTGGGAGTTGAAGTCCAAAACACCTGGAGGGCCAGTAATTGCCCACCCCTGCTCTAGTCCCACATGCTCTCCCTTGCCCACACATGTGCACTATGCTGCCATGCATCAAGCACGCCTTATTAATATCCAACATTTTTCCTATCCAGTGTCCTGCCAGCCCATTTATGCTGCATAAGCGAGACTCTACTGCAGTGTTTCTCAACCCGTGTGCCGGGGCACACTAGTGTGCCGTGAGCAATCATCAGGTGTGCCGTGGGAAATTGGAAACTCCAGGAAGGGGGGGGGGGAGTCTAGTGTGTTGAAGTATAAAAACCCTAAGAAACCTACCTCAATAAAGGCACAAAATTACAAACACCCCCCCCCCCCATTGTCTACTTGGTCTCTCCCTCTCCATGCATTGGGAACACCCACCTCCCTTTCCCCAAGTAGAGACCTCTTCTTGCCTCCTGGGGGTTCTGTGTGGGAAGTTTGGCCCAGTTCTATCATTGGTGGGGTTCAGAATGCTCTTTGATTGTAGGAGAACTATAAATCACAGCAACTACAACTCCCAAATGTCAAGGTCTATTTCCCTGAACTCCATCTGCATTCATATTTGGGCATATTGAGTATTCATGCCAAGTTTGGTCCTGATCCAACATTGTTTCAGTCCACAGTGCTCTCTGGATATAGGTGAACTACAACTCCAAAACTCAAGGTCAATGCCCACAAAATTCTTATAGCATTTTCTCTTGTTTATGGGAGTTCTGTGTGGGAAGTTTGTGTCTTTCTGCCATTCCTGCCAGGATATCTATGTTGTGTTCATCGAAACAGGCCCAGGTTTCACACTGAGTGTATAAATACATTTAAAAACATATTAACTATATGTATGACTGTGTTAGAGTGTCAGTTTGTGTCATTTTGGTTGGTGGTGTGCCCCAGGATTTTGCAAATGTAAAAAGTGTGCCGCGGCTCAAGAAAGGTTGGGAAATACTGCTCTACTGTACATCAGTTTAACAGCCTGAGAAACCTAATTGCCTTGCATGGATGCCATTTTCCCAACAACAACAAAAATTGGCATCATTTTCCAAAGGTTATTATTTCTAACAAGGCAATGCCTTTCCAAAGATCATAAAATCTCCAAGAAGTTCTGGAGATTTCCATTTTCTAAAAATATGCCGGCCAATACAATCTATGAATGAGAAAAGCACAAGGTGACTATTAATTAATTAATATTAATAATTAATAATTAATTAAAAATTAATATTAATTAATGTGAGCCATTGGGAATGGTGGTATATAAATTTGAAATAATAAATTAATGAATAAATAATTTGAAGAAAAAGTAAACAGATATGGAATTGAAAATAAAAGACATTTACTACAGAAAGAGGGGAGGTCTTGGAGGCTTAAACCACTGGAAGAACTAAGAAAAATAGACGAAGAAATTACCTGGCTCCAATACCTACAAATGAAGGAATATTATAAAATAGACATCAAAACAGGCTTTTGTGATCAGGAGACAATATTTATTTATTTCGGGATTTTACCCAGCTCTTCTCAACCCCCAAGGGGGGGACTCAGAG
Organism: Anolis apletophallus; assembly: GCA_030556195.1. NCBI lineage: Eukaryota > Metazoa > Chordata > Lepidosauria > Squamata > Anolidae > Anolis > Anolis apletophallus. The sequence continues at coordinate 10,052,673 of JARBWK010000016.1, forward strand.
CGGCTTACAGTACGGCACAATTCGATGCCCACATAATAACAATATAAAACCCCAAAACACTTCAACAATTAAAATACATTAAAATACATTAAAATACAACTACATTAGCACCATACACATTCTCTCTGGATTAAAACAATGTTCAGTCCAGAAAAACATTGGCCATAATCACCCACTTTCATTAAAAACCAATCTAAAATGCTGCCTTGTGCTGGTGTACAAAATGCCTGTTCCCACAGCCAGGATTTTACTTTTTCCTGAAGGCCAGGAGGGATGTGGTGGATCGTACATCAATAGGAAGCGCATTCCACAGGCGGGAGCCACCACCGAGAAGGCCTATCCTCGTCCCCACCAGCCTCATCTGAGACGTAGGCGGGAGCGAGAGCAGGGCCTCCCGGATGATCTTAGATTACGAGGTGGGACATAGCGGCTGATGCGTTCGACAAGTAAGCTGGGCCAGAACCGTATAGAGCTTTAAAGGTCAAAACCAGCACTTTGAATTGAGCCCGGAATTGGACAGGCAGCCAGTGGAGCTGACACAACAGGGGGGTGGTATGCTCCCTGTATGTAGCTCCCGTTAGCAATCTGGCTGCTGCCCGCTGGACTAATTGCAATTTCCGAACTGTCTTCAAAGGCAGCCCCACGTAGAGTGCGTTGCAGTAATCTATTCGGGATGTGACCAGAGCGTGGACGACCGTAGCCAGATCAGACTTCCCAAGGTACGGGCGCAGCTGGCGCATGAGTCTTAACTGTGCAAAAGCTCCCCCGGCCACCACTGAGACTTGGGGTTCCAGGCTCAGCGATGAATCCAGGATCACTCCCAAGCTGCGAACCTGCGTCTTCAGGCGGAATATAACCCCATCCAACACAGGCTATAACCCTATGCCCTGTTCGGCCTTGCGACTGACCAGGAGGACCTCTGTCTTGTCTGGATTTAGTTTCAATTTGCTAGCCCTCATCCAGTCCGACACAGCGGCCAGGCACCAGTTCAAGGTTTGGACAGCCTCCATGGTGACAGGTGGGAAGGAGTGACAGATCTGGACATCATCTGCGTACAGATAACACCTTACTCTGAAACTCCGAATGATCTCTCCCAGCGGTTTCATGTAGATGTTGAATAACATCGGGGACAGAACTGAACCCTGAGGGACTCCACAGGACAACGGCTGTGGAGCCGAACAGGTGTCACCCAATGACACCTTCTGGGTACGACCTTCCAGGAAGGATTGGAGCCACTGCAGAGCAGTACCGCCAAGCCCCATGTCTGCAAGGCGACCCAGAAGGATACCGTGGTCAACGGTATCGAAAGCCGCTGAGAGGTCCAGCAGAACCAACAGGGACACACTCCCCCTGTCGAGTTCCCGGCGTAGATCATCTACCAAGGCGACCAAGGCTGTTTCAGTACCATGTCCCGGCCTAAAGCCAGACTGTGCCGGATCAAGAGTAATGAATTCAGAAAGAAAAGGAAAGAGTAATGAACTCAGAAAGAAAACAAATCAAAATGCTCTACAATCAACTACTGGAATGGGGCACCGAGCAAGAACTGGTAAAAGAAAATATGATAAGCTGGGCAAAAGATCTGGGACACCCAATACGCTTAAAAGACTGGGAAGACATCTGGAAGGAGAGGACCAAGTATTCAGGATTCACATCAGTAACTGAAAATTGGTACAAGATGTTCTTTCGTTGGTACTTAACACCCTCCAAATTAGCAAAGATCTACAGTCATGTAAGCGACAAGTGCTGGAGATGTCAAGGGCATAAGGGAACATTTATGCATTGTTGGTGGGATTGCCAAAAAATAAAATAAAAATTGGAAAAATGTCCATGTACACACGCAGAAAATCTTGAACTATAATCTTCAATTCAAGCCAGAATATTATCTTCTCAACATCTTGAAAGATGATATCGAGAAAAATCAAGATAAACTTTTCTTCTATACATCAGCCGCAGCAAGATTAGTCATTGCTAAAAGCTGGAAAAACAAGGATCCCCCAGAGCTAGAGGACTGGTTGCTCAAATTAAGAAACTAATGGATTTTGATATCTTAAAAGATCTAGTCAATGACCAAAGGGGCAAGAATAGAACCGATTGGAATCAGGTCATAACATATCTAAAGGAAGTAAAACTTAAGCAAAATTAAGAAAACACCCAAGTGAAACCCAAATCAAAACAAAGTTTAAGTGGCGCTGGACAGAAAATATAAGGGAAGTTTGGATATTACAAGCAAACAATTGGACCCCGCAGACTGGACTGGAAGATCTATCAGCAATCTTTTAGGACTTTGAGACTTTCTATTTTCCTATCTACATATTCTCCTCTTTTCTGACATTTTACTCTTCTATCTCTCTCTTTATCTTTTTTTTCTCCTTTCTTTTTTTCCTTTCATTCCTCTCCATGTTCCCTTTCCTTTTTCATCTTTTCCCCACTTATCTACTTACCTTAACTCTATACCAGGGGTGCTCAGAACGGTGATCGCGATCACCAGGGTGATCTTCGGGCCTCATCCTGGTGATCTTCAGGCCCCTGACCAGGTTTTTGCTGTTGGTCCTCTTCACGTGCCCCTCCGACGTTGCTCCTCCCCACTCCCTGCTCGCGCACCGCCTCCAAAAGCTCCAGAGTCCAAGAGGCAGAATGGGCCCCCTCTTTTGGATTCCTCTTCCTCCCTCCGTCCTTCTCCAGCCACTCAGAGTCGTAGGAGACCAAAGGGGGCGGGCCTGGATGACGCGATGCATGGCTGGCCCCGCGCGCATGCGCAGAAGCGCCCATTCTGCCTCTCGGACTTCTCGTGAGCTCTTGGAGGTGGCACGCATGCTGGCGGCATGGAAATAGGAGCAACGACGGAGGAGAAGAAGAAGGACGCTTTGGGGTCATTTCCTTACCGCATCTCAAAGGTCGGTCTTTTTACTTTGGGGTGGGTGCTTGATTGTTCTGTGGCATGTCTCTTTGTTTATTTTTAATGTTTAAAAATGGCCTTTTAACTCCAAAGCCTCTTTGCTTGCTTTGTTCCTTGAGAAATATTTGTTGGGGAATATGGAAATGTGGGAGAAATGGGGTGGTTGGATGTATTTTTGCATGCCCCTTTGTTTACCTTGCTGCGTATTAAATGGCCTTGCAGTTCATCAGCCTCTCTTCTTACTTTCTGGCTGATAATATGTGTGGTAATATGGCAGTGTGGGAGAAATGGGGTGGTTGGATGTATTTTTATGCTCTGTTTTATATTGTTGTTATTAAATTGAAATGTTGATGTTTTATAACTTCATTTTATGTAAACTGCCCTGAGCCTGTTGGAAGGAGCGGAACATAAAAATGAATAATAAATATAAATAAATAAATAAGAAAATAGTTATACGTTTTACATTTCTGGGTAGGTGATCTTTGGGACTTGGTTTTTTAATCAGTAGCTCCCATGCTGAAAAAGTGTGAGCACCCCTGCTCTATACCTTCTATACTCTCCGTTTTATTATATATGTTAAAATATCTCAATAAAAAATATTCCAAAAAAAGAAAAAGAAAATAAAAAACATTTAAGCTGGGGGAAAAATCGAGAAATGAAAGGAATCCAAAAGCCAGACCCAATCCCACTCTCTTAACCCACAAAGTTTTCCCTCCAAGGGATGTAAAGGAACGTGTCTTGAAATATACATCAAAGGTGGCCAAAGGATGCCAATCATAATAGCAGTGAACACTTCCCCCACCCCCTCCATCTCTCTCTTTTTCCGCTGCAGGGGATTTCTTTGGCCTGAAAAGGAAATCCCCAACAGATTGAGAGAAGAGGGAATGAGAAAGCTTTATCTCAAAATGGGGTTTTCTCCAACTGTTAAAAATTAAGTTGTATTGCGGCTGGTTTGTCTTCTCGTGATTATGCGAGCAGCTTTCCCGCAAGCCGGAGAAGACAGAGTCAAAACATCCCAATTAAAGTGCCTGTTGTTTATTTTTGGAGAGCGTAATTCATATTTATCCCTTTCCCCGGCTTGTTTCTTATTAACAAATAATTTCGGCTTGTTTATTATATGCTCCTGAGCCGGCACACAATTCCCCTTGTTGAAAATATAGTCAGATCAATGGTAATAACACCGGAGTTAGAAGGAAGGTGGGGAGATCCCCGTTCTGATACCTTAATCTACTTTGCAAAGCTTTGAAGGACTCGGCTGTGCCGTGCAATGTTTTATTAAGTCAACTTTTGTTCCATTTATTCAAATCATGCGTCTGTCATTTATGGACGAGTGCAGGGAAAACATATCTGTTGCATTGTTCCTTTTCTCTTTACAGTTCAGGGATTTTCCTCCCCCCTACCCCCCCCAATCCATATTCTGCGCTACAGCTCTTAGGAAATTATTAATGATTTATATGCTATGTGCCAAAGAGGGAGAGTGTAGGCTTTCTCCCTTGCTGCAGCCAAGGATAAAATAGCTGGATACCAGATGAGCAGACCGGTTTGTGTTCAAAGTCAAAAATAATACTTACCGATAGATCCTTACAGTGATCTTCATATACTTCAAGAGTTAAATCAGTGTCTCTCAACCTTCCTAATGTCGCAACCCCTTAATGCAGTTCCTCATGTTGTGGTGACCTCCAACCATGACATTATTTTTGTTGATACTTCATAACTTTTTTGTTCGTGTCAGGAGTGACTTGAGAAACTGCAAGTTGCTTCTGGTGTGAGAGAATTGGCCATCTGCAAGGATGTTGCCCAGGGGATGCCCAGATATTTGATATTTTTCTTTTTACCATCCTTGTGGGCAGGCCCGGATCATGGCCTTTTGGCGCCCTAGGCCAAAGGCTCTACCCCCGTGCCCAGCTCCGCCCTGCCCCCGGCTCCGCCCCCGCCTCCTCACCGGCATGAGGAGGAGGAAGGAAAGCCCCACCCCCGGAGCTGATGCCATGCATGTGCGGCAGTGGCCCCAAGGGTGGGGCCTCCCCATGGCTCCTCCCTCCCTCCTAAAGCCACCCTGCCGGCCTCAGAAGCGGCCAAAATCACCCTTTTCAGGCCGGCATGGAGGCTTTAGGAGGGAGGGTGGAGCCGTGGGGAGCCTCTCCACGGCTCCTCCCTCCCTCCTAAAGCCTCCATGCCAGCCTGAAAAGGGCGATTTCGGCCGCTTCTGAGGCCGGCATGATGGCTCCCCGCAGCATCGGCTCTGGGGGTGGGGCTTTCCTTCCTCCTCGTGCCGGCAAGAAGGCAGGAGCAGAGCCGGGGGGTGGGGCGGAGCGGGGGCGGGGGCAGAGTCTTTGGAGCTGAGGGGAGCATAGCAAAGGGGGGCAGCGGGGCGACTGTGGATGGCACTTCCACCGCCGCGTGCATGCACACTTTTAAATTTTTTATTAATTTTTAATTAATTTTTTGGGGTTTTTTTTACTTTTTGGGGGCGGACCTGCTGGCCGCCCATGGCTGCCGCCATAGGCCATGGCCTAGGGTGGCCTTATGGGTAATATGGGCCTGCTTGTGGGAGACGAATGTTGCTGTCCTTGAGCAAGCAGGGATCACCAGCATTGAGGCCATGCTATTGAGAATACAGCTGCGCTGGGCAGGGCACATCTCTAGGATGAAGGACCACCGCCTCCCAAAGATACTACTCTATGGTGAACTCGCCACGGGTCAGCGCAAGAGAGGCACCCCCAAAAAGAGATATAAGGACTCCCTGAAACAACATCTCAGGCTCAGCCAGATTTATCACTAACAATGGTCCACCCTGGCCTCACATCGGGAGGCATGGAGACACACTGTCCACAATGCTGCGGCCTCTTTCGAGAAGACACACCGAATGGGTCTCAACAACGCAGAAAGAACCGCAACTTGGAAACAACATCACCCAAGGAGACTTTCTGCTGTGCTTTCTGCAACTGAACATGCCTATCTCAGATTGGCCTTTTTAGTCATCAACGCACTTGTAAAAAGAGTGGGATGAATCCTTCCTAAGAATCTTTGTTCGCGAAGTCATGTCTAGAGAGAAATAAATACATAAATAAATAAATAACATGTGTTTTCTGTTGGTCTTTGGTGATCCCTCTGGAACCCCCTGGCGGCCCCCCCCCCCGGGTCCCAACCGACCCCCATGTTGAGAAACACTGCATCATACAAATAAATCAAGAAAATATATTCATTTAATATTCTACTGCAATATAAGACAAAACGTTGAATAAATAATTGTCCTTTCCCCCTTCTCTGAGTGAGTAATTGCTTCTATTTCTTCCAAACTCCAAAAATAAGTTTGGTCCTTCATTCCAATTCAAGAATTATTTGGTAGTTTACGAATTGTGAAAACCTATGTGGAATGCTTGATTTTGAAACCCCTTGGAATTTCTCAAGCAAAAGAGCGAAAATATGTATTTTAAGTGCCCGAAGCTACAGATATAATTGTTAATTAGTTTTTTCCCCTAGGTTATCTTGAATATTTCTCTTGTTTTCCTTTTTAGTACATTAAGACTGGAGATGTGCATTAAGAGCAAAATTGGAGATGTGTATTAAACCTCGCTATCTCGAAAACAGACAATTGCATTTAATTGTTTCAAGAATGGGAAAGCCCTGGGCAATTATTAATGGCTTAATCCCAGGCAGAGTGTACTAACACACATTCCATTGTTTAGACAACAGAACGGCAGTCGTAAAACACACTGCGCTTGTGTAACACACATTAAAAAAGCTTATTCGGATGTCTGTAGTGATTACAACGTGGGGGGAAATGTGGGTTCCCCCCCCCCAGATGACAAGACAGCTGATGCAAAGAACATTTTGTACAGCAATATGCTGCTCAAGAAACAATTTGCAAGTCATCAGTAACAGCATTGACCTTTTTATTTGAAATTTCCATTGGTGCCATTTTCCACATGGGATTAGCATTCAAGGTAGAAGACGGATTTCTAGTCTGCAGAGAGAATTATGAATTTTTACCCTATCTCAGTGTAGCCAAGTGGAAAGGGAGAAAACTGTACTTTGGTCTTTCCTTTAACATCCAAGCTCCTCCAATGTTTTATACTTACTTACTTAGGCGGTCCCTCGTTGATCAAGTAAGATTATCTTCCAGGTTTGTTGTACTGGCGGTGGCTATGTAAGTGACTATTCTTAACCTGCATGTTCTCCTGCAGTGAGGGCATCGGTTTCCAAGTGGGAGGTGGTTCCGGTCGGGATTGGCTTGACGTGCCTTCCACTTGGCAATTTTCTCTCTTTTGCCTTCCATTCGTGCTTCTTCAAATTCTACAGCACTGCTGGTCACAGCTGACCCCCAGCCTTGAATGGTGTCATGGGACAAAGCTCTATGTGCCGAAGGCCTTGAGAGCGAAGGTCCTGGCGCAAGCACATGACTCCAAGATGTCGGGCCACTTTGGATTTACTAAAACCTTAAAGCCGTTAGCCAGGCAATTTTGGTGGCCCACATTGCACAAAGATGTAAAGGACTATCTGGCTGAATGTGTAGTATGTGCTAAGACCAAGCAGAAGGTGGGCAGGCCAACGGGATTGCTACAGTCGGTCGCCAATCCTTCCGTACCCTGGTCAGAAATTGCAATGGACTTCATTGTAGATTTGCCTGTGAGCAATGGCTACACTATAATATGGACTGTGATAGATTTGTTTTCTAAGCAGGCCCACTTTGTCTCACTGAAGAGACTCCCCTCAGCCCCCGAGTTAGCTAAGCTTTTCACCCATCATGTGCTTTGCCTGCATGGGTGCCCAAAGAGGGTTATTATAGACCGAGGCCCTCAATTTACGTCCAAGTTCTGGAAGACCTTCCTGTCTTATTTGGGGGCAGAGAGGGCTCTGAGTACAGCTTTTCACCCTGAGACCGATGGGGCAACCAAGAGGGTGCAAAAGACATTGCAACAGGACTAGTGGGGCCCCCTGTTAGATGTATCCAAATATTGCTATAACAATTCAGACCATGCCTCCACAGGCATCTCTCCATTTAATGCCGTGAGTGGCCAAGACTTTCCCCTGTTCCTGGCCATTGCAGGGGGCCCCACGGCTGAGTGGTCCCCTGAGGACTGGGGAGCCAAGGTGGCAGCGGCCTGGCCAGACATTCAGGAGACGCTGGACTTGCTGGTGTGAGCCTCACTCCAGCCTCACATGCTCTCACTCACCTATACATGCGCACCACACTGCCATGCGCCAAGCATGCTTGCTCCCCCCTCCCCGCTTGGAGTCTCAGAAACAGCCCTCCCCTTGGTTGAGAGGCCAGCTGAGAGGCCACCCAATCACAGCAGGAGGAGGGCTTTTGGTGGGAGGATTTGCCGTCTATTTCCAAAAAGGAAGCAAAGGACAGACAGAGAGATCTTCAGCCTTCTCTGCCAAAAGGTTTCCTAAGCCCATAAGAAATATGTGTTTTTGATGGTCTTTGGTGACCCCTCTGAAACCTCCTCATGACCCTCCAAGGGGTCCTGACCCCCAGGTTGAGAAACACTGCTTTAAACTGACTTTGATCCATAGGGATATTGTGAAGTTTGCTTGGAATTCTGGAGTATTCCATGGATTCAGGAAAGTTTGGAAAGTAGGATGGGTTTGGCTCACTCCATTGTCCAGATGAGTCACCAACAACATCACCCTTTCCTTGCACCCATCAACATAGAGAAATGGGGTGGATCGTGTCCATGAACTGCCACTGCAGCTGCCATTCAACAATGGGGCTCTGTCCAAGGTCCTGGTATTTGCAATCTCCTTTATTGACATAGAGGAGCCCCGGTGGCACAGTGGGTTAAAACACTGAGCTGCTGAAACGTTGCCTGTTCGAATCCAGGAAGTGGTGTGAGGTCCCAGTTAGCCTCAGCATCTGCCAACCTAGCAGTTTGAAAACTTGCAAATGTTAGTAGATCAATAGGTACTGCTCTGACAGGAAGGTAACAGTACTCCATGCAGTCATGCCAGCCACATGACCTTGGAGGTGGCTATGGACAACGCTGGCTCTTTGGCTTAGAAATGAGCACCAACCCCCAGAGTCAGACACAACTGGACTTAATGTCAGGGGAAAACATTTACCTAACCTTATTGACATCAGAACAAGGTGCCTACAGAACAGGCTTCAAGAAGGGGAGTGATCTTTTCCTCCTTCTTCATGGCCATGCAGGCCCGCCATACTGACATCAGCAGTGTAACCAGAAAGAAGGAAAGCAGATTGATCTCTCCTTCTTGTTGATCATGCTCTAGCAGGGCTGCCCAGGAAGTCGATCGCGATTGACTGGTCGATCTCAGGACCGAAGGAGGTCGATCCCAGCTGGATGGGGCACTTCTAGAGGGGACAGAGCCATGCCGTGCCAAGCCCCGCCCCCTCCCCTGGCTTCGGCACTCCCAGCAGCTTCTCCCGGCTTGAGGATGGCACTGCCAAGCCAGTGGTGGCATAGCACAAGGCTGGCTTGGCATTGCCATCCTCAAGCCTGGAGAAGCTGCTGGGAGCTCCAAAGCCAGAGGGGAGGGGGCGGTGGGGGCTTGGCACGGCCTGGCTCTGCTCCCCTCTGGCTTCCGCTCTACCAGCAGCTTCTCCAGGCTTGAGGATGGCAGTGCCAAGTCAGCCTTGTGCTAGCTATGTCACCACTGCCTTGGCATTGCCATCCTCAAGCCTGGAGAAGGTGCTGGGAGCTCAACTTCCGCTCTACCAGCAGCTTCTCCAGGCTTGAGGATGGCAATATGGGATATACACTTCAATACACGACAGAGTAATCACTATTGCAACTTCTATACACACTGCTAAACCACAATGTTTAAAGGGGCAGTGTCAAAGGAATACCAAGACATAGCATATAGGTAAAAACCACTATATTGTATGGCAGTATATGCTCAATAGCAGAACAATATTACAAACAGTACAATGTAATGCAAATAATCAATCATGTGATTAATACACAGTATGAGCATGAATCACAGGCCCATATACATGGTTGGGCGAAGGAGTATTCCACTTGGCACTAATTAACCCTTAGTGAAGTCCAGCTGATTGCAGCCCGGGAGATAACTCACAAGAGCAATCTGTATTGAAACGCGGAAACGCGAAATCTCTCGTTTCGACTTTGAGTCTAAATTGGTCTACTACAATACTGGGGAGGAGCGGTCAGAAGTGATCAGCGCCCTGAGGAAGCGGTTACGCGAAACGGCCATCTTGGCGTCGTCAGCTTACCTCCAGCCGTTGGCGCCTGCCCACCATAGCAGCCACCAGCTCTGGCACCTACTCAGTCGCAGGTCCATGGGTCACTACACCCAGGGCTTCACTAAGGGTTACTCAGTGCCAAGTGGAATACTCCTTCGCCCAACCATGTATATGGGCTTGTGATTCATGCTCATACTGTGTATTAATCACATGATTGATTATTTGCATTACATTGTACTGTTTGTAATATAGTTCTGCTATTGAGCATATACTGCCATAAAATATAGTGGTTTTTACCTATATATGCTATGTCTTGGTATTCCTTTGACACTGCCCCTTTAAACATTGTGGTTTAGCAGTGTGTATAGAAGTTGAGGATGGCAATGCCAAGCCAGTGGTGGCATAGCTAGCACAAGGCTGGCTTGGCACTGCCATCCTCAAGCCTGGAGAAGCTGCTGGTAGAGCAGAAGCCAGAGGGGGCGGAGCCAGGCTGCGCCAAGCCCCACCCCCTCCCCCCTCCAGCCATGAAGAGGTAGGTAGATCTTTCTGACTTGGTTTTATTATAAGTAGCTCGCATGTTGAAAAAGTGTGGGCACCCCTGCTCTAGAGTTTTGCCTGGATCCGGTGAATCAAAAACCCCATTACAGTTCGCAAAACAGATAAGCCAAGAGAAGAAAAAGCATAAGGAGGAGGGTGTAAATTCAAACATGTTAACTGCATATATATCCAAATACGATAATAAAATACACCCAAATCATGTCAGATTATTGCCTGGATAACTTTCAGGCTCTCTTTTCAATTCCACTATATAAAGATGTTGTCAATGCTTTTGTGATGGGGAAATCGCTATCTGCAAAATAAATAGGCTGCCATCCACTAAGAGGGTGCACAGAAAAGCGAGATTGTCTGAGGCTGTCATAAAAATGTGAGACGGTTTCAGTTTCATTAGACCCACAAGGGCAAACGTGGCTATGAAAAGAAATTTGCTCATACTGTCCTCTTGAGAAAAGGGAAGGCAAACCTTATTTCATCCCAATATATCAGGGGTGGGCAATTGTTTTTTCCAAGGGGCCACACGAAAGCCAAAAAATATTATGGAGGGCCGCACCTAAAGGCTGAACTACATTCTAATCTACATTATTTATTTACTATATTTACTATATATTACACATCATTAATATTAACATATTCATATATCAAGAAATATTCATATATTATTAGTATTAATCTCATAATTATTATATTATAGTATATATATATAGGCATTATAATATATTGAAATTATAATATAATATAACATTATTATATTATATTATTTATTATTATATTATTATTAAAATTATTATAAAATTATTATAAAAACCACTAAAATAAAATAAAAAGGAATTCAAGAAGACAAGGTGTGAACCAAGATAGAGGCTGACATCCTGAAGAGAGGAAGGATCCCAAGATGGAATGGCCCAATGGACCCTCCACCCACTCTCACCCCCAGCTGTTCCCCAACTGATCGCCCTGCTATGGAGTGCCTTCCATCCCTGGGCCTGCAGGCTGGAGGAGCGGTGGCTTTGGAGTCTCTGCCATCCCTGGAGGCGATCCGGGCCTGCAGGGGGAGCACTCGGCGATCTGAGGTGGCTAATCGCCCTGGCGACCCGGAAGACGATCAAGTCTTCCAGGTCACCAGAGTGATCAGCCCGCGCAGGTCGCCGAGTGCTCCCACTGCAGCCCGGATTGCCTCCAGGAATGGCAGGCACTCCAAAGCCGCCACTCCTCCAGCCTGTCTGCCAAAACAAGCCCCACAGAGCCCGCGATGGGATGGCGGCAGCGGCACCCTTTCCTCTTGGCCCCGCCCCCGATGCCCCTCTCCTCAGGCCAGACAGAACCGGTTGCCGGGCCAGATCTGGCCCGCATATATTATATTTAACCCGCGATGCTTCTGAGCTGGGGAGGGAGGGAGGGAAGAGTGGAGGGCTTGCTCTCCATTCTTCCCTCCCAGCTGGCATAAGGAATAATAACGAAAATTCATTATTAATTACGTTTCAATCACGAAATTTATTTAACATTTTTTGGATTAATTTCTATAACGACCCAGCAACGGAAATTCCCCCGCACACGAGTTTAGAATCACATTTTTTATGGCTCAACCACCCCTACTATGAAGCATGACAGTTAAGACTGGTCAAGCTGCATTAACTCCACAGTGGAGGTGCCTCCTAAAAGTTGAATGCAGACCCAATTGAATATGTTTCCTATTGGCTCACAAAACAGCTAGAGAGCTTAAAGGCTGAAAGTAATTTATGCGCTGGGAGAGCAAAACCTTCTTTATGATGCCAGTCCTTAGAGCATCTCTACTTTATTAAACTCATTTAAATAACAATAAAAACTCAAAATGTGTGTTCAAAGAACCTTTGTTTAGCAATCACCACTGCTTTTTGGAATTCAAATAGCTTGCCCAGAATCATTACCTTAGAAAAAAGTCTAAACCTTCATCTAATGGGTAAAGCTACAGTGAGCAGAACCTAAAAAGTTAATTTCTTCACATCTCAATAAAACTGAAGCCCATTAATGAAAAACCATTTTATTTGCTGCATGAAACCCATCCATATTGCCTTGAAACTGAGAATCTGATTTTCTTCTGTTAGATCACTGTTTCTCAGCCTTCTCAATGACCCCTTAATACAGTTCCTTATGTTGTGGTGACTCCCAACCAAAAAAATCTTTTCATTGCTACTTCATAATTGTAATTTACTACTGTTATGAATCGTAATGGAAATTTCTGATATGCATGATGTATTTTCATTCACTGGACCAAATTTGGCACAAATACCCAATATGTCCAAATTTGAATACTGGTGAAGTTGGAGGAGGTGTTGTGATTGAGCCTCCAGCTGCTACTAATAGTAGTGATTCAGAAGACTGATGGCTCAGCATCTGGGGAGAGTATGGAACTGGGTGGGGCTGTTTGTAACAGGAGTACAGGTGTTTGCAGAAAGAGGCTTACTCATGAGTCAAGTGAGTCAAGTGAAGAGGATTACTTGCAACTCAAGAGAGTCAAGCAAATAATTACAGCACCTACAGACTCTGAGACATTTGAGGGATTCTCTGGGAATGATGGGAGTCAGAGTACAGAGGACATTTCTACTGAAATGGATTGGACTCAAATTAGAGAAATTCAGAGGGCTTGTGAAGAGTCCACAAGTTCAGACACCTGGGTAGGATTCACTGATGATCAGGATTGGCCCTCAGAGTCCCCAGACAATGGGGGGATGTTCTAAGTCTTAAACACAGGTGGAAATCTTGGAGGGTCAGTCAAAGGGCAGCAGCTGCTGCGAGAGTAACACCTGAGGATTATGATAGGGCGTCAACCTCATCAAGTGGATCTGACTTGTAGTGAGCTTAAAAACCGGGCATTTTGGGACTAACCTCTGTGGCTAGTAAGGAGTTGCCTTTGGATCCTAGGACTCTTGCATTTTGTATCCTGTCATCTTGCATCTTGAAGCCTTGTTTCCTTACTGATTCTGCTGCTTCCTATGGTGGGGTTTGAACTCCACTGGATTTCTCCCCAGTTGGACTGTGAGTTGTGTCTTCGCTTCTACGTCTATCTCTTCTTCTTGACCTTGGCCTGGCTCCTGGATTACGTCTCTCCTACGCCCCTTTGGATACCTTCTTGGACAACCCTTTGATGACTTCAATGCTGATGACCTTGGATTGATTCTGACGACGACATCTTCTCTGCTGCCCTCAGCGTGCCTTTCTCTGCTTGTTTTGCTTTGATTTTGCTAAAGAGTTTTGGCGTTTTGAATGCAGGCTTTTTCTCCCTGTTTGTTTTCATGCCGGTTAAGGCTTCCTTTTGTGAGCGTTTTCGCTGACCATTAAGTGCTTTTGTTTTGCAAATACTTATCTTCAGAGACTCTGTGAATATTAAAACAAACTATTTACACTTCAATTGGGTTTGGCTCTCTGAACTGGTGTCTGCTGCGATAGGAGAACTAATTTTGTCATTTGGGAGTTTTAGGTGCTGGGATTTATAGTTCACTTACAATCAAAGAGCATTCTGAACTCCAACAACAATGGAATTGAACCAAACTTGGCAAATGGAACTCCCACAAACAACAGAAAATACTGGAAGAGTTTGGTGTGCATTGACATGGGTTTTGGAGTTGTAGTTCACCTACATCCAGAGAGCACTGCAGACTTAAACAATGATGGATCAGGACCAAACTTGGCACGAATATTCAAGATGCCCAAATGTGAACACTGGTGGAGTTTGGGGAAAATATACAGTACCTTGACATTTGGGAGTTTTAGTTACTGGGATTTATAGCTCACCTACAATCAAAGAGCATTCTGAACCCCACACAGAACCCCCATGACCAACAGAAAATACTATGTTTTTTGTTGGTCATTGGTAACCCTTCTGACACCCCCCCCCCAAGGTGTCTCAACCCCCAGGTTGAGAAATGCTGCCTTAAGGCCATCCAGTCCAACCCCCTTCACCAGGGCAAGAAAACATAATCAAAGCCCTCCTGACAAAGAGCCATCCAGCCATGGATATAGATAGATAATATATGATTCACACAAATACAGATATAATAACATAAATTTGAAAGAGACCCCTAAAGAAGGACAATTATATGTTGCATGTTCCAAAGTAGCCAAACCAGACAATCTCTACATCAACACTGACAAACAAGAAATACTGTTTACCCACAAGCATAATGAAATCACATGTATTAGAAATCAATACTTTCTCATTACTTTATTTTCCAGATCACCAAGTTGGGCCACGCAAAGTGTGGCAGGGGATGGCTAGTAAATAAATAAATCCAGCCTTTGCTTTAAAACCTCCAGAGAAAGAGATTCCATTAAATGGCTTGGCCAGCAGTGGCTCACTTGTGTATGCATGTTACCGCCAGTGGAGGCGCTGGCCGTGACACGGGTGGACGTGGAGTGGGAACGGCTTGATCCATGTAGCAGTGGCTCAATTGTGTGTGCATGTTACCACCAGCGGAGGAGATGGCCGTGACACGAGTGGACACAGAGTGGGATTGGCTTGGTACATGCAGCAGTGGCTCAATTGTGTGTGCATGTTACCGCCAGCGGAGGCGCTGGCCGTGACACGGGTGGACACGGAGTGGGATTGGCTTGGTCCATGCAGCAGTGGCTCAATTGTGTGTGCATGTTACCGCCAGCGGAGGAGATGGCCGTGACACGGGTGGACACGGAGTGGGATTGGCTTGGTCCATGCAGCAGTGGCTCAATTGTGTGTGCATGTTACCACCAGCGGAGGAGATGGCCGTGACACGTGTGGACAAGGAGTGGGAGCGGCTTGGTACATGCAGCAGTGGCTCAATTGTGTGTGCAACCATGCCTCGGCCATTGTCGTTGGACTGGGGATAGTGGCTGCATGTCTCCAGAGGTGGTTTATTGGGGGCAGGAAATATGGGTTGGCGGAAAAGGGGGCGTGAGGTGGATCTTTGCTCCCCCTTTTTGTGTGGCATGGGCCCTGGATCTGGCTGGCTTATCACCCCCTGGTGGTAGGGGGGATAATGCCCTGGCCCCTGGAGTGCCGAGTTTTCGTGGACTGGTAGTGGACTGGTGGCACCCAGGCATGCAAGCGTCTTAGGACAACAGCGGGTTGTCCGACCCCGGATCCAGGACCCATGCATGGCTGCCAACCCTTCCTGTTATCAACAAATAAATTGTGGCCAATTTTATCCCAACAAATTGTGTCTGTGTGTTATTGGTTATTAGACGGGAGGTGTATCACCCATGCACACGCAACAACCTAGTCAACACATTCCATTATCGAACCATTCTTGCCACTAGGAAGTTCTTCCTAATGTTTACAGAACAACTATTTTCTTGTCGTAGGAAGCAACCCTCATACATTGTGAAGCTGCTCAGTTCTATGACTGGCACACTTTATGGAGCTAGAAATCCCATACTGAATCCCATCCCCAATATGGAGGAAAATTATGAATTTTGGATACATTCCTATCAGAAGGAGACTTTAATGAAATTCTCAGCCAGCTGTAGAGGCAATCCCAAAGCAATATATTGGACCTGATAAAGTACAAAGCAACTTCCGACGTAGACATGGAGTCCATCAACTGAGACATAATTCTCCAAAATCTGATTTCAACCTGCGTCGCTAGGAATGCAACACGGAGAGTTGACATTTTGTTCACATCCTGTGTGATCTTGTTTCACGTCACTGGCCAAGCTGACACCTTGTTGGGATGAAAGAAAACCTCACATTTAGCACTTTTGTCTTGAATCATTTCATTGGAGACCCACACTGTGGGAGTTCTGGCCAAACATCTCATACATATTCATAGCTCATACCATGAATATTTTAGGACCTCTTGGAAAGATAACTTTGCTTAGAAAGCAGGTTAGCTGCCTTGTGTTTTGATCTCTGGAAATAATTCCCCAAAGAGTGCAAAACCTTTCCCCTCATAAAATATAGTTGTGTTTTATTTTTTGCTCGTGATTTTTCTAAAATCAAATTCCACGTGGATGGTACAAGAAAGCAAAGTTATACTACTTTTTCTCTTTGTATTACTAACAAAAATATTTTTAAGTATAGTATTTTATCACCATCTATAATAATCTAAGCCAGCATTTTTCAACTTGGGGGTTGGGACCCCTGGCCGGGGGGGGGGGGGGGCAAGTGGATGTCAGTAGGGTCATCAAAGACCATCAGAAAACACAGTTTTTTGTTGGTCATGAGGGTTCTTGTGTGGGAAGTATGGGCCAATGCTATCGTTGGTGGGGTTCAGAATGCTTGTTGCACACCAAGGCTGGAGTTGGCACCTTTGAACCCGTAAACACACCAAGGTTCTTTATAAGCAAAGCAGTTTATTGAGGATTAATATAGCAATGGCCAGAAAGGTATTCAAACAATTATTTATTTATTTTATTTGTTCAATTTTGTATTCTGCTCCTCCCTGCAGGCTCGGGGCAGTTCACATAGCATACATAAAACAACAATATGCATAAAATATTAAAATTACATAAAATTCATATAAAACAGTAGTCAGGCAGAAAGATTAAATTTCCGGGTTTCAATTAAAGGCAAGTCTAAAAAGAGTGGTCTTACATGCCCTCCGGAAGGGAATAAGATCTGTAATCATGCGGACCTCATCTGGAAGTGCATTCCACAATACAGGGGCCGCTGCTGAAAAGGCTCGTAGCCTTGTTGTGGACAAATGACAAGAGTGGACTGATGGAACAGTAAGCAGGTTTTGCTCCTCTGAGCGTAGTGATCTCGGGGAACATACGGGGTAAGGCGGTCCCTCAGGTACACAGGCCCTAGACCGTGCAAGGCCTTAAAGGTCAGAACCAGCACCTTGAAGACAATTCGGTACTCAATTGATAGCCAGTGCAGTTGCCGTAGGATGGGAGTAATATGCTCCCTCACCGGTGCTCCCACCAGTAAGCGAGCGGCGGCATTTTGCACTAGCTTGAGTTAATAAAAAGCCGATGAGAGGTCCAGCAGAACCAACAGGGAAACACTCCCCTTGTCGAGTTCCCAGCGTAGATCATCCACTAAGGCAGGGGTGCTCATTAGGTAGATCGTGATCTACTGGTAGATCGCATAGGGCGTCCTGGTAGATCGCAGGCAGGGCGGGAGGAAGGCTCAGTCCTGCCCAGCAGGCACCTGATGCCGCCCAGGTGCAGAAGGAGGTTGGACTGGATGGCCCTTGGAGGTCTCCTCCTATTCTAGGAACCCATTGTTGTTATTATTATTATCAGAGGCTGAATGGCCATCTGTGAGGAATGCTTTGATTGTGTTTTTCCCTTAAGGCAGAAGGAGGTTGGACTGGATGGCCCTTGGAAGTCTCCTTCTACTCTAGGAATCTATTGTTGTTGTTACTATTATTAGTAGTAGTAACAGCAGAGGCTGAATGAATATTATCATCGTCATTATTATGATGAATAAATTCAGGGGCTTATTATACTCACATTTAGTTGAATTCAGTCTTAAAATATATTATATGGCTCTCACTGAAATAAATTTCCTAATATTTTGCTTTTATGGCTCTCTGAGTAGTGGGTAGGGAGATCCTTTTGACTTGGTTGTTTTATAAGTAGCTCGCATGCTGAAAACGTGTGAGCACCCCTGCACTAAGGAAACCAAGGCTGTCTCAGTACCATGTCCCGGCCTAAATCCAGACTGCACCGGATCTAGATAATCTGTGTCTTCCAAGAACACCTGGAGTTGTGAGGCTACTACACATTCCAGGACTTTGCCCAAAAGGGGAGATTGGACACTTACTAAAAGTTGGCGAATTGAGTGGGGTCCAGTGGTGATTTTTTCAACAGTGGTTTTATTGCAGCATTTTTTAAGCTGGCTGGGATCTTGCCTTCTCGTAGGGAGGCATTAACCACCACCTTCACCCTCTCTGCCAAACCCCCTCTGGCTTCCTTTATTAGCCAGGATGAGTGCGAGTCTAGGATGCATGTGGCTGCTCAGGGAGAACACATGTTGCAGTTCCTCACCCTGAATCTATATCTATTAATCCAAGTATAAGTAGAGCTGTGAATGTATAGATTATTATGCTGCTGTAATTAATCATATTATTTTCATTACATTTCATTGATGGCTGCATATTCCCAACGTCTTGTTGTGAATGAACAGCCCTGCGTTGTTGGGGTACTTGAATAGAAAAAGTGACCTAAATTCTACCAGAGAGGCAACTAAGAATGTGGGAGAGTTCCATTTCATCACCCTTTATTAAAAAAGCAAGCTGACCTACTTCATAATAAAGCTTTGGGTATAAACATCAGAACACATTCATCACTTGGATTCAGGTGACTTCTCCAGATTTTGTGATGCCATTTGCGGCTCAGAAATTCCAGTATGGGAAGTGACATTCAAGGACAGTTATATTAATGAAAATGGCAGGGTTTTTCTATTCAGACCAATTTGGAAATAGGAGAGAGTTATAAAGGAACACGGGCAAAACTGAACCAGTTCTGAAATAGTCTAGTTTGTGTATCATTGGAAGCAACTGGTGAGGCAGGTACAATGATGCACAAAACAGTGTCTAGAGAGGAATCACTTCTAATGTTGTGGGGTGTGACTTGGGCCACACCTATATTGCAGAATTAATGTAGTTTAGCATCACTTTAATTGCCATAGTTCAATGCTATGGAATAGGGGTGGTTGATCCATAAAAAAATTGATTCTAAACTCATGGGGGGGGGGATTTCGTTTGCTGGGTCATTATAGAAATTACAGTAAGACAGAGCAAGGGTGAACGAACTGTAAAGTATTACACAATAAGGCTTATTCAGATATCATATATATATATATATATATATATATATATATATATATGATAGATTCAGAAACAGAGCACAAATAATAATAACATCAAGGACATACCATACCCAACATAGGTGCATGCGTCGTGTCAGCGGATTCAGGGTTCAAACAATCATAAGACAGATACTTCCAGTGTGAAAACCACTAATTCAAAGTCCACAACAAAGTCCATAAAGTAGTCCCAAATATAGTTGCAATTCAAAGTCTCTGGTCTGAAGGTAGGCAAAAATCCAAGTGATGAAGGACACAAACAGGAGAACTGAAATGAGCTCCTCAATAGGGCGTTTAGCGCGAGGCCAACGGGATGGCGATACCAGCGATGTTTGGGCTGCTTGTCCTCCGTTTTGCCCCCAGACGGGGCTTTCTCAAGGCCTCCATGACAATACCGTAGTCCTTATCAATGGTTGGAGAATCTGAAGCCTAACCTCACTAGCAAAAACGGAGGGCAAGCGGCCCAAACATCGCTGGTATTGCCATCCCGTTGGCCTCGCGCTAAACGCCCTATTGAGGAGCTCATTTCTCAGGACAGCCAAGAGAGATTTTGAGGCACATATAGCTAAGAACATTAAAAAAATAGCAAAACTTCTTTAAGTACATCAGAAGCAGGAACCCAACTAGAAAAGCAGTTGGGCCACTTGACGAAAATGGTAAGAAAGGGACGATAAGTGAAGACAAGGAGATTGCTGAGCGGCTAAACGACTGCCTCCGTTTTCACACAGGAGGACAGACAACATATGCCTGCAGCTGAGTCAGTTTTTTCAGGAGGGAATTAAATGAATTAAACCAGATAGAGATAAACAAGGAAGATGTTCTCACATGCCTTACTAAACTAAATGTCAACAAATCACCAGGGCCAGATGGCATCCACCCCAGAGTTCTTAAGGAACTCAAGTGTGAAATTGCTGAAATTCTAGCCAAAATATATAACCTTTCTCTAAGATCAGGCACTGTACCCGAGGACTGAGGGAGGCAAATGTAACTCCGATCTTCAAGAAAGGATCCAGGGGTGATCCAGGAAATTATAGGCCAGTTAGTCTAACCTCAGTTCCAGGCAAAGTGATGGAAACCATTATTAAAGAAAAATTACTAAGCACATAGAAGAACAGGCATTGCTGAAGGAAAATCAACATGGTTTCTGCAAAGGCAAATCATGTCTTACTAACTTGATAGAATTCTTTGAGGGTGTAAATAAACACATAGATAAAGGGGACCCAGTCGATATTGTTTACCTTGACTTTCAAAAGGCTTTTGACAAAGTCCCTCACCAAAGGCTCCTAAATAAGCTCTTTAGCCATGGAATCAGGGGACAGGTCTTGTCCTGGATTGGAACCTGGCTAAACTGTAGGAAACAAAGGGTGGTAATAAATGGACACTTCTCTGGGTGGAAAGAGGTGAGAAGTGGCGTACCCCAAGGTTCAGTTTTAGGACCGTTACTTTTAATTTATTCATAAACGATCTGGATGTAGACGTAAATTGTGAGGTAGCAAAGTTTGCAGATGACACTAAACTGTTCAGGTAGTTAAAAATGAAACTGACTGTAAAGAGCTCCAGAAAGATCTCTCGAAATTGAGTGAATGGGCAACAAAGTGGCAAATGCATTTTAACCTAAACAAGTGTAAAGTCATGCACATCGGGGCAAAGAACCCCAAATACACTTATCAACTGATGGGATCAAAGCTTTCTGAGACAAACCAGGAAAGGGATCTTGGGGTTTTGGTGGACAGCTCAATGAAGATGTCAACCCAGTGCGCTGCAGCAGTGAAAAAGCAAATTCTATGCTTGGCATGATCAGGAAGGGAATCGAAAAATAGGTCGGCAAATGTTGTATTGCCTCTCTACAAATCTATGGTGAGGCCACATCTGAGTACTGTGTACAATTCTGGTCACCGCACCTCAAAAAGGATATAACGGAACTGGAAAAGGTACAAAGAAGGGCAACAAATATGATCCAAGGGATGGAGCAGCTCCCTTATGAAATCAGGTTGCAACGCCTTGGTCTTTTCAGCCTTGAAAGACGGCGTTTAAGAGGTGACTTGATCGAAGTGTATAAAATCATGCATGGGGTAGAAAAGGTGAACAAAGAAAAATATTTTCTCTGTCACACAACACTAGGACTAGGGGGCACTCCCTAAAGCTCCAAGGTAGGAAAGTTAGGACTAATAAAGGAAATATTTCTTCACCCAGAGGGTCATTGGGTTATGGAACTCACTTCCAGAGGAGGTTGTGACAGCTGTCAGCCTGGACAGCTTCAAGGCAGGATTAGACAGATTCATGGAGACCAAGGGAATCAGTAGCTACTGAAATGGACATCCAAGTGCCACCTCTGTGTTGATGGAGGCAGGCAGGATTTTCCCCGGGTACTGGTTGTGGGGGTCGGGAGCAGGTGAGGGTTTTGCCCTCCTTTCTGCTAGAGATCCCCGTGTACAACTAGTGGGCCACTGTGTGACACAGAATGCTGGACTAGATGGGCTGAGGCCCGATTCAGCATGGCTCTTCTTATGTTCTTATGTTCTTATGTTCATTTCAGTTCGTCTTGCATGCACGCACCCCCATCCTTTCCCGCCACCTCAGAGGCAACGGGGAAAGGAAGGGAGGTGTGTGGATGCCTTGCATGCACACACACCCCTTCCCTTCCCTGCCACCTCAGAAGCAGCGGGGAAAGGAAGGGAGGTGCTTGGATGCCTTGCATGCACACACACCCCATCCTTTCCCTGCCACCTCAGAGGCAGTGGGGAAAGGAAGGGAGGTGCTTGGTTACTTTGCATGCACACCCCCCCCATCCTTTCCCCGCCACCTCAGAGGCAGCGGGGAAAGGAAGGGAGGTGCTTGGATGCCTTGCATGCACACACACCCCTTCCTTTCCCCGCCACCTCAGAGGCAGCGGGGAAAGGAAGGGAGGTGCTTGGATGCCTTGCATGCACACACACCCCTTCCTTTCCCTGCCACCTCAGAGGCAGTGGGGAAAGGAAAGGAGGTGTGTGGATGCCTTGAATGCACACATACCCCTTCCCTTTCCCTGCGACCTCAGAGGCAGCGGGGAAAGGAAGGGAGGTGTGTGGATGCCTTGCATGCACACTCCCCTTCCTTTCCCTGCCATCTCAGAGGCAGCAGGGAAAGGAAGGGAGGTGTGTTGGGCAGCTTCCAAAGTGCCCGCCTCAGCTCTCAGCTGGCGAGAGGAGAAAGGGGGGTGCTGCTGCCCTCCAGTCTCATCTCGCGAGTTGAGAACTGAGAAGGGGGAAAAACAACCTAATAACGTGACCTTTATAAAAAGTGGCGATCACGGGTTTGGTTTTGAAACTTCACTTCCGGGTTGGATGCCAATGGTTGATATAGGGTCAAAATAATTTCAAATACGAATTATTAACGGCTTTCAAAGTATTTAAATTGGAGATATCCATCCCTACTATGGAGTCATGACGGCTGTATTGGGAGAATCCTGTATGAATCTTACATACTAATCTTGAAACTAAGATGTGATGTGGTCAATTCTGGAAAGCCCCCCAAAATCCCACTTACTGGTAAGCAGTCACTAGGATCTAAGGGTATCTGTTCCCCTATCAACCAAGATGTAGTTGCCTGTCATTTCTGTTCCTTTCGCTGAAAGATCTCCAGGCAGAAAAAGACTTGTCAGAAACTCATGTGCAAGTAGTATTACACGTGAAGGAGATTTCTGACTTGGGGTCTTTTTCTGCCTGTTGTTCCAGATATTGTTCATGAGAGGGGAGGCAGATCTCCACCAACTTCTTCTCAATGTATTCCCACCAACCCCAAAATTCCTTACTACTCATGCCCCATGTGTAGCCTCCAAATTTTGGAAACTAGGGGCTACATAAAAGCAGTGAATATACGAGAGTTATCTGGAAAGTAAGTTTGCAAGGTACATAGCTCTCACGGGGAATTTTCTCGGGGGAAGTTGGTATCACTGCCATGTAGCGGGAAGCCAGCTGAAGTGAGTGAGCAATGCCAGTTGTCGGTAGCTCATCAACAGGTGTTGTGGTGAAGGTTAGAGATGAGTATCCTCATTCCGTTTCCCTCAAAGTGCCAAGTTTACGCTGTAATACATTACCTAAATGCTAAGGGCATGAACGCTGCTGTGAATCATTGCAAAATCATTTCAGTTTATATAGAGAACGTAATGTCAAGACAGCATGTAACATATTACAGTGTAAACTTCGCACTTTGAGGGAAACGGAATGAGGATGCTTCCCCTTCGTGACAATGAGTGTCCGCACATCGCTCATGCCAGTGTTTCCCAACCGGTGTGCCACGGCACACTAGTGTGCCATGAGAGATCATCAGTGCAGAGAGAGAGAGAGAAAACCTAGCAGGAAACTTCAGGCAGTGGAAATGAGGCTTTCTTGGCTGAAGCAGCAATGCCAGCCAGCCTGGCTGCAGTCAGGGAGAGCCCTTGGCGTTCAGAACTTTCCTCCCTCCCTCCTCTCTCTCTCCTTCCCTTCCTTCCTTCCCTCCCTCTGCGTGCCAAGGGCTACCTGGCCAGGCTGTGGCTCCTCCTGCTTCCTGGCTCCTGGGTGCTCTTCTGCCCTCCTCCCCTCTGGCAGCAAGGAGGAGGAGAGGGAGGAGGAATCTGCGGGAGCTGCCCCTGTCCGACCCCGCTCCTGGAGGCTCAAGGCAAGGCTTTCTGCCCTCTAGCCCCTTCGTGCCGGGGAAAGGGAGCAACCCCTCATTTCCCGGCCTCTCCTGGCTGAGCTCCAGGTTCTCTGCAGAGCAGAGGCCAGGATGCGCAGCTCCACAGCCCAGCTTGATTCCTTCCCGATCTGGCCCCAAGGCGACAACAGAGAAGCTGAAGGGACGTGGGGGGGCACTCCTGGGGGGGGCTGAACCCCTTCAGGAAGGAGAGCTGGGGGTGGCGACGGCTGCGAGCCTCCACTGCAGTTTGTTACGAGGCTCGGAGCCATCCTGTGTGCTCAATTCCTATTCATCCTGCTCAGCCGAGCCCGCGTGCTCTTCGGCCACTCAGCGCAGCCCTCCCCCGCAGGACGATGATGGGCCTCCTGCGCATGGGCCTCCCAGGGAGGGGGAGGGGTTTGGCAGAAGCAGCGGCGTCACGAGGGGAGAGCGTGACAGTTAGTAAAATGACAGTTAGAGTGTCATTTTGTGTCATTTTGGTTGGTGGTGTGCCCCAGGATTTTGTCAATGTAAAAAATGTGCCACGGCTCAAAAAAGGCTGAAAATCACTGGCTCATGCAACACAAGAGTTGTTGACTTTGGTTGGTTGGGATGTTTTAAGCCACCCCTCTCACAGCTCTGATCTCGCACACAGTGACTATGATCTCTTCACTAAATTATAGGAACATCTTGGTGGGAAACGCTTTTCTGACGATGACAAGGTGAATATCGAAGTGACAAACTGGCTGAAAAAGGCAGACGGAAACTTCTATGACACAGGCATCAAAACCCCATCCCATGGATGACAAAATGTACTGAACTAAATGGTGATTATGTGAAAAAATAATGTAATCCCTATGATACAATCCATGTAAGTTTTATTAAAATATACTGTATTCCTTCTTTGTATTTTAAAAAAGTATTGTAACCTTACTTTCCGGATAACTCTCGTATAACACTAATGAATGCATCATTAGAAGTTAAATATTTGTAACTGCCCAACAGGATTCCACTGGAATCTCTGAATCTCATAGATGAATACTCAGAGATGAGTTGCCAGTTCCTTCCTCCAAAATATAGCCTATAGGAGTGGGCAACCTACAGCCCGCGGCCCGGATGCGGCCCGGCAGCCAATTCTCTCCGTCCCAGGGAGAAGGGTGTCAGGGGCGGGGCCAAGAGGAAGGGGTGCTGCTGCTGCCATCCCATCGCGGGCTCTTGATCGTCTTCTGGGTTGCCATGGCGATCAGCCCCCTCAGATCGCCAAGTGCTTCCCCTGCAGACCCGGATCACCTCCAGGAATGGCAGGCACTCCAAAGCCGCCGCTCCTCCAGCCTGACTGCCAACACAGGCCCCACAGAGCCCGCGATGGGATGGCGGCAGCGGCACCTCTTCCTCTTGGCCTCCAGGGATGGCAGGCACTCCATAGCAGAGTGATCAGCTGGGGAATGGCTGGGGGCGAGAGCGGACAGAGGCCTGCAGCCTCCGATCGCCTGCTGCTCTGCTCTCCTCTGCTGCGGCGGTGGCTGGGTCCACTTTGCCATCCTCTGGGCTGAGTCCATTGGGCCATTCCATCTTGGTTCGCACCTTGTCTTCTTGAATTTAATTTAATTTAATTTTAGTGGTTTTTATTATTATTTTATAATAATAAAATAATAATAATATAATAAATAATATTATAATGTTATATTATATTATAATTTTAATATATTATAATGTCTATATATTATATACTATAATAATTATGATATTAATACTTATAATATATTAATATTTCTTGATATTAATGATGTGTAATATATAGTAAATATAGTAAGTAAATAAATAAATAATGTAGATTAGAATGTAGTTCAGCCTGTAGGTGCGGCCCTCCATAATATTTTTTGGCTATTGTGTGGCCCCTTGGAAAAAATAATGGCCCACTCCTGCTATAGTGTCCACTGATAGTCTCCAATCCAAATACTAACCAGAGCTGACCCTGAATAGCTTTCACAATCAGGCAGTTCTATTATGTCATTGTCCTTCTTTTTGAACTCTCTGCAGACCTTCACTGGTGAACTTTTGATGTTCCGCCAGGGTTAAACCAGATCTCTGCAAAAGTCAAGTTTCATACCATTCACCTCATAGTCCAGGCAAGCATTAATTTGAGGTGCCAACATTCATATGCCAAGCCAAAAGATATGAGCTGTGAGTGGTGCATTCTGAACCATGTCAACATCCCTATTTTTCTGTCCAGAGAGGAAAAAAGAGAGCACATGAGAGAACATTTTGATTGTTTACCTTTGTTGACTTCTGTTAGCCTCATTGCAAACACAGCCAGCAGGCAGCCGTTTGAACAGCAATGAATAGTTGCATCTGGGTTTTTTTTGTTTTCTGATGAAACAAACCTTTGGAAGGATCATTTAAACACATGATGTGGCACTCACATTATTATTTTTCATCGACAAATATTTGACATATCAGACAACATCCCCCATTTCTTATAAGATGTCTTGTGGGTCAATGACACAACTTGGTTTATTACATATTCCACCACAGGGAATATTATCTTCTATCAGCTTTCCCCAGTAAGCAAACAAGTAAATGTCAACTCCCAGTGCTTATGTGCTATGTCTTTATGTATAAATATCCCAGCTTAGAAATGGATGACAAATGGAAAAGATATAGGTGGAGAAGAAAGAGAAATCTGCAGAAAGATCATTTCTGTCTGATTTAATATTGGGGTGGGCAAAGTGTGGCCTATAGACTACATACAGTTTCAGGTTTCCACTTTTGTGGCTTGTAAAGCCCTCTACAGGTTTCTCAAGCTCCATTAACTCCATTAAAGATAGCATGACTTCAGGGTGCCTTTGCCCTGAAACAACACAGAACTATACCTATATCCCCCATTATTACTGGGGAATGTATAGTTACAACTAAGTAATAAAACTATAGTAAATGTAAAGGTTTCCCCTGACATTAAGTCTAGTCGTGTCCAATTCCGGGGTTGGTGCTCATCTCCAGTTCTAAGATGAAGAGCTCAACATTGCATAAGGGCATCAAAAGTTGTGGGGTGCCTCATGGAGCCATTATTTTCCCTTTATTATTTAACATCTACATGCGACCACTTGCCAAGTTGGTGCGGAGTTTTGGTCTGGAGTGTCATCAGTATGCAGATGACACCCAGCTGGTGCTGAGGATGGATGGCCGGCCAGACTCTGTACCCGATTGTTTCCAACAATGCCTTGAAGCCGTGACTGGTTGGCTACAAGCCAGTCGGCTGAGAGTGAATCCATCTAAGATGGAGATCTTCTGGCTGGGTCATCCAGGTGGGTGTGGGCTCCAGCTTCCTACTCTGGATGGCGAGGCACTACGCCCATCGCACTTAGTAAAGAGCCTGGGAGTCCAGTTGGATCCGCTGCTGACAATGGAGGCTCAGGTCTCCACTGTCAGCAGATCCGCCTTTTTCCATCTGCGGCAGGCTAGGCGGCTGGTGCCCTATCTCACCGGAAATGACCTAGCCACGGTGATCCAAGCGATGGTCATCTCGAGGCTGGACTACTGTAACGCCCTTTACATTGGTCTTCCTTTGTCGGTCATCTGGAAGCTTAAACTGGTGCAGAACACAGCAGCGAGGCTTCTGGCCGGGGTGTCGGCCAGGGCACATATCACTCCAACTCTGTAGCGACTGCACTGGTTACCAATCGAGCACCGGATCATCTTCAAAGTGTTGGTTCTGACCTTTAAGGCCTTGCATGGTCTGGGGCCGATGTACTTGAGGGACCGCCTACTCCCATATGTTCCCCAGAGATGTCTTCATTCAGAAGACCTCAATCTCCCTCCCTGAGAACCATCCACCTGCCCTCAACCAGACACAGAGCCTTCTATGTGGCAGCACCTCAATTGTGGAACAGTTTGCAACCGGAAGTTTGAGCAGTTAATGAGCTACCGGCTTTCCGGAAAGCTTGTAAAACAGCACTGTTCCGCTTGCATTCAATCTGTGACTACCCTGGTTATAGCAGAATATTGTTAAATGGGTTTTATTGCTTGTTTTATGTGTCCTGTTGGTTATTGATATGTCCTATGATGCAATTCGATATGCTGTAAACCATCCCGAGCCAGTCGGAAGGGACGGTATACAAATCAAAATAATAAATAAATAAAATAAAATAAATAAAAAGCTCATCCCACAGATGACAAAATGTATTGAACAGAATGGTGATTATGTGGAAAAATAATGTAATACCTATGTTACAATCCGTGTAAGTTTGATTAAAATATAGTCATTATTTGTATTTTTAAAGAAATCTTGTAGCATTACTATCTGGATAACCCTCATAATATCCTATTGAATTCAACCTTCAGACAGCATCTCCCAGGGGAAAGGGAGGTAAACAAATACCATCTCTTTCAAGCAGACGGATTCGGGTCAAATCATACCAGGCAAAGTCATGGGCAAGTCAGGACCCTGGACAGCTCTCTGAGCGTAGTGCAGGCCAAGCTCTGGATGAAAGTTTGCTCTCAACAGAACCTTTGGAGCTATATATAGCCAGACGAGTCTTGTTCAGTTGTTGGCATGAGCTTTCAAAGGCTGGCCCTGCTCGTATATGACAGATCAAACAATGCTATGAAGTGCAGGAGATGTGAGAAATCTTAAGACCATATTATGAATAGAGAAATAGCAAAGGTTCGGAATGACTGTTACTTATAGCAAGATTAAAGGCAGAGAAAAAAAAAGCCAAAATATTGGCCAAATAATATTTGCATAATTGAAATATAAGGCTAAAGAATTCATACTTACAAAATTTCTATACCTCCAGTAAAAAACCCAAAGGTCCTGGTACCTAGGGACACACACGTCTGTGACACAACTAAACTTAATGTCAGGCGAAAACCTTTACCTTTACTTAAGAAAGCAGTACTGAAAATATAGGTAAAGGTAAAGTTTTCCCCCTGACATTAAGTTTAGTTGTGTCTGACTCTGAGGGTTGATGCTTATCGCCATTTCTAAGCCAAAGAGCCAGCGTTGTCTGTAAACACCTCCAAAGTCATGTGGCCGGCATGACTACATGAAGTGCTGTTATCTTCCCGCTGGAGCAATAGCGGGAAGGTAACAGCACTTCATGTAGTCATGCCGGCCAAGTCTGACTACATGGCGGGAAGTCTGAATTGGCCATGGTAGTCCATGCTCTGGTTACATCCCGTATAGATTACTGCAACGCTCTCTACGTGGGGCTGCCTTTAAAGACTGCTCGGAAGCTTCAATTGCTTCAACGGACAGCAGCCAGGTTGATATCAGGAGCGGCACTCAGGGAGCGTACAACTCCCCTGTTGTGCCAGCTCCACTGGCTACCAGTTTGCTACCGGGCACAATTCAAATTGCTGGTTTTGGCCTTTAAAGCTCTAAACGGTTCTGGTCCAACTTACTTGTCCGAACGCATCTCTCCCTATGAACCATCAAGATGCTTAAGATCATCCGGAGAGGCCCTGCTCTCGGTCCCACCTGCTTCGCAGGCACGTCTGGCGGGGACGAGAGACAGGGCCTTCTCAGTGGTGGCTCCTCGGCTTTGGAACTCCCTTCCTAGTGACATCAAATCGGCCCCCTCCCTCCTGACATTTTGTGGCTGTTCAAGCAAGCATTCGCAGACGAACTTTACTTAATCAAGATCAAAGGATTAATATGACGACGAAACAGAAACCGATTTTAAGATTGTGAAGCTGAGATTTGTATTTTGTAGTTTTAATTGTTAATTTATATGGTTTTATATATGATTGTTTTTATCTTATTATGATGTGTTGTATGTGGGCACTTGCTGCCGCTTGTTCACCGCCTCGAGTTGCCTTCGGGCTGAGAGAGGCGGTATAGAAGCATAATAAATAAATAAATAAATAAATAAATAAATAAATAGCTATTGATCTACCTACATTTGCATGTTTTTGAACTGCTAGGTTGGCAGAAGCTGGGACTAGCAGCAGGAGCTCACTCCTCTCCCCCAAATTCAAACCTGTGACCTTTTGATCAGCAAGTTCAGCAGCTCAGCGGTTTAACCCACTGCACCACTGGGCGTTCCAACTGAAAACATACAAGTGAAAAAAAATCCCACTGTTCCATATAATTTCCCATAATATTACGGAAACCAGAACACAACCAATTATTTTTCGCTTATCCTTTGTGAATCTCTCTGCTCAGCTGCGACAGACTCTAAAAAAGAAAAAGGAAGAAGGGGAAAGATGCTATACTAAGCCGTTCTAGGTTACATAATGGGGCCGGCTCCACACAAAATCCAAACCTACTTAGGAAAATTGCTTGATTCTAATCACAATTGCTAGCTCCGACAAAGACGCCATCTCTTCTATTAATTTTGACAAGTTATGCTTAATTGTTTTCAGTATTCTGTCACCGGGATTGTTCATTTTAAATAGCCCTGTGTATTGGAAGTGGCATTATCACATTAGCTAAAGGTTAGTCATTCTAATGGTTGCCTATTCAAAACTACAACACATGCAGAAGCACCTTACAGGCTCGTTATGACTGGAGCAACAAGACTGACGAAAAAGAGAAAAAGCAACTGAAATTGGATTTTTAACTGTCTATTGGAGGAAGTTTTCTGGAAATGATCCTCCACGAGATCTTCTCTCCTATTTTTCGTCAACAGTCATAACTCTAAAACACACACAAGGACGGGAACATGGTCATCCAAACATTTTTGTACTGCACCTTTTATACCACTGGTTCTCAACCTTTCTAATGCCGTGACCCCTAAATACAGTTACTCCTGTTGTGGTGACCCTCAACCATAAGATTATTTTCGTTGCTATTTCATGACTGTGATTTTGCTACTGTTATGAATATAATAGTATTGTAATTTATAAGTATTATAATGTTATGTAAATATCTGATATGCAGGAGTTTCGGGGTGCGGTGTCATCTGTACGCAGATGATGTCCAACTCTGTCACTGCTTCCCACCTGCTACTAAGGAGGCTGTTCAAGTCCTGAACCGGTGCTTGGCCGCTGTAACGGACTGGATGAGGGCTAACAAATTGAAACTAAATCCAGACAAGACAGAGGTACTCCTGGTCAGTCATAAGGCCGAACAGGGCATAGGGTTACAGCCTGTGCTTGATGGGGTTACACTCCCCTGAAGGCGCAGGTTCGCAGTCTGGGAGTGATCCTGGACTCATCGCTGAGCCTGGAGCCCCAGGTCTCAGTGGTGGCCGGGAGAGCTTTTGCACAGTTAAAGCTTGTGCGCCAGCTGTGCCCGTACCTTGGGAAGTCTGACTTGGCCATGGTGGTCCACGCTCTGGTTACATCCCGAATAGACTATTGCAATGCTCTCTACGTGGGGTTACCTCTGAAGACTGCTCGGAAGCTGCAATTAGTCCAACATTCGGCAGCCAGGCTACTAACAGGAGCGGGGCACAGGGAGCATACAACTCCCTTGCTGTGCCAATTAGCTTCCGAGCACAACTCAAAGTGCTGATTTTAACCTACAAAACCCTATACGGTTCTGGCCCAGTTTACCTGTCCGAATGGATTCTGCCCTATGAACCATCTAGAACATTAGGATCCTCCGGAGAGGGCCTGCTCTAGATCCCGCAAGCACGGCTGGTGGGGACGAGAGACAGGGCCTTCTCTGTGGTGGCCCCTCGGCTGTGGATCTCTCTACCAAGTGAAGCTAGATCTGCCCCCTCTCTGTTGTCCTTTAGGAGGTTGGTGAAGACTTGGATATGGAACCAAGCCTTCCTAGAATAGGCTGAGATTGGCTATTATATGTATAACCACGTTTACAGATTGAGTGGAATTGTTTTAATGGTGATGTGGTTTTATGCTGGGTTTTTTAAATGTATTTTAATATGTTGTTGTAGTTGTTTTTAAATTGTATAGCATTGAATCTTTGCTGTTATGCCGGTCTGAGTCTCTTGATAGAGGTGAGAAGGTCGGGGTACAAAAGTTTTAAATAAATAAATAAATTCACTCGACCAAATTTGGTACAAATTCCAAATGGAGAAACTGTTTGTTTACTGTATTTCTGCGGCCAGATTAGTCCTAGCCAAGAGGTGGAAGGAAGATACCATCCCTAGGATCGAAGACTGGAGATTAAAGATGATGGACATCATGAATATGGATCGGCTGACACAGATGCCAAAGCAAGATACCAAGCCTAAGTGTACAGATTGGACTGTGATTATAAACCATTTTAAGAAGAAAAAAGTAGAATGGACTATAACATAAAAGTTGGCTATAAGAATCAAGTCTAAGACTAAAGAAGTTTGGTGATATATAATAACAATTGATGTGCGGATGGTGGGGGTAGGAAGGGCAGGGAGAACTCATATGGCAACTTTTAGTGTGTCAGTGTATTTGTGTTGTGTTGTGGTGTAAGGGTGTATTTGTAGTTGTGTATTGTCTACCATGTGTTTTTTAAATTTTGAAGCCAATAAAATATTTGAAACAGCAAATTTGGTACAAATACCCAATACACCCAAATTTTGAATACTGGTGGGATTGGAGAAAGGGGGATTGATTTTGTCATTTGGGATTGTAGTTTCATTCACTGGACTTCATAGGTGTCACCTAGGGACACAGACTTCTCCCTTTTTTTTAAGCAACTGTAAACACCTTGCTTGTAAAAGTCGACAGGTTGCTCCAAAAACCATGTCATGATGTCAGAAATCAGAGTCTCATCACTGAAAAGTAATTGCCCTTCAAAAATAACTTCCTTGCTGGAAAGAAGTAGAAGTCCGATGGTGCAAGGTTGGATAAATCAGGGGGATGTGCGGGAGAATTTCAAAGCCACAGGAACATCCTTCTTCAATTTGGGCAATATGTGAGTTGTGAACGGGTGCATTATCTTGCAGAAGGTGGACACCTCTGGTGAGCATGCCACATTGTCTCTTGGTTTCGATGGGCTCCCGCAATTTGTGCAGCAGTATAGGATAGTCTGCCCCAGTGATCATGGTCCCCTTTGCTAGGAAATCCATCCATCCTACTCCGTGCTGATCCCAAAATACTGTGAGCATGGCCTTGCCTGCTGGGAGTTGGGCAGGTGCCCTCTTTGGAGGTGGTGAGTCATAATGCTTCCATGTATTGTTGAAGGCTTTAATGGCTGGAACCACTCGGTTGTTGTAGGTTTTTTGGGCTATATGGCCATGTTCTAGAGCAGTGATTTTCAACCTTTTTTGAGCCGCGACACATTTTTTACATTTACAAAATCCTGGGGCACATCACCAGCCAAAATGATACAAAATGACACTCTAACACAGTAATACATATAGCTAATATATTTTAAAATGTATTTATACACTCACTTAGTGTGAAACCTGGGCCTGCTTCTTTTGTCCACCACTCATACTAGGGCCTTCATCTGTGTCATAATTTTGTCCAGGGCCCTGTGCGGCATTTGCATTTTCCCTTCTCAAAACTTCTCCATCACTGTCACTTGCTTGTCTTGCTGTGATCCCAAATTGCCACTGTCACTTGATGCGCAGCTGCAGCACTAACTCTAACTTTGTTTACTTAGCCGGGTCTGAGCGAATCCAAGATGGCGCGACCATAACACTCTCGCGTCACTTCTTAGGTGACGTGAGAGTGCTATGGCTTCATTTCTTAAAGGGACAGATCCGCCTTATAGTTTATATATGAATGAAGTTTGAAAACAATTTCCCACGGCACATCTGATGATCTCTCATGGCGCACTAGTGTTCCACGGCACACTGTTCTAGAGGCATTCTCTCCTGACGTTTCGCCTGCATCTATGGTGCTTCCATTGCATCGACTGGACTTTAGTCTCAGGATCAGAGTGATGGACCCAGCTTTCATCCTGTGTGATCAGTCTGTGGAAAAAGTCCTCCTGGTTTCCATGGCACATCATCAATAGAGCCTGAGAGCATTTGACTCGTTCCTGCTTCTGGAAAGTTATGAGCAGCTGGAGAACCCAGCGTGTGGATACCTTCTGCATGTGAAGATGGCCTTAGGTGATTTTTTCCCAAAGACCCAACACTCACCTTGACATTTGGGCTAGGTGGCAAATGATTATGAAGTGATTTTCTAAAATGGTGACCTTCACTTGCTGGATGGTGTGTTCATCAACAGCAGAGTAGGGTTGCCATGGAATTGGAGCTGTTTGCGCCAAAGCCTGACCACATTGGAATTGAAGATGCCAGTACTTGACTCCATCATATTATGAGGAATCCTCACCAGAAACCTCTTTCATCTCATCAAACATCTCCTGTGGTGTGCGGCCTTTCAAGTAAAGGAATTTGATGACTGTTCTGTATTCCACTGGGTCCATTCTCAAAACTCACACCACTTCAGCACCTGTCATATCAAGACTGTTATTAGTTCTGAGTTGTAAATAGGTACAAAATGTATAGAGACTTATATCATTCCACATGTGCAGTTTCATCACCCTGTGATAAACAGAAGTGGGTCAAGGGAAGTCTTTAATGAATGCCCCTCGTAATTGCAGTATTGAAACAATTCACTTTTGGATAAAAGAAGAAACTGCATTTTGAAACATACTACTGTACATTCACCTACCTGGGAAGCATCATCTCTTCAGACGCCAAGATTGATAAAGAGATAGATCACAGATTAGCAAAGGCATACAGTGCATTTGGAAGGCTTCACAAAAGTGTCTGGAGCAACAAGCACCTGAGGCAAAGCACCAAAATCAGTGTATACAGAGCTATCATACTCCTGTATGAGTCTGAAACATGGGTCACCTATCGCCAACACCTACGACTCCTCGAACACTTTCATCAGCACTGTCTTCGCACAATCCTAAATATACACTGGACTGACTATGTGACTAATGTTGATGTCCTTGAGCAAGCAGGGATCACCAGCATTAAGGCCATGCTATTGAGAAGACAGCTGCGCTGGGCAGGGCATTTCTGTTGGATGGAGGACCACCGCCTCCCAAAGATACTACTCTATGGTGAACTCGCCACGGGTCAGCGCAAGAGAGGCGCCCCCAAAAAGAGATATAAGGACTCCCTGAAACAACATCTCAGGCTCGGCCAGATTGATCACCAACAATGGTCCACCCTGGCCTCGCATCGGGAGGCATGGAGACGCACTATCCACAATGCTGGAAGACACGCCGAATGGGTCTCGAAGAGAAACGACAATGCAGAAAGAACCGCAACTTGGAAACAACATCACCCAAGGAGACTTTCTGCTGTGCTTTCTGCAACCAAACTTGCCTATCTTGGATTGGCCTTTTTAGTCATCAACGCACTTGTAAAAAGCGTGAGATGAGTCCTTCCTAAGAATCTTCGTTCGCGAAGTAATGCCGAGAGATGAACTGCAACCAGCTTATTTTATTTATCATGTCAGGAGCGAGCCAAACAGTTGTATTGTATTTTTTAAAAACACACACACAAAGCACCGGGAATGTGGCGCAGCTGGCTAAGTGTCAGCTGCATAAGATCTCTCTGACCTGTAGGTCATGAGTTCAAAGCCTGCCCGGGTCAAGGTGGGTGGGACCAGTCAGAATACTTCGGTTTGAATTTTACCTCTTCTTATACCCATTGTTATTACTGCTGTATTATTGCATGTGCATGGAATGTAGGTATATGACCAGTTGGATTACTTATAATATTTAGGCACTTACTCGATAAGTTAGCATTCATTCTATTATACATTAGGTTGGTTTCTCACAGGATCTAACGCGTGCCAAGCCTTGATGCGCTTTAGATCCTGGCAGGATACCTACATTCCATGCACATGCAATAATACAGCAGTAATAACAATGGGTAGAAGAGGTAAAATTCAAACCGAGTATTCTGACTGGTCCCTCCTCAAGTGGATATGCTTTAGATCCTGGCAGGCAGGAGGAGTGGACGGGCCCTCCTTGCCCCTTCTGCCTGCCAGGATCTAAAGCCTTGAAGAGGCTTCATGAGGGGCCAACTTCAGCCCTCCAGGTGTTTTGGACTTCAACTCCCACCATTCCTCACAGCCTCAGGCCTCTTCCTTTTCCTCTCAGCCTGGGCAAACTTGGGCCCTCGCTCCCTCAGGATCGGGGTGAGAGAGAGGCAGCGAGGAGCGAAGGGGGCCTCCTCCTCCTTTTTTGCTGCTTCCAAGAATAGAATACCCCTCCCCCTCCTTCCCTCCCTCCTTCCTATTTGGAGAGTCCCATCTAGAATTCAGTGTGATTTATCCCAGTCTTGGCCTACAACTCCCAGAAATCCCAGCCAATTTACCAGCTGTTAGGATTTCTGGGAGTTGTAGGCCAAAACCATCTGGAATGCGCATGCGCTGGCATACAAACTACTAACGAATTTCGTTAGTAATTACGTTACATTTAGAAATTTTGGAAATTTTTTTGTAAGTCTTTCTATTACTAATCAAAAAAATCCCCCCCCCCCCATTAGATTTTCGATTCCCTATTTTTGGGTTCTAAACCATGCCTAATGTTTACCACCCAAAAAATAAAATAAAAATTAAACAACACGACCAAAAATACAAAAAACAATTGGACTACAACTCCCATGATCCCCCACGCCACCCCCCTCTGGCAGTTTAGATTGTCGGAATGTTGGTGGTGCTGGCCAATCAGAGGCGTTATGCAAATAATCCCACAGTGGCAACCAATCAGAAAACTGCCACATATCCACATACATTCACTTTGTTATCCCAGGCCTGGGAATACAGTGGGACAGGACTACAATACAACAAAAGGAAGATACAAATCCCAACTCATCCTGAGCAAACTGCTAACTGTTATCAACAAGAGGCAAAATGGCCATCTGTCAAGAGTCCTTTGATTGTGCTTTCCCACCATGTGGGTAGAAGGGGTTAGCCACAGACTATGGCACGGCAACGCGTGCACAGGTCAGCTAGTGTATATATATAATATGTGATATGTCAAAATGTATGTAGTGTCATATGTCTGTATGTCATATGTTCAACTGCAGGGATTGTCTGCAAGTATGTGTACTGTAATCCACTCTGAGTCCTCTTTGGGGTGAGAAGAGCGGAATATAAATAGAGTAAATAAATAAATAAATAAAACTTGGTATTCGATTAAATGTCCTTTGACCAGTACGCGAAGTAATGCTGAAGAAGAAGAAGAACATTCCAGATGTAGTTTTCTTTTTTAGAGTTATTTGCCTGGTAGCTACAACTCAGCTTACTCTTGACCCCATGTGGTCTTGAGTTAAAATCGTAAGGGGAAAAAATGGTATATATAGGGAGCTACAGATAGATTTCTCCAACTGCCAAGAAAAAAAAAGTTTTTCTCTTCGAGAAAGCAATTTCAAAAGACTTTCCCCCCACTAGACCTTCTGTTAATCATGAACAAAAAGGTTCCCAAAAAAAAAATCCAACCTTAGCTGAACCGAGCCAAGCTCGCTCTTGACTTTAAAGCATGGTGTTCCTTTCATAATCTACATTGTGGGCGCAGAGAATGAAAAAGGGAATAACAATGTTGAAATAAACTGTAAACCTCCTCAAAAACTATATATAAACAAGGACTGGGGGAAGGTGGGCATTTGCAATTTAAATCTGGGTACTCTTTTTTTTTTTTTTTAGTACAGATCAAACTTGTCTATGCTCGTTTGAAGGGGAATACATGAGAGAAACCCTGTTCTGTTTTCATAATGCCAGCTTGAAACTGGCGTGAAAGCTAAGCCTATAATAATTGCTGAAATATACAAAATCAGCTTAGTAAGGGCTCATTTGCATCCGAGGCCTTCTTTCCAACTCTTTTATGCAGTTGCTTGGCTGCTGCTGGGTTCATATATATTCTGTCACACCGCATGATAGGGAACTTCAGCGATGGGTCCTTTTCAAAACACGGCTTCCCGAAACGACCACCAGGACAAGGTGATGGGCATGGCATTTATCCATTTGGCAGGGCTGTCGTTCTTGATTCTTATCCAGACTCTGCCACCTAAAAATCCCAATGGCTGAACACATTTCTCTCGAATGCCATCGCAGCTCCCTTAGGAGGGTTTGAAAGGGGGAGTCTGGAAAAGTTAAAGCAAAAAAGGAATTTAGTGAGTGCGGAGTTAATATTTGGTAGAAGGACAACCTGTCTCTTGGGGCAAGAGAGGAGAACCCTGGCTAAGATTTCATGGAAGAACCAGGGCATCGATATTACATTAGGTCAGTATTTCCCACTGCCCCCGGTGGCATAGTGCAGTGTTTTTCAACCTTTTTTGAGCCGCGGCACATTTTTTACATTTACAAAATCCTGGGGCACACCACCAACCAAAATGACACAAAATGACACTCTCACACAGTAATACATATAGTTAATATGTTTTAAAATGTATTTATACACTCAGTGTGAAACCTGGACCTGTTTCGATGAACACAACATATATATCCTGGCAGGAATGGCAGAAAGACACAAACTTCCCACACAGAACTCCCATAGCCAAGAGAAACGTAAGAGTTTGGTGGGCATTGACCTTGGGTTTTGGAGTTCTAGTTCACCTATATCCAGAGAGCACTGTGGACTGAAACAATGTTGGATCAGGACCAAACTTGGCATGAATACTCAATATGCCCAAATGTGAACACAGATGGAGTTTGGGGAAAATAGACCTTGACATTTGGGAGTTACAGTTTCAGGGATTTATAGTTAATCAAAGAGCATCCTGAACTCTTGCAACAATGGAATTGAACCAAACTTGGCATATTGAACTCTCAATGCCAACAGAAAGTACTAAAAGGGTTTGCTTGGGAATTGACCTTAAGTTTGGAAGTTGTAGTTCACCTACACCCAGAGAGCACTGTGGACTCAAACAATGTTATGTTATGCTGTTGTTTGTTTTCTATTCAGAATCACAATGTTGGAAGGAGGCTCACCACTTTAAGGTCCCTAAAGCAGGCATGGGAAAACTTCGGCCCTCTGGGTGCTTTGGACTTCAACTCCCACCATTCCTAACAGCCTGAGGCCCTTTCCTGCTTAAGTGGCTGAGGGGGGGAAAGATTGATCTCCAACAATGGTCCACCCTGGCCTCACATCGGGAGGCATGGAGACGCACAATGCTGCGGCCTCTTTTGAGAAGACACGCCGAATGGGTCTCGAAGAGAAACGACAACGCAGAAAGAACTGCAACTTGGAAACAACGTCATCCAAGGAGACTTTCTGCTGTGCTTTCTGCAACTGAACTTGCCTATCTCAGATTGGCCTTTTTAGTCATCAACACGCTTGTAAAAAGCGTGGGATGAGTCCTTCCTGAGAATCTTTGTTCGCGAAGTAATGCCGAGAGTTGTGTGTATATGTTTGTATATGTTTGTGTATATTTGTGTATATGTGTATTTATGTGGTTATGCGCATGTGTTGTAATGTACTTTTGGGGGGCCTTTTAAGTCTCTTCTGCCATCTTTTTTTTGGTGATTTTTTAATGAGTATGATCACTTGTTGGCCTGATAGGTGTGTT
Organism: Anolis apletophallus; assembly: GCA_030556195.1. Lineage (NCBI taxonomy): Eukaryota > Metazoa > Chordata > Lepidosauria > Squamata > Anolidae > Anolis > Anolis apletophallus. Next base: position 10,092,077 of record JARBWK010000016.1, read on the forward strand.
GTGTCCAAATTTGGTGTCAATTTGTCCAGTGGTTTTTGAGTTATGTTAATTCCACAAACGAACATTACATTTTTATTTAAATAGATTTACTTTCTGCACATTTGTACTTGTATTGTTCTTTGAAGTTGAGGTAGACTTGTTGTTGTTTATTTTAATTGTTTTTAAATAGTTTTAATGCCATGGTGGGCTTTTTTTTAAAAAAAAATGCACACTGTTAATTTTTAACTGTGTTGGTTTCAACTATTGTAAGCCCCCCTGGGGTCTTAAACTGGGATAAGGCGAGATATAAACACATGCATAGATAAATAAAATAATGCTGTAAAAAGAGTGAACGAATAACCTCTACGTCTAAACAGTCTTTCCATTAAATTTGTTCTTTAACGTCCCAAAGGCTCAATTATTTTTACCTGCTGTGCTCATAATGGGGCACCGGATTTTTCTAAATGTTTTAGGAGGGGAGACGTCTAAGATAATAACGGCCTGATCGTGCAGCCAACAGTCATGTTTTAGCTTTCTCTAGTTTACAGCAGATGATACTGAGAGAAAAAATTTATTTGCATGGAACTGTTGGTCACTCAATGAATAACCACAGCACAGAGGAAAGATAGGAAGTAGGGTTGTGCTTTTGGGATCAACCTTGACCCATTTCATTTCCCGGCTTTTGGTGGGGGGCCCTTGATCTGTTTTTGGAGGACCTCCCGAAATCTGAAGGGCAGGTATCTGTTTTCGCTCTGGGGTGCCAAAAGATCAATTTTATATCCACCCATTATGGGAGGGGGCACGTCCCAGGCTCCCCATCATTTTAGGCATTTTAGTGCTCTTTTTTTAACTCTAGAGGCAGGCATGTAGCCGGGGCTACTCAGCCCCCCGAAATTCTCAGGGTGGTCCGTGAAAAGGCCTTACTGGTACATTATTTAAACTGTTATGTTTATTCATATCATGATCTGATCACCATGCTCATTATATCCCACATTAATGGGGTTATTGGGATAACAATACAAAAGGTTTGCTAGGGTAGACCCTCTTCCACCCAGTCTCAGCCCCCCCAAACCAAACTCAGCCCCCCGAATCAAAATTTGTCTAGAGGAGACAGGAGAGGCACTCAGCTGCAGGCAGGTGCATGCTTTAAGGAGGCTTCTTACTTGTTTCTACTCTATTATTATTATTATTTATTTATTTATTTGGACTTGTACACCGCCACTCCTGGCGGCTCGGGGCGGTTTACAACACAATTCAATTAAAAAAGGGCAAAACATACATATAATAGTAAGTAAAACAGCAAAATAAAAATGCAGCTAACATCACAAGCTAAAATTACAAGCTTTCGAAGGCCTGTCTGAACAAGTGTGCCTTGCAGGCCCTTCGAAAGGTGACCAAATTTTGGAGAGCCCGCGTTTCCGGTGGCAACCTATTCCAAAGAGCCGGGCGATGATTGAAAATGCCCTGCACCTTGTCAAAGTCAGGTAGAAAGACTTCACACTAGGGATGTCTAGAAGATTCTGGTCTTCTGAACCAAGTGATCTCGGAGGGTTATATGGAATCAGGCGATCCCATAGGTACACTGGCCCCAGACCATGCAAGGCCTTAAAAGCAATAACTAACACCTTGAAAGTGATCCGGTATTCAATTGGTAGCCAGTGCAGGTTCTGCAGTATAGGTGTTATATGGCGGCTCGCGGGTTCCCCCTCAAGCAGCCAGGCTGCAGCATTCTGCACTAGCTTGAGTTTCCGGATCACATTCAAGGGAAGGCCAATGTAAAGAGCGTTACAGTAGTCAAGTCTTGAGATGACCGTGGCTTGGATTACCATGGCCAGATCATTCCGTGAGAGATAGGGAGCAAGACGCTTCGCCTGTCACAGATGGAAGAATGTGATTATGCTGACATTGGAGATTTGGGTCTCCATTGATAGCAGAGGGTCCAAATGGACACCCAGTTTTTTTTACTGATGATGACGGGTGTAATGCCTCGCCATCCAGGGTCGGCAGTTGGATTTCCCTATCACCCGGATGACCCAGCCAACGGATCTCTGTCTTCTAGAGGAAAGGTGCTTGGCCGCAGGCAGGCACATGCGCTTTCTGGGCCTGCATGCCACACATGCATTCTCCAAGCCAAGCTCTTCTGAGTATCTTACAGAGAGGAGGGGAGGTGCATGGGCAGGTACAGTGCGCTTCCTTTCCTGCACACCACACATGTACTCTCCAAGACACGGAGGCAAGCACCACATGTTCACGAAAACCAGGCAAGGTGCTGGTATCGGCTCCAGCTTGCTTTCGTGTCGAGATGATTTTTGTACCCGAGGCCCCCTCCCTGTTACGAGCTCCCGAAGGTGCTGGAGGTGCTGTAGGAAATAGCATCTGCACACAACTGTAATAGGATTCAGCTTTATACTGAAGTAGATCTGTCCTAGTCTATAAAGGTCATGGGCAGTGGCTCTCAACCTATGAGTCCTCAGATGTTCTAGCCTACAACTCCCAGATATCCCAGCCAGTTTACCATCTGTTAGGATTTCTGAGAGTTGAAGGCCAATACATCTGGAGACCTACATGTTGAGAACCACTGGTCTAGGGGGTAATGCAGGTGAAAGAAGCAGACATGAACATTGCCCACTTCTGATCTATCCACTACTATCTACTCCTATTAGGTTTAACTTCCAAAGGTCTCTAGGCAGGAACACATGGTGCACCTACACTGCAGAATTCATGCAGTTTGACACCACTTGAACTGCCATGGCTCAATGCTATGGAATCCTAGGAATTTTGCAAGCTTATATAGCCTTCTCTACCAAAGGGTGCTGGAACCCCACCAGACTACAAATCCAAATATTCCATACAATTGGACCATGAAGTGATGTCAAACTACACTGATTCTACAGTGTAGATGTACTCACAAATACAAAAAGCTGCCTTGTAGTGAATCAGACCATTGCTTCATCTAGACTGCTGTCTTACTTTCCCCAGGCTTTCGAGTATGATTCTTTACTAGACTGCATTGGTGGCCTCCCACTCAATAATAATAATAACAATCATCATCATCATCATCTTTATTTATACCTCACCCCCATCTCCCCAAATGGGACTCGGGGCAGCTAACATGAGGCCAAGCCCAAAGATACAATACAGCAAAATAAAGTACAGAATTGCATCAGAATAAAATACATACAGTAACAAAATAAAATAAATAAAACCAATCAACACAATATAAAATCAAACAGAATGGGCAGGCCAAATGGACGAGGTAAAATGATAAAACCCTGGGTAGGTAGGAAAGAAAATATGTAATTAAGGGGGGCCCAAAAAGAATGAACAGTGGGATAGGCTTTCAGTTTAGGATGGGAGAAAATGCATCATAGGGGCAACACTATAGACGGAGCAAGCAGAAATGGGATAAATGGTCACTCCAAAGGCACAACGGAAGAGCCATGTTTTCACATTTTTCTTGAAGGTTGTAAGGTGGGGGCTTGCCTAATCTCACCAGGTAGTGAGTTCCAAAGTTGGGAGGCCACAGCGGAGAAGGCTTTTTCCCTCGTTCCCACAAGCCTTGCCTGTGATAAAGGCAGAGGTGGAAGGAGGGCCTCCCAGAGGATCGGAGAGATCATTCAGGTTGGTGGTAGGAGATGCGGTCATGAAGGTAGGTGGGTCCCAAACCGTTTAGGGCTTTATAGGTAATAACCTGCACCTTGAATTGAGACTGGAAGATGAACGGCAGCCAGTAGAGCTCCTTAAACAGGGGGGTTGACCACTCCCTGTAATTCGCCCCAGTTATTAATCTGGCTGCTGAACATTGGATCAATTGAAGTTTCCGGGCCCCACATAGAGTGCATTGCAATAGTCCAGTCTAAAGGTAACTAAGGCATGGAGCACTGTGGTCAAGTCAGACTTCATGAGCTATGGCTGCAGTCGGCCCACGAGTTTTAGTTGTGCGAAGGCCCTCCCAGCCACTGCTGACATGTGCGCATCAAGTGTCAGCGCTGAATCTAGGAGGACCCCCAATCTGTGGACCTGTGTCTTCAGGGAGTGTGTGACCCCGTCAAGCACAGGTTGCCACCCAATATCCCGGTCGGATGTATGACTCACTCAAATACGATCCAGGTCTGACCCCATTTAGTTCTTAATTTCAGAAATGTTGGAAGTATAGTATGGAGTTCTGTGCCTTACTACCTACTGCCTGAGACGGTTTAACTGGTCATGTATAGCAGTGTTTCCCAACCTTTTTTGGGCCACGGCACACTTTTTACATTTACAAAATCCTGGGGCACACCACCAACCAAAATGACACAAAATGACACTCTAACACAGTAATACATATAGTTAATATGTTTTTCAATGCAGTTATACACTCAGTGTGAAACCTGGGCCTGTTTCGATGAACACAACATAGATAACCTGGCAGGAATGGCAGAAAGACACACATGAAGGTCTTGCTCAACAGCTGTCAGTCTCTCTCTGTGTTTAGAAAAAATGTGTCCATATAGCTTCAAAGCAGTCCATTAGTACTGTTATTATGCATCAATACACCTCATTGAACAATAGTGAGGCTTCCAATTCAATATATATGCTCCTGTATCATTCCAGTTGGGCATTAGATGAGTCCCTCATGTATAACTGGTGAACAGGAGAGTTGTTACACAGTCACTAGAAAGGCTATCACGTCCAGCCAATGCCAAATGTAGTTGGTACACAAAAACACAAAAATGGCCGAAAGAGGCGGCGCCCCAGCCCCTTCTTCTTCACCGCCACCGGACCTTCCTCCCCCCTCCCCCCGCAAGCAGCAGCAGCAGGAGTTTGGCAGGAGGGGGAACAAAGGGGGGAAGGGAGGGTTTCCCGCGGCACACCAGGTGATCGCTCACGGCACACTAGTGTGCCACGGCACAGTGGTTGGGAAACACTGGTGTATAGTTTGGAACATTAGGCATAGAAAACATGTCCTCTGCCATTGAGTTATAGCTAACCCTTTCCATATATTTATTATTTTCAACACAGCTACATTGTACACATGAGGACCATACATGAGGACATCCTCAAGACTGTCATGTACTCTCAGGGTTTTATTCCATCCTTACATTTCTTTTTGGTGGATCGATCAAAACCATGATGGATGTCAGGGCAATTTTGAAAGTGATTTCAGTTGGTTCAGTTTTTTAGCGTTGGTATCCTGGCTGCCACAGACATGAAGCTTCCGTCCTTTGAGGAATCAAGAAGCCTTCATTACTGTTTGTTCATGCAGCCAACAGCCATGTTTTAGCCTTCTCTCGTGTACGGCAGATGGTACCGCAAAAGCCGAGGTAATACTGGCTTGGTTGATGTTAAAATTAAGGTGGAAAACCTTCTGACTTCTAATAAAATGCTAATAAGAAAGGGCCAATTAATATCAACAGAAGGAAAAAAGAAAAGTATATAGTGGGAAAATGGAGAGGAAGGGGGATGAGCCTTTACGGGGCTTCTTTATTTATTTATTTATTTATCGTGTCAGGAGCAAACCAAACAGTTGTATTGCATTTAAAACAAACAAACAAAACACAAAGTTTACAAACTTGGTATTTGAGTAAATGTCCTTTGACCAGTAGCTGGCCATTTGGAGTGCCTCTGGTGTTGCTATAAGAAAATCCTCCATTGTGCACATAGCAGGCTCAGGTTGTATTGTAGTAGGTTGTCTTTGGTTTGCTCTTCTCCACACACATGTTGTGGATTTCACTTTGTAGCCCTATCTGTAGCTATGCATCTTGTGGTGCCAAAGTGCAGTCCTTTCAGCACCTTCCAAGTCACCCAGTCTTCTGTGTTCCCAGGAGGGAGTCTCTCATTTGGTATCAGTCACTGACTGAGGTTCTGGGTTTTCGTTTGCCCCTATATGCCCCACATACATATGCATTTCCTGATTTTGCCTTGGCTGTAGCTACAGCCAGCTTGAACACCAACATGTTCCTAACAATCGGGAGGAGAAACTACATTCGTTGGCCCGCACTTAATTATTTCCTAGCCCTTCTACCCTTATATATATAACTGAGTAATATATAATACAAAATAAATTCCTTTGACCCCTTATACCAGGGGTGGCAATTATTTTTTCCAAGGGGCCACGCGAGAGCCAAAAAATATTATGGAGGGTCGCACCTAAAGGCTGAACTACATTCTAATCTACATTATTTATTTATTTATTTACTATATATTACACATCATTAATATTAACATATTAATATATCAAGAAATATTCATATATTATTAGTATTAATATCATAATTTCAATATTATATTGAAATTATAATATAACATAACATTATATTATATTATTTATTATATTATTATAATAAAATAAAATAATTATTATTATAATAAAATAAAAAATTATTATTAAAATAAATTATTATTATAATAAAATAAAAATAAAATAAGATTCAAGAAGACAAGGTGCGAACCAAGATGGAGGCTGACATCCTCAAGAGAGGAAAGATCCCAAGATGGAATGGCCCAATGGACCCAGCCCAGAGGATGACAAAGCAGACCCAGCCACTGCCGCAGCAGAGGAGAGCAAAGCAGCAGACGATCAAAGGCTGCAGACCTCCGCCGCTCTCGCCCCCAGCCGTTCCATCAGAGGCGTTCCCGATTGGCTGATCGCCCTGCCATGGAGTGTCTGCCATCCCGACTTTGGAGTGCCTGCCATCCCAAGAGGCGATCCGGTCCTGCAGCGGGAGCAGCCGGCGACCTGCGGCGGCTGATCTCGCCTCCCAGGATAGCAGGCACTCCAAAGCCACCGCTCCTCCAATCATTCTCTGGAGCAATGGGCTGTCTGCCGATGCGGGCCCCATAGCCTGCGATGAGATGGCGGCAGCGGCAGCCCTTTCTCTTGCAGAAATGGCCACGCCCCCATGCACTTCTCCCTGGGCCAGTCAGAATCGACTGGTGGGCCACATCCGGCCCGCGGGCCGTTAGATGCCCAGGTTTGCCTTATACACTTATATTTACAACTCTTCTCATTTTGACTTCCTTCATTTTTATTTTATATGTTATATTTTATTTCAACTTGATATTTTCCTCTAATATCAGAGTACAGTTAACACTGGATACCAATAAACTTTTTGGTAGCATATTTTAGGTAATTAAAGAGTGGTTTTTGTTCCCAATCATTCACATTGCATAACAAGTGATGCTGGTAAAGGCTAATATGAAGTCTGTACGGTATGCTCATTTTAGCCTGCTTTCACAGATTTGAACAGTGGGCAATTGAAACAACCTAATTAAAGGGTTTTATTTATTTTGGGGTTTTTTAATAAAAAAAAACAACCAACAAGCATCTCTATTAAGCACATCCAAATATAAGGACCTTGACAATAAATAATTAAGCCAGAGTCAGCAGGATAAAGAACAACGTAGTCAAAAATCAAGAAAAACTGAACGCTCTTGGGAAATAATTGGGTCTTGACTTGGCATTGAAACAATAGCTGAATTGGCACAAGGCAATCCTTTCCGGGGAGAGTTTTTCCAAGATGGAGTACAGTCATGTGGAAAGTCTCATCTTGGGTAATCATCTGCTTCATTCCTGGCAGCCAAGCCAGGACCAAAAGGAAGGCTTCCAAGGAACAGAAAATAATCCAGGTAAATGCACATTTCTGGTGCACTGATTCTGAGCTTAACATGATCGAAAGTCAACATTCTGAGTTGTGCATCAAATGAGACAATTAGACACATTTGTTGTTTCAAATATGGTGAAGCATCATCTTAATAGTTTATTCCAGTCCATGGCAAAAAAGGAGAACTATTTATGCCGTGTTTCTCAACCTGGGAGTCGGAGGTTCTAGCAGGGGAGCACAGCAATCGTAAACCGGGACCGAAGACTGGAGACTAGGGGTGGATATCTCCAGTTTAAAACACTTTGAAATCCGTTATTTTTCATATTTAAAATTAATTTCAAAGTTTTTTGACCCTTGGGGCCCAACCCGGAAGTGTAATTTCTATACCGAACCTGGGCGCCGCCATTTTTCTAATGGCCACGTAATTAGTTCGTATGTCTTCTTTGCTCTTACTTGACGCATTTTCTCATTGGCTAATGGAGACCAGGTGGTAGCATGAAGCCACCTGCTTCCCTTTAGCCAATCAGAGTCGAGTCCCCTCTTCCTTCTCTGCGTGGGAATAATGCGAGACAAGCCTGTATGATAATCTCTCGCCTCTTTCAAAATAATTTCCCCCCTATTTCTCTACTAATGAACACCTCTAGTTCTAGTTTTACTCCTGTGGAGGTAAGCTCATGCAGGGTTGCAGATCTTATAGACTTAACTGAACATAGCCCAGGTTTAAAGCATCCCCAGGAAGAGGAACACACCCTACAGGGGCCCTACAAGAGATTGTCATCAAATATAACACCTAGTACAGAAACAAAAGTGTCATTCTTAGATGAAGAGGTGCAATTATTGAAAACTTTTCAGCAACTTCCCTCACCAACTCAAATAGATATAATGGGCAGACTAGCTCACTTACACACAAGTCT